>OX375875.1:84259728-85459728 GCA_947359465.1 Metellina segmentata | reverse complement strand
TTGTTTTTTTTTATTTTTATAATGGTACATTTTGCATTTAAAATTAAACATCAACAAGCATAAACATCGATGTTAAAAAAACATTGACACCAATACATCGATGGTAAATCCTTATCCAGTTTCCGTAGTATCTCTATACTACCACTATTGTAAACGATAGTGCGTTCATCGAGGTAGGGTTTAATGAGACAGATGAATGTGGCTGGGATATTGTAAGATATCAGCGTGTCCATCAGGCAAAGGCCAGAATATGTTTTCAAAGACGGCCTTCATATCGATAGCAGCAAGGGTTGAATGGCTGAGTCTCTTATGCACATTAAGAGTATGTATGATATCTGCTGTAACCTCCTCATAGGTGCAATTAAGAAAGTTTTAGTGCAGATCTTACGCTAGGGTCTGCTAGTAGTTAAATAAATATTATGGTTTTTCTACTTCGGCCCTCAGAGCCTCGTCTCTTTTAAGTTAGGCCTCCACTTCTGATTTCTAGTCACGGCGACCCAAAAATAACTGCCGCAGAAAGTCTACTAGATGTACACACTGCGATAGATAAATCGTTGAATTAGAACAGTTTTCCAATGGATGTCATTGAAACTACTTGTTCTATCGCTCCTTTGCTTTGGGAGAGAAGTAAACGGAGTAAGCATAATTATTGGGTACATCCAATAACAAGTCAAAGGTTATTGAAAGAACAGTTTTACAAGTTATTTGAAGATTTACGTGAGCACCATGCAAAGTTTTTCCAGTATTACCGAATGACAAAAATCAGTTTTGATGAATTGTTGGGAATAATTGGTCCATCAATAACAATCTTCAACGTCTTTAAATTCTTCTTCTTCTCAATTTTTTAATAGGTAACTCAGGTATAAATCACTATAATTTTCAATTAATTCAATTCAATTAATTCACTCAATGTCTTTAAATTCTTCTTTTCAATTTTTGTAATACGTTACTCAGGTATCAATTACTATTATTATTCGTCCATCTTCACCTCCGGTAGATTCGTTCGTCACCTGACCGTGGTTCAAAATTACGAGGTGTTGTCCTCGGATCTTTCCCTTAAGGGACTGATCCCGGATCGTCGTCAATAGCCAGTTGTGTTGCTCTAGTACGACGTTAACTAAAATTACCATTACCGGTAGATTCGTTGTCAGACATTTTAGATAAGTACTTGCAATGTTTTAAACAGAGACCCCAGATCAAGACTGCTTCAGAACTGCGACTAAATTATAGCAAGTGGGTGCATGTCCATGCCTGTCTGTATGATTCATGCCGGTCTGTATATAGTACAACAGTCGCGTCGCAAATAGGACTGGTTTTCGCTGCGATAGTTTAGTCGCAAGTTTGTGCACTTGTATTTGAAATAATGAGTTTTGTTTTTGCGACTGAAAAACCGCGTGACTAGAAAATGCTAGTGTAGGCGTAGCCTTAGGTACAGGCTTCAGCTACCCGAGATACTATAGCAATATTTTCTTATGGCATGGGGTTTACTGTCTTTGATAAACATAAGGGGTCGGGCACCCAGCCTTTTCCGATCTATTTCTGCCCTTTTATCCCACTACTCTATCCCCCAATCCCTCTGTTCTTACCTTTCGTGACAATTTTTACTTGATGTCGTCTTGAATTTGGCGCTACTTGGCGAAATTCGGACATTGCGCCATAAAACCCCAAAACAACCCACCTACAATCTTCAATCGTGGAATAACAGCGAGAACATAAAGAAAGATAAAGAACGGTATCGATCAAAATCATGATACGTTAGAGAAACCGTTTCTAAAAGGCGCATGTTTCATTCCGCGAAAGCTTCACTGCCAGCCACTGAAGAGAATTTAATGCGTTCGGAAAACGAAACACGGGGTTTTTAAACGGGAAAAGAAATCCCTACCTGAGCGTATCCGACACATAAAAAACCCCGACTGAAAAAGAAAAGTGTTGAAGCAGAATGAATTACTGGAAGAAGGGAGGAAATAGAGAGAAAGAATTCGACGTTCAAGCGTTTAATTTCTTTCAGGAAACCCCGTATCGGAAAAACTTCACGCTCGGAAATAAGGAGCGGGAGGCTTTTTTACAGCAATAACTTTTCGCGCCGTTCCTGTTTGTATTCCGGTTCGATCTTATGGATTTTCGGGTGACGGAAAAAAGACGCTTGCTTTTGAATTTGTTTTCAAAGGAATGAATATTTACCTCTGGCTGTTGCCTCTCGCTACATTTGGATTCAAAAGGATAGATCTGCAAACGGAGTGAACAAAATATCAATATTTACATTAGAGAAAAACAACATCCGTCGGAACAAAAAAAATCAAAGGATGGGAATTAAAGCAAATATGAGGGAGTGTCAATAAGTAAAGCACATAATGTAAAAAAATTATAATAAAAAAGCAATTAATGACAGTATGAAACAGAAATAAAAGTATTGCCTCATTTATTACATTTCCCCATAATTTCCATGCATGTTCAGGCATTTGTCCCAACGATGGATCAGTTTGAAAATCCCGGTCTCATAGAACTCCGTCGGCTGCGAGAAGAGCCTCCTACGCACGGCCCGTTTGAGTGCGTCGTCAGAGTCAAACTTCTTACCGCCAAGGAACTTCTTCATGAGTCCAAATAGATGGAAGTCGGAAGGTGCCAGCTCCGGGCAGTATGGAGTGTGCTCCAAAATTTCCCAATGGTATCCCGAGGGGTGTTTCCACATTATGCTCGCAGATTTTGACTCCGGTAACATGTGTAAGGCTCAGGTTTCATCTCACATGACAATACTCATCTAAAACTCATTACCTTCCTCGTGGTACCGCTGTGCAAATGTGTCCGACTGCAAGCAATTCTGCATCCAATGTGCTGTTCCGACAGTTGTTTTGATACCCAGCGAGAACAAACTTTCCTGCACACTAGCTTCTCATGAACAATGTCCCAGGCAGATCCATAAAAAATGTTGCAACGTTCTTTTATTTCGTATGACGTTGTCGATTTCATCAACAATTGAACAGGTTGAAGAAGACACTGGTCACCCTGATCGGACTTCATCGACCCAACTCGTTCGCCCATCTTGAAACATTTTACAGCATCTTCCAACATTGGTACGGTCAATACAGTCTATTCCGTAAACTTATACCATCTCCGAATGGATATATCCAACTTTCATTCCTTTTGCAAAAAGAACTCGTATCACAGCTCGTTCCTCCTCCACAGGTACCGGTACGTGGAATCACGAGATCTTGCATTACGCCCAGTCAGTAGCGCTCTCTGCTTCCCTTTTTACTAACTAATTTCATTTTGACTAATTATTTTCCTTCTTAAAAATTGACATGTGCGTTACTTATTGACATTCCCACGTAACAAGATTTTCGTAGCAACACGTACATTTTGTCACTGTGAAGAGTCAGAGGTGACTTTTTATACGGGGATTACGGAAGATCATTTGGAAGAGTAGCAGATAAGTAACCGGAGGATTGAAGTTCGAGACTGGATCCAACCAAAAAGGACCGACGTGTACGTGAGGGACTGTGCTCGTTAAATCCATCTTGACTTCCAGGGTAGACACATTGGTGTGGAAGTTAGGAGATTGGGGTGCCATATCAGGTGTGACCTCGTCATCTGACCGTGATTCAAAATTACGAAGCGTTGTGCCGATCTCTCATCTCGGGATTTGGCCGTCGTCAATAGCTCTGTAGAGTCAAGACTACATCCAGGTAACAGTTCAAAACCTGCAAAGGAAATAAACATGCGGTAACGTCAGATGCTTGATTCTTCGAAATGGCCTCAAAATTGACCACCAATGGCAACTGTTCTTTGTGCAATGACGTTCCAATCGGAGCTTCGAGTGTTCTTGTGAACAACAAACTTATGCAAAAATTAAGTACAAAAAGAAGGTAATGGTAATTTTAGTTAACATCGTACTAGAGCAACACAACGGGCTATTGACGACGGTCCGGGATCAGACCCTTAAGGAAAGATCCGAGGACAACACCTCGTAATTTTGAACCACGGTCAGGTGACGAAGCAACACCTGAGCTGGCACCCCACTCTCCAAACTTCCACGCCAACCCAACGTGAGGACTTTCGGCCACGACAGATTTAAGGTGCACCAGCCGCCTCTACACCATACGCATACAAATATCCATTCCCGGACCCGGATTCGAACCAGGAACCTTCCGATCTAGACGCTAACACCTTAACAACTATACCGGTTGGACGGCGTACAAAAAGAAGGAACTTTTGATTTGAGTTTCCGATTCATTCTAGCTCTATGTATCGCCTATTTCGGACGCGCTGACTGCCGGAATTACGTTGAATTCTTGTTGATTTAAATAAGCTAATTTCTGAAGTTATAAATATGTCATAGTAAAGCAAGTTTTATCCATTCTGATGTTATGTCTACGTGATTTCGGTACTTACGCTAATTTAAAACTGCACATCAGAAAACTGGCGTTGGGTATTAACTATCCGCCAGAGCCCGTTGTGTTGTTGTAGTGCGATTTTAATTATATTTACCTCTCGTGAATATAATTGATGTCGAATGGAAATCTAAAGTGATAATTGAAGTCTTCAGTTCTAACAACGGTCTCGATTACATACCATTGATTTCACAGTAGCAGCATAAAGTGATGCAGGCGTTGTAAGGAAAGTCAAACGTGTGATTGACGGAACGTTTTTCGAAGAATGGTATTCACCGGCTTCAGTCTCTGGATTTTGGGATCAGGTGTTGTTGATCACGGCTGCAATGCTATGAGTCTCAAGAAGAGATGTCATTTATACTACCCTGCAATAATGGACCGGACAGCAAGATGTTATGCTATATGGGAAAGAATACATGCTTTAATAGGGGATGGTCCCCCACGTGCTGCAATTACACTAGCAACCCTTCTGGGCATACTTTCAACAAGGTTTTGATATACAGGTATGGGCATTTATGCCCGTCCCTGCTTCAAGAATGTCGCCAGCTTAGCTGTAGATTGTTCCATAATCCGTAAGCGTCGATCTAACTCACGTTGTGTTCTATGGGGTTTAGGTCAGGATTCTGAGCAGGCCAGGGAAGACGTTTTACATCCATATCTTGACATGACATGAAGCGTTGTCGTCCTGGAAGTAACATTCGTCCATAAAAATTGCCAGAGTGTAGGAAGAACCTGATAGTCCAAAATTGTCATGTAGGTGCCGGCGTTCAATTTACCTTTACCAGGAAAAACATGCAAAGGTCCCAGGCCCATAGCACGAGAAACACCTCCAAACAAGTATGCAAGTTTTATGCAAATCCGCTGGCGTCCGGTCCATTGTAGAAGCGTAGTGTATGTGCAGATATACCACACGTCCAGTGGTCCATTTCATCTCAACCGGTTATCCCGAGAAATTCCGATTCACTCACAGGCTCCGACGTAAAACGAAAAAATCATAATTAATGCTCTGACCAATACGTCCACTCACCCTCATTGTCAGTTCTTCTGGGTGTCTTATACCTCCTATTTTCTAGTAGATTTAGTTATGTCATACGCCGCAGTATCCTAGTTGGAAGACTGACGGATAAGCAACCGAAGCAAGTTTGAATCCACACAAAGACAGTAGTGTACAAAGAGGGGCTGGTGCACGTGAAATCTGTAGGGTACTCAAATGTCCTCACATTGAAGTGGTGTGAAAATTTGGATTATTGGGTGTCAGCTCAGGTGTGACCTCGTCCTCTGACCGTGTTTGAAAATTACGTGGTGTTGTCATCGGATCTTTTTCTTCGGTTCTGATCTCGGTCAGTCACCAATAAGCACGTTGTGTTGCTACAGTGCGACGTTAATTAAAGTATCTTACCTACCAATATACGTCATATGACAATTTTCATAGATCTAATGAAATAGACGGAGTATGTGTGATTAGCTTCAGGCTGATCCTTAAGTTTTAAGATCTGTCACATGTTTGTGGAAAAAAAGCATGAATTCTAATGTGGGACAAACTATTGAATGGTTAAATCTATCGTAATAAGACACTAGTCTTGTTTCAATAGCAGATCCGCCTAAGTTTATTCCCAAGTCCACGTGACTTATCCTTCTGAGATCTTGCAACAGCTACTCCACACGCATATGACTTCTGTGGTTGGAAGAGAATCCGATAAGCACGAAGGGTTTCAAATTCGAAATTGGTGCGGTAAAATACCACCATGTTTAAAGGGGGCTGGTGCATGTTTAATCTGTAGTTGTCTCAAATTTCCTTAGGTTGGCGTGGCGTGGAAGATTAGAGAGTGGGGTGCAAACTCAGGTGTTGTCCTCGTCACCTGATCGTGGTTCAAAATTAGGTGTCGCATTAGCATCCTCGTATATTTTCCTTGTAGATCCATCCCGGACCCTCGACAATAGCCCCTTGTGTTTATGCGGCACGACGTAATTTCAATTACCTACATACCACCCGCATGATCTGTCTATTTCATTAGACGGTTGATGGAAGTTTTCAATCGATGTGTGTTAAAAACTTTAACCACGAGTTTAAAA
Organism: Metellina segmentata; assembly: GCA_947359465.1. Classification (NCBI taxonomy): domain Eukaryota; kingdom Metazoa; phylum Arthropoda; class Arachnida; order Araneae; family Tetragnathidae; genus Metellina; species Metellina segmentata. The sequence goes on along the minus strand of OX375875.1, from coordinate 85,453,267 downwards.
ACAATTTCCGTGGAACGAAAAGTTATGCTATGTGCCAAACCTTTACCATAAAAAGTTAATGAATCAGCAATTCATGGAATGGATTAATAGATTTACTCTAGTGGTGATATTTTGTGATTAATGGAAGCAGATCTCAACTAAATTAACAACTGACAAATTCACATCATATATCCCCAAAATATTTAAACATAACCATCTCACCATTGGGTGCGAATAACATTAGTAGCTACTACTTACATTAAGATAGCACAGAAATGTATTCCATATTTTGAAAGGCTTTTTGAATGAACTTTTCAATGAACGAATCATACTTCGCTGCAACATTCGAGTTCCGCAACGTTATAACTCTCCGTTCTTCGGAATTTAATTGCTTACAAACGGTAAAAGAAGATAATCTATTTTCTAGAAAATTCTTCATACTTGAGAGAAACAGCCCTTTCTGATATCCTTAATCTAGTAATCACATGTCTCTTTTAACCCACAAAGTGGCTTTAACGAGATATCTCGTCCATCAAGATCTGTGATCAATTTTATTAATGACGGGATATCTCGTTCGGACAAAACTGTACTATTACTCTAAGAGGGAATTAAGGTGTAAGATAGTGAAAACAATTGCCCATTCCCAAGAACTGGTAACGATTTCGAATAGGTTTTTATCAGAAGCTGGAAGAAACAGGGCAGTTTACGACACGAATATAAACCACCAGGAGGGTTAAAATAATTATAATTATTTAAATAGTAATTATCATAATTATAATTAGCACTAATTGTTAAAAGTAATGCAAATTGTCGTTTGTACACTAGTTACTGTTATATTCGTATTATCGTTTGCACACTAGCTAGTGTTATATTTTCGTATTATCGTTTGCACACCAGTTACTGTTATATTTTCGTATAATTTCGTTTGATAAGAATGGCAACAGTATGAGAGAGATCGCACAGCTTCTGATCTCCGCGTTCATTCCAAAAAAGAATACCTGATAAGGTAGCCGTGTAAATATTTCTATGTATAGTCAGATTAAATAAGTGTATTTTTGCAGAGAACGCGATTGAATAATTTGATTCAAGGAGAGTTGCGTAACATTAATTATTATTGTTATAATAGCTATCAGTTCAAAAATTAGCATAATAATTATCATTATTATATATGTGGTCAAGAGGAATTACTGTTTAAGTCTATAAAACATACTTTTCTGGAGCGTGTTTTTAAGGTATGCCCTTTTCTTGTAAATCGAGTTTTTGTAATAATTTATTTTGATTGAATTTTTTGTAACTCTTTTTTCATTCATATTACTTCTCTACAATGTGAGAGGCTCCAAGACGAATCCTCCAGTAGACGCACCTCATTTATGGCAAATTTCGACTTATCCAGTTATTTTCCTTGACACCAATACTAATCCCCATTATAATTAGAATCATCTCATAATTATCATCACAATTATTATTATTATTCCATTATTACCATTATTATTATTCCATTATTACATTGTTGTAATTATTATTATAATTAGTATTATAATATTGCCTGGTTATAATTATAATATTTATATAATTATAAAAATACTCTCAAAGGTGACAATTTCTGAATATAACGGATGGTTATAATTAGGTAGTGGGTATTTAGAGATGCGTAGAAGAACCATTGAATTAAATTCAACGAAATTCGATGTTAGTCAACACAAAATTATACGCCCTGATTATTAATTCCAAACAAGTAACAATCAAACATCTCAGAAAGGAAGTTTTTCATGACTCTATTAATAAATGTATTGATGCTTGGATATAAAGTTTGTCTTTAGGACTAGGAGAATCCACTAATATATTATTTCAAGAAGAGTTTTTTCAACATTTTTATTTCGCATCTTAAAATGCCGCATCTAACGCAGTTCATTACATTCAAATAATATTTTTGATAGCTTCGAATCTATTTTTCTCCTTTGAGGCACTGAGAATTCATTCTATTTTATCGTGTTTGCTGAGAAAATAAACCGTGGCCAAAGATATTGTGGGTAAATAAATTTATTCGCATCTGTTCTTTTCTTTCTAAATATCTCTTTCCCTCTTTTGCTTTATATTACACTCTTTATTCGTTTCTCGTGCTGCTTTTAGTTTTTACTCACATGTTTAATATTGAATTCGAGGTTTGATGAAAATATATTTCAGCTGAGCGAAAATAAAGTTCATTGAACTCTCATGCTATATATACGCTCCCGAAAGTTTGAACAATTTGATGGTAGAATATCGCAAAACACAACAGTGAGCATAAATAATTCAAATCACGTTTAGTGAAATTTAGTAAACTGAAATTCCACAACGTATTCTATGTAATACACATACCGCCATAGCAGTGCAGATTGTAGATATGAATTCGATACCTACTTTATATAAGCTCACATATTTTTTATATCACCCCATTTCTTTTACTTATTTCCATAATGAGCCTTTATACAAAAAAAAATCAAAGTAAATATCCAACCCCGTCTAGACATGAAATTTTAAAAAGTAATCGTCAAAGAAAAATGCAAGCCGAAACTCTGAAAACCTTTATCAATGAATATATATGTATATATTCTTTCCAAAAAATTCCTTCTATGACATGAAAGAAACTAAATATGTTCTGCTGGTAAAGACTAGAATCTTGTCTTCTTAAAATAGAAGCAGGTAGCTATAAGACATTTCAACTTGAAATAAACAACCATATAAAACGGAACTTGTAACTTTCAATTTGAGGGTTTATTGTAAAATAAAACGGTTTATAAAATTATATTCCACTTTTAGAAATTCAATTTCTCGCTTCTGATCAAAATGCGAGGGAAACGATCAATTTTATTAATTAAACCTCCTGTACCAATTTGAATTGTGGTTCAATTGATGAAAATGTATGCTACCGTCTTATTAATACCTAGATGTGTTCCTGAAATTCAAAGGATAAAATTGATTTTCCTGAAACGATTGGCCAAAGGATGTGTTATGGCGTTTACTGTCAATAAAGTATTCTTGAAATAATCACTAAAACTATTTTAAAATATCTCAGAAGGAAATATCTAAATAGGGAATCAGATATTCTTAGGAAGAATGCACTATAAGGCCCGGTGCACACATTCTGTTTTTCAACGTGCGGTGCCGCTGCAGAAACGCAAGTGTGGACTGAGATACATTAGCTCCAATGGAGTAGTGCACACATGCCTCCGGCGCCGTTTAGGCGACGCACGTCTAACTTGCGTGCAATATGTACCGCAGTTCCCCACTTCGCCGCAGCTCGCCGTACATGCGGTTGAATCAACGTAGTACTGGAGTAACACAACAAGCTGTTTAACTCCTGTACGGAGTTAATCTAAGATGGAGTAACAAAACAAGCAACTATTTCCATGATGGAACAGATGTCGCAATCAAATGTTTAAATCAAACGCGTAAAAGATTAAATCTTACATTTTAGGCAAAAGGGCTTAAGTTAAAATAGCCGCTTTCTAGAATCTTAATTTTAATTTTTATTATTTTCATATATGATCAGGGAAAAAAGCATGCCACGATACAATTAATTGTAATTTCGATTTGTAGATTCATTTAGTTTTAATTTAAAGCACATATTATTTTGAATTATAATGAAGCACTCGACTCCTTTGAACCGATCATAAGTCGTACTTAACCCCTTTTTCCTCGACACGGAATAAATACACCCCACAAACTCTTCGTAAATAAATTAAGTGTTATTCTACCACACACCGATAACTTTTCCAAACAACTAGTAAAATAATATTGAAAATAAAACAACCCTATCTACAGGTTTCATAAATTAAGCTCCTAACGATGCATTCCGACTTCATCCACATTAGAATTTACCATGCATAAACAAAATGCATGGCAGTCATAATCCAGAATCCGTTCCATGTCGAAATGAATGAAATCCGAATTAGCTTCCTGCAACATCGAAACGACCAATTACCTGCCTTACACAATAAATCGCTCTCAATAACGCAGTCGCAATCAATGTCATCTCCCGACTTCAGATCTCGAAAAATCCAACGGGAAAATTTATCACTAGACGAGATGTGAATTCTTTTAAAGGGGGGAAGTTTCTTTTTATCATATTGGAAAAGTGGAATGATGGAATTCCTATCGTTGCTTGGCAACACTATGCCTCCTCCTTTAACGAACGGAACTCCCTGAGAAACAATCATTAAAACGAATTCGTTTTTTCTTTCTTTTCACACACACAGAGGGAGGGTATTTTTAGAATTGAAATGAAATCGTTGAAGGAAACCTCTGGCATTTCCATTTTCAATTTCTTAATTTTTTTTGTTGACTGGTATTTAGTTTTCCTTCCGTCTACTTGGGGAATTGCTTTGACTGGGAATTAAGAAATCCGAGTTTTTATGGAGATTGTTTTAGTCATCAGAGCAGATGTTCTGCATAGTTCGAGCATTGGGTAATTTTAATACAGGTGCTTTGATTTTGAGAACTGAAATGCTAGGAGGGCTATTGATAAACAGAATAAGCTTTACCCGCAAATGGAAAAAGGAGAATCTGTATTTAGTCAATAAAAGCTGTAATGTTTTAAGTTTTTTAATTTAAGGTAAAGTTTCATTATTTCCCAAGTGCAGTTTTCCGAAATAAAAGCTATCTTACAAGAAACCTTTTTTTTTTTTAAATAATAAATGCGAAACAAAATGTTTTTAGTCTAAGAGTTTTTTTTCAAAAGTTATTGTACATCTGCCAATGCAATTTAGCAGAATAGAAGTCAGAATTATAGGATAGAATTTCAAGTACCATGCTTTGAAAAATCTTCCAATTTTTCATTACCTTGGATGAGAAGTTCTTAAAACAAAACAGAGAATTAAAGAGTGGGTTTTAAGAGTTTAGTGAGAATTAAGAGTTTACATCTCTCTTAAATCCTACAGGCTTCTTGTGGCCGTTATGGTCAGTATGCCCAAAGCGCTAGCAACCTGCGAACTGTAGGTGGAATAAGTTCCATTCCCGTCAGGTTTGATTCTTCTCTGGGTATACTTCTAGCTACTGTGTTGGAAATACTTTTTTTGCGTGTATATTTATATTACTTGATGTCATCTATCTCGTTTTTGGCGCAGTATGTGCAAATATGGTTCCTGCAGCATAAACCCTAATCAACCTAAAGGTTCTTTATTTCAACTCCAACAACCGCATCAACTGCTTTTCCAATTAGAATCAGAACTAAACTTCAAATGCAATGCTTACTTAAGTAATTCTTTTTTTTTAACTCCAGAAGTTCTTAAAACGTAATGGAGATCTACAGAGCAGGTTCTGTACCTTCTTTCTTAACTCCCTACCGACTCCTCAACTCATGCTGACGGTCGATTCCTTTTCTTATGGCCTTCTTCTTTATATGATTTCGAAGTTATGCGGCGCAGGTTACATTATGTTACATTACCCTGTTGAACATATGTGAAAGTTGCACAGTGTGTCATTTACGCTATATCTAGGCCGACAAAATTCAATTTTCAAAGTATCATACTATTAATAATTCTTTGCATTTCCATAGTAGTACTATATCCCTCTAACAAGATCACGTAGTTAATAACACAAATTCCGAATGAACCTTCAAATTGCAATAGTAGCTGAATAATTGTACGTCTGGATATATTGAGAATTGTTTAGCATAATCATGATCTCAAAGTTTAACGACGTCAGAGGGTGAAAAGCAGCTCAGAACAAGAATGAAACTAATTCTGTTCGTTTTTTTGCCATTATCTCTACCAGTTTCCCAAAATAAATTTATTTATTTATTTATCTATTTATAATGATAGAAGCAGGTTAATTAAGCGGTTTACAGTATTAGACCCGATACTTACAAGATCAACCCTCGCTGTGCAGATTCTTCTGATTATTTGTCGTGCAACATTCAATCAAATCTCGTAACTTTACCCAAAGCATTGTTTTAGAACTAGGAGAAAGATATTAAAGTTCACCATTGTATGAAGAGCAATCTAACCATACGCTATTCCCTATCCTATTCCAAAGTGCCTCTCAACAAGCTGCGCTTGTTATCAGGAGAGGCAGTGTTCTCAACTGTCTGCATGGCCTCACCATCGACCACAATCTGTGAAATTGATCTTCGAGTCACAATGATCAGATGAAGTGGAGTGGTCATTGGAGAACGTAGAAAGGGTTCGTTTGCGTTGGTATAGGGTTGAGTGACTCATTTGGGTTGTTATGCGATGACATTCATAAGGTTAAGTTGTAAACGTAAACACTCTTACAAGTAATGCGTTGTCTATGAACAAACAAAACTCATTTAAGCCCCTGGAGGTAATCATATTCCTAGATATGAAAACTCTTACTGAAAGTTAGAAGAGACAATAAAATGTACTTGATCATAAACTTTTTTTAATTCAATTCTGTTTCCGGTTTTATTTTAAATACAAAATTGTATGTAATAAAAAGATTCAAAACAACAGAATCAATATTGTCTTTTAACAGAATCCTTCAAATGGTTTCCACGAGTTACCTCGTCTAAGATCTGGTCAATGTTGTTCAGGACGAGAGTTATCGTTGAAACAAAACTGCCTATTCCGTCAAGGGGAACGAAGATCCAAGTCGAAAAAAAAAGTTGTTCCCTACTTGTAATTGGTGACAGTTTGGAACAGAAATCATAAAGCCTGGTGGTTTTCGATGCATAGATAACCACCTGGATGGTTAGATTATTTTTTCCTTAAAGCGTTCAGATTGCCACAGAATATTAGTGAAGTTCTTCCCTTAATATGTATATTACTATATTAAAAAATTTTTTAATGCAATTATGATATTTCCAGAACAATGGTTTGTTTGAAGCATTTGCAAGGCTATGATCAGTTTTTATAGCTGCATTCAGCTTAACATGTGTCCGTGATTGGAAGTGTACTTTTTAAAATAATTAAATCGAGAATTTAAGTTGCAGCGATGGTAAAGTGTTACAAAAGTGTCTGTGACGTATCATGACGTAATACATGAAACGTCTTATGAAATTAACGGATCATGTCGTAAGATCTATATGAAGGGTAAATTACCAATCGACTAAGCTGATCAGCTATCGAAGCGCAGATTAGTGTTTTTGATCACGGTGGATAATCCCTTTTGCCAATCACTAATTTAGGATTCATGGTTTCACCCGCAACCACGTGACACATCTTCAAACCGAGCCACTGTAAGAAATAAACAGAAGCTGCTGGCACATGCTCCGTCTTATGCCATAATACGTCGATCTTTGAATGAAATAGACGGAGCATGTACCGGCAGATTGATGCTATTTCTACCGACCGCTCGTCTTGAAGGTCGGTCACGATGCAATGGGGAAAAGTATAAATCCTAATGAAGGACTCATTATCTATAAGTTCACCATTACAATACGACCGGTACATCAGTTGTTCCTTGAAATTTATTTGAATCGCGCCCAGAAATAATATAGACTACTGTCGGTACAGCAGATGGACCTTCATTGTGCTAAGAAAGAATTTACACTACTTTCGGTACAGCAATTGTACCTTGATCGCGCCAAGAAAGAATTTAGACTACCGTCGGTACAGAAGTTGTATCTTGAAATTTATAAGAATCGTTCCACGTAAGAATTTAGACTATTGTCGTTACATCAGTAGTACCTTGAAAGTTATAATAATCACGCCAAGAAAGAATCGAACCAGTTATATCTATAGTCGTAGTCCAAAAATGTGCAATTATCGTGCAATTATTAAAACGCTAGTTTGCACTTTACCAATCGTTCCAAGCCTACAGATTTCTCGTCTGGCTTTCTCTCAGTTCGGTACAGCCGCTCGCTTACCATTTTGACTTTTAGCTGAGTAAAGAGCGTATAAAAGAATAAAAGAGTAAACGCACTTTTTTGTAATTGAATATCAGGAAAATTATGTAACCAAGATAAGTAGTTAATTAACGTCACTGTGTAGCAACACAACGATCTATTGGCAGCAATCCTGGATCAATCCCGATGGGAAGGATAAAAAGACAACGCCTCGTCATTTTGAACCACGGTCAGCTCACGAGAACAAAACCTGAGCGGGCACCCTACTCTCCAATTTTCCGCGCCATGCCAAAGTGAGGAATTTGGAGGTCAAACAGATTTCACGTGCACCAGTCCCGTTTTACACGACGGTCTTTGGCTGAACCGAGTTTCAAACTAGCAAGCCTACAGATGCTAATTGATGGTTAAGATGTTAGCCTCTAAATCGGAAGGTTCCTGGTTCGAATCCGGGTCCGGGCATGGATGTTTGTAAGCGTATGGTGTAGAGGCGGCTGCTGCACCTTAAATCTGTCGTGACCGAAAGTCCTCCCTTTGGGTTGATGTAGAAATTTGGAGAGTGGGGTGCCAGTTGGGGTTTCTTCGTCATCTGACCGTGGTTCAAAATTACGCGGTATTGTCCTCGGATCTTGACCCTTAAGGGATTGATCCTGGACCGTCATCAATAGCCCGTTGTGTTGCTCTAGTACGACGTTAATTAAAAACTATAAAATTTCCATTATCCGGTTGATAATCCAAAGTTTTGCCTACTGAGCTACCGCGGGACAATAATTAAAGAAAGTGGTTCGAGTAGTTAACCAGTAACAAAAAAAAGAAAGTACTAATCGACCCTAGCAGGCACTATCTGCAGAAAAACAGACGTACCACAAAAAAGAACCGCAGCGCCAAATAAAAAGCGATATAGATGATGGCTGTCCAAGACTTCAATACAAAGCTAGGAAAATTGCCCATTCCTATGATCAAGAGGTACAGCATTTCGCATTCCCGGGTCCATTAGAGGTTTTTTTTACCTGAGATAAACATATAAAGCATCCGCCATATTAGATGGTGGGCGCAAGCTTTTTTTACGACTTCCAGAGCACGAAAACTGTTTTTGCCCAGAGCTGTTGCCACATCCCGAGAGGAAATGTGACTGCTTACTGCAATATCGGCAGGTGGCTCAGCGGAGAAGCGTGCTCTTATTTTGCTTTTTATGTCTTGGTGGAGACAATCTTTGCCTTTGAGCAGCACCTAAGATACGGAAGGTACTAAATGATATATTTCTTTGTGCCCCGTGTTCCCTAAAAGCCCTCGGCGACTCGTATAAATTCTGATGGGAGGTGAAGATAAAAAGGGTTATGTGTACAGAACTTCCACAGGGTTATTAGTGGTAGGAAATAGCTTTGAAGGACGAGTATTATTATGGCTATGAAGGCCATAGTGGATGTCAAATGTAAGGATTTTAATGCATAGAAGATGTGACGCATAGAAATAAAATCTGGAAAGCTGCTCCAGAGAAATTTCTTTTCCTCTTACCCATGCGTGGAAATATTGAAAATGTACTTCTTTCAGGATCATATTATTTTTTGTTTACCCTCTATGAGGCTCACACGTGTATACATAAAAATACACTACCCTACAATAATGGACCGGCCGCCAGCGGATTTGCATAAAATCCGACTACTTGTTTCAGGGTGTTTTTCGTGGTATGGCCTGGGACCATTGCATGTTGTTCCTGTTCAATTGATCGTCGACGCCTACATGAACATTTTGGTCAATCAGGTTCTTCCTAACCTCTGGCAATTTTACGGAATGGACGAATGGTACTTCCAGGACGACAACGCTCCATGTCACGTTGCAGCCTCTGTCAAGTAGTAGTATCAAGATATGGATGTAAAACGTCTTCCCTGGCCTGCTCAGAGTCCTGATCTAAACCCCATAAAACATTTGTGTGACGAGTTAGAGCGACGTTTACGGACAAGGGAACCACGTCCGAAATCTACAGCTGTGCTGACGACATTCTTGCTGCAGGAATGGACGCAAATACCCATAGCTGCGTATCAAAACTTTGTTGAAAGTATGCCCAGGAGATTTGCTAGCGTAATTGCAGCACGTGGGGGACCATCCCCTTATTAACGCATGTATTCCTTCCCTTATACCATCACATTTTGCTGTTCGGTTCATAATTGTAGGGTAGTGTATATATATATTCTGCAACCTGTAGATGCATAATTATTGCCATGACCCTGTATGCTTTACTTCTTTTCGATTTTTAAAATAATTGTACCGTAAGAAAGAGTACTTTCTGAGGTATTCTGCGATATTTTCAAAATTAAAAACTTATACTAATACGGTAATGGTAATGGTAATTTCAGTTAACGTCGTACTAGAGCAACACAACGGGCTATTGACGACGGTCCGGGATCAGTCCCTTAAGGGAAAGATTCGAGGACAACACCTCGTAATTTTGAACCACGGTCAGGTGACGAAGCAACACCTGAGCTGGCACCCCACTCTCCAAACTTCCACGCCAACCCAACGTGAGGACTTTCGGCCACGACAGATTTAAGGTGCACCAGCCGCCTCTACACCATACGTTTACAAACATCCATGCTCGGACCCGGATTCGAACCAAGAACCTTCCGATCTAGAGGCTAACACCTTAACCACTATAGCGGTTGGTCGGCCATATTAATACGATATAGATATGACAGTTTTAGTTTTGTATCGGATATTATGATCTGTGAAAGTTTCGAAAATTGTATGACGAACATTTAATTGCATCGATTTTATTTATTAACCAATTTAAAAAATAATTATATCATAAGAAAGAGTGTAATGTAATGTATTCAGTGATGTTTTCAAATTTGAAAAATAATAGAACTAAGCTGTAGATATGACAGTTTTAACAAAAAGTAGCGAAAATATCCAAAGATTCCGAATTTTGTGTGACCAACTTTTGATCGCATCGAATGTAATTACTAACCAATTTAAAAAATAATTGTTCCGTAAGAAAGAGTACATTATGAGGTATACCATTCAATAATTGTAATACACGCGCATGATCATGCGTAACACTCGTTGGAGTCGGAAGGTATGAAACAGCGGTTGCTGAATAAACAAAAAAAATGGGTTAATACATGGGTTAATAGGGGGTATGATCCCCTCTTACAGATATACATGTCTCGCAGCGTGATTTCATACTTGAAATAAGGCAGTTTATCATTTCCTGTGGCAATTGATCCCACGCGTTCAGAACCGCTGTTTTCTTTTCCTGTATGGTTCTAGGAGGTGGGTTGCGAGTTGCAATTGCCCTCCCCAGAGCGTCCCAGACATGCTCTATAGGGTTAAGGTCTGGAGATCTTGCAGACTAATCCATCCGGCGAATATCCTCACTCTCTAGAAATTCGTCGACCAGAAGAGCTCAATGTGGCCTCCCGTTATCGTCCATTAAAATGAACTCAGGGCCAACTGCACCCCTGAAAAGGCGAACATAGGACTCCAAGACCTCATCCCTATACATCACACCAGTCACACTGCCTCTTTCAAAGACATGGAGAGGTGTGCGGCCATCTAACATGATACCTGCCCAGACCATTAAACCTCCTCCGCCATAATGGTCGATTTCGCGGACATTGGAGGGTAGGTAGCGGGTCCCTGGTTCTCTCCATATGAATGTATGGCGAGAATCGGTGTTTAAACTGAATCGGGACTCATCAGTGAAGAGAACGGTCGTCCATTGATCCATACTCCAATCTCTATGCTCTCTGCACCATGATAAACGGATTCTCCTGTTCGTAGAAGTGAGCGGAACGCAAACAGCAGGTCTTCTTGAGAACAGCCCTCTCTCATGAAGTCTTTTGGAAACAGTCACCCTTGATACATGGGTTCCTGTGGCTGCATACAAGTCACGAGAGAGCTGAGAAGCTGTAGCACTCCTGTTACGCCTCGCTATAATCGACAAATGGCGATCTTCTCTGACGATCGTGGCTCTTGGACGACCTTGCCCATGCTTTCTCTCGAAGGATCCGGTATCCTGGAACTGTTTCCATAAGTTAAACACGACGCTGAGCGTTAAATTGAACTCTCTACAAATTTGAACTTCGAGATTGGCCTGCTTCTAGCCTCCCCACAATTCGTCCCCTCATTCCATCATCTAAACGTTGGTGGTTACTCATTTTTAATGTTACAATTTGAAATTAACCGATTGCTGCAAAATAACACCAAGAAGTTCGCCGAGGTGTGCTAGCGAACGAAATGCGTCTTAACTTACGCGCGCTTATAAAGCAAGTTTCTCTACAGGCTCCGTCTACACACATATGTACGCTTACGTATTTGACGTACAAGATTTGCATTTTTGTCTAGAAGCAGTGGTTTTACATTCAGTTCAGTTCTTTTCATGAAATTCGATAAAATATGCAAATTTTCTTAATTTATTTCACCAGTGTATTTATTAACCCCTTTCAAAAATAATTGTACCATAAGAAAAAGTACATTCGAAGGTTTCCCGTGATGTTTTTAAATTTAAACACTAATTGTAATAAGCTATTTAAATTACAGTTTTAACCAACAAGTAACTAAAATTTCCCGATTTTTTCCCGTATTGCAAAAAAAATATTACCATGAACCAAATTGAAATTTCTAAAAAGAACTCGGCAAGGTGCGAACATTCACATTTAGAGTCTGTCATTCAGCTTCGATTTTCGACCACTGTTGTGCTTTTTAGATGATGTTTTTCCTTGTTTCAAATATGCTGACATTACAGTCGTCACCGTACTTCTCCCAACACCTAGAAGGGTGGCCGTTTTCGTTACGGAGGCTCAAGCATGACGGGCCCCGACAATCATGCCTCTTTCAAAATCAGAGAGGTCAGCCATAACGCAATTCTAACACATAAATATATTCCGCATCCGAATTCTATCACTGCTAGTAGCAGACTGATGTGTGTACTTTCTCATCCGCTAGGTGGCACCCTTCACTGCTAGAGGGCAGGAGCATATGAGAGGTTTCTTTCGAGTGCTATTTTTCACAAGTGTTCATATTATTTTGTCCAATACCTGTATATATACATATACTAGCAAAATACCCGACCTTACTCGGTTTGAATTGGTTTACTCTAGATTGAAGAGATAATCAAAATATATAATGACTTACGCTTTTTGTAGAATAAAAATTTATTTTAACATCTTTCTCCATCTTTATATTTTCTACAACTTACTTTGGACACAGATCCTACACATGCATATCCATTCATGTAATACATTTCACATACATCGCACAATTGCTGTATGACAAAGCTACAAAATGACGAAAGGTGATACTAAGGTTACTACCACAAAAGACGATTTATAGGAAGATTTGGAATTCCCTTTCTTAAGTTATTTTCATGTTCAACTCAATTAATTAAAATTACGATTTACGGCGAGTGCTCTCGCACTCATAGTCAACAAAACAATATTTTTTTACTTGTGGCACTCTTGCCTCCGGTATGCAACATTGTGAAATTTTGCAATCTTCTCCTGTCATTATTACAACGAATTTTTTAATGTTGGAAAAAGCTCCAGTTTGGATTAATAAACATTATTATTCTTTCAATAACGGCATTATTCTTTAAATAACGGCATTATTCTTTAAATAACGGAATTATTCTTTCAATAATGGCATAACTACACTTAAAATTTACTGAAAATTTATACTGACTTACCTAACATTTTCAAGTCTAATACTTTGTGGTGCTGTTGCGTGTGATGAGAAGGAAACACATTTATTAAAATAATAAATATTAAAAACAGGAAACAGCAAAGTAAAACAAAATAAAAGATGTCGCAAAAAATTGTTCTAAAGATATTAATTTGTGATTCAATTTCATCTCTTGATCTCGCACAGTTGCCACAACTTACAACTAAAAGTGTACAAAATTTAGAAATGTGAAATTAATTCAGAGCGAAAGAACCTGAAAAAATATCACTGCTCGCGCGATCTTGTTCATTCTCGTTTCATTGAAAAATATCGTCTGTCCCAAATATTCGGAAATCGTTTTCATTGCGCAAAGAATAAAAATAAGACTCGAAATAAATGAAGTATCAGAGATGAAATTCCATAAAAAAAAAATTAAAAAAAAATGAAGAATAATTACTTTTTTAGCAGTACTGGTAAAGCAATCGAAGTGATCGTAACATTTAATAGACATTCCAATTTTTCCAAAACTTCCAAATTATGGTTGATTTAAGTATACTTACTCAGGTGTTTTAGCATGAAACTCAACTAAATATAACAATAAAGAAATGTTTAATATTGCATTCATCAAACTAATAGATAAAGTATAAAATAAAATACAATTCAATCAAATATCTGGAATACAATTCATGTGATGTCTACACAAACACACAAACACAAAATCGAGCATAGAACAGAAAGACGGACAGACAGACTATCGCAACCAATGCCACTCACTAAATGAAGATAAGTACTCACTGTATGCAAATTTTCATGAAAATATCTTAAACCGCGTGGACGTGTATAGGGCACAACATACAGACAGACAGACACCAAACGAGAAAAAGGCGGATTCGGCATCAGAAGGGTCCAAAACGGATAGAAAACTTGAAATGGGTCGAAAATATTGAATGTACAAACAAACACTCCATTCTTATTTATATAGATACATACATATATGCTACAAAATTATACATACCAAAAGTTTCTGCACATACTTGTTTTTTTTTATTATTTCTGCACCTTAATATACCCTCCTACACACCTACATGGCAATCATGTACCATCTTAGGTTCGCAATTTCTCCTTAAAGTTTACGGGAAGGAATTGAAGACAAAAAATTTAAAAGCTGTCTCGGAGTATTTTCTTTGTTGAAATTTAATCACTTCGTGCCCAGCCTATTTAAAGATCTTCAAATTTAAATATAAAGGGGGAAGAAAATCGTTTCTAAAAAAAAGAAAAAAATGGGTTACAAATAAAAAACTCGTTTTTCTGAAGAAATGAAAAGTTGATCATTCGTTTTCGCCTTTAATATACACTATTTTTATTAAAAAAATTTCTGCTATGCATACCATACTTAAATAACAATTTAGAGGTGTGAAAAAATATCTCTTAAAAAAAACCTCCGTAATTACTTGTACCAAAATTAATCTCAGAAATTCCTTAAGTGTGTTCCAAATATTTTTTTGAATTGCTATTTTGGGAACATGTTAGGAGACAATTGCTTTGACAAAAACCAAAGGTTCTAAAAGGTTTAAAATGTTTGATTCCGTAAGTTGGTTGTAGTGCCAACATTTTTGAAAATATTGCTATGATCGTACGAAAGTTTGTGATTAGTATTTGATTGAATCGAGTTTCAAACTCGCAGCTCTCCTGTCCCTAATCCGCTTCTATTCCGACCCGGTAAGCTCGTCCCTGTATACATAGAATGAGGTTACGGATGAGTTCTTACAATAGCATAACCCATTCCTATGTCAGAAGCTATGACGTCACCATCTCAAAATTTGAATATGAATCAGGTTTCTACAGTATATTCACGGCTTTAAGGTATCCGGACACGTTGGAGGCTCTTTTTATTAAAAATGGGGTAACCATCTAAATATGTGATCAAAGGAATGTTATCAGAAATTGAATCGATGTCATTATCTGTGACCTCAATATGTGGAATCAATACGGCTTCATAAACGCATATAAAAACTTTTTTACATCAGTATATTTTACAGTAGAATCCGCGTACTGTAATTACTTCAACTCCCAGAGTTTGAAAACAATAACCGAGTAATAATATTAACCAAAAAAATCTGAAAAGTGCTGTTTTATAGATGTTTGTAGTGTACAGATTTTGATTTAACCAAAAGAGCACGTTAGGCTTACTTCAATAAAGTTATGTTTGTGAATTGTTGGATACTATTATAATACGATATATTATTAAACTTGCTGAATAATTAACATAACCAAAGGAGAATAAAATAGGATGATCACAGATGCTAGCCCTTTGGTGATTCAAAAATAATTTGGTAACCTAACAAATATTTAATTGGTTTTAATTAATTAAAGTATACTAAAAATTAAATCAACATACCTCTTTCTCCCTTTCTTAGCAACTGCGAGTGTAAAATTTAATCACGATAATCCTGTTACGAGATTCTCCTTAAATAAAATTTTTCTATCGTTCTCTACAAAATACACTTTTACTCCGAGAGCTGATGACGAATTTGAGGAAGGTACTTTAGGCACTATGAAATTGTAAAATAGTACTATTTCAATGTTAGTTGAAAAGGGAATCGAGGGTCGGGAACGCCGTTTGCAGTTATTTAGCTACTGCGCAGCATAGGATATTTGCAAAAAATTCATCACACAAAGTATCCTTTAGGCACTCAGAAATTTTTTTAATCTCCCATTTTATCATTTATTAAATCCAAAAATAAAAATCCCAGACTGTTTAGACGGTTTTAAAGTACAACCCGACTGCCCTGAATTTGTATTAAAATCTACGCAAAAAATATTCTTTAGGCACTCTGAAATTTTATAGCAGGTTTATTAATTACTATTGAAAATATGTGTAAAAAGCCAGACAAATACGGCGGTTTTAAATAATAACCCGACGCAAATAAAGAGTTTTCATTAGTATCGGCAGCTGTCGGGACCCTGGCTACCCTAGACGGCAGTGCCTTGGCTCGCCGGTCTGTGATTGATTGCGGAGGAACCACGTGACTCGAGTTTGATGTGCAGCTCGGCTACTTAGGTCCGGTGCACAACTCCGGTTTTTCAATGTGCGGCACCGCTGCCGCAACGCAAGTGCGGTCTGAGATACATTAGATCCAAAGAATCAGTGTACACATGCCTCCAGCGTCGCTGGGGCGACGCACGTCCTACTTGCGTGAAATTTGTACCGCAGTTCCCCACGGCGCCGCACAGGAGTCTCCGTTCTGAAGTACCTTGTTTTCATAAATAAATGGAATATAAATAATAATTAATAAATGGTTGTATCCAGTAACGTCTGTTTTGTTACAAAATATACCTTTTTTACAACAAGTAAGCGAAATACACGTTTCCTACGATAGAATATATCGCAAATGGCGCGAAATGAGTTCGTGAGTCATTTCACGGTTATGTGTGCATAATTGGGCTACGGTGCCGTATTGGCACCGCACGTTGATAAACCGGATGTGTGCACCGGTCCCTACAAAGAATTTTTTTTTTCACGCAAGTGTGACCACGCTGAAAAATATTTTGAGCTCATTGTAAATTTTTTTTGAGGTTCTTTAAATACAGTTTTGTTATTAACATTTTAAGCATTAACATACGCACATGTGTATATAACGATGTATATACATAGTAATAACAATTAATTACTTTAGCGATCATGATTGTTTTTAGTGACTACGTATTTTATAGGTTATATATCATTAATGTACAATGGAACCAAAAACTGTGAATTGTGAAATTTGTAAAAAAAAAAAAAAACAGTATTGATGAAGTGATTATTTTTAATCAAGAAAGACTAGCACAGAGCAAAAACTGTTTGGTAATTCAGCAAAAAAGGCTTGAAATTTACTAAAGTGATTCTACCGTCCGATATAATATATATATGCCGACCAAGTAATATAGTGGGTGTTATCCGGGTCCGGGCATGGATGTTTGTAAGAGTATGGTGTAGATGCAGCTGGTGCACCTTAAATCTGTCGTGGCCGAAAGTCCTGACGTTGAGTTGGTGTGGAATTTTGGAGAGTGGTTAGACAGCTCAGGTGTTACTTCGTCATTTGACCGTGGTTCAAAATTACGAAGTATTGTCCTCGTATCTCTCCCTTTAGGGACTGATCCCAGACTGTCGTCAATATCCCGTTGTGTTGCTCTAGTACGACATTAATTAAAATTATCATAACTTGTGTGCCAATTTGACAAAACACGCTAGAATGGGAAAACTTGGCACTTCCGTCTTCTTTCCGAGGTACGAGTGACGTCACATTTCGGAGTAAAAGAAAATTGGAAGGTGAAATAAATGGTTCCAAATGCTGACGTCAGTGGGTATGGCGAAATTATCAAAATCGTGGTCCTTCTTCTTTCTCCGGAACGGAAGAAAGAATGGCGAAAAAAACTAATGAATTCATTTTAAAATGTTCTAGATAAAATTTTAATATTCGAGTGCGATATAGAGAAAAATTGCAAAAAATTCGGACTGCCTGTGTGCCAAGTCTCATAATTGTAAGTGCCATAGATTCGTCAGAACAGTCCACACACACTCAGGCACCTTTTATCATAGTAGATTTTTTTTTACAAATTGTACAACTAAAAATTTTTGGTTCCATTGTACATTAATGATATATAACCTATAAAAATATAATTTTATCTAATCTATAAAATACGTAGTCACTAAAAACAATTATGATCACTATAATAATTAATTATTATTACTATGTATATATACATAGTTAAGTACACATGTGCATATGTTAATACTTAAAATGTGTTAATAACAAAACCTTATTTAAACAACCTCTAAAAACAGTATTACAATGAACTCAAAATAATTTTCAGTGTGGTCACATTTGTGTGAAAAAATAAACTTCTCCAAAATGCTTTGTAAGTAGCCCGAGCTACACATCAAACTCGAGTCACGTGGTTCCTCCGCAATCAATCACAGACCGGCGAGCCAAGGCACTGCCGTCTAGGGTAGCCAGGGTCCCGGCAGCTGCCGATACTAATGAAAAATCTTTTTTTGCGTCGGGTTATTATTTAAAACCGCCGTATTCGTCTAGCTTTTTGCACATATTTTCAATAGTAATTAATAAACATGGTATAAAAATTTCAGAGTACCGAAAGAATATTTTTTGCTTAGATTATAATACAAATTCAGGGCAGTCGGGTTGTACTTTAAAACCGTCTAAACAGTATGGAATTTTTATTTCTGGATTCTATAAATGCTAAAATAGGAGATTAAAAAAATGTCTAAATGCCTAAGAGATACTTTGAGGCTTGAATTTTTTTCAAATATGATATGCTGGGCAGTAGCTAAATAACTGCAAACGGCGTTCCCGACCCTCGTTTCCCTATTCAACTAACATTGAAATAGTACTCTTTTACAATTTCATAGTGCCTAAAATACCTTCCCCAAATTCGTGATCAACTCTCCTACTATTTATTCTATCTAACTCCACACATAGAAATATTTACACGGCTGCCTTATCAGGCATTTTCTTTTAAAATTACACGAAAATATAATAGTAATCAGTGTTCAAAGGATTGTACGAAAATGTAACAGTAATTAATGTGTAAACGATAATACGGAAATGTAACAATAACTAATGTACAAACAATAATTCGAACTAAATTCAACAAATCCACTGATGAAACGCTCGCTCGAATGGCTTCAGCATTCAATTCAAACAAGACAAGAATTGTATACCTTTTAATGGTGACGTCATATAAGGTTTGCGTATCAGTCAGAAGGCTTTATAATCTAGGAGGTAGTGGTTCGGATCGCCACAAGCTATTTCGTGAAATTTAGACCGTCCTTACAACATTTAAAAACAATGGCGTTCCAAGTTTTGCACGTACATGTATTTACCAGTTTTTCTTTTATACTATTAATACGACTGGGGGGCTCCGCCCCCTGCTCGCTTACGCTTGCCAACCATATGACGGTTTTAACAAAAAATAGCGAAAATAACCAAAGATTCCGAATTTTGTATGACAATTTTTTGATCGCGTCGAATTTATTTATTAACCAATTTCAAAAATAATTGTACCGTAAGAAAGAGTATATTATTAGGTATACTGCGATAGTTTCAAAATTAAAAATTAATAGTAATAAGATATAGATATGACAGTTTTAACAAAAAGCAACGAAAATGTCCCGATTTTTCCCGAATTTCAAAAAAATATTATCAAGAACCAAATTGAAATTTCTAAAAAAACTCGACGAGCCGCAATAATTTACGTTGAGAGGTATTCTTTAAAAAACACTCACGGCTTAGGACTGAAAATTTGTATGTGTTTTGCTCACTCGCGGAAGAAATTTCGCTTTTTCAACTTTGACCCTTAATAAATCCTAAACTAAAAACCTCATCGGAAAAATATCTTTACAATTGTACAGGGAACACGATGAAAAATAAACCATGTTAATTTCATATTTTTCTGATCCGAACTTTCTAGGGAAACCGTTCGATCTAAACAACACAGTTTTCAATCCTGCGGCCGCGATGGCGGTAACTTTTTTTTAATATAGAGAGAAAAGAGTTAACTAACATTTTCGTTTGAAGCATATTCTAAAGGTTGCTATGAACATATAAATAAAATATATTTCGGCTCTGAAACCTGACTTCTGTTGTCTTGACTTTAATTGTGAACAGAGAACACTTTTATCATATCCTCTGTTTAGTTATAAAAAGACAACCTGATAAAATATAATTGAGGTAATAAATAAAATATAAAAAAATCAAGCAAAAATAACTTTAAAAAAATCTTTACACACATGCAAGTATTAAAACATACACCGAAGGTAAATTTTAATATGATTTCAAACAATATAGTTGTCTAATAACAGTTTCAAATTAACTACTGTAAATGAATTCAATTCATCGAAATGAAACAGATGATCTTCCACATTGTTCATGAATCAACGAAACCATAAAAATGAAAAAGCTAATTTGTTAGGTTGCATAGTACAACTAATAACTTAGTAATTCATGACATAACCAACAAGGCTACACAAAATACTGATTTCTTCACGTTCCTCAAATCGAGCTCAGCTGTATTTTTAATAATTTTACCCTTGTCCTTTAGGTTATTTTTATAAAGAAAACTGATATTTCACTGTCCTTCATGTTGCATTTTTGATGGCCAGCAATGCATAAATACATTTGTGTGTTTTTGAGGTCATTCTATCACTCTACCCATGAGAATTAGTTGTTTTCCTCCGGAACTTTTTAAGGCGTTTGGTCTTTGGTTGAACTCATAAATCAGTGGTTGATAGAATGATGAGATATTGGTGAAAATGTTCCACCCAGTAACTTAGATAGTACTTAGCGATGAAAAAGTACAACTTGGACGTCTGCCCAAATTAAGTCTTCTATAACAAAAGAAAAGTTCTATCGTGTCTTATCTCTTGATAATTTAGAGTCGTCTTTTCTAATCAATTATAAGCACCCGATTTTAATTTGTTATTTGTTTGCAAAGCCAGTGATATTTCTCAATTGAAATTGCAATGTATTGTAGAATGACTGAGATTAAAATTCTGTCTCCTAAAGCCTTGGTAAAAATCTCACTTAAGTGGCGATTCCGCTACGCTATGCGGAAGCTGGGAATACTAACTATCTACTTAATAGATAGTCAGGAATTCATCGAGAGATAATTTCATAAGCGGGTCCAGCAAAGCTTACTCGATTTATAAACTAACCATCTGAAGGATTCACACTCATCTATCCTTTCTGCAGTCTTCCCTGCATGACTTCTAACCACTTTCTTAACCACCAATATAATATTTTCTAAGAATGTGTTTAACAAATTGATGTAACCATTTAATCATTATATATGTTGAGGGACAAAAGCAGTACAATACTACTGGGAAATCTCCCTACGGCCAGAGGATTTAAATATGCTTAACCCTCCAAGGGATTTCAACGAGATCTCGTCCATTAAGAACTGATCAATTTTGCTAATGAAGAAGTATCACGTCCTCAACATATAGCTTTCTTTTATGATGACAAGTACACGATCTGGTCAACATACTTCTAATAACGAGATCCCTTATCCATCAAGATCTGCTCAGTTTTACTAATGACTAGATATCTCGTCGAGACAGCAACCAAGAAGTTAAAATATATTCCATTAAAGATATATCCTGTCATCTTTTTTCTCCAACCTAGTTCTGTAATATAATTAGTTATTCTAGAGATATATGCTACAACCAAGCGAAAAAATACTTATTACACTCTTAAGTTATCCCCTTTTTGAATTATTCAGTTTCCGGTTGAACACGAGGCTTTAAAATGCCATTGCTGAAACTGACAACTCAATAAAAACCAGAGGGCACACCGCCATTTGCCATTAATCGGACGTGAAAAAGAACACGGCTCATGCATTTTTCAGTCAATTTCCCAAACACATCTCACAACTTCAAAATAAAATCGCATTACCAAGATTAAAAACCTTGAAGTAACACTCTTAAAAGAACTCATAGGTGATTCAAAAAATAAACTTTTTCGTAAAAAGAAACGCGGAAAATTCCGTCAAAAATGCATTTTAATGCATCACTTTAGGCACCCTGCGCTTCAAAAAAAGCAGGCCACCGATCAAACAAAAAATACCTATTTTATAGAGAAAAAAATTCGACGCCCCTTCTGGAAGGAAGTGAAGAGGGTAGAAGAGAGAAGAAATTCGATCTCGCTGAACAAACTTGGTATTCCATTTGCATAGAGGTGCCCTTAGAGTTCAGGGCGGACGGATTTAGAGTGAATGCGATTACGAGGTGAATTTTCAGAGAGAGTTGGTTCTGAAGCGTTAGCTTTGCTCTTCCTGCATATTTCCTATGTAAATATTTCACTGAGATTTGCAAATTCCGACCACATTTATCTTGATTCTCTTTCCCTCTTCCTTTGTCATCCGAAGCGGTAAACTATGAATTGCAGAGGGCTCCGCCTCAAGTGAGCTATTGGTGGTACTGATGGAATGTGGAATCATTCTGGAATCATTTCACGTAGAAATGTGATACCGAACTGAAGGAATTCGAGAATAGATTTTAAGAGACTAATATTTTTTTGTTGAGCATAAGGGATTTCATAAAAACTTCCGGTAACATCAAGTATGTGACAATATTTTATATTAAAAAATATTTAAAACAATTAACCAAGATCTGAAAAGACTACTTTTCATGTATTATTCTCTTTATTGTATAACATGTCTATTTTTAATTATTCTCAACCCTCCAGTTGGTTTTGATGAGATATCTCACATCTCGTCCATCGACATCAGATCTAGTGTGGTTTTGACTGGATAGTTCATTCATCAACATCTGACCAATTTTGCTAATGACGAGGTCATCACGATATTTCTATTTTTTGTTGATGACGCGATCAAGGCGTCGTCAGTTTTCTTTTAATGACGAGATATCTCGTCCATCAAGATCTGGTCAGTTTTGCTAATGCGTAAATACCTCATCGAGACAACCACGGGGAGGGTAAAGGATCTAGTCAACTAAGATGGGTTATCCCATCCCATCATAGTCACCATGTCTCTTTGAGAAACGTTTTTAGCTGTTATATTTGTTTTTCAAGAAGAATCCATCTCTTTTCATACGCTTATTCTTTAGGTCATTTGAGCTGCATCCTCTAATCTATTTTCAAGTAACCATATTCTTGAATATAGTCTCTACTGTTGGTTAAGCTGGATTTGAATTTTATTTATTTATTTTATTGGACTGGTATAACATCTTGCGTTTGACTTAGCTAGTCTGTTTTCGGACCCTGAGCCATGAAACCAAAACCAACAACGATGGGGAAATCTCTGTATAAATTTAATATACTAGGTGGTCCTCCTGCTCGTCTACGTTCGCTAACCCACGGTGATTGCTACGCAATCCCATTTGGTTTGCTTCGCAAACCAACACTCCTTTTGTAGAGTTTTAAATCTCCTGCGACGTCAAAATTACCTTAATTCGTATATTCCGGATTGGAATTGCCGGGCCATGACATCACAGCGAGTTGCAACGGCTAAATAAAACCAAAGCGTTGCTATGGTAATTGTTGCTACGATAAATGTTATATCTGGCAAACCCGTTAGTTAAAAATGTATCCTTTTATTTCCGTGAAGAAAAATGCGGGTTCCTCAATGAACAATTCGTACACTACCTCGAAATTTTACTTTTCATCGCATCGAATTTATTTATAAACCAATTTTACAAATAATTATATCATAAGAAAGAGTGCATTCTAAGGTTTTCAGTGATGTTTTCACATTTATAAAATAATAGTATTAAGCAATAGATATGACAGTTTTAGTTTTGTATCGGAAATTACAATCTAAAAATCCGAAATTTGTATGAAAGATGTACATGAATTTATAAAGCGACGACTTCAAATTTATTCCAAGATAGCAATGAACCACCTTGAGCCCAGTCATTAAACTCGTCTTTTCTTTCCACAAACCCCTTCAAACAACTCGATGAAACTGTAAAACGGAAGCGTTGAATTACATGAGTCCAACTAGTTCTAGATGACTTAAGATGATGACTTGAAGTTTCCGATGCTCTGAAAGGAAATCCCTTCAGATTAAGACGGATTCGAAATCCAGGGCAGAGATAGCTCCCTTGAGGAATTATCGACCGCTTCGGGAATAACTTGGAATGAGAAACGTTTAGTGAATCGATGATAGGGGTCATAAAACTCGTCACTGTCTGTTGTAGTATTTAAGTGTTAAACAGAGAAATTCATGGTGAGGAATTTTCTGCTTTCTTATTTGTAAAGAATAAAAATAATTAAAACAGCGTATAAAATCATCTTAATGAATATCACATTTTTTCTTTACTCTTTTAAGGTTTTATTGCTAAAAATATTCCTGTTTGTTATAAATGCACAAACTTCACAGCATACTTGTTTTGGTGCGTTGGTTTGGATTCCCTTGACCTTTTTCGAGAATCCTTTGATGGTTTTGGACTTTTTAAAGATGAGTGGTTTCATAGACTTGGTATAGAATAATTCATAAAGTGCGGAAAATAGTGCTGCAATTATTTCCTGTAAGAGAGATATTTAGTGTAAATGAATAAACCAAACGGAAGACGGAGATTTAACTTCAGGTTACCCAAATGCTCTCGCATACCATATATAGATTACCTTAACCTGAAGTTTATCGCCGTTTTGGAGGTGTTTGGTGTTTAATCTAATTGGAGGGGGGGGGTGATCAATTACCAACCATAAAATTGAGGTCACTCCCAAAATGTGTAGGGGAAATGAGGCCCATCGATCCTTTTCATTTTAAAGCAGCACTGCAGCTTTTATACAAAATTTGCTACAACAGTGCAGTAACAATAACAATAGTACATACCTCCATTGTGACTGTGTTTATGTGTGTAGAGAAGTTTAGAAGAAAATCCAGATTTGTCAAATAAGGCAAGCTTGAGTAAATTTTATGATATGCATTGGTAATCATGTAGCTTATAAAGTTTTATAGATAACTGAAAAATATTTTCATTTATGCATCACAGTTAATACAGCTCCAATGTAGCCTAAAATATTTGTCGTTGATACCAGCCTATTTCGCTTCAAACAGATTTATCTGTACAGAGTTGATGTGGGTACGTTGAGCCAATTTCAAATGGGGTCCATTGAGCCTGGATAAATGTACCCCCATGGAAAATATTTTCTATTGTTTATTAATTTTGCACTGTGTTCTGTCAGTTTTTAGTTTTTTACGGTGTAAATTAGGAAACGAATATATTGTGTTTTGGTAATATAAGAGTGTTTTTTACTTTTTTTTCTTATTTTTAGTAGAATACTAGTCCTATAGAAATTGCGAGGCCCATTATAAGAGACTTTGCAGGCCTACAAAAAATAAAACCATTAATGAGGTCTACTGAAAATGTAAACCTGGAATTTAACTATCGGGCCTCTGGCCGATTGTTTGTACCAAGCGACAGTTTTTGTAAGTAATGAAATCATGTAGACATAACATCAGAGTGGATAAAACTTACTTTACTATAACATATTTACAATTCCAGAAATTAGCTTATTTACATCAATAAGAATTTAACGTAATTCTACAGACAGCGCGTCCGAAGCCTGCAAGGCAGAAAGCTAGAGTGAATATAAAAATTCAAAACTAATGTTCCTTCTGTTTTTCTTAATTTTTGCACGTTCGTAGCTCACAAGAACTTTCGAAACTCCGATCGGAACGTCAGATCACAAAGAACAGTTGTCATCGGTGGTCAATTTGGAGGCCATTCTGAAGAATCAAGCAGATTCTAGAATCAGGCTATCGATTTAATTCAGCAGTGGGTAGTAGCCTAAGACTGTTCACTTCCTCACACAAGGTATTGCACCATTCCCAAAAGCGGCTCCATTTATAACTGCAGGAAGAAACAAGCTTCACTCCCGTATTCTTAGACACTCCAGAAAAAATGGCTATTAAGGCAGAAAAGGAGAGACTGGGGAAGAAAAGAAGGGTTTCTATACCAAAAAGGCAGTCCAAAGTCCCCAGGAAGTTGATACAATTGTCATTAAAAAGTGATGTCTCAATGTGCTCCAAACGATGGATCAACGTGCCCCACTACCGAGGTACTTTAAACCTTCCTTATGGAACAATTAAATTTGCATTTTTGTCATTTTACTTCATCAGATGTAAAAATTTAATCATTTAACTTTGTTTAGAATAGTACCCATTAAATATTGTTGGCAGAAAATTTGTTTTATCTGAATTATTTTGAGGTGTGTGAAGCCTAAGTAAAAAATGGCTCAACGCACCCCTACTGGAGAAACATGTCACCACCTCAGGGTTCCCACGGTCCTTGAAAAGTCCTTAAAAGTCCTTGAATTTTTTTTTCCTAACTAGGGGCCCTTGAAAGTCCTTGAAAATTACGGAACTTGGTCAAAAGTCCTTGAAAGTACTGGATTTTTTTAACTAGTACATAATTGAGTAATTCGTCTTGCGTTGGAACTTGTCCAGACTAGTTTCGTCATTTGTTCAGACTAGTACTAGGTGCGCCATACAGAATGAAACCGGTGTTTTGCGCTTTGCAACCAGGTAATATACTAATAATGCTCCGTCTAGATCGTCCATTCTCCACCGTATTCTGTCCGTCTAAGTTGACACCTCTGGTCTCCGTTAAGACGGCCGCCTTGTTATGCCCGCTGCATCATGACGTATCACGGTTGTTAGATAACAGCACCGCTTTCTTAGGAAACCGTAGCTTTAGCAGTCAGGACGTCATTGGAAACCTGGCACGCATATAAAGATATAAAGCCAAATTCTTATTGCAAAAATATAAAAGTTACAATTCAAAAAAAAAATTTCTTTTAAGAAAATCACATTTAGTCTAAAGGTGTAAAATTTTCTGCATATTTTAAATCCGTTGAAATTTTTAATCTATATTTAATGATCTCAAAGATAGGGCTTTTTTATTCTATAATGTAAGTTTCTGTCACCAGGCAAAACTTGATTTGTTTTGTTTCTCAAACAAAATAAACCACGACAGCCGTCTGTTGTAGTGGCAGTGGACGTCAACAAAATGCAGATTTTGCAAGGACACGGGATGCAAGCTCCCGTACTCTTCTTCGTGCCACCAAAAGAATTTATCGTACAATATTTTATCGCAGACCAAAATCGATAGGTGTGCAAGTAGCCTGATATTTAGCATTGAGACGAGAAGCCCACTTTACAACAAAAGTAAATCCGAGGTTCTGTGAGAAAGAAAATCCAAATTTTATAACCAAAATTGATGATAACCTTTCTTTTTTTGACTATTAGTAGTTTAAAAAATAAAGTTAAAAAATTGTCTTTTTTTAGATTTTTCACATTCTTTTTTAATTGACAACTTTTGCGTGTGCCTTGTTTTAGGTCGTTATAAAAAATTTTAGGTCCTTGAAAAATATTTTTTTGGTTTTGAAAAGTCCTTAAAAGTCCTTGAATTTTTTCTGAATAAAGGTGTGGGAACCATGCACCTAAGCACATCTCTACTTACATTTAGCTTTGCTAAAAAATTCTGTAGTAGCAATTATTGTTTCGAACGCTGATTAAATATTGTGCAAAAAATAATATTGACACATAGTAAGGCTGAATAGTGGTTTAATCATGTGACAGTGATTGATGAATCTAAAAAAGAAACCTATTGGAACTTTAATTGATTTAACACTCACAAGCTTAAAACACAAACCCATTGCGTAGCTCCAGTGAGACGACAATTCAAGTATCTCCAATAAGACTGGTCATAAATATTTTATTAACTCATTTCATCGGATATTCAAATTATGATCCAAGCCCATATAATTCCTGTATTTTTGTACATTTAGCAATAGCTGACCCGAGATCCGGGCAAAAGGATCGGGGGAGGGCTCTGCGCACTTGGGGCGGTGTGCATCCTGAACCAAGTAATTGATAAACAGTTAGTAACTTGTTATCAGTTTACGTAGACAATGCTTGGGGTCCCTAAGTGGACGCGTGTTGGTTCCAAGGAATGAAGAGTGATGGCCCCCACCACTCGGACCGCGGCTCTTTCTGGAGTTGCAAGGGGACTCCATAACTCCGCAGATCATGGGTCTATCCGTGTAGGAGGAATATGTCAGTCTCTAACGTGGCGAAGCCGCTCTAGCCAGCAGGCTATCGGTTTGGGTCGTAGGAACTGGCACAGGGCGATTCCGCTGTTCCTGCGATCAAGTAGCGACAGGAACCTCCTTAGGTGCCACACGGAAACTAGCGGTGTCGGGACCACTCCCCGGCTGCCCTAGGCCAATACCTGTACGCTAACGAAAGAAGGCTATCTGGCGGACGGCAAGGGTCTGCAAGACTCCATAGATGATGGTATCGGTTGCCCACGGTACCGGATAAACAGGATGTTGGGGCAGCCTGCTGTTCCGTTGGGCTACTCAGGAATGCCGATAGGTTCCTAGGAGATGCCTGGGTGTGCGCCTCTGACCACCCCTCGGCACGAATCTATGAATAAAACTTTTCCGGCTCAAAACGGACCTAAGGTTGACTGATATCATTGAGCCGGACCACATATCTTCAGCGCACACATTCCGTGGTCGACCACGTCCACGCCCTATCGTGTTCATCCTGGGCAGATAAGGGTTTTTCGGAAGGCGTGTCACTAGGCCCACTTCTAAAATTTCTCATTAGAGGCTTTCCCTAGCTTCGGCTAATCCGCTGTGGGTTTTCAGTAACTCGGTACGGAGGGGTCTGCTTCCATTCGAAGGAAGGAAGGTATACTTTGAAGTTAAAGCTTGACTATATTCCATTGTCTGTATTCCATCAAATAAGCTTCTTCAAATCTTTTTCAGAGGTCTACAGTACGTTTTCGATATTGGAAGTCATATTTAAAGCTTCTGAGACACAGAAGAGCACAGTTCGGATTTAAGCTTTATATATTTTTAATTTGGTTACATCGAATATATCTGATTTCAAATACTTACATAAAACTGCTTTGTGTTATATCTTATCTTTTGTAAGTAGTTCTAAGTAATCACTTAGATATCTCACAGGTTTGTGCAACTAGTTACCCCTCGAATAATCCAAAGTCTAGATTTACACAAGCATTCCTATTGTGACCCTGCTATCGTCACGATCGCTTAAGTTAAATTTAGGAAGATTCTGGTATAAAAAACTGTTTATCACCATTCTCAGTAATTGAAATAGAAACACCAGTGATCACACTTATTTGACTTTCAGACTATTGTGGATCACCCTTTGGCCTTTCTATTCCTTCTATAAGGATACAAATACTTAAATCATGGGATTCTCCCTGATTATCTCAATGTATAAGGCGGAGGTGTGATGCATCACGCTCCGTATTTCTTTGTTCCTTAACCCCTTAATCTTATTAAGTTGTGCGTTCAGTCAAGGGAAGTGGGAAACAATTGGTAAACAACAACTTTATTAGTAACTGGAAGTTTCTATGACAAACATGTTACCCCATAAAAAAAGGTTGTGGTGATTTGGATTAAGAGAGCTACCCAGCAGACACGTCTAAGCCGATAGAAGGATAACTGATGTTGAATCCAGCACGATTAAGGATGTTGGCAGGTGGGGGTTCTATCTTCAACTTATTCTGTCATTTATTTAACTCTATCCTTTATCCTTATTTAACACAACGCAATGCAAATGTAAACTTATGTATCTTAAAACTATAGAGAAATAGTTATTTTAAAGATAATAAATTATACTTATTTCAACTATGGTCTGCTAATTGAAGCATGCATCGCCGTGATACTTCCAAGCTAAAAATCTTTATATTTCTTTCGCAACATTTAAAAAAATACGTGTTATGGACGGTTAGAAGAGATTCGAATACTAAGCTGTTCAGTAAAAACACTTCCACGTAACAAATCACCCATATTACGACTCGAGGCATACAAACCAATGATCGTAGCAGGTACTAAATGGGAAAACTCTCCGAAAGAATTCCTTCTGTGACTGCGAGGTGAAATCCAATAACCAGCATGTTACGAGGATGAGGTGATCGAGCGCAAGACAATGATGCCGCAAATTCACTTCCCATCACCGCAACAAGGAGAACGAGCTTGACCGTAACTTTCTCACATTGAGTCAGCGGAAGTTATTTGTCTCTCTTAATCTTCCCATGCAGTGGGAGCGAGAAAAAGATCTATTAAATTGTATTGGTTACGAGAATGGGGAATGAATGTTATTAGCATACAAAAGCATGTAAATGATACTCACTTTTGGCTTTGATAAAACATTTCTCATTTAAAAGCTACTGGCTTCGTTTGTTGCAAGCTGTATATTATTTTGTCTATGACCATGTACTCAATCTAATAATCCAGTTCATTCGTTTCCGAGCCCTTTAGAATAAGGATCTCACATCCTGCATAAGCCATAGAACCTCTCTATATGTTATAATTTGCCAGCTTCAACTTTCTGAGATACTTTTATGAAATTTTCTGCCCATTCATTTGTGAACATGACATTATTCCCAGTGTCAATGGATTACTGGTTTGATTGACTGCTTTACACCACTCCTGATACACGACAACTTTAAGATAGATTAAAAAGGCCACAAATGCTAAAAACGTTTTAAAATTTTATTTTATAATCATGTTTGTTTTCATTAATTCATACACAGTGCTGTGTTTATAGAACGAAGATTGGAAAGAATTCCACCGAACTCAGATAAACTAGAACCAATAAATTTTCCTGATGGAATTACGCAATTGTAAAGACGTACCTTTAACTCCTTGGGTACAGATTTATTTAAAACTAGCAAAATACCCGACCTTACTCGGTTTGAATTGGTTTACTCTAAATTGAAGAGATAATCCAAATATATAATGACTTACTTTTTTTATAGAATAAAAATTTATTTGAATACCTTTCGTCATCTTTACAATTTCTACAACTTACTTTGGACACAAATCCTACACATGCATATCCATTCATGTAATACATTTCACATACATAGCACCCTTGCTGTATGACAAAGCTACAAAATGACGAAAGTTGACACTAAGGTTACTACTACAAAAGACGATTTTGAAGGAGATTTGGAATTCCCTTTCTTAAGTTCTTTTCACGTTCAAATCAATTAATAAAAATTACGATTTACGGCGAGTGCTTTCGCACTCATAGTCAACAAATCAATATTGTTTTACCTGTGGCACTCTTGCATTCGATATGTGACAAAGTGAAATTTTGTAATCTTCACCTGTTGTTATGACAACGAATTTTTTAATGTTTGAAAAATTCTAGATCGGATTTTTTAAACATTATTATTTTTTCAATAACGGCATTATTCTTTCAAAAACGGCATTATTCTTTCAATAACGGCATTATTCTTTCAATAACGGCATTATTCTTTCAGTAATGGACTACACTTTATTTATTATTTTATTCTGATTTATTATTCTTCTTTAGTAATTTATTCTGACTTACCTGCCATTTTTAAGTCGAATACTTTTTGGTGGTGTTGCGTGTGATGAGAAGGAAAACATATTTATTAAAATAATAAATATTTAAAACAGAAAACAGCGAAATAAAACAAAATAAATGATGTCGGAAAAAATTGTTCTAAAGATATTAATTTGTGGTTCATTTTTATCTCTTGATCTCCGCACAGTTGCCACAACTTACAACTAAAAGTGCACAAAATTTAGAAACGTGAAAGTAATTCAGAGCGAAAGAAACAGAAAATATCACTGCTCGCGCGATCTTGTTCCGTTCTTTGAAAAATATCGTATGTCCCAAATATTCGGAAATCGTTTTCACTGCGCAAAGAACAAAAATAAGACTAAAAATAAATAAAGTATCATAGCTGAAATTCCATTAAAAAAATAATTTGAAGAATCACAGGGTTTCCACGGTCCTTGAAAAATCCTTGAATTTTGTTTTCCTAACTAGGGGCCCTTGAAAGTCCTTGAAAAATACAAAACTTGGTCAAAAGTCCTTGAAAATTACAAAACTTGGTAAAAAGTCCTTGAAAGTATTTGATTTTTTTTTACTAGTACATAATTGAGTTGGAACTTGTGTCCAAACTAGTTTCCTTCACGGCAGGTGCGCAATTTGAGCGTCGTTCTGAAGTGTTACGTGTTTTGACACCATGTTTTATATAAATGAACAACCATAATGGGTGATGTATACATGAACCACGTAATATGTATATATGAACCACGTAATATGTATATATGAACCACGTAATATGTATAAATGAACACACAAGGTCATACACCATGTTTCATTGACGCGTCGTCCCATCGCTTTTTTGCATAAACTATACAAACATGAAAGAGTTCCGCCTCTTTGAACATTTCTTAAAATTATCTCTGGGATTGATGAAGAAATACAAAACAAAATATTAAGGTTTTTGAAGCGGGTCACTGTTTTTTTCTTCATTTTTATATTATTATAGAATTATACAATTGACGTCGTACGTTCAAGAATGAAAACTTAGCAGTTTAGGATACTGAATTATCAGTTTTCGTAAAACGAAGAAGTTTCTTCAAGCACGCTCACAATTCGGGCTTTGCATAAAATTCGGACTACCTGAGGTATCAATTTGGTGTAAAATTTTCCGCTGATTTCAAATCCGTTAAAATGTTTGCTCTATTTTTAACGATCGTGAAGATAGAAAACCTCTAATAGACATTTTTTGTGTTCGTAATGAATATCTTCGTCAAATGTGGCCGAATTCGTATTGCGAAAGTATAAAAGTTACAATTGAAAAATTATTTATTTACAGAAAAGCACATTTAAGGTATCCTTGTAAAATGTTCTACAGATTTCAAATCCGTTGAAATTTTTACTATCTTTAACGATCGTGAAGATAGAAACTTGGACCAGAGAACAAAAAAGCCGTAACACCGCAGTCAAAACTTTGGATTTGTTTTGTTTATCAAACAAAATAAACCACGACTACCGTCTGCACGAGAGCAAAACGAAAACGGAGATTGTGTCGTGTGTCGATCGAACTATGTGCAAGCTCCCATACTCTTCTTCGTGCCACCAAAGAATTTGTCGTACGATATTTTACCGCACGACCGAAATTGATAAGCGTGCAAATAGCCTGATAGTTAGTATTGAGACGAGAAGCACACTTCAAAGCAAAATTCGCAGGTTCTGTGATAAAAGAAAATCCAAATTATAACCAAAATTGATGACAACCTTTCCTCTTTTCGTTGACTGTCAATAGTTTAAAAAAGAGTAAAAAAATTGGTGGGTTTTTTTTTTATATTTTTCACATTTTTCTTTTTAATTGACAACTTTTGCACATGCTTTGTTTTAGGTCGCTATAAAAGATTTTAGGTCCTTGAAAAAAATATTTTTGATTTTGAAAGTCCTTAAAAGTCCTTGAATTTTCTTGGACAAAGGCGTGAGAACCATGAATAATTACTTTTTCAGCAGTACTCGTAAAGCAATCGAAGTAATTGTAGTATTCAATATACATTCCAATTTTTCCAAAACTACCAAATTATGGTTGATTTAAGTATACTTACTCAGATGTTTTAGCATGAAACTCAACTAAATATAACAATAAATAAATGTTTAATATTGCATTCATTAAACTAACAAATAATGTATAAAATAAAGCACATTGCAATCAAATATCTGGAATAAAATGCACTTGATACTTGAACAAAAAAAATCGAAGATAGAACAGAAAGACGGACAGACAGACTTTCGTAATCAAATCCACTCACTAAATGAAGATAAGTACTCACTGTATGCAAATTTCCATGAAAATATATTAAACCGTGTGGACGTGTATAGGGCACATACATACAGACAGTTGGACAGACAGACACCAAACGCGAAAGAGGCGGATTTGGCATCAGAAGGGTCCAAAACGAATAGAAAACTTGAAATGGGTCGAAAAAATTGAATGTACAAACCAATACTCCATTCTTATTTATATAGATAAAGTAGTTCGGATTATCATTTGCACATTAGTTACTGTTATATTTTCATATTATCGTCTGCACACTAATTACTGTTATAGTTTCGTATTATCGTTGGTACACTAGTTGCTGTTAAATTTTTGTATAATTTCGTTTGATAA
The DNA here is from genome assembly GCA_947359465.1 of Metellina segmentata. NCBI lineage: Eukaryota > Metazoa > Arthropoda > Arachnida > Araneae > Tetragnathidae > Metellina > Metellina segmentata. Next base: position 85,419,320 of record OX375875.1, on the reverse strand, counting down.
GAATGGCAACAGTATGAGAGAGATCGCACAGCTTCTGATCTCTGCGTTCATTCCAAAAAAGAATGTTTGATAACGCAGGGTTATTATATATTCCTTATTCCAAGTTTATAATAATTTTATGATATCCATAGGAATGACACTTCGGTGGTTACAGCTCTGGGTTCTGGAAGAGCCCTAACTCAAATTTGGGTTATCAGCAATGAATTATTCAAAATTATTTCAGCATGTTATCAACTGTGAAGAAAGCATCTCAGGATAAAAACATAATTTGTTTGAACATAATAATTCATAATGATAAATTAATAAAAATAAAATGGTTTGACACTCAGATTTTCGAGAAAAGATATCTTTAGAACAAATTACATTTTTTGAATGGGAAGAAGTAATACGCGCGACTTCATATTTCTTTTTGTGCAGAGCTGTCATGTGACAGCAGCAAAGTATATTTTAAGCATTCGAATGTGTTTAAAATTTGTTTAATGATCGTTGCCATAACGCTATAGTTGATGTATACCGTCAGTAAAGGGATATCATTGCTCACTATACATTTTCCTGCTCCAAGTTTATAACTAACTAAATTATTTAAGTTGACAGTTTTTCTGAGTACATAATTAAGACTAATGGAATTTTAATCTACGACGCTTTCTAGATGTAACCTAAGCAAAAATATTTCGTTCTGACTAAAAATGCATACAAATCAAAATTTTACAAATATATATCTTTTATAACACCCATATGATAAACTATAAACTTCTTAACAATATATTTATCCGCTTCAATTTATTATTGTTTCAGTTGTAGAATAAGCTTTTCCAAAAGCAAAGACAGTTCGTATTCTTCAGAAAACTTCATTATTAGATTCCCGTTGATCCAATGATAAATAACAAAGAACGACTGGGTGTGACTCAACATAAATAACACTGTTCGTTGTTCTCTGAAAATGCATTATGGGCGTATCTGTCAAGAAGATACCGAAAGTAACGGGCCGAAAACAAAGGCAATAAAGGGATTATCTGTCAAGACTGCAGAAAACCATTGCATTTGAGAAATTACCCTGTTGGCAGATGGGGCTTAAAATACCTAAACTGTGAAAGTAATACACTAGGACAGATGATACAGGGTGGTTCATGGCTCATACGAAGAAAATTTATTTACAGGATTTGATATTAATCTCAATCGAATTGACAGTATCAATACAGTTACAAGAAACAAGCTATCGTATGTTGTTGAATAATAATGGTTTCATAAAGGCTAAAAGACAAGCAGCAATAGCTGCGCTCTGTACATTAAAACTAATATTATTTCAGGAAATTAGAGAGCCGACCAACCGGTCTGGTGATAAAAAAGTGATGTCACGTGAAGTCAGAATACTTTAATTCACATCAGCTCCTTTTCTTGGTCTAACATACACTCCCCTTTAGAGTGGTCTGGTGGTTAATGTGTTAGCCTCTAGATCGGACGGTTCCTGGTTCGAATCCGGGTCAGTTCATGGATGTTTGTAAGCGCATGGTGTAGAAGCGGCTGGTGCACTTTAAATCTGTCTTGGACGAAAGTCCTCACGCTGTGTTGGTGTGGAAGCTTGGAGTGGGTGCCAGCGCAGGTGTTGCTTCGTCATCTGACCGCGGTTCAAAATTACGGGGTGCTGTCCTCGGTTATCTCCCTTAGGGGGTTGTTCCCGGACCGTCGCCAATAGTACGTTGTGTTGCACTAGTACGACGTTCATTAAAATAAAATTACATGAAATTAGATCTTGGAAAGGTAAAAAACACTTCAATATTAAGTTTTTAATAGCTCATTTCGATCAAAATTATTCTAGTGATAAACATCCAAAGTTGTTTCTATTCATTTAAACACTTTGAGATTCAGAATAGACTTTCAGAGGAGCCTTGGCTGAGTTTTCTAAAATGACTCTCCCACAAACCAATCAAGAATAATTCGCCAAGACCAAAATTAAAGACCACAAATAACCAAATTTATAGAGTACCGACAGCTCAAATCTGTTACCATAAAGGTACCAGGCATGAGTTGCCGGTGCTTATACAAATTTTGTATTTGGCAGGTAAGGTTTCAAATTTACGAGGTGATGTCCTCGAGTTTTGGGATTGATCAAGGACAGTCACCAATAGCCAGTTGGGATGCTCCAGTTTGACATCAATTCAACTACCTAACTAACTAACTATTTAACTACCTGATGGCTTAATGTTTAATTTTTCTGTGTACAGTTTTCTGTATTTTCTGATGTACCTTCTTTTGGGAGTTGAGGCTGAGAACGTGTGTAGTGTTTGTTGTATTAGAAATAAAAATCCATTAAACTGTGCAATAGAAACTGTATTTGTGTGTATATTATGCATAAGTACTTGTCATGACTAGTTTTGCATATTTGTATTTTATAAGGTGTCTGTTACCTCATCTAGCACTGATAAAACGTCATTAAATTTAGATCATAGGGCCCAAAGTGCAGGTATGGGGACTAAATCAATCGTCCACTTTTTACATAATTCGAGGTTAATCAAGTATTTAAATAGTATATAGCAACATTGAACAGATGCTATTTTAAAATAAAACAATAAATTTACTTAAAAGGCTCGGTAAACTAACAAAGTTAAACACGGTAAGTATCCAATAAAATAAAAATCAACCTTCTGAAATAATTCCAATGGAATTTTTGCAAAACGGAAACCCTGTAGAAAGCAATTAACCAAACCAGAAACGCAGCTTTCTGAGCTTCGTTCCTCAGGAAAGTCCGAAAAAAGTTGAAAGTGTCCCAAAGAATTGATTAAAACTCAGTAGCCCAAGAAAAAACAGCAGAACAATTTGAGAGGCAGAAAAATTTCACGCTCGGATTCCAAAGATTAAATAACAGAAGAGAAGGACGGTAATTGAGAGAGAGAGAGAGAGAGAGAGAGAGAGAGAGAGTTCGTTTAAGAAGAATGTTATCTACTAAAAGTAATCTATACTTTTCAATGGTTGAATGGCGGAATCTTCTTAAATGGATTGGAATGCTTCGATCGAAGAAAAAAGAAATATCTTTAAATATAAGTAAAAATTCCGGAATTGGGGATCTAGAAGAATTTTTATTTGTTGATTGAGAATTATGACTCGATCTGATCGTCATGATTTAAGATATTTGATTCTCCAAAGGATCTTTGTAAAATGAGGTGTTCTTTTCAATGATTGAAGTCTAGTATGGTTAAAATCTGAAACTCAGTTGTAAAATTTTCTGATATACACTGATTAAATGAGATTTTCATATAGTGCAGCTATTTTATTATAACTGACATAAAGGGTTGGTAGATAGTTAATTATCGTGAGACTTGATCAAAACCCCAAAAGGCTGTTAGCGGTGGCCCTGGATCAATCCCGAAGGGAACGATCCACAGGCATATAGGGAAATAGATAGGTAGGTAATTAATTAGCGTCGCAATGAATCAATAAAACGGGCTATTGGTGACTGTCCACGATCCATCATCGAAGGAGAAATCAGAGAACATATTTTAATTTCGAACCACTGTCAGATGATCAGGTCAACACCTGTGGTGGCACCCAATTCTCCAAACTTCCAAACACCCCAACGTGAGAACATTTGAGGCCATGGTAGACATAACGTGCACCAGCCCTCATACACGATGATCTTTCGTTGAATCGATTTTTTGCACCCGCAACCTCCCTGGGGTTCCTAACACCTATGTTCCAACCGGTCTACTATGACTCTGAAAATTGATAGGATTAAATCAAAGTTATGTTTAAGATTGATATTCGATGACGATTAAGTACTTGTTTTGATTGAGTAGCTGAACAATAAACAATTACACAGGCTAACTCATAGTTTCGTACCTCGTAAACCCAGTTCTTGGGCGTGTTTGAGTGCTGGTTTGAAAACATGTTACCAGTTTTGCCATACCAGCCAGTCATAATTTTGAAAATACAGCATTGATTCTCTTTTCCAAACTCTTTCATACGATCGTTCATAAAAAATTGGAAATTCCAAAGATTCGAATAATTTTCGAATTACTTTGGGGGAAACAATTATCTTAGCGTTTATTAATAATAGATTTTATAATTATGAAAAGAACTCGGTATTGGGCAAAACTCGTTGACCTCACAGAATATAATTTAATATTACCACTCATTATAAACAAACCAAACATTTTCCAAGACTGTAGTAAGTGATTTTTTCCAGTAATCATTCTGAATGTTCAAACATGCCCATTGTGTGGTCACCTCTATGGCATTTCTTCAAAAGTTTTGTGCCCTCCTGCAGTCACTTAAAAAGCTTTTCAAATAAACTGGGTTAAGTAGTGAAGAGACAGGGCAAAGGTTTTACCTGGGCATAAAAGAGATGCGGAAGATACTGTATTATATCGACACAATTACATATTATTTCTGGAACCTTCAGCGAGAATGTGTTGGTAAATATCATTCGAAAGTCCTATAAAAGGAGAATCTCTTGTATTGAATGAGCGATAATCTTTGGGTTGAAATAAACTTGAATTGCTGTATACAATAGTTTATAAACATTTTTACATAGGGCAATAACACTTTATAAAGAGGTAATATTTTTATACAGAGGCAGTAATATTTTTCAAAATCACGGAAATAAAAATAAAATAGTTAACGATCCCAGAACGCATGTAGGATATGTCTACGCAATATCTTTCAAACTAAATCTTATAGAACAAATCTGATGGCTTTTCTGAGAATGGTGTACTCATTACACTAACACTTAACTACTACACTAACACTTAAAGTAGTTTTGAGGAAATATCTCGTCTATCAATATCTGACCAATTTTTCTTATAACAAGAAATTTCGTCAAACAATGCCGATTATTTAATCTAGACGAAATCAAGATCTGGTCAGTTTTCTTCGAATTACAAGATATCATGTTCAGAAAGTTGGGTTCCAGATGGGTTTTATTCGTCTCTCTCGTAGAGTAAATTCCTTCTATTTCCTTTCTCACACAAACACGTATTACAACATTTCGTAGATCAATAATATTTCAGTTCTTAATATTATGGCAATCGAATCTGTTGCAGTAAAAAATTTAAATATTACGAATAATAGAATAAAGAAGTATAAAAACAAACAGTAAACAGTAACAAACAGTGAATTCCAATGACAGTTCTCTACACTTGTCGGAAAAGTGGCTTATTGCAATAAATTCTAAAGATGATAAATACTTTTAATTTAAGGTCCTACATAAAATGTTACTTTTGAGACACATTTGAACTGTTCAACTTTCCTTTAAAGGAGATGGAAAAATGCTCGAAAGAGAATTCCCTAAAATTGAATATTAAAATGTGTATTCCTAGATCAATTTCTTATCTTCTTCTTCTTCTTCTTCAGGAGCACAATAGCCTTTTACAGGCCAACGCTGACTCGCAGATCCTCCTCCATCTGGCCCTGTCTGGAGCGACTGCCCGCCATCGGTTGACTCCCAAAAACTTGAGATCTCTTTCCACATCATCAATCCATCTTGTCGGTAGTCGTCCCTTTCTTCTTGTCCCTTCAATTTTGGAAAAAGTCACTTTTTTGGTAGGGTCAGCATCGGGATTTCTAAAGAGATGGCCCAGCCATCTGATGCGTGACGCTTTAATTGTTCTCACTATGTCGGTCCCCCCGAATTTATCATATTTTTTGTATATTTCGTGGTTGTAAAGGACCCTTATCACGTTGTTCTCTTGAGTAGGTCCAAATATTTTTCTTAAGATCTTCCTTTCAAAAATTAGTACTTTTTCCTCCTCGGTTTTATTGAGGGTTCAACATTCACTCTCACACATGACTATAGGTCTTATTACAGTCTTATAAATGGTCTCCTGAATGGTATCCTTTCCTGAGGAACGAAGCTCAGAAAGCTGCGTTTCTTATAACACATTAAAAAATAACATTATGAATCCTGAGAGACTGACAATTACTATCGAATCCTGACGAAGTATCATAAATCACATATTCAGAAATCGGATTAATGACAGCATTTATCTATGCATTTAATAGCATTTGTATCTATGAATTTAGTGACATAGATATCACATTTTAACCTTAAAAATAATATTTCTATTCTTCAACGTATTTTTACAAAATCAGACGGTTCAAAGGATGCCCAAAACTTATTTTCATTCTGCTAGCAAATAAAGGATTTCAAGCAATTTTTTTCCTACTACAAGCCATGAGTGTAAATCACTGATGTCACTAAACAATAGAGTTTTAATTAGCGTTGGAACTTTATTAAACGGGGCTTAATTTTAGAAGAGGATGGATCGAAAGAATGGAAGAGTAATAAAGTCTTCTTTTCTACCTCGTGTAATGAGTTTTACACCTTAAATAGAAGAGCATGAATAAGTGATTAGTTGACTACATTAGATCGGTCTTGCATCATAGCGTGATGAAAAAATAAATATAGAGCAGCATAATTAAGTTTTGCATTCACGTTCCAAAGCATGGTTTATAGTTACGAAAAAGTACAAGTACATCATCATGAATTAATTATATTATAAATATTCCCACAGATAAACTCATTCATTATACATTATACAAATATAAATTTATATAAACTAGAGTATGGCACAGTTCAATATGTCAAATCGTTATCTTTTAATCTTTGACGTGTTATCTCGTCAATGGGAAAACTCACCTGACCCTGATGTACGAGGTATCTCGTCCATCAAGGTATTTCATCTCTCGTTAGTTGAAAAACAGTTCTATCTTGATCTCGCCATCATGAGACAATCGGCAACATATAGAGGATGATACCCTCGTCATTAGCAAAATTTGTCAGATCTTGATCTCGCCATAATAAAACAATCGGCAACCTCTAGGTGACGAGACCCTTGTCATTAGCAAAATTGGTCATTTCTTGATCTCGTCATTATAAATCACTTGCCAATATCTAGATGATGAGACCCTCTTCGGAACAGCTACACTCTAGGTTTATGAGCTATAGCAATGGCCTTGGCGATTTTTTTGACGCACTTCTAAAGTCGCCAAGGAAATAATTATTTCCTAACATTTTTTCTGTCCAACATTTTTTTTTCTTTTTACAATACACTTTTTTAAGACATTTCAGAACGTTTTGAAAAGTATATTTTTTAAAAACTTTCACAAAAAGTAGTAAGTTTAAGCACTTATCAAAACACATTTGTGAACCAGCAGAGAAACTAGGCTACGAATGTTGGGTAAGAATATACTAAAACTTATCAATTACACTAAATACAGTGGGCATGTTGAAAAAGAAAAAGATTTACAAAAGAAAAAAAAAGCAAGAAATAATACAACCTAATAACGTCAGAATTCTTTCGTAAAAAAATAATAAAAACAAAAATGGTAAAAAAAAAACTATTAATCCTTTCGTGAAAACTAATATTGTAAAATAAAAATTCCACAACTGTCAAAATACAAATAAATGGACCAATGAACACTGCAATCACAGAAAAAAATTTAAAAGGACCAATGCAATCAAGGATATTTTAAAAACAAAATAGCCAATGGGCGGAAATAAAAAATTTCAAACGAATCAATGAAATTAAACAACTTTAACGGATTTTGGAAGAACTTTCTAGAATATTCAAAATGAAAATTGAAAGTTTCCGTTTGCCGAGGTTGCTATGAAAACCACAACAACCGTAACGAAAGAAGGGTTGTCATAATTTATCGTAACTCGCTACTAGAAGTGCGCCAAAAAAATCGCCAAGCCGTTGCCATCACTTATAAACGTAGAGTGTAACTGCAACCCCTCTTCATTAGCAAAATTGGTCCGATCTTGATCTCGTCATCATAAAACAATCGACAACATCTAGATGATTAGATCCTTGCCATTATAGCCAAATTGGTTAGATCTTGATGGACGAGATATCTAGTCGAAACCAATTAATGAGTCAGGTACTTGGAGCAGGATGTGGAAGAGTACAACTTCAGTCTAGTACAAGGTTATTCATAATTGAGACTGTTTGCAATACACTGTTTATACTTGTACTATATCGTAGGTTGATTTTGGTAATGTTAGAAATGTTGTGTGCTCTGTGGAAATGTTGGAATTCGATAGATATAGACATTAGTTTCCTGATTGATGATTACGTGAAAATGTGAGAATTGTTATATGATCACGGGTGCACTTCTGTATACGTACGTGGTCTTGCAATGACTGATTGCGACCATGAACTGTCCTGGTGTTGCCTATAGCATCCGTGCGGGTGCAGAGCTCTAGTTTAAAAAATGAAGCTGAGTTGACGAAGAGCGAATGCTCTGATAGGAAAAGAATCAGTACTTGTCATCACAGAGCTTCAGTGCATAGAATAATTCAAAGAACTATACATATTTGGAATTTTTATGTGAATCGTATTGGAAAATCATCTGTTCATCGTGAACCCCCACTAAAATGAGTACCGATTATGACGAGCGCCCCCAATCTGGTTTTCTAAAGCTTGCGTGTTTATATTCAAGTCTACCAGTCACCATTGTAGCTGGACGTAGATATACAGTGGAATACAGTCAACCAAAAGTACTTAGTGGTGGTATAAATTGATTATACCTCTCTGTATACACTACTTGTACTATATTGCATATTAATTTTTGTGTAATGGTGGTGCCTATCTTTCTTGATACTACACGATAATTATGTTCTTAGATCTGAACTACTTTTGAGTCAGGTCCACTTTTGATTGGATGGAGATCATGGAATATAGACATTCAAGTCGTCTTCAAGTTCCAACATGTTATCCCAGCATTTATGTCAGAATCTGTCGAGGAATAGACTAATGTACAGTCGATGGAAAAAACCGCACCACCTTCTTTATTTCGAGCATTATTCATTCAAGAGAAAATTCAAAGGTATAATTCAATAGGGAATGACGTCCTCTACAAATTCAAATTCAAAAAGATTGCACAAGGGCACGTCTTCATACCAAACAGACTTTGCACAAGTAACAAAATTTCTAATAGAAACGCCTTGTTTTGAAGTTCTAATCAGATTCTGCATCGTAAAATTAGTCTACACTTAAAATTTCAGGACTTTACAGTCTTTATATCCAGAGAAATACAATGCTAAAGTTCATTAAAATATCAGGGATCATCTCCCAATAGATCGAGATTAATTGTAGTTATCGCTACCCAAATTGCAAATTTGTACACTATTTCAAACGTATTTTTCAGCGATCCGAGAGTTACTATATTTACTAGTGAAATAATTTGTAAGAATTACAATATCATGTTCCCTATGCAATTGCTAACGATCCGAGGTTTGTCAAACGCTTTTTAAACTTTTGACTGCCCCCTGAAATCGCAATAATGAGGAAAATTTAATGTAGCGCTAAAATTAACAATCGGAGTGAGCGGAAATTTTGCACGGCCATGTTACAAATCCTTCTGAATCGATTTACATCAACATATAGTAAGGTTACAATTCATAATTTTTCCAAACATTAGTTTAATAATTATTATTGCATACTAAACACTATTTTTAAAATGAAACATTATAAGGTTTTGTTTGGATTGTTTACCAGTAAAATGGTACAAAGTATCATCACTATATAGAATCATTATTTAGGAAGATATCAAGTCTCAGAAGCTCCAATCTTTGTCCTCAGAACATCGAAACGGTAAAACCTATTGACATGAAATTTGATATCTGAATTTACAGTTTTATACAGATTCGAAAAGGGGGTTCCTGTTGGAAGTTATGAAGTTAATGCTCAATTTAATATGGAGACGTCACCTAACGGAAATTTGATGCATTTGAAATTATAGAAGACGTTATTTCCTGTAAAACGCAATCTGAATTTTATCTACTGTTAAAATTGCTCGAATGAAGAGATATGGTTCGTTTTTTTTCCGTGACTATGTCCACTACCCTACAATAATGGACCGGACAGCAAGATGTGATGGAATAAGGGAAAGAATACATGCTTTAAATAGGTGGATAGTCCCCCACTTGCTACAATTACAATGGCAACCATTCGGGCATACTTTCAACAAGGTTTTGATACACAGTTATGGGTATTTGTGTCCATTAATGCTGCAAGAATGTCGCCAGCCAGCTGTAGATATCGGACGTGGTTCCCTGGTCCGTAAGCGTCGTTCTAATTCGTCGACCCACAGATGTTCTATGGGGTTTAGGTCGGGACTCTGAGCAAGCCAAGGAAAACGTTTTACATCCACATCTTGACACCACTGCTTGACAGAGGCTGCAACATGACGTATAGCGTTGTCATCCTGGAAGTAACATTCGTCCATTCCATAAAATTGCCAGAGCGTAGGAAGAACCTGATTGTCCAAAGTGTTCATGTAGGCGTGGGCGTTCAATTTAACAGGACAAACAAAGGTGCAAAGGTCCCATGCCATACCACTAAAAACACCCCCAAATAAGTAATCGTGTTTTATGCAAATTCACTGGCTTCCGGTCCATTATTGTTGGGTAACGTATCTCTGGGTACATTAGTTAAAGAATACACGAGCCTTGTATTAAAAAAAATTAACTTGAAGACTCTTATTTACATGTAGAAGTTAATTTTGAACATCAAAATCTGCAATCGTTCTATGCACTATTTATGAAACGATTTACCATTCACGTCGCATGGTTCTCATCGTCTAAGCTGAGAAAATTTACGAATGAAGTCCATTTGTTTGATTCTAGAATGCATAAACTCATTGGGCAAAGTCACCATTAAATTAATACCAAATTACATGTAATATCGACATCACTGCCTGAAATATTAATTAAAGTAAATATCTACAAACATTGCTCTCTTAAGGTCAAGGGCTCTTTAAGCTCAAATTTAATCATGGAGATGAAACTGCTCATGTCTGATGTCATCAGGATATTAAATACTTGGCGGTCTTTTAATAATGATTCGCATGTTTGTTTTCCGAGAGGTTTTTAGAATTCTCTCTCAGGTAGTTGATATTTTGAGTCGCAGATATTTCCAATTTGTGAGAGAAGGTACTATATTTCAACGATCCACAATTATGAGAGCCGTTTTCAGTCGAACTATAATGGGTACAGATACAGTCTACGTTTATAGCGGTGGCAACGACCTTGGCGATATTTTTGGCGTACTTCTAGTAGCGAGTTATGGTAGGTTAAGTCAACCCATCTGTATTTATGGTTATTGTGGTTCTCATGGCAACCTCAGCAAACGGAAAGTATAAATTTTCATTTTGATTATTCTAGAAGTTTCTTTCAAAATCCGTTAAAGTCGTTTGATTTCATAGGTTCGTTTGATTTTTTTTTAAATTTCATTGGTTTATTAAAGGTTTTTTACCAGTTGTGGAATTTACTTTTATTATAATTTTTTTCAAGGTGCAGATTTGACGTATCAGGTTGCAATCGTATTATTTCTTGCATTCCATTAAAACTAATTACGTTCTTTTGTAAAAAAAATTTAAATTTCAGCTTATTGCTTTTAGTGGACGTTTTAAAAAATGATCTTTTTAAAACGTTCACAAATTTGTTTTGGAGCTTTCATTTTCCGTTTAATCAGAACTTTCTGTAAAAAATTTCAATTTCAGCTTACAACTTTTTGTGGACGTTTTAAAAAATATTCTTTTTAAAACGTTCACAAATGTGTTTTGGTGCTTTCCTTATCCTTTTGATAACAACTTTCTGTAAAAAATTTTCAATATCAGCTTATTACTTTTTGTGAACGTTTTAAAAAATATTCTTTTTAAAACGTTCACAAATGTGTTTGGTGTTTTCGTTTTCCGTTTAAAAAAAACTTTCTTTTGTAAAAATTGAGTTTTAACTTTTTTTTCTGTGCGTTTTTAAAAAATGTATTTTTCAAAACGTTCTCAAATGTGTTTTGAAGCTTTTCATTTTCCGTTGTAAAAAGAAACCTATTTGTGAAAGAAAAATATTTTTGAAATAATTCTTTCCTTGGCGACTTTAGAAGTGCCAAGGAATTTTAGAAGTATAAAATATCGCCAAGGCCGTTGTCACCGCTATTAACGTAGACTGCAGCTGTACCCTATAATGTAGGTAGTCGTAATGTTCTGTTGATGTTAAATTGTTAAACGAGGCGATATGATGCATTAGTGGGTCAACCAAGTAAATTTTTTACACTACAGTCACGTGACTACTTCTCGACCAGCTGATCACACCTATTTGAAGCTCCTCCCAGTAAGTATGCTCAGTCTACTTATATTTAACTTCTCTGTCTTTGATTATCATTGTAGAAATGTGAAAAGCGCATTTCAATAGAAATTCGTTTACGACTTTCCGATACATTAGCATGGAAGTAGATATTAGTTGAATAAAAGTTATGAATCATTACCAGACGGTATATAACCTAAGGATATTAAAAATGAAAACGTGAGACTCAAAAAAAAAATAAAATTCTTGAAAAGCTCAGATTAAAGAGTCTGAATATAAATCCCTAAGGCCATTCCTGTTTATTTATGTAAAAACATTAAAGTTATAAGAAGCAAAGAAGGTATGATTATAAGCCCTTTGTAGATTTTTGTTATTCAATACCATGTTCAATGCACATGTTCACAAACTATAAATGGGTTTCGTTTTTTTATACTACTTACCCTATCTTGCAAATAGACTAATCTATTTCACCCAAGGGCAAATAGTTTTTCGATCGTATTGGAGAATGCAAGGCAAGCAGGCAACGCACGAATTTTCTCCTATAGGCTCTTTCAATGGCAGTAAAAATTGGAGAATTTATTTTCTAAATATATAACGAAATAACAAAGCACATTTTATTGCTGGATAAACCTTTGATAAATCTTAAGGGATAAGATCAGAATTTTAAAAGTAAAGATTTATATTTATAAATCTGCTTGCGCAAATTTCAACTTGCCAACTTGCGAAATAACGCTGGGGTACGAAATTCTATCTTTTTAAATATACCCGTATCTGGTCTCTGAGATGAATCCATTCGCTATAACCATAGACGGGAAAATAAGTAGTACTGAGCATTTCTACATAATGAAGCTCCAAAACGTGTGACCAACTCGTTGACTAGTAGTAAATTGAACTGCTACGTGGAAATATAACATCTTTCGTCGGAGTTGGTGTGTTAATCGGCATTTCTATCAAGGGGAGAGAAAAGTGGTAAAATTGTCAAAGTTTTACTATCAGATGATCAATCAGTGGACCAATCACATGATCAATCGATGGATAGGCTTGTTCTCCAGTGACGTGGACCAATCAGATGATGAATGTAATGTTTCACCCAGAAGACGAAAGCAGTCTAAAGATCACGTTAGTATTAGTTTTGGTCACATGCTCCTGGGCAGATAATAGTATTAATTGTAATAGTAAAAATTCACTCGGTTGACCAATTTGGCATCTTATCGCCTCGTTTCGAACTATAACATCTTTCAGCAGAGTTGGTGTGGGAATCAGCATTTCTATAGAGGGGAGACAAAAATGATAAAATTATCAAACTACTACTATCAGATGATCGATCAGTGGACCTATTACATGATGAAACAATGCATGGGCATCTTCTTCCATCCCGTGAACCTATCAGATGATGACATGTTAAGTTTCACCATGCAGACGAAAGCAGTCTAAATATCACGTTAATACTTGTTTTGGTTATATGATCATGAACACATAAAAAGGTTACTATTGATCACGCTACTTTTACATACCCTCTATGGGTATAACTGATTCATATTATGCGTACGCTTTCTTGTATATGAGCTTGTTAAACAACATCCCAACGAAAATAACAGCTAATTTCCAAATAACTAATCAATATCGTGCTATGTGACAGAGGGGAATCGGTAAAGGTCAATTTTAATTACATTCCGCTGGTATCATAACCGTACTAAACAAATCGAAGTATTATTAAAGTGAAAATCCACGGGTCACATGCGTAGCAATGCTTTTTAATTCTTGATGAGAATTATTAGACGTCTTTCTAATGCATTAATTTGCTTCAAAGGAGAAACTGAAGCGTAGGTGCTCGTGTTACTTCCTGTTATAAACACACTTAAACTGTCGCGAAAAAAAAATACTTTTTATTTTTACTTTCACATAATTCTCTAGCGCTCTTTTTAAATTTATTTCTTGTTTAGTGAGACAACTTAAAATGTCTGCAGCAGCTGGTGATTTCAACAGCTTATAATGTTTTTCTTCCAAAACGATTTTCTATAACACCTTTCCTGCTCTTTCCAGAAGCTCTTATTAAGCTTCAAGGCACGTATTATGTATAATGATGGGAATTCAGTAATAATTTTTTTTTAATACTCTAAAACAAAAATCTGCCAAAGTGTAATTAAATTAATGTATATTTAATGCGATAACACTGTTGAGAGTTTTAGTAACATCAAAATCCATATTAAAAATCAATTATATTTCCGTATTTCGAATTCAGTGCATGACGTTTGGAGTGTGTGGTGCTGACTTCGTCATCTGACAGTGGTTCAAACTGACGAGGTGTTGTCCTCGAATCTTTATTTTCTGGATTAGTCTCTAATCCTAGCCAGTACCAAGCTGTTGCTCAAATATGACGTAAATTCAACTCCTTATCTACCTCAAATGAAATCTCTCCTCGAAGTTATTCTTCCACTGAAGCGCAGTTTCCCTTCCAAGTTGCGCTATGTGTAGCTACATATTTTAAACATAAATGGCAATAGATATTTTAAACTGAAAATAAATTTAGTTTACTTCCGAAGTTTCTGAAGTAATAGGTAGGTAGTCAGGACATTAGTCATTAGAGACTATTCCCTGGAGTAGTCTCTAATCCTAGCCAGTACCATGCTGTGTTGCTCAAATATGACGTAAATTCAACTCCTTATCTACCTCAAATGAAATCTCTCCTCGAAGTTATTCTTCCACTGAAGCGCAGTTTCCCTTCCAAGTTGCGCTATGTGTAGCTACATATTTTAAACATAAATGGCAATAGATATTTTAAACTAAAAAAAAATTTAGTTTACTTCCGAAGTTTCTGAAGTAATAGGTAGGTAGTCAATTAAGGACTCATGGAGCAACATAACGGATTATTAGCGAAAGTCCGGAATCAATCCGCCAAGGATAGATACGAAGACAACATCACGTAATTTTGAACCGAGGTCAACACCTGAGCTGTCATCCCACTCTCTATGCTTCCACACCACGCAATCGTAATTAAGTTTGATTACGTGATAATTTCGCCAACTTGATAAAAATGTGGTGGCACTGTAGATTTATCGTGCCTCAGTCCCCGTGTGTATGATGGTATTTGGCTGCACCGAGTTTCGAACTCGCAACCTTCCGGTTGCTAATCCGTTAATCTACCAACCAGCCTACCGCGGCCCTCTGTAACTCAGATATATAATTCAAAAGAATTTTTATTGGTTCCAATTACAAAGAGTTTCGAAGATATGCAATTTCATAGGGCTTCACCGAAACAGAAATAAAAATAGCTATCTTTGTACATAATTATGGCTTTATATCCCAATTAATTATCCTCAGTTCATTCAATCTGCGGGGAGATTTCACCCAATCGATTTTGGAAGGACTAATTAAGGCTCATGATCAAGGAAATAAGAGTTTCTCTGAGATTCCGGTCTGAAAACGTGTATCGGAAGCACAAAAACTTCAATGCTTCTTAATAAAACAGACTTCTTTTTTTGTGACATTGTCTCTTTGTTTGCGCTGCACAAGTTTCAATCTCCTTCCGAAGGCTGCAATTAATTGAGGTGCTGAAGCAGAACATAGCAGCATTGAAAAGGGCTCAACAAATAAAGCATTGTTTCCTATTAATAGTTATCGAGTGTCGTAATGAAAAGAATTCTATCTCGGTTCTAGTTTCTTAATCATGGTATTTTTTCGGAGCAGTGTTCAGACGGTTTCTTTCTTCCTTCTCTGGTACATCAAATAAATTGAAAATTTGTTTTCTATCGTGACAAAAAGCGTTTTAATGTCATTCTTCTCACATTTTCTTCAATATGTTCTATAAGTTTTGCTACAGAAACTAGGGGCTTCGGTGGAGCGGAGAGTCGTTGATTTTCAACTAGAGAATTGAGCTTACGAAACGAACCGAATACCGTCTTGTGCTGGGGTTAGTGCAAGGGATGCGACATCGACAGCAAAACATCGATGTTCAAAATTAAAACATCGATGTTTGTAATACATCGACCAAAAACCATCGATATTTTTCAAAATCACAGAGTATTTAAACTTTTTTCCTCATTTCATAAAAGTGGTTTAGCAACCTCAAACATTAATGTTCGTCGGGGGGGGGGGATTTAATTTGTCATTTGCCGTGTTTATTAATTTATAACTAAGACTTTTTTTAACTGTCAAAACAAAGTAAAAATAATAAGAAGAACAACTATCAAATCTTTTATTTTCAAATTGAATAATATAAAAGAAAATAATATTTACAACAATTTTTGACATAGAAATTACTAATTATAAGTATAATTAGGTACGTATATAACAATAATTATTATTATTAATTACTTATCAATTTTTTTTGGGGGGGAGGGAAACAGGCCTATAATTATATGCCCCAATACTTGTTATATACAGTTAGTTAAAAAAATGAGTTTGTTAACTTTCTCCACCTTAAGGGGACCGGGAAAGCCCTATCTCCTCCATGTTAAATTCACGAAATTCAAGACCCTTTTTCTCAATAACCATAATAGTAATCAACACGAAATTTTTATGGTGGTTAGACTGATATGTTATACAAACTTTAACAGCTCACTTTTTTTTTTAATTTCTATTTTATAGAAATTTTTTAACTGAATATCATTTTTCAGATAGCATTTAACACATTTAAATTTCTAAAAAATCCAATTTTCAAAAAATTAAAAAATCCTCGTGTTAAAATCTTTAGAGATATAACACAAATAATTTAATTTGTCATTTGCCGTGTTTATTAATTTATAACTAAGACTTTTTTTAACTGTCAAAACAAAGAAAAAATAATAAGAAGAACAACTATCAAATCTTTTATTTTCAAATTGAATAATATAAAAGAAAATAATATTTACAACAATTTTTGACATAGAAATTACTAATTATAAGTATAATTAGGTAGGTATATAACAATAATTATTATTATTAATTACTTATCAAATTTTTTTTTTGGGGGGGGAGGGAAACAGGCCTATAATTATATGCCCCAATACTTGTTATATACAGTTAGTTAAAAAAATGAGTTTGTTAACTTTCTCCACCTTAAGGGGACCGGGAAAACCCTATCTCCTCCATGTTAAATTCACGAAATTCAAGACCCTTTTTCTCAATAACCATAATAGTAATCAACACGAAATTTTTATGGTGGTTAGACTGATATGTTATACAAACTTTAACAGCTCACTTTTTTTTTAATTTCTATTTTATAGAAATTTTTTAACTGAATATCATTTTTCAGATAGCATTTAACACATTTAAATTTCTAAAAAATCCAATTTTCAAAAAATTAAAAAATCCTCGTGTTAAAATCTTTAGAGATATAACACAAATAATTTAATTTGTCATTTGCCGTGTTTATTAATTTAAACTAAGACTTTTTTTAACTGTTAAAACAAAGAAAAAATAATAAGAAGAACAACTATCAAATCTTTTATTTTCAAATTGAATAATATAAAAGAAAATAATATTTACAACAATTTTTGACATAGAAATTACTAATTATAAGTATAATTAGGTAGGTATATAACAATAATTATTATTATTAATTACTTATCAAAAAAAAATTTTTTTTTTTGGGGGGGGGAAACAGGCCTATAATTATATGCCCCAATACTTGTTATATACAGTTAGTTAAAAAAATGAGTTTGTTAACTTTCTCCACCTTAAGGGGACCGGGAAAGCCCTATCTCCTCCATGTTAAATTCACGAAATTCAAGACCCTTTTTCTCAATAACCATAATAGTAATCAACACGAAATTTTTATGGTGGTTAGACTGATATGTTATACAAACTTTAACAGCTCACTTTTTTTTTTAATTTCTATTTTATAGAAATTTTTTAACTGAATATCATTTTTCAGATAGCATTTAACACATTTAAATTTCTAAAAAATCCAATTTTCAAAAAATTAAAAAATCCTCGTGTTAAAATCTTTAGAGATATAACACAAATAATTTAATTTGTCATTTGCCGTGTTTATTAATTTATAACTAAGACTTTTTTTAACTGTCAAAACAAAGAAAAAATAATAAGAAGAACAACTATCAAATCTTTTATTTTCAAATTGAATAATATAAAAGAAAATAATATTTACAACAATTTTTGACATAGAAATTACTAATTATAAGTATAATTAGGTAGGTATATAACAATAATTATTATTATTAATTACTTATCAAATTTTTTTTTTTTTTGGGGGGGGGAAACAGGCCTATAATTATATGCCCCAATACTTGTTATATACAGTTAGTTAAAAAAATGAGTTTGTTAACTTTCTCCACCTTAAGGGGACCGGGAAAGCCCTATCTCCTCCATGTTAAATTCACGAAATTCAAGACCCTTTTTCTCAATAACCATAATAGTAATCAACACGAAATTTTTATGGTGGTTAGACTGATATGTTATACAAACTTTAACAGCTCACTTTTTTTTTTAAATTTCTATTTTATAGAAATTTTTTAACTGAATATCATTTTTCAGATAGCATTTAACACATTTAAATTTCTAAAAAATCCAATTTTCAAAAAATTAAAAAATCCTCGTGTTAAAATCTTTAGAGATATAACACAAATATGTCATAAAAATGTTAAGTAATTATGTTCTGTAGATTCTGAGAAAATGGGGCATGAACCTTAAAAATCTAAGTTTTGAGAAAAATGGATTTAAACATTTCAAATGAATTTTTCTAAATAATTTTACGTCTAACCTTAATGAAATCCTGATTTATATAAAGGGTGATATCTTTCATTTTTAATACATGTGTCTTCACATTTTTTTTTATGCTTTTCTTTCTCTGGCGGGCCCTTTTACTGTATTCGGAGAGTTTTCGTTCTCCATCGATAACACAGTCTTAGTCCAGTTTCCTCAAAATTTGTATACAATGGTAGCCTGGATTGATTTCAACTCTAGGTAATGTATAGCACTTTATAATATTTCCACTGTTGCAGCAGGAAACAGCATCAAACACTCCCAGTTTTAAAGTTTGGATCGTTACAAACACATTTTTTGGAACACGAGTTCAAATCACATTGTTCACCGATTAATTTGGGTTTTGAGTCTTTCCGTGAACACATTTTTTCAACAATTCTGGTTTCGCCAAGTCTCTGAAATTTGATTTAATTGCCTTCATAATATAGGCAATATAAGGCAAGGCAGTATGTGTGTGTTTATCGTGGTAATACACATCACTTTTAGCTACAGCACGTTGAAATTTCCACCAGCTTTCATTCCCAACTGGACAAAGACCGTGATTTGGATTTAAGTTACTTGACAGTAAATATAAATATTCTGACCAGACAGATTGTTGCATAATGTGCAGAAAACCATCATTTATCCTTATTGCTAGTCCATAATAGATCAAATGTCATGTCTCAGAAAGTGCTAACAACTTATACCGCATGGGAAAATTAATGAAAATAGTTAGAAATAAACTAAATGGTTACAGTTAACTCTACTGTTACCAGATTACCGAAAATAATTTGAGTAAAGTAAAGTAAAAAATGTAACATACTTTGTTGAGCAACAAAGATTAGAAACGTCCACAAACGGTTTGTTTACAATTGAAAGGCCGTGTCAGCTGTGAAGTGCTTATTGGAAACGTGCATAATTTTCAAACTTCCTCTTATTCTATTACCTAGTGTGATATATCATTGGAAAGAGGAGATTTTGAACTACATAAATGAGCAATAAAATAGAAATTGATTTTTTAGTCGAATTTTGCCTACCCGGTCCCCTTAAGGCGACTTCTTTTTTCACTAACTATCTTACCAGTTAAGGAAAAACTCTTTCTGATGGGATGGATGTCGCCATCACTGACAAATACTTAGTGGCACGGTTATTTTTCTTAATCGTTTTCATTCAAAAATAAAACATCGACAATGTTAACACATCGATGTTAAACAAACATCGACTCCAGTAAATCGATGGTAAATACATCAATGTTTTTGAAAACATCGTGTCGCATGATGTCGCATCCCTACTTTTCAGACCCTTCACCGTTGGCTACTTTGGTCTAAAAGTATTTAGTGTAAAATATTGACAAGTATAAACATCGATGTTAAAAAAACATCGGCTCCAATAAATCGATGGTAAATACATCCATATTCCGAAAATATCAACACCGTTTTCGCATCCCTATTTTTCAGACACTTCACCCTTGGCTACTTTGGTCTAAATATATGCTCAATTTACAAATTATGAAAATTATGCTAATTTTTTAAAAATTTTATAATGGTATTTTTTTTAATAAAACATCGACAACGTAAAAACATCGATAAGTATAAACATCCATGTTGCAAAAACATCGGCTCCCATATATTGATGTTTTTTATAAAACATCGACATCGATGTCGCATTCCTAGTTAATGCACGTTCAATCTATCGTGACCTCGAATGCCTGTGCCATGGTGTGGAAATTTGGTGAGTGAGGTGCCATCTCAGATATTGATCTAGTCATCTGACCGTGGATTAAAATTATGAGGCGTTCTCCTTGGACCTTTCCCAATAGGGATTGATCAATGACCGTCACAAATAGCCCGTTGTGTTGCTCCAGTGCGATGTTAATTCAAGTGCCTACTTCGTACAGAAAACAACTTCTAGCACTAAAGTGGTTGGGTATATTGGTTACTTTAATTAACGTCACACTGAAGCAACATAACGGGTTATTGGCGACAGTCTGGGACCAACCCCCATTGGGATAGATCCATGGACAACGGCTCGAAATTTTTTATCCACGGTCAGATGACGGGGTCGAATCCTGAGCTGGCACCTTACCAAACCTCTACGCCATAGGGGGTATATTTGAGGCTACGACAAATTGAACGTCTATGAGCCCCTACGTACACGACGGTCTTTGGGTTGGATTGAGTTTAGAACGCTCAACCGTCTAGTTCCTAGTCCTCTACTCTACCAACCGGGGCCACCGTGGTCCTAGAAAACTAGTTGGGAATGTAGTCAATTTAAATGCATTGACAATATGAAGGATTGTATAAATTTAGTTTTCATATCACTCTACACACGTACCAGCACACATGTGGGGAGGGTTGCAGATACCAGGATACCAACGCCTAATAGCAGGTGGGGATCTGAGGTATCATTGTGTCCTTTATTTGAAGCAGAAGTTATCGATTAAGAAAATTGATTAGTTGGTTTCTGTTGCATAGCGCAACGTCCAATAGCTGACAAGCTGCGCCCGGAAACTGATTGGATTTTATGTTTTACATTATTCTCGTCTAATCGACGAGCATTGAGTAAGAGAGGTGGGTACTTGCTATCGAAAGTTTTGTTAACATCAGTTCAATCTGTTTTCCAAACCGTTTAACTTGATAAAACACATTTCTAGAATTCATGCAAACAGTTGCGTTCCGTGTCACTTCCGTTAATATTAACGGCATCGAGAAAGAGACCTTTAGGCCCGGTGCACACATCCGGTGTTTCAATGTGCCGCGCCACTACGGCACCGAAGCCCAACTATTCACACATAACCGTGAAATGACGCACAAATTCATTTCGCACCATTTGCGATAAATATTCTATCGAAGAAAACGTGTTTATTTCGCTTACTTGGTGTAAAAAAAGTATATTTTGAAACACAAAATAGACGTTACCACAGAGAAGTAATATACAGAGGGTTCACTGAAGCCATGACGTATAGCGCTCCAGTGGGGAAGCCAGTCCCTAATTGTGGGCGGGGTTTGAAATGTTTCAATCAGAGCAAGAGCGGAAGCCATTTTTTATTTTCCAATCGGCAGACTTCTTGAAGCGTCATACAGCTGAATATTCTTTGCATCATTTTAATAATTTTTTAAAAACTGTACTATCCATCAACAGAAAAGGTTGATCCCCAACCGTCACATATATCTAGTTGTGTTGCTCCAATGCGCAGAGTGAGTGCGATGTTAATTAAAATACTATACCATCATTAATAGAAAGCCGTTGTTCAAGTTTACCGCCTGTAAAAACCGTTGAAAGGTAAATTGCTTTTGTTTTTCATAAAATATCATAACTTGGAAACTACCAATGTCAATTATGTGCCATTTTTATAATCGTTTTACAATCAAGTAAAATTAATAACACTTATTTTAATACCCAATTGAAGGACGAAAAAATGAAATCGTTCTATTTAATTTTAAGACTATTCGCCCAAGATAACTAATTTTTAAAAATCTTTCAGTGTTAGTTTGTGCATTTTTTATTTAATCAAAATCAATCGTTCTTAAATTTAAGAAACATGTGGTATTCAGAATTCTGTACAATTGTGCTCTATTCATTACGCATTTTGTGTATTTGTTGATTTTTTTTTATTTACATTCTGTTTTTGTGTAATTAAAATTTACCTTTTTCTGAATTGCAACCGGTTTAATGTCAACATTTATAAAGATATTTTTGCAAAATTGGAATGCTTTTGTGTGATACTCACTGTGAACTTAATACAGAAAAGAAAATTAAATTTAAAAGTTTGATTTCAATAATGATATATTTTTTATACAAAAATAACTTGATTTAAATCAACATATCCTGAAACTAACACTTTCCCTGTGAAGATTTTCGAGATACAAAAATTGTCGTATCCTGTTGTATATTTTATTGTTTATTTGCTACACTAAATGGTGAAAATTGTGTGATTTAGCTTTAATAATGACTAAAATAAGTAATATTATCCATTCATTTGCTACTCTAAATGGTGAATTACGTTGAGTTAGCTTGTTTATGAATGCTAAACAATGAATTTTACTCTTTGGAAGGCAAATGAAAATTCTTGTTAAGTTGCTTATTTTACCAAAGTATTTCATTCCTTTAGATCCTGTTGTGTATTTTACTGTTCATTTCCTATGCTAAAATTGTTCTAGATGGATCACACAGAAATATGTATAAGCGAATAACAATAACTGAACTATGTTCTTTTTTTACAATCAGAACAAGGTCAGGTAATACCTTAGTTTTTTAGGCGCCAACTTCTTTCTTTTTGTATTCGTATTCTGTGTGTGGGGAGACAGTAGCGTGAGAGATTTTGCCTTTAGGTTCAATACCCTTTTGTGATTGTATTGGTGATTGAATTCATGATTCGACAATAAAATTCATACAGTCCACTATCAATTGGTCGTGTGTGTGATTGACTTACAACTAAATGAGCTTCGACGAGACTTCTTCATAAAGAGTACTTCTTTATTTTCCTTTTCAAATTGTATAATTTGTTCAAAAATAAACAATGTACCTGATTTAAATTAATATAAAAAATTTATTATGTACTTTTTCGTTCAAATAATATTTCAGACTATCAACAGAGTTCAACAATTTTCCAAATCAAACATGTTTTGCAATATATTTTTAAAGAAACATTCACATAAAATAATAAACAAAAATGAAAGAAAAAGGTTCATACATTGGTAAGATTTTATAAATAAAGGGTGTTTTTTTTGTTCATAAGACATTAAGAAAGTGCTATTTTGAAGCATTTATGCTAAAAATTATTTAGCTTTTAATCAAAAATGCAAATTGGGTTTCGAAAAAATAAAATAACCTGAGATAGCTGTTGTGGAAACCTAGTTTGGTTGTTATGGAAACGAGGTCTAGATCCGACGCTATAATAGGGTCCGGCTCCCCCGCTGGTGGCGCCAGCGTCTATGCGATTTCCCATGTTATTTATAAGTCCATTGCTTCCTATGGCAGTGAACCCTCTGTATACTACTTCTCTGTGGACGTTACTGTATACAACCATGTATTAATTATTTATATTTCATTCGTTTATGAAAACAAGGTACTTCAAAACGGAGACTCATGTGCGGCGACAGTGCGGCTCCGTGGGGAACTGCGATACAAATTGCAAGCAAGTTAAACGTGCGTCGCCCCAGCGGCGCTGTGCACTGCTCCATTGTATCGAATGTATCTCAGACCGCACTTGCGTTGCGGCAGCGGCGCCGCACGTTTCAAAACCGGATGTGTGCATCGTGCCTTAGGGTCTATCCTCTTGTAAGCGTTTTTGTCTGCGATTTTTAGATGAGGAATCGAAGAAAATATTTTACCTTTTAAATATTGTGTATAGTGTAAGAATTTATTCACGTAGCCATGGAAAAAATTTGTAGTCAAATTTTGAGACTAGCCTTATTTTTTAATATCTAGTTTCCTTTACAAGCAATTGACTCAAAAATGAAAAAACTTGTAGTGTATGAATTAACTTTTCAGTGAAATGAGACTAGTAGTTTACGCATTCATTTTTCAGTGGTATGAGACTTGTAGTTTACACCTCACTTTTCAGTGGCGTGAGACTAGTAGGTATAATTTCACTATTCAGTGGCATGAGACTTGCACAGCTTATGCCATAGACTTCTAATATCTTCTATTATATCTCCTCTATGGCTTATGCATTCACTTTTCAGTGGCACTAGACTAGTAGTGTATGAATTCCTTTTTCAGTGGCATGAGACTAGTAGCTTATTCATATTTCAGTGCCATGAGACTAGTAGTGTATTTATACACTTTTTTCAGTGTCATAACACTAGTAGTGTATTTATACACCTTTTCAGTGTCATAACACTAGTAGTGTATTTATACACTTTTTTCAGTGTCATAACACTAGTAGTGTATTTATACACTTTTTTCAGTGTCATAACACTAGTAGTGTATTCATACACTTTTTTCAGTGTCATAACACTAGTAGTGTATTTATACACTTTTTTCAGTGTCATAACACTAGTAGTGTATTTATACACTTTTTTCAGTGTCATAACACTAGTAGTGTATTTATACACTTTTTTCAGTGTCATAACACTAGTAGTGTATTCATACACTTTTTTCAGTGTCATAACACTAGTAGTGGTATTCATACACTTTTTTCAGTGTCATAACACTAGTAGTGTATTTATACACTTTTTTCAGTGTCATAACACTAGTAGTGTATTTATACACTTTTTTCAGTGTCATAACACTAGTAGTGTATTTATACACTTTTTTCAGTGTCATAACACTAGTAGTGTATTTATACACTTTTTTCAGTGTCATAACACTAGTAGTGTATTTATACACTTTTTTCAGTGTCATAACACTAGTAGTGTATTTATACACTTTTTTCAGTGTCATAACACTAGTAGTGTATTCATACACTTTTTTCAGTGTCATAACACTAGTAGTGTATTTATACACTTTTTTCAGTGTCATAACACTAGTAGTGTATTTATACACTTTTTTCAGTGTCATAACACTAGTAGTGTATTTATACACTTTTTTCAGTGTCATAACACTAGTAGTGTATTTATACACTTTTTTCAGTGTCATAACACTAGTAGTGTATTTATACACTTTTTTCAGTGTCATAACACTAGTAGTGTATTTATACACTTTTTTCAGTGTCATAACACTAGTAGTGTATTTATACACTTTTTTCAGTGTCATACTAGTAGTATAGTTTTGCCTTTACACTACGCACCGCACGTAACTAGATGGCTATATCTATAAATTGAACAAATCCTAGGGAATATTCTGTTTTTAAAACTGTTTTGAAGTCCTATAGAGAAATCTAACGAATGAATGGTGTTTGAACCCCCTCAGAGAGTTAAAATTGAACAGTGGATAGTTGTAAATAAATGACATTCTATCCAAAGTGAATATTGTTCCGTTCATGGTTTGAAATAATTATGCGATCTATTTCCTGAAATGAAATCTAAATCATTATTGGAAGAGACAAAATAAGGTTTCCGCTCTACTGTTCAATTCACGTGACATAAAGATGTAATAAAGACATTTTCCTCAGGAATGATTTTGGGGCTATCAGAGATAAATCAGGAACTTCCCATTTTACACTGCGCTTCAAACGAAATCCTAGTCAGGTGGGAAGTCTGACGAATAAATGCGCGTGAACCCCTCAGAGGGTTAAAATTGAAAAATGACTAGCCATCAATAAACGATGATATTCTTCACTAGAAAATATTGATGCACTTCAAACAAAATCCTAGTCACGTGAGAAGTCTGACGGATAAATGCGCGTGAACCCCTCAGAGGGTTAAAATTGAAAAGTGACTACCGATCAATAAATGATGATATTCTTCACTAGAAAATATTGATGCATTTCAAACAAAATCCTAATCATGTTGGAAGTCTGACGGATAAATGCGCGTTAACCCCCCAGAGTGTTAAAATTGAAAAGTGACTAGTGGTCAATAAATGAAATTCTTCCCTAGAAAATATTGGTACACTTCGAACGAAATCCTAGTCATGTGTGAAGTCTGACGGATAAAATACGCGTTAAGCCTCCTAGTGATTAGTGGTTCATAAATGACATTGGTCCCTTGTAAATATTGGTGTACTTGGTTAGTTTGAAACAATTATTTTATTCATTTCTCTCGAACAAAATCCAAATGATCATTTGAAGTGTCGAAATAGGTTTTTCGCTCGGCATGTAATATGAAGATGCAATAGCGAGTTATTTCATAGAAATTGTTTTGGGGGCTATCAAAGATCACAAATAAAAGACTTCCCATCCCACATTCCTGGCCGAACGAAACCTTAGTTCGATGACACAGAACGGCACGCTTTCAGAAGAAGAAAAAAAGAGTCATTTCCACATCATCACCATCTGCCGTCGTGGAAACCATCGGTAATTGCGAGAAAATGACTCGGCAAGAAGTGCCAAGACGCCCTCCATCCGTTGGCCATGCAATTAAACAATTAGGAAAAACCATCGGCACAGTTCTGGAGCGATTCCAAAATGGCCTTTTCGCGTGCAGGAAGGAACAGAAGTGGTGGCGTTTCTTGTTCCTCCCTGGCGTGTTCTTAAACCGAGCCCCAACTCCATCCATCGCCAACACGAAAAAAATAATGGAATTTTTAAACACGCCACTTCCAAACAGCTCCACGGATCTTGTGTTCGCGCACTTTGCTCTCAAAGTGATCATTTGTGGACAATTTTTAGATGCCTGCTTCAACAGTAGACGTTTTTGTAGTTTAAATGTACCTTTTACTTCAAGTTTTATTGTCTCTAATAATAATTGGGGGAAGGGTTCATTTTAGTCAAGCTACGCCAAGCAAAAAAATATCATGAAAAGGGAGTAAAGAGCTATTGGGGAACAGACTAGAACATGGGTTCCTAAAGTGTGTGCCGCGGCACCCTGGGGTGCCACGTAGAGAGATTAGGGGTGCCGCGAAGCGCCGATGAAGCCGTAGCTGTTATAAGAAGTAAATATCGTTCGAAAATTAATGTCGTAACATAAATGCGAGTAGCTGTATCTTAATTCCACGATTCGAACAATTGTGCAGTGAGCAACAGGCTTCCCCGTCGCACTAAACACACACACATATACCTCCACGATCATGTGGAAGGTAATTTTGTCTCTACATAATCTATGTTTTCTGGTCTGGTAATCTATGTTTTAGTATACTAGGAACCGTAAAGCCCGTACAAATCTGAAAATTTGTTCGAAGGAAGCATAGTTTTAATAAATTTCGTGTGAGATTTTTGATAGGTAGTTGGAATTTCGTCGTACTGGAGCAACAGAACGGGATATCTACGGAGGTATGAGATAAATTCCGAAGGGAAAGATCCTCTAACAACACTCAGTAATTTCGAAACATGGTCCGATAAACAGGTCAACACCTAAGCTGTCACGAAACTCTCCAAACTTCCACACCACGCAAACGTTAGGATGTTTGAAGTCGAAGACTTTTGAAGTCGCAACCCTCCGGTTGCCAATCTGTGTCTCTTCCAAATGGGTTACCACGGCTTAACTTGTTTACAGGAAGCATATTTCCGTAAATTTCGTGATATTTGAGGTAAGTAGTTGAATTTACTTCACACTGGTGCAACACAACAGGCTACTGACAATGGTCCTAAGGAAAAGATTGAGGACAACAACTCATAATTTTGAATCACGGTTAGATGACGAGGTCGATACCCGAGCTGATACCTCACTCTCCAAATTTCCACACCACGCCAATATGTGGACATCGGATACCATGAAAGATTTACCATGCGCTAACCTCTACTTATTTTGGTTAGATCAAGTTTCGAACAAGAAACGGTCCTGTTGCTAATCGACATCTCAACAGACTAGGCATTCGCAACACTCATATGAGATTTAAATTATTTCTGAAACATCGGATCTTTCCCTTAAGGGACTGATCCCAGACCGTCTTCAATAGCCCGTTGTATTGCTCTAGTACGACGTTAACTAAAATTACCAATTACCAATTATTTCTGAAACATTTCATACTACTGTTTCTTCAATCTTTGGTATGATAATTATGATATGGAATAAAAGTAATAAATAAAACAAATAAATAAATTATTACTCTCAAGATAAGAAGTTGTATGGTAAATAAACCAGAAGGGATAGAAAAGAGTTTACCTCTGCTGCCCAATTGTTCTTGTATGATATCAAGGAGTCCTTACAATGTAGTTTATCCACGATTTGACGACGTTTGGCGTTAAATTTTTTGACAACGTCTATTGATATAACTGGCGCGATTCTTTCTTGGCGTGATTCTTATAGCTTTCAAAGTGCAACTTCTGTACGGACCGTAGTCTAAGGTCCGGTGCACACATCCGGTTTTTCAACGTGCGGCACCGAAGCCCAACTATGCACACATAACCGTGAAATGACGCAAGTACTCATTTTGCGGTATTTGCGATGAATATTCTATCGAAGAAAACGCGTTAATTTCGCCTACTAGGTATAAAAAAAGTATATTTTGAAATAAAATAGACGTTACTGGATACAAGCACTTATTAATAATTATTTATATTCCATTTATTTATGAAAACATGGTACTTCAGACCGGAGACGCGTGTGCGGCGAGCTGCGGCGCCGTGGGTACAAATTGCACGCAAGTTGGAGCCGGAGGCATGGGTGCACTACTCCATTGTATCTAATGCATCTCAGACAGCACTTGCGTTAAGGCAGCGCCGCACTTTGAAAATCCGGATGTTATCACCGGGCCTAAAGGTTAATCTAATTTGACGTGGACCCAATCACAATTATCATATATTAATTCGGAATTGATTCTTTGGACATTTTACTGACGAAGGACTGAAATCACTATGGAAAAACAAGACACGTTACGTCACGGTCGGAATATAGACAGGAAACACGCAGATGTCTAGTCAGATGGTATGTTTCAGAAGATTTCTAACTCTGAATCTAACTTTCTTTTACAATCTAGTTGTCTGAAAAACACATTTCTCAGATTACCCTTTTTCTTTCTTTAATTCTTTTCTTGAAAGATTTAATATTATCAACAATTATGTAACCGATGATTAACCCTTCTTTGCATGATTTTTTCTTTATTGGTGAAATAAATCAAGATGATATAATTCATGTTCAGAATTGAAGGAAAAATGGTTAAAAAAAATCTTAGTATATATTTATAGTATACATTTAGCAAAAAACAATATGATGGTATCATGTGGTATTTTTTAAATTAAACGCAAACTTTTTCAGAAATTGCTCTAAAAATAACAGACACACATGTTACAAACCTTTCTTCCACTCATTTTCACTTTTTTAGCAATAGAAACTCAAATATAATAAAACAAAATTAAAAACGAAATCATACGTTTATTGCAACTACAACAAACAGCGGAATGACAACTTCAAGCTCGTTTTACTGATAGTGACACTTGCTTATTTTGGACAGCTATGTTTTTTTATGCAATGGACATTAAAAAGGTATCCAAACACGATCAACTTAAAGTGAACTTGTTCTTTTATATAATTTTTGGGCATTCAATGTTATGATGGAAATTTCCACCATTATGCAAAGAAGGGTTAATTGTATTTCTTAATTTCCTCCGAGTCGTGTTAGTTGACTTTAAATTCTATTGTATACTGTATTATCCACTTCGTCCATCAAACGAAGTGGATAGTGGCATTTGGTGTCGATCTTCGGGCTTGGTATTGCCGGCCTCCCGACTGCTGTTGCGGGTTTTATTTCGTTTTCTTCCCACTCTTTTTACTATATTTTGTTACGTATATTTGCTTTTTAATGGTGTTTGGAGAGTATATGAGTAATGTTTTTAGCGTTTTGCTGCTCATATCGCACCCCGGCAAGAAAAGTGACGCAACTCAAAATTGCAGAATTTGAGAAACATCAACTTAAAGGATACTATAAAACTTATATTGAAATAGTAGAAGCTTCTTTTACATTTTAGATAAAGTATTTATGGTGGTAACTTCTATTATATTCTATAGAATAGTAATGTAACACGCTGGGGCGCCTCATACTTATTTTTTAATGACATATCAAAATGTTCATTTTTTGACGCGTCACTTTTCTTGCCGTGGTGCGTTATGTAGAAAACACCATTTTGCGTTTTCTGGTTCAGGCTTATCCCTGGTGACACCCTGATCCACCAACACTTTAATTTTCGAAAATTTCCTTATAGTTTTTATTTTGAATTTCCTTTTGTTTTTTAAATTATATTGCTTTCCTTGTTATGCCTGCAGCTTTAGCGCGCTTGCATGGTTAGCTTCGATGTTCGTTTTCTGGTTGATTGCTTCCCGGCTGTTTGGAGATCAAATACCATGCGATTCCGTTCGTAAGTAAATTCTACTAATGTAATGTAAACACATTTTTTCAACGGAATTATAACAATAGAAATACGATAAGAGATGTTTCTAATGCGCTTAAAAAAAGTTTAGTTGTATTGTCCAGTTTTAAATTCGACCTCATATATCATCAACTAGCAAACGAATTCTTAGAGGAAATCTGAAAGATAAAAACATAGGAAGAGAAATTAATTTAATAAGCATTTCTTAAATAATGGGGATTGGAGTTCAGATACAAGAACAAGGTACTATCATCAATTGCGTTATCAATGTTATGTATGCTAATTTTGGAATATGGTTACTTTTTGATAGTTTATCCACACACACACATAGTCGTTGGGGAACGAACATTTTAGTCGCCTATTCGGCAATGGACCAATACCGTGTTCTTAAATTTTTACCTTGGATTGTCTGATGTTTTAAAAATATTATTTAGCTTATTGGAAAGTTTGAAAAGCTTTTTTCAATAAACAGAATGGTATACTTTTTATGAATCGTCATCTGACCTTGTTTCATAATTACGAGCTTACTGATTGATCTCGAACCGTCACCAATAGCACATTGCGTTTCTTCAGTGTGTGTTACATTAATACTATTACCTACCATACTTTTGAAAGTATAATACAAAAGAATTCCTTGTTTAAAGGTAATAAGTAGAATGATGATGCAAAACTAAAAATTCACGCAGCTCACAGCTCACGTAATGTAAATCTACCTTGACATAATAAATTTATCTGAACAAAATTTAAATAAAATTGTATTAGCATTATCAGCCAATTTTTATCATGAAAGGATTCCACAATATTTAATATCGCGGATAAATTAATTTCCCGAGTGTTTATTTCAGTATCTTTGTAGTGGGGGGAAGGGGGGGGATAAATCATCGACACTCTTTTATCATTTTCGAATTATTGTCATACTTCTAACTCGTTTTTTAGGCGTTATGAAGATTGTTAGACTGTATTTTCTGTTAGCTTGACGTAGCCCACAGCATTCAAGCTTGATTGATTTATATTATACCTCTAATATAAATATTTCCACTGTCGAGAGCCTCCTCAGTGGTATTATTTCGACAATTTTATCGACTATGTCCATCTTTCTCTATCATACTACTTTTATTTTATTTTCTGGGAGTGATCCATGTGGACAATTTCTCATTACATTATTTATAGGAGGTACTGGATAACGTGAAAGCTTTCTTTATGTAATGCCAATGTAATAAAATCGTTTTGATATTCAGGCATCGGTGATCTAGTCTTTTTAGTCTGTCCATGAATCTCTCTCTCTCTCTCTCTCTCTCTCTCTCGTGTAATGACGTTCCGTTTTTATGTACAGTGTGTATCTGGCCGAATTGTAAGGAGTGCAGAGGGCCCCAAATAAGCATTTTTGTCAAAAAATGCATGACCGGATTAGCCGTGTTTAGGTAGTAGAAGCCGCTGTTTCTCCTGATCATCATAAGCACTAACAGTATTTTTTGAACTTTGGCACAAGGAAACCGGAAAATAAGGATTGCACAAACATTAAACTTGATTTTATGGTATGAAAATTTAATTGATTGAAAATTTCAGGAATCAAATTAATTGTCCAATGTTTCACAAAGTTAAGCACTAAATTATTATACAATTAACAAAAATAGTTTAATTAATGGTTAATTATTCACTAAATTAGTTAAAATAACTGTTAATTATTCAACAAATTCGCTAAATTAACGGTTAATTATTCACCGAATTAGATACATTAAGGACAATGGTTAAACAAATTAGTTAAATTAACGATACTTTTTAACAAATTAGTTGATTGAATTAATACAGTTTTATGAAACAATTTGGAGGGATAATACTTGACAATGCAGCAAGTACCTCCTATTAAAAACTAAGATGTCGAAGAAAGTTAGTTTTCTTGATAATTAAGAAATTCCAATTTATATATGATGCAATTTTCAGACATTTTATATAACATGTTGCGTAAAACGCAGAAAGAAGACTAAAATATGACGAAAGTTTGATATTTAACATTTATTTAAAAAAAAAATTTTACAGGTTAGTTTGATTAGGAAATAGACAAAATGTTTCACGAATATTTCACAGTAACCAATAATGTTAGATGCTTCTTGTGGCCAATTTGTTCCCTGTACTACAAAGTAAGAACCCTTTTAGCTATTGGTACAAGTTGCCTAGACAAGAGAGAGATATTTGAAGGAAAAATTTTTGAAAGTTGATACATATACAATTTCAAGATCAAAGGAAATTTATATTAGTTAAAAAAAAAAGACATTTTAAAAAGTTGCAAGAAATGAAGAAGTATTGGTGGATCAGGGCGTCATCAGGGAGAAAGTTTCATAAATGAGATGGGTGAAGATATATCTTAAATATTATACCCGTCTAGCAAAATTTGCTCATTTATATATATTGAAATCTTATATTTGTAGCTGGGTGATATTGAAAAGTGTGAGGCTTTTCTGTTAAGAATAAAATAATGGATTTTTAATGCTTTTTAAACGTCATAAATCTACCATTTGAGCATCCAAATGATGAATATATAAATTGAAAACAACATTAATTCTCAACTCAGATGCGTGGACTGTTTTATGTTATCAGATATTCATTCCAAACTGAAGTGATGGATATTCCATTATCTTGAGAAATAGGTAGATTAAGCATTTTGAATGCTTTTTCTCACATGCAATAGCGCGAATTTTCTTAACTGAAAGCTTATATTCCACATAAATTAAATTGTAATTTCAGTTAAGTGAAGTGGAATAAATATTCTTCGATTTGTTTTCAATCATTTTATCTAAAAACTGAAGCTTTCACGATAAGCTGTCATTTCATAAATATTGGTTTTAACCTTAATGGTATTTGAAAGGCTTATAAAAATGTTAAACTTAACGATTCTTATGTATATTTCGTTAATAGTTTAGAAGCAAAAATGTGAATGAAGCAAGGCGTTGTTTATCTATGAATATTATTGAGTAATGAGACCTTATACTCTGAATCATACTCTCAGTCGATTTATCATAACTTATTTTTCCAGTATATCACACGATCATTTCAGCATGTAATACATCCTGAAAAATAAAACAAATGTCGAATTAAAACAAGCGAAATTTTTATAAATACAGCTCCTAAAACGAGTAATGTTTAAAGAAGCATGACAAGTGCTTTGAAATTCTACGAAATTTCAGATACTATCTAACCACTTGGATGGTATGGATTATGGATACTTACCTTTGTGAATACCAGCATTTTAGAGAAAGTACATTCTTAGTTCGTTAAGTGTATCAGCAAAACAAACGCAAAATAAAAATTTAAACGAAACGGCATCCGGAAAGAAGTTCAAAGGAATCGTTCCTCATTAAAATAATGTTATGTTGAACTATCCTCAAAGGATGAAGAATCGCCTTCCTTGGATTGGTTAATCGATTTAATATCGATTACGCCTAAGATAACAGATGGCTTGCTATTATTTCAGATTTTGCTATCGACATACTTCCAAGCAGAACAATTGTTTAAAGCTTCTCATTAAGAATGTAGAATCAAGTAACATATTTTCTCTTACATCTTTCATGTAACATTTGTATTTTGTAACTGTTCCAATAGAAACCAGGTATTGGGAAGTAGGCTGATGCGAATTGTTAGTAATGTTTAAGGAAGTGGGTTAAGTTTATTTTGTTTGGATTTAGATTGGCTACAAAGATGTCTTTAAGACTTTAGTACTTAGTTTACTTATTTCAACACTCTGGGAGTCAAGAGCTGAATTTATTTTGTTCGGATTTAGATTACCCCAAAGATGACTTCAATATTTTAGTTCTTTGTTTACTTATTTTAACCTCCTGGGCATCAAGAGATGAATTTAATTTTTTCGTATTTAGATTATAACAAATATAATTTCAATGATTTAGAACTTGGTTTACCTACACCAACCCTTTGTTACGAAATGTCCCCGACTTGCACACTTCTACATTTTTTAGTACACCAATACATTCTTAACTCATTAATTTAAAAGCAGCTGTAAATTATTTAGTAGAGTTGAGTTGTTTTTGCAATTCGTCACATTTAACCGTCCTGGTTGTTGTCTCTACTAGGTGTCCCATCGTCACATTATCTCCATTAAATCCCCAAAGCTAATCCCGACGTCTGTTCCATTGTTTCATATCGTGTGTAAATCTTTAATAAACCATAACAAGTTAATTGAAATAGAAAACAGAATAGAGATTGTAAAAATAACTATACTTACTTTCAGTTTGCAAAATGTATTGATAAGTGTAATCCTCTCCACTATTGAAATACAATAACATCATTATAGTTACTTAATTTTTAATATAATCCCCCCCCCCTTGCATTCTTTCTCTTATCTGTTAGTATTATCCGTTATATTTATATTAGAAATTACATATATACTTATTTAATTTAATCAAATAACTATTACTCAGAAATAGAAATTTTATGATAGGCGATAACTGAAGAGGAAGCGTTTCTCCATGTTGAATTAAAGATTTCATATATATGTGAATATTTATAAAGGAAAATCTACCGAATATTTTGGTAGGCAATGTAGAATTTTATTCAAATGTTGTCACTATCTTCAAAAGCTAACGGAATTCAATCAGAGCTGGGATTTTCAATATTTTTAGTCTCGTGGTACACATAATCTATTTCCTAAAACTCTGTGGTACACCAAAAGTATATTAAATATTTTATAAGACATAAGTTTACCTTGTTTACATAGCCTACTTTAATATACCTTTCGTGTGTTTTACACAAAAATATATTGATTTCCTATCCTTTCTATAAAGATTGTTTTTATTTAATCTTTTTGAAACCATTTATTTATAACAATTTGTAATAAAATATTAATATTCAAAATTATTTACACAGACATTACTTGAAATTACTTTTGAAAGCACTTGCCAAAAATTCAAAAGTAAGCCATCGAAATAAAATCAATTTTTCTCGAGTTGTCTCGTTTAGCTATCCCTACGGCACATCGGCTAAAAATCTCCAAATTTGATGTAAATAAATATTGGAATACATTTTTAACAATTCTATTTAAACCATTAATTTTCTTCACTCGCAATACTTTGAGCCTTACTGCAACCCCAAATCTCAACTGTGAAAAGTTCAAAATTAAAGTATAGGCAATTTATAACTGGTGACCCAAAATATTATAGTTATATTTCTATATATAACTATAATATTATAGTTATATATAGTTATATATTAGTATGTCCACGTACCACCACCTTCAGTAGCAGTTGTATTTCAACTGACAGCAATCGAAAGGGTGGAATTGACGAGGCCAGAGAAATTGGATTTGGAGGGAATTTAATCCATTTAGATTCTCGCGGAGAATCATTGGAGAGATTTAGTCCTTGATGTAAGCGATTTCATAAGACCAAACGGTATGCGGTAAATGAGTACAAAGTTTCCCACCGTTCCGCATTATTCGTGACACTGAGAATGATTCTAACTGAGTTTGAGAATAATCAATATTTGCGACTCGAATCTCTACCGTTCAGTAAACAGTAAAGTTGACTAACTCCTGTTCGGATATATCGAAGGAATAAAATCCAAGGTTGAAGTTTAATCTACTGTCCATCCCGCTTAACGGGTGAGTTATTCTGAATGAATTCTAAACCTTTAAAATCAGAATCGGTTCATAGAAAGGTTGTGATGCATGACTAACTTTGGACATAAATAATAGTAGAAATCTGTGTGCAGTAGAACCTTGATTCTTCAAGATACGAGGAACATAGAGGAGTGGTTACTTGAATTGACGTTGCACTGGTAACGGTCAGGGATCAAAACCGATGGGAAAGATTCGAGAACAACAACTCGTATTTTAAAACTATGGTCAGATGACACCACGTCAACGGGAGGACATTTGAGGCCACGACAGATTTAACCTGTACCATCCCCACACGTACACGATAGTCTTTGGTTAGTCTTTGATATAGTTTCGTACTCGGAACATTTCGATTGCTAATCCCCTATTCTTCCAACCAGACTACCACTGCACATTACCTCAGAGGAAGTAAAAGAAGAAGCATGGTAACTTTTTTCATATGCTCAGGATCATGGGACCAAAACTAGTAGTTAGGTAATTAATTTTAAAGTCGTACTGGAGCAACAATAAAACATCAAAGTTTCCATTGAGATATATTCGTCTTCCAGAGAAGAAACAAACATTCATCATTAGATTGGATTGGACGCCGTAGGCCGTAGGGGGACACTGTTTCATTCGTGCGACTTTCAGCTGTATACTCCGTCTTACGGAGGAGATTCGGGAATAAGGGAGAGCCGAATAATCCACAGTACATACATAAAACTTTTAAGTACACAGAAAGAAGAAAGGCAAGTGAAAGGCAAAACATGTAAGCACAAATATACATAATTACAAAAGAAAAGGATGACAAAATTTGAAAATTGAAGCAGATCAAAATGAGAACAAAAACAAAAAGATATAAAAACAATAAACAAAAACCTTACATAAAAACAGGAAATAATTTTCAGAAGAAAAAAAATGTTAAAACCGAAAATCAGAACGTTTAAAGACAGCCAAATGACATGTACTATTTTCGAAAGAAAAGCAAAGTTTTTTTGAGAATTTTCGACTTCTCAGCTCTCACAGATGTAATCGATGTTGGAGCTGAGAAATTCCATCATTTTAAGGATTTTGTGGTGGCAGTGTCTGTTTGTGGCAGTACTTTGGCAGCAATGTGAGTAGTTTTCAAGACAAAGTTTCACCAGATGCCACGGACTTGTGAAATCACAGTCGAAAAGGTAGCGGATGTGATCACCTTCTCGGCCGCAGATGCACAGCGCACTATTTCTAAGGTGGAAACGTACTAGATACGCCGGAAATGGTCCATGGCCTGCGAAAAATTGTACTAGCTTTGAGTTATGGTATTTTAGGTAGGTTCAAATTGGAAAGGATGAGTGTATATCCCTTTGGTAGAAGCATCCCATTATGCTTGCCATTGGTTCAAGACCACTGTATCAATAAACTCAGTAATTTGCACCTATGCCACTTTAAACTGGTGTTTTGGGGAGAGATCCCATTTGGCGGTCGGTAGAAGATATATGTAAAAAGGATTACAATGGAGATTTTCAGATTAAGGTTCGTATAGGGGGAATTTAAAAATTTTTACTAAGGAAGAATTATTAGGGCTTATTGCGTTGTTTTTCCGTAATTGTAAGGAAGACATAGTGCTGGTGATGGTATATATGGTTTGTACTGACAATACTGCTGGTTGTCAGTACAACGTTATTCAAAGGCTGGTGGTGTTCCAGCGTGAGTTGAAATGAATACTTGTAATGCTCTAATCTTTTTAACAAGCCACAGAAATCGTCCAAGAATAGAATCATTACTTCCGTGGGAGGTGACAAGTCTCACTAGAGATATGAAATTGTTAGAAATTTAAGGAGTAGAGAATGTAATTCAAAGCATTTCCATATCTGAGTCGTTGGACCACGCCAGCTAGTCCAGCGCAAAAACGAAACTTGTTTCGCGCTCGGGAGTTTGGAGACGAACTAAATAGTTTCTCTCGCAAAGCACTGCTTGAAGTCAGAAGGTTAGCGACAGCGCTCGTGCTATGTTTGTGTGGAGTGTCGTTCTACGCCAAACACTGTGCGGTTCCACTCCAATTCTGTCGGCCCCAACGGACGTGGGAACTTCACACATCTGATTTTCTCATTTGGGGAAAGTTTCGCTAAGCGATTTTGCAGATGTGAGATTCGGGCGTCTTTCGAATCCACTCCAAACCATTTTTCTCGTATAATGTTCTGTTCTTCGCGATTCATACTAAATTTTGGAGAGGACGGATGTCGTATGACAATATCCATTTATTGATTCATCATATGATTGGTCAGCACAACCTGTTGAGAATAGGAATGTACCACGTGGGTGTTGTTGAGAGTGGAGCTTCTTGCTGACACTCTCGGCGAGACCACGTGATCGTTCGTAAAGTAATGTGATTCAAAACAATTAAAAAGACTTCCTGAATGGCACGGCTTCGGGTGTGAGCTTTCTTGATGAGCTCCCTCCTTTTTCTTGAAACTTGAATTTATGTATCTCAGCGTAATATTATCGTTTGTTGTGTTGTGTTGTACCGTTTGTACTGTTTGTTTGATGTCCGAAAATAAATCACAAAAAGACATTCTTGGACTCGATGATTCTTGGACTCTATGAATCTTTACACAACCCACTAGTAGACTTCATCTGTTTCGCCATTTTTGTCGTCACTATAGAAATGCGCATTCACACTTCTACCTGTCATGAAATGTTATATCACTAAACTAGGTGATACGATGCCAAATCACCTTCAAGTCAGTCACTAGACAGTTTCAGAGCAGTCTCGTAACTACTAATCTACTACTACTTCGTCTTGCCTCCTCACAATAGGAATGCTGTCTACTTCTATTTCACTTTTGGGCAACTTTGAATTACCCAAAACTTGGACACTTGGTCGATAACACGTCGAAGCACATATACCTAATCAAGACTGTTGTATACTTAAGTTGAATTTTATCAAAATGAAGAAATATACCATGCACCTACCAGACAAAGTAACTTGTTTGTGTTTGGAGACTATAAAGATTGATGGAACCCGCTGAGTAATCATAACATGAAATGATAATTGTAATGAAGCAAGGCTGGCAAGTCCAGGAAAAGAACATGTAATGAAAACTTTCCAAAATCCGATTTTTCAAATTCAAAGACAGTGTTATCGACTGGACCGACAAATCTGCTGTACCGCATAACGCATAAAATCATCCTAAGACTAAGAAAAAGGATTCCCAGCACTCCGAGCGGTCGTTAATCAGGTACGTCGTTAAGTGAGGAATATCTGTGTAAATACTGTTCTCTACATCACTTTATTAAGATTAAGTATTTTATTAATTTAATTAGCATAGTCAAATGATATCCCTGAAAAAAAAAACTTTTTTAAAAACAAGTTAAAATATCACCACTGGGCTAGAATGCATTTAAACTGAGCTAGAAAGCTTTGTAGAAACATCTAAATGACAACAGAATGGAACAAATGCCCAAGTGCGGAATTTTTATATCTTATCTCTCTCTTATAGTTAACTGCACTCTAATTTATCACAATGCTCATCAATGCATGTTTTAAAATAAATTTAAACCTTTACATCGATGTGTAACGTGTACTACATGCCTTAACTTTCCTCTTGACCTCGTTTTAATACCTGATGTGTGAAGCAAAAAAATCTAGAAGCTGATAGTTTTTATCTCTATATTCATTGATTTGAAATTCATGCTTCACTCAACATTCTCTTGTGATCCAATAAAATTCTCTTTTTCACAGTACTGATATTCATGTTAGAAAAATCTAATGCAAGGGTCACTAGTTTTCCGCACGAACAATTTAACTGTTTGGTATTATTTTTATTAACCTTTCGCAGTTTTTAATTTGGTTAAAAGAAAGTTTACCATGTGCCTTTATTTCTAACACGTACATAAAAATACTTTATTAATATGAAAAATAGAAAGTGAAAATAAATTAAGTTAAGCAAGATCAAACAAAACTAGCATCGAAGATAGTCATTTATGGAAATGCTAAAGGAATTCTTACACAAAACTATTTCTGTGAAATTGGAATCTGTATTGGAAATAAGAAAGTTTCAAAACAATTTGATACTTTAGAAATTACATTAATTTTATAATATCATTCTCCAAATAATCCGATTTGATTTAACATTAGTAAACAACATGCTTATTTATGCTTGGATTTCTATTTCTATGTATTTACATGTATGTGCAGTTCCTAATGAAATATCAGCTCTAGCTCTTCACACGCTTATAATCGTTTGTATTTTCCACATGCAATAAAGTACATAAAGTGATAATATTAGAGATAACCCCTCTAAGAGGTTTCGACAAGATACCTAGTGCATCAATATTTGACTAATTTTGCTAATGATGCACTAAGATATTGCAGATTTCTTTTTATGATGATAAGATCAAGATCTGGCCAGTTCTATTGCTAAAGGCGAGATATCTTGCTTATCAAGAATGCCGATTGATTTTCGAGTGACGAAGGTATTGCAGTTTCTTGATGATGACGATTTAAAGATCAGGTATGTTTCATTCTAATGGCGAGTTATCCCGTCCATTAAAGATCTGATCAGTTTTTCTAATGACGAGATATTCCGTCGAGAATACAACCAGGGTAATTAATATTTCTCAAAATTAAGTTTG
Source organism: Metellina segmentata (assembly GCA_947359465.1). Lineage (NCBI taxonomy): Eukaryota > Metazoa > Arthropoda > Arachnida > Araneae > Tetragnathidae > Metellina > Metellina segmentata. The sequence continues at coordinate 85,378,493 of OX375875.1, read as the reverse complement.
GCACGTTCTGTAGGTTACCTTCAATAGATCCATCTATACGAAACAGAAATAAAAATCTGAGATCCATCCTATCTAATTATATAAAATGTTAAGATCTGCTGCGTTTCCGTGGTTAGTAAAGTTTTGATTGGTTGTGTGACGTCACGAGTAGGCGTGGTTTCTAATTGTTTTCTTTGGTTGTGTGATGTCACGAGTAAAGCGAGATACGAAATATCATTATTTTGTTTGATTCTGTGATGTCAAGAGCGAAGCGAGATACGAAATCTCGACGAGGTATCTCGTTATAAGCAAAATTGACCAGATCTTGATGGACGCGATATGTCGTCAATAGAAAAAACTGACCTGATATCGATCTTATCATCATCATCAAAACCGACATTATCTTCTAGTTCGGAATTCAATCGGTATTCTTGATGTACGAGATAACTTGTCATTAGCAAAATTCATTAGATCTTGATAGACGAGATATTCGTCGTAATCTCTTGGAGGATTTGTCATACTTTGACAAGGCCGTGATCGTGGTGGTAATCATGCAAGTAAATTAAAACTATGTAAAAAAATCAGAACATATCAGATAATCCAAAAAAATAAATATATTCTCACAGAATTCAAGAGAATGTTACATAATTGGTCAAATGCAAAATAGAAATAATTACTGCATTTTTAATTTAACGAAAATAAGAACAAAAGGATTAATGTGTCTTGAGCACAAATAGATGTATTCACTAAACTTAATTACATTTTCTATGTGAATTTAATTTCAATGAAGTAATTAATCTTTTCGCAATTTAAATCCTATATCCTTATAACTTATAATTCAAATATGAAAAAAAGTATTTAAAATTAATGAAAATTTGTGATCATAAAAGAGTCAAGAACTATTTTGTCAATATCATTTTTATAAATTTAAACCTGGATAAAAAAAAAACTTTATATTCATAGATGCTAATTCTATGATTGTTATTTTAATTAACTGATTTCTCTATGAGTTGACTTAAAATGTAGTGTGTGTGTGTGACAAGAACATCCAAAAAAATACTATGTAATGAAAACTATTTTTTTTTCTGTTTCGTTAACAATAGAGATTCGAAGAATAAGTTCGGCAAACTGTGGGCTTTGTTTCCGATTACATTAGAATGCTTTAAAATTCAGGATGAAAAAAAAAACGAGAAAATAATGAGCTTGCTTTGAAACTTAATGGGTAGACACTTTTTTTAGATTGGAAAATGATTGTCTTGAAATGTTTAATGTTATACGTAATTAGCTACTTAATTAAATGGATTATTAAAATGCATCGAGGATTTTTTTCTAACATTAATATTTATTTTTATTTTATTCATTATTTTTTTTGGATATCAATTTGTTTCACAGTGAGCAAAGACAACATACAATATTTCTCTACCTAATTTATAATTGCGTAAACAAGACCCTTAATTAAGTGTCAAATGCATGTTTTATATCATATAGAAAGAGTGATATACATATAGTCGGCTTAGAGCAGAAATTCATTAACTGACGATTTATCTAAGACACTACGTGCTTAATTTCATGATAATGAGAATACGAGTAGGTCAAAAATTACCCGCATTTTTTCACTGCAACACAGCACTACCTTGTGCACATGCGTGCTTAGAGTTGATACTAGGGATGCGACATTGATGTTGATGTTTTCAAAACATCGATGTTTTACATAAAAAAAATATCGATTTATTTACCATCGAATTGTTGGAGCCGATGTTTGTTTAACATCGATGTTTTTACATTGTCGATGTTTTATTTTTCAATAAAAAAAGTACCATTGTAAAAATTTAAAAAAATAACCGTACAACTAAGTATTTATCAGTGATGGCGACATCCGTCCCATCAGAAAGAGCATTTTCCCTAAGTGGTGTCCCATCAGTTAGTGAAAAAGCTTAAGGGCAAGAAAATAAATAAACTTATTTTGTTACAAACCGTAAATAACAAATATTGGGGCTTATAATAATTATAGGTCCCAATAGTTAAAAATTTGCAGGACATAAAAAATAGTTTATGTTTCCCTCCCATAAGATGATAAATAATTAATAATAACAATAATTATTGTTGTGTACCTACCTACTTAGCCGACCAACCGGTCTAGTGGTCAAGGTGTTGGCCTCTGGATCGGAAGATTCCTGGTTCGAATCCGGGTCAGGGCATGGATGTAAATTGTGCTGTCCTTTGTTAGGGACAATGATGGTCCACACACTGGGTGCCCCTTCACAAGTGACCATCACTTTCTGGCCTTGTATAAGGCTACAATGACTTCGGTCAATTCTGTACTGTATTGTATTTATGTATTTATTGTATTATGTATTATATTTGTCTTTGCAATCTGTACCCGGCCTTGCCATTGGAAATTTTAAAAAACTACCTACTTACACTTATAGTTAGTAGTACCTATTTCAAATTGTTGTAAATATTATTTTCTGCTATATTGTTCAATTTGAGCACAAAAGATTTGTTAATTGTTTGTATTAATTCCTTTTACTTTGTTTTGACAGTTTAAAAAAATCTTAGTTATAAATTAATAAACACGGCAACTGACAAATATAAATCTTTCCCCCCGGGCTAACATTAATGTTAGAGGTTACTAAACCAGTTTTAAAAAATGGAAGAAAAAGTTTAAACACATCGATGTTTAAAAACGTCGATGGTTTTGGGGCGATGTATTATTAATATCGATGTTTTAATATTGAACATTGATGTTTTGTTGTAGATGTCACATCTCTAGTTGATACTACTGTGGTCACGTTACCGAAGTTTGACCCTGATAACGTCTTTTTTCTTGCTTCTGTTTCAGTGTAAACATGACCGCTCCGCTAGCAGTGTGCACCAAGGAGGAATAGAAAAGAGTGATCCGATTTCTGTGATCCGCATTTGTGCCAGGGAGTCGAATTCCTCGGAGGCTTAATGTGCGTACACATTTGCGAGGCGAACCGTTCACGAGCCGCTCGTGAACCGTTCGATGAAATTATTTTCACCACGAACCATGTGAACGGAAGGAACCAACTGCGAACTAGGGATGCGACATCGATGTCGATGTTTTCAAAACATCGATGTTTTTTAAAAAACATCGATGAATTTAAAATCGATGTATTGGGGTCGATATTTTGGTAACATCGATGTTTATACTTGTCGATGTTTTTATACTGTCGATGTTTTATTTTTAAATAAAAAAAGTACCGTCATAAAAATTTAAAAAAAAACTAGTAGCATAATTTTTATAATCAGCAAATTGAACATACTTTTGGACCAAATTGACCAAGGATAAAGGGTCTGAAAAGTAGGGACGAGACATCTATGTCGATGTTTTCTAAACAATGATGTTTTAGGAAAAGAAAACATCGATGTATTGGAGCCGATGTCACGTCACTAATTGCTAAACCAGTTTTAAGAAATAGGGACACAAGTTTAAATACACTGAATTTTAAAAACATCGATGGTTTGAGGGCGATGTATTATCAACATCGGTGTTTTAATTTTGAACATCGATGTTTTGCTGTCGATTTCGCATCAATAGTTGGTAAGCAAGTTTTAAGAAATGGGGGAAAAAAGTTTAAATGCACTGAATTTTAAAAACATCGATGGTTTGAGGGCGATGTATTATCAACATCGGTGTTTTAATTTTGAACATCGATGTTTTGCTGTCGATGTAGCATCACAAGTTGCTAAACCAGTTTTAAGAAATGGGGGGGAAAAGTTTAAATCCACTTAATTTTAAAAACATCGATGTTTAAAAACATCGATGTTTTTGGGTCGATGTATTATCAACATCGATGTTTTAATTTTGAACATCGATGTTTTGCTATCGATGTCGCATCCCTACTGCGAACCACCAAAGTCATGCCCTGTCAGCCTTCGGTTGCGACGATGGAGCCTAGAGGTTCGCGATCAGGAAGAAAAACTCACAATGTCGTTCAAATCTGAACCAAGGATGCCTTAGTGTTCGTCGAATAACCGACATGAAGCGGAGCGACAAGAGCGGTTCACGAACCGCTCGTGAATCGCCCAAAACCCCGTCCAAATCATAAGAACTAGAGACTCGCAGATGCATACGTGGCTTTACAACACAATACGTGGACAGTTCTATACTACGTACAAGTGTGTGTATGAGTGGATCGAGAAGCTTAAAAGAAACCGGTGGAGCGTGATACACGAAGGAGCAGGACGCCTGTCAACCTACACTACTAACTAGAAGAATCAGAAAGCTAGATATATGGTATTGGCAAACCGGAGAGTTACCATACCATCGACAAAGTAGCGTGTTCTCTAAAGATTAGACGGATAAAGTAGTGAGGGAAGAGGTGCATAAATGGTTGGGTGACCCACCGAAACCTTGTTGGAGGAAATACGTAAGCTTGTGAACCGCTGGAGCAGGTGCATCAAAAAGGAAGGAGACAGTAGGAAAATGACGATCTCGCTTGTTCAACTCGTACATTTGTATAAATAGATTGAAAAAATAAAGTGCGGGTAATTTTTGACTTTCCCTCGTACATGGTTGTATTTTAATCTGTTTAGCAAATACACAGCACTATCAAAACGCATATAATTCATTTTGAAAAGAAGGTTATACTTAGTATTTAAATAACAGTACAGAAATATTATTGTTTCGTCAGTAACGGAGTTTCTGTTCTAAGTCAATAATATATCACTTGCTTAACCCTCTGAGGCAGTGTTTCTTAACCTTTTTTGGTTTACGGCCCACTAAAAATATTTGGAATTATTTACGGCACACCTGAATATAAAAAATGTAAAAATTGTATGATACAAAAAATATATATATTTATTTACAAAATTTATTCAATGAGAGGGGCTGCGCCTGTTTGCTTGAACAAATTAAATCAAAACGAGGTTCAAAATCGCCAGACAAGTTCGCATTTCATCATCTCAACTTTTAAAAGTCTTTCTCGCTTTTTGGACTTGATTTCTGTCAATGCCGAAAATCCAAATTCACAGAACCATGAAGATACAAACGGCAAATAATTTTAAAAGCTTTGAAGCTGATTGCAGGGTGCAAATTTCTGACAGAAAGCCAAAACTCATTCAGATTTTTCTCTAAGAATGTTGAACAGTGAAACTTATAGTTTCGCAAATCAATGACCTGTTCTTTTTCTGTTGTTGTCACATTTGGTGTCTTGCAAATTACAAATGGGTTGATGAACCATTCATATTCGTCTACTGAAAGCGACGGAAGGTAGCTTTTAAGCCAGGTTTGAAGTTCTTCAATGGTTACAATGGCTTATAATTTCGTCTGTAGTATTTTTTTTCGACTGAGATTCATTGACACCCGGAAAGCAGTCGAAATTTCCTTTTGAAATTTCAGATTTCCACAGAGCTAATTTTTCTAAAAATTACTTCAGTTTTGATGTTGATGTGGCGTTATTTTCGGATGGACCTTGAAAACTTAAATTCCGAGAGTTCAGCTTTTCAAAGTCTGAGAGAAATTGAACTTTAAGCCACAAAATCTCGTCATTAAGAGAAAATCCAAAAGTTGTTTATTCGACCACAAAGAACAAAATCACTTCTGTTTTCAGATGTATGAGTCGTTTCAAACCTTTCCCTTCGAAAGCCAACGCAATTAGGTATGATATAAAAGATTTTTGTAGTCCAAGTAATCCATTTGTAATGCATTGCGTAGCACAGCTGAGAGAAAATTCACGATTTAAGAAGTCGACTCTTCATGAAATTGACCACTTGGATGACTTGGTTCATACAGTCAACATATCTGTAGTTAAAGATTTTGAAACGAGAGATTCTCTGTGAATCATGCAGTGGAAGCTTATAATAAATGGATTTTCTTGGCGCACAAGTGTGATAAATCCTTTTAGTTTCCTAACATTGATGGACATCCGTCTGTGCAAACACCAACGCAGTTTTTACACAGCAAACCAAATCTGGAAATATTTTCTTTAACAAGCTCAAATATGTTTTTTCCTGTCGTCGTGCTTTTCAAATCTTTTCAGAAAAGATACTCACTCAAGAATTTGTCATCTTTAACAAATCGAATGAAAGCAAGGAGCTGTACTTTTACACTGATTTTTGTCGACTCGTCAATCTAAAATGACCAGAGTTCACTGTCGTGCGATTCGAAATGCTCGACAGTTTGTTTTTTTAAGTGTGAAGATAAATCTTCGATTCTGCAAGATATTGTATCATTGGATAATGGTACTTTCTTGACCTTCTCTGTCGATTCCTTTCCCAGCATTGTTTCGACAATGATAGCTAATACTGGTGCAATGATGGACTCGGCTAAGGTGTGTGCTTTTTTTGCGTTGGCTATGAATTGTGTAATCTTGTAGCTGGCAATCAACTCCTTGTCTGGCATCTTCATACAGTTTTAAAAAGTTTTTTTATGTTTTATTTTGCTGTGCTACCAAGTTTTCATAATATCCTTTTGGTTTGTTTTTGACCTCTTGGTGTGAAGTTTCTAAATGTCTTTTCAGTTTGCTAGAAACGAGAGCTTCATTTGTAAGTTTCTTCTTGAAGACTTCACAGAATGGTATTTGAGGGTATTTCGTTTCAAATGCGATGAATCCGAATTCGCTGTAGCCATCTTTATACTTCTGTCTGTTTCTTTGTTTATCATCTGTTTGTGAAGCAAGACATTTTATTAAATTTTTGTTCGTTATGGCTAAATGAATAAAACATTTGTTAATTATATGGTGTTCAAAATTATCTTAACATGCATAGAATCACGGATTTCTCAGAAACTGTGAACTATAATTTTATGAATTTGTCTGGAATAAGACATAATATCATAACACATAAATACAAAGGAAAAAATTTAAGAACACTGCATATGATATAAAACTAGCATGAAACCATAAAAATGGACGGAACCAATTTTCGGCGATTGAACGGAACCAACTTTCGGCGATCGCTCGGAACCAACTTTCGGCGATCGCACAGAACCAACTTTCGGCGATCGCACTGAACCAACTTTCGGCGATTGCACGGAACCAACTTTCGGCGAGTGGACGGAATCAACTTTCGGCGATTACACGGAATCAACTTTCGGCGAGGAGTGAACGGAACCATCTTTCGGCGATTGGACAAAACCAACTTCCGGCGAGTGGACGGAACCATCTTTCGGCGATTGGACGAAACCAACTTTCAGCGATTACACGGAACCAACTTTCGGCGATTGGACAGAACCAATTTTCGGCGATTGGACGGAACCAACTTTCGGTGATTGAACGGAACCAACTTTCGGTGATTGAACGAAACCAAGTTTCGGCGATTGGATGGAACCAAATCTTGGTAATAGGTCGGAACCAACTTTCGGCAATAAGTCGAAAACAACTTTCCAAGATTAGATGAAACCATCTTTCAACGATTGGACAAAACCAACTATCAGCAATAGATCGGAACCAGCTTTTGACAGTTGATCGGAACCAGCTTTTGACAATAGATCGAAACCAGCTTTTGGCAATAGATTGGAACCGACTTTCGCCAATGGGATGGATTTAACTTTCGGCAATTGGAATGTATATTGCATACGTTGTATACATTATTCCACTCTGCAAGCGTTTAATATCAATTTCTCTGACCCCAAATCGATCAAGAGTTTGAAGACATCAGACAGAAGGGCTCACCGTTAAAACCCTAAATCCGACATAACAGGGAGCTGAAACAAAAGTAACAAATTATATGTATACCAGAATAATTTACCACTATTATTGAACGATGTTCGAAAACTTCAAACGAGTCGGAAAATTGAGCGAATGGGTGAAAATTGACAATCTACGCTTAGTGGACAAATCCACAGTAGTACGGCTGAAACGTGCAAAAAATTGTTAGAATTGTGCCTTTAATGATAGAAGCATACAATTTGGGGCACATATACTACACATATGAAGATTTAATTTTGGATATGAGGCCATCTCAGATTTCGCCTATGGCAGTAATGGCGGACATTCAAAATGGCGGCTTCGGAACATTTTTTGTGCTCCTTTTAAATGTTATTTGATGATGTTAAATGACAGCTATGAAAGCAATGGCAAGTAATTGGTGTTTTGTGTATGTACTTAGTTATTTTTAATAATAGTATATACCTTATTTTATGTATATATTCTATTTATAGCAAAATGGCCGCCATTTTGTTATAAATAGAATATATACATCAAATAAGGTATATATTACTGTGCCTTTAATGATAGAAGCATACAACTTGGGGCACATATATACTACACATATGAAGATTTAATTTTGGATATGAGGCCATCTCAGATTTCGCCTATGGCAGTAATGGCGGACATTCAAAATGGCGGTTTCGGAACATTTTTTTGTGCTTCTTTTAAATGTTATTTGATGATGTTAAATGACAGCTATTAAAGTAATGGAGAGTAACTGGTGTTTTGTGCATGTACTTAGCTATTTTTAATAATATATACCTTATTTTATGTATATATTCTATTTATAACAAAATGGCGGACATTCAAAATGGCGGCCTCTGAGTATATTTTATGTGCTCCTTTTTTACTGTCATTTGGTGATGTTAATACTGTATTATATGTGATTTTGCATGAATTGATGCTATAAACATGCGTGCATGTCATAATTAGATTTTCATATTAATTATTAATTATGCTAATTAATGCTTTCATATTAATTTTTAAATATTTTCATATTAACTTTTTTCCCAGGTGACTCGGTATTAAGAAAAATAAGATAAAAATACAGATGTAGTGCATTAAGCTGATTAATCCATTCAATACTGATACATCTGGACAATTCAAAGAAACCGAATAGAACAAGTGTTTTATCTGTCAAGAAGACAGGTCTGTAGTTCTTCGGTGTCCAGCAGACAGTAAGTAATAGCAGTAAGCGTGAAGAAAAGGGAACTGGTTATAAGACAATTTCTGATTTACTTGTGGGATTTAGTATTTCAGTGTGTTTATGAAGGACAATAAATCTGGAACAATCTCGATGATGCAGGAAGTGGTCGAGGCAACATTGGTACAACATAAAGCTCAGTTTCACGCATCATGTAGATTGCAGTTCAATAAAACAAAACTTCAAAGAGCTCAGAAATGGAAAATAGAACCTGCGTGTAATGCAAATAGTTCTACGAAATTCACCCGCCAGAATGTTATAGTAAATAGTTCAGTGAATTCAAAAGCAATTTTTTTGTGAGCTGCCTGCTCAAGCTGGAAGTTCATTATGTACTGCATCTATTGTACATTCGGCCTGTATGTGTTCCTCACTGTGCCCTTAAACTGAAGGACCGACCTTTGCTTGCGAAACTGAGTGCCGGTGATGTTAATGCATTAAACTTGGTAGTCAACGAAGATTTCTTGTACTGTTGGCAAAGGACAGTCAGTTCTAATAGCAGGCACAGGGGTAACACTTGTGTAGCTTTCAGGAAGATGTTTAGTTGCTTTCTCTTCAAAAGTACTTGAAGTTTCATTTCGATAGGTTCCTCTAAAATTACCATCTGGATGTTGAAATAGGGATATTCCTGTACCATGGAAATAATCATGAGCCGTAGTAGAACTTGGATTGTGGTCAATATTATCAACCGTACTAGTTGTGAAAAGCCCTCTTTTTAACTGAAGAGGAGCGACAGCATTTTCCATGTGATAAAGATGACATATTTCATTTCCAAGTTCTGATGAAAGGTCTAGCACTTGGTCTTATGATATGCTAAATCCGAGCTCGTAAAGATCTTCAACTAGTTCATGCTTGTGAGTTCTTTTTATGAATTAAAATACCTAAGTATATAGGCAAATGTGTTTCTTGTTCTCGATTGTGCTTGTACTCGATTGTGCTTGTACTTGTTCTCGATTGTGCTGTTCCAGAATGACACTCCCGACGTCTCACCAAACTGTTATACATTAGTAACTGTGCAACAGTAAGGATAGGTTGGGGTTAAGAAACTTGACTGTTCTTTACAACTAACATAGATGCTGGTACGGAATCTTCCTGACAGGTTTCTCCAAATCCCTTGAAAGAGGTTTTTCAATTTAAAAATGTCTCTTCTAGCTATATTTGCTGCTTTGGAAAGATGAATGCCGTCACTATAGTATCTGCATCGTATTCACAAGCTTTCTTCAGAGGTAATCCAACATCATTATTAAATAATAACATCATATCTCGACCTAGCTTATGTACTTCCATGTCAGGAAAATATGCAAGTACTCTGTTTTTCAGTTTTGTAGAATGTATGCTCCCTGAAAGATCACTACCTTGTTGTTTCATCCTCATGCTGTACAGTTTGCATAGATCAACAAGTTTAAATATGGGTGCGATTTCATTGTCACTACGAGCATCTTCCATGTATTATACAAGTTCGGCAAATGCAATACCATGGTTAGATTGTTCCATTTCAGTTTCTTGTATGTTCTTTTGTCTCCTGCTCTGTTATATAATGATACGAGGCATCGAACATAATACAAGGCATTTAATGTAATAAGATAACCGACATTCAGTTTCGCCAGCGAAAGCCTGTCCTCCAGTTTAAGGGCACAGTGAGGAACACATACAGGCCTAATGTAGATGCAGTACATAATGAACTTCCAGCTTGAGCAGGCTGGTCGCACACAAAAAATTTGTTTTTGAATTCACTGAACTATTTACCAAAACATTCTGGTGGTGAATTTCGTAGAACTATTTGCATTATCCGCAGGTTCTATCTTCCTTTCCGAGATCTTTGAAGTTTTGTCTTATTGAACTGTAATCTACATGATTCGTGAAACTGTGCTTTATGTTGTACCAATGTCGCCTTGACCACTTCTGCATCATCGGGACGTTCCAGATACATTATCCTTCATAAACACACTGAAATACTAAACCCCACAGGTAAATCAAAAATTGTCTAATAACAGTTCCCTTTTCTTCACGTTTACTGCTGTACTTACTGTCTGCTGGACACCGAAGAACTTCAGACTTGTCTTCTTGACAGATAAAACACTTGTTCTACTCTGTTTCTTTGAATTGTCCAGATGTATCAGTATTGAATGAATTAATCAGCTTATGCTCTACATCTGTATTTTTATCCTATTTTTCTTCTTATCGTGTCACCTGTGAAAAAAGTTAATATGAAAATATTAATTTATGTAATTAATAATTAATATGAAAATCTATTTATGACATGCTCGCATGTTTATAGCATCAATTCATGCAAAATAATATATAATACGCTATTAACATCACCAAATGACAATAAAAATGGAGCATATAAAATAAACTCAGAGGCCGCCTTTTTGAATGTCCGCCATTTTGTTATAAATAGAATATATACATAAAATAAGGTATATATTATTAAAAATAGTTAAGTAAATGCAAAAACATCAATTACTCGCCATTACTTTAATAGCCGTCATTTAACATCATCAAATAACATTTAAAAGGAGCATAAAAAAATTTTCCGAAGCCGCCATTTTGAATGTCCGCCATTACTGCCATAGGCGAAATCTGAGATGGCCTCATATCCAAAATTAAATCTTCATATATGTAGTATATGTGCCCAAAGTTGTATGCTTCTAGCATTAAAGGCACAATTATTTCACATATCAGCCGTACTACAGCATCAATTTCGTAATCCAGAGTCAGAGCTCTACCACTTACGACTGCTGCTATGCTACATAGTTCACAGCAATGCAATCACATTAAAGAAATTTAAATACTTACTTATTTCACAAATCGTTTGATTTTAAGAAAGCCAATTGGAATCAACGTCAATTACAATTGGGAAAAAAACAATATCAAATAAAAACGAGGGAAAACAAAGTTTAAAAATATTTTTTTAATTAACCGTTGAGGTAAAAACAAATACTATTTCATAGTTACAAAACCCGTGCAGTTTTAATTATTTGTCAAAAACCCTCGTGACATATTTGACAATCTCGTGACACAGACGTTGCGAAACACTGCTCTGAGGGATCACATGCATATATACGCTCTGCAACTTACACTTTTAGCGTCTAAGTAATTTCGACGCGATATCTTGTCCATTAAGTTCCATCAAACTTACTGAAGACACGATATCTTGTAATCAAGACATTGACGATTTTTTTATGTTGACAGGATCAAGATCTTCTCAGTTTTTTCTAATGACAAAGTATCTCGTCCATCATGTTCTAGCAGGTTTTTCTAATGTCCAGAGATCCGTCGTCACGGCAACCACTCAGAGGGTTAACCTATATGTATTCTAAACAGTTTTGACTTTGGGGCCAATAGAATCTTCCCAAAGATTTTTTTAAACTAATGAATGTGGTTATATAGTCATTCTGTGAGTTAAGAGGACAAAAGCAATTCCACACTGCGTTGACCGCTCAGAGGGTATAAATTCTTAGTGGGTCAATATACGATCAATATTATTGTCAATGTGATAGTCAATGAGGCTCATTGAAGCAAAAAATTGGTCGTGTAAGAGGCGATTGACATGCATTGATAGAAATTTTGATTGGTGGACATTGATGGGTGCCATTGACGGCGCCGATTGATCGTTTAAAATACGCAATTGTCAATAATTCGGACAGTAGGGCTTTTTTAATTCTCTAATCCAAGTTTATATCTTCGCGATCGTTTAAGATAGAGTAAAAATTTCAACGGATTTAAAAACCGCTAAAAATTTGTACACCAGATAGATACCTTAAATGTAAATTTCGGTCGATGGCTAAAATCTAACAAATTCGTCTGACGACAGACACAATTCCTTCTTTTTTTAAAGCAGAATTTCTTCGTAGCAAGCTAAATTTTTTTTAATTCCTTGCTATGTATCTATACCATGTTCTTTGTTCGATTCTAAGTTTTCTAATTTTTTTAAACCCCTTTTAACTAGCTGAGACCTTCTGTGATCAGCCTGGGCCGGGCAGATGGTCTTTGATAGACGTTCCGTGGTTTTGAGTGCAGATGATTTTTAACTGATTCCCTGAAAATGTGTGAAAGTCTTGAAATAAATGCAAGCTAATTGCAATTCCGGCGTGCTTCATGAGAAGTTATTGTGTCTGCGAACAGGAGTTTGTGAAGTTTTTAATTACTTTGTATCGTGATTATCCAGAGATGGAAAGTTAAGTGAATATGAAAAAAAGAAGTATTGATTTGCAAAAAATTGTTAATGTGTTAACAACAAATTATAAAAACAAACAAAATTAAACAAAATAAATCGGATTATACTACGGAAAAATAAAAACAGAAATTAATATTATGCGTACGATTCAGTATCTCGCAGAAAGTTTAGTAACTGTTAGTGAGTAAATCGGCTTCTCAAGTTTATACCACTCTTTAGACCAATGTATTTTCCTATTTTCTTTCTTTCGATTGCAGACAACCAAAATCAAGGCAAAAAAGCCCCAAATCTGAATTTGAAACCATTTTAAATTCCAAAATGAAACATATTACGCTCCTTCGATAACATTAACCGAATGAGATTGGCGGGTTGATTGAAGCTGTATTGAAACACCTATCAATCGAAACCTTCAATCACATTTACAATAACATTTATCGTCTAGGGAGCACTTAAGATATATTTTAAGTGTTGTAGTTTGTGTTCTTTATTTAGATAAGCAAAATATGTTGAAATTTGAAAGATAACTTCTATAGAAAGTGACACAAATTGAAAAAGCTCATTTCATTGAAGAGCCGGAAGATTGGAAATATGTAAGCATACTTGATTTAAATGGCATGCGTAAGTAAAACACTACACCTTTTCGGGAGAAAGGGCAAATCAAAATCTAAATTCATTTTTACGGAAAAAGTTTTAAAATAAAGCTAAAATATTCCACTTTAAAGTTATTCTGCTGTAAGTTCTAGCTTGATAAAAATATAAAATGTGTATGAGCCACACACACACAAATTTCATACGTACATGTAGTTTATTTGATCAGCTTGAAAACCTAGTTAAGTCTTAAATATCATTTTGTACACACTGTCAACACCGTGTGAAACTTTCGAATGTTAAAACAGCAACTCTCTGGTGAGAAAAACAAATCGTTTTAATTTGGAAATGTAAAATGTTCATATTCGAAATTTTGTCATGGCTCTTTTCGGACATCTAAGCTGGCTATAGATTCAACGATTTGTCTCAACGGGCGTATCTTGTCCAATGATACACAAGTTTGCATATCGCACCAAGGCAAGAAAAGTGACACAACTCGAAATTGCAGAATTTGAGAAACATCAAATTAAAGGACTCTATAAAACTTATATTGAAATTCTGTTAGTATTTATAGGCAAGTATTTATAGTGGTAACATCTATTATATTCTATAGAACAGTAATATAACCTCATGCATATTTTTCAATGACATAAAATCAAAATTTAAATTTTTTGACTTGTGTCACTTTTCTTGCCGGGGTGTGATGTATGGAAGAAAAAGCATTTTTTCACTTTCGGTATCCGACAACTATAAACTGTGAAACATCGCATAGTATATATAGCACCGAAAAAAACTCATACATGTGCCAGCGTGTAGGGTGTGCCCCATGATCCATGTAACCTAATCTGTACCTAATTTTAGAATAATCAAATATGTTAGTCCTGATCGTATCATCCAGCTTCGCATCTTCATTCTTTTCTAGACAGTGTACTGCATATATTTCTCAAAGGTCTATTTACATCATGGATTAATTTATTCTAAATATTCTATTATTATTAAAACAATTCGCATCAGCGTTTTATTTCGGTTTTTATACTCATTCGCGCTCATTATATCCAATTCGATGAGTTCTGTTTTTATGAAATCATTTTATTAAAACTAATATTTCAATAACGTCTTCTAAAACTTGCTTAGAATGTTTAAAAGGCTTCCAGTATGTTTTTATTTGAAAAATATGTATTTAATCACTACTATAGTATCTGATTATTCTAGTACACTTTAACCTATTAATTATTCCATTTGTTATAATCCTTTAACGTTATACTTCTTTTCATTTCACCCTTTAAAATAGACTGGTTTTTACATGCAGTTTAAATATTCGAAAAATGTCTAAAACTAATGCTGTGGTATAGAATGGAAACTTATTTTGACCAAAAAGTAAACCAAAATGCTTCGGAAATATTACACGAGAATTTTTCGTTCTCAGTAACGTGTATTATTTTCGATGTTGAAGATATTTAAATTAATTTTGCTTGAAAATATATAATTAATTGTAAGAGAACATATATGAATAAAAGTATAGAGCTCTCTCTCTCTCTCTATCTCTCTCTCTCTTTTTTTTCTTTCTCTTTAACGCCTAGACTTTTCTGAACAGATTAAAATATTACATTGTTAGACGGAATTTGTAAATACGCTACTTAAAATAAATATTTTATTCCATGGTCATTGATTTCTGACTGGAAAATAATGTCTTATATTGCATTTCGTTATCAAAAATGATGCAAAATATGAAGATTTGTGGATCTACAAGTTTAATATTTTATTGCTTGCTTATTTATACACATTTTGTCAATCGCTTAAAGGTTAGAACTCAGCATTTTAAAGAAATCCGATTTTCTAAAGACATATTTTCTCATCTTATAGGAATTGAAGCTATTTTCTAAATAAATACGCCAATTTCGTATGAAATTATCAGTAAAAGAATAACCATGTATAGGTGTGAAAAGAAATAACAGTTATTACAAAACTTCAAATATCGTATTGACCCAAAATGATTTCTATAAAAAGAACTAACCTTTTGAAAACAAGCCATTTTTTCTCGGGTACCATTCTAGAATACAAAAAATGTAAAAAATGGAAGAGCAATAAGAGTTATTTTTGGAACAGCTGTAAAAACTTTTTAAAAGGTAATGCGGTGATCTTTGTTATCATTCTTCTAGACTTGAAAAACAAAATAATAACTTAATATTTTGTTTTTAAAATAGACTTCAATTATTATTATTATACCTTCAAAGTCCCATCCCTTACATTAGGTTTAAAACAATAACTCTTACTGCATAATTTTAATGAGTATGTAGTATATTTCGAATTTAAAATAAATTCACCGCGACAGTATTTGAAATTCAGAATCACCCAAAAAATAATACGAAACGAATATTATTCTATTCTGAAATTTGATTTAATTTGAGTCTTTCTTTAAAAAAAAAGTTAAGGTTCCATAAACAGACAGCATAATTTTAAATTGTTTCGTTATAATTTTATATCCATAGATAAATTATTTGATTTTTCAGATCATTGTAAATTTCGTTTATTTTCGTTTTGAAATTTAATACTTTTATTCTAACTCATTGCATGCATATATATGACTAATGACTTTTATTAATATTGATGCTAAATGACTTTTATTAACCTCTAATGATTAGTTATTGATATTGAGTAAAGTTAAAATATCTGATGTGTATTGAAAATAGAAATATATTCATGTATTTAAATTTAAAAAATTTTATCGAATGTATAATATTACGGAATTTACATTACAGTTACATGGTTCGAATAACCATTTTATTTTTTCAAATGTAATCAATAAGAATTAAATAGTTCTTTTCCCAACAATATTCAATCACCTTATGTCATTTTGAATATTGCCCTCAAAAAGCAGTTGAATTTCCTCTTGTGGGGGGTCATATTTTTAACTGTTGATTCTCCTGGTGGTTGTCTCGATGAAATATCGTATCTCATCATTAGAAAAATTAACCAGATTTTAATAGACGAGATATCTCGTCATTAGAAGAAAACTGACCAAATCTTGATCACAAAAATCAGCAATAATTTGGTGACGAGATAGGTCGTCATTATCATAAATTTTCATACCTGGACGGACGAGATATCTCGTCAAAACCACTTGGAAGGTCAATGGAACTTTATTGTCTATAATATCCCTTAAAAAGTTTAAATAAAGAATTTGTATAAGTTTTACATCACTTCATGATTCCTTTCTACGTTTACTGTTTTAATGTAGTTACCAAGTGTGCTTTAATTCGGATTTGAATGCTATATTGTGTACCGATACCGACATTAGGTAAAAGCAATTAGATTCAAATGCCCTGCGCAGATTGACGTAATGACATTATTCGCCTCAAAATTATTAGGCTTTCGTCTGGGAAACAAATACCTCCTCATTAAAGTTCAGTCAGTTCCGATTTGTAACGAAAGAGAACAAAGGAATTATTTGTTTCGTCGAAATCAGGGTGGCAAAGGAAGAAAATGGAACATTAAGTGTTGCGTTTATGTTCGACAAACTCTAGTTTCTTTCACGAATAGTAAAAAAATTATTTGGCACCGTCCGAACCGATAAGGAATTACGAAAGAATTTGCATTTGATTTACTGGAAATTCAATTATTTTGGAGACGAAACGGTAATTAAAGGATTGTCTATAAATTTTTTCATTTTAAATATTGACTCTACCAATTGAGTTACCGCGACCTCTTATTTATATAGATACAGAAAGGTATTCGGTAGAGATGTAGTATACTTTGCATGATTATCGCGAAGCAATTTTTCTCGCCAAAACAAGATGACCAACGAAGCCAGTATTGCAGCCATCTTGGTGATTCGATTAGTGTCCCACCTTTGTATAGGGTTGCCATAAATCTATACGTAGTATCAAGGTTACCATGTTTGGTGAAAAATCGTTGTTGCACAGTATACTACATACAATCCAGGTATTCTTGTATTCTCGCCATGTCCTGAAAAGGGCTGTTGACGCAAAATTGGATATCGGTGAGAAGTTCAAGTGTGTCTAAAAGATATAAAGGTGAAAGAAATGCACATAAAATGGAGGGAGAAATTAATACATTTTTATTGATTTTAGAATTGAAAATTTCATGTATTTATTTTTTTTCCAATTAGAAAAAGGAATAATAATATGAGGTTCTCTATAAGCCAAATCAAATGTTCAAAAGTCAGCTTCTAAAGGTTTGGTAAGAAAGTTTCGAAAACTGTTTCGGTGAAATATTGTTATGTACTTTTTGTTGATTCTTATTAATGAAGATATGGAGTGCTGAAGGAACGTTGAATTTGATTATTCATTTCAGGCAAAGCATTATCTTCCCAAGTATTGTATAACTCTTTATCTGTTTCGATATCTAGTCCCAAGAAAGTGTCATAAAGAATACTATATCCCATGTCGGCGTTGTTAACTACGATCGATCATTTCGTCCAAAAATAAGAAGTCCACGATTCCTTCGATTAAAAATGAGATCATGTTGATAATCTCCGCTTGTGAGACCGACAGAAGCACTGCCCTTCATCAGGATAGCATTTGGTGTATTATTGCTGTGAGCCTTTTGACTTGAGCATGATTTCTCAGCTGGTGCTTCGGTGATATCATCCAACAGTTGAAGAGGTTGGAACGACAATTTGTAACTTTTGGTACCTTCTGGAGTCTTGTTTCCAGATGCCATATCTTCAAGATCATCCAATTCCGTCTACTGGGCAACAGGGCAATTTAAATCTCCGGTGATTCTGTATTTTACTTACGTGTCAAAGGCGTTGTCTTCTCCATTGAGAACTGTGGTAGGTTTTGCAACTCCGGCTTCGTTGGTTTTTTCAACGAAATTCTTTGTCACTTCGAGTAGAACCCGATCAGCCATTTCGTCTTAGATGGTTTGCAGACGTAAGTCCATAAATTCCTCTGGATGTTCGGCATTCCATTCAGCGAGGTAGTCGCGCTCAACGTAGGGCTTTCCTTTTCCTTTCTTTGCCTCTTTCTTGGCATGCTTCTTTTTGCTACGCTTTTCTCGATACTTCTTTCTGAAATAGCAAGTTAGAAGAAATTACTTTTTCAGTTAAATGCAGCGAAGAGAAACAAAAGTTACATTTATGTTAAAACAATAAATAATGTTTTGTAGACTAAAATGTATAAAAAATAATAAATTCTCAAAGAGTACGAGTACCACATACATTTGTTTCCTGCACCAGTCCAACATCTTGAAAGGTAGATTAGACGTCTCTAATAATGACGCAAATAGAACTAAAAGTTACTGGTTGTAGATAGCACTGAAAAGTACTGTTTGTTTGTAGATAGCACTGAACAGTACTGTTTGTTTTTGGATAGCACAAAAAAGGACTGTTTGTTCGCAAAAAGCACTAAAAGATACTTTTCTCAAATAAGTTGAAGTGGAAATTTCCTCTTCAACAAAAAAAATATCGCTTTAATCAAACGTTTAGAATCTCCCTTGATCAAATCTTTAAAAATCATACGATGGTTTCAGGAATGTCGATGGCTTCATAAAAACTGACGACAGACACAATTCCTTCTTTTTTTAAAGCAGAATTTTTGGTAGCAAGCTAATAATTTTTTCGTTCCTTGCTTTGTATCTATAACGTGTTTTTCTTTGGATTCAATGTTGTATAACTTTTTTAAATCCTTTTCAACTAGCTGAGATCTTCTGTGATCTGCCTGTTCCGCGCAGATGGTCTTAGATAGCCGTCACGTTGGTTTTTAGTGCAGGTGATTTTTAACTGATTCCCTGAAAATCTGTCAACACAAAGGGATATGGGATTCAAATCTCTATTGCATTAAAGCATATAAATAGTTTTTTTTTATAAAAAATAAACGCAAGTTAATTGTAAATTAGACGAGCCCCACGAGAAGTGATTGTGTCTGGGAACGGAGTTTGTGATGCTTTTAATTACTTTGTATCGTGATTATCCTGAGTTATGGAAAGTTACGTGAAGCTGTAAATAAAGAAAAAAAAATTATTGCTTTGCAAAAAATTGTTAATGTGTTAAAACAAAATAATTCAGATATACTGAATAAATATAAAAACAGAAAATTAATGTTATGCGTACGATTCAGTTTCTCGCGGAAAGTTTAGTAACTGTTAGTGAGTAAAGCGGCTTATCAGTTTCTACCACTCTTTGGACCAGCGTTTTTTCCTATTTCCTTTTTTTCGATTGTAGACAACCAAAATCAAGGCGCCCAAATCTGAATTTGAAACCATTTTAAAACTCAAAAATGAAACACGTCACGCTCATTCGATAAACATTGACCGAATGAGATTGACGGGTTGACTGAAACTGTATTGAAACACCTACCAATCGAAACCGGCAATCCCATTGACAATAAAATTGATCGTCTAGGAAGCCCTTGATAGTTGTGGTGTATCTTTTCTTGTGTTGTAACGATACATTCATTCAATAGCTAAAAGTAAAATCTTCTGTAAAACGTATCTTTAGTACAAACGCTTTGTAATGTCTCTATCCTCTGTAACATTATCTTGCATACCTCTATAATTTTCCTAAATGTGCTCAAGTAAACGAAAGCAAAAGCGGCACAACTACGTCATCTTAAATTAAAGCTATGCGAGGAAACCAACTGTCCATGTAATAAATTTTAATTTCCTTCATAATACGATATAATGGCTAGTATGACTAAAATACATCTTGAATCACTTATATCTAGCTTTTTTTTACTATGATGTGCTTTCACTTATTGCAGCTACCAAAACGTTGAAGGTTCTACTTTAGCAAGTTGTTTTATCACCCACATTGGTGTAGTATTAGTTCACTTCTACATCCTTCGTTTTATAACTTAATGTATACATTTTCATAGTAGAAACGTAGAAATTTTTACTTTAGCAAGTTGTTTTATCACTTTGGTATAATCTTAGTTCATTACCAACTCCATCGTCTAACAACTAAATGTGGTATAAATTTTCATTTACTGATTAAAGTCATACGGAAACTAAAGTAATTAAAGATAACTACTGTATGTAAAATTAGCTTGTCTAATTTTTCTTCACTTCAAAGCTTCCTTAATAGCAATTTTGAAATACGGAGTAATTATCTTTGAAACATGACACCTACCTTTAAAATACGGAAAGTATAATACTCAGTTTTGGAATCTGCCTCAACTCTATCTATTTGTTTACTATTTAAGTGATAAGCTCAATCTCATTTTTGTTAAACTACATTCATTATTAAAAGGATTAGTAGATAGTTGAATCAACGTCGCACTGGAGTACCGCAATGGGCTATTGGTGACGGTCCAGGATTAACCTCGGAGGGAAATATTGGATGACAACACCTCGTAATTTTGAAACACAGTTAGATTACGAGGACAACACCTTAGCTGGAACCCCTCTCTCCAAACTTCCACACTACGCCAACGTGAGGACATTCGAGGCCAAGACAGATTAAATGTGCTCTATCCTCTAAGTACATGATAGTCTGGTTGGTACGAATTTCAAACTCGCAACTCTCGCTAATCCGCTACTTTTTTTAACCGCGCTACCACGATCTATTTTCTTAGGATAGTCTAACTATTCGAATACAGTTAACATGATATTAACATCCGATAGGATAACATAGGGTAGTCTAACTATTCGAATATTAAAATATTTATCACATAGTCTGACACAGTTAACATGATATTAACATCTGATAGTTAACATGATAGTCTGGTTGGATCGAATTTCGAACTCGCAACTCTCGCTAATCCGCTACTCTTTCAACCGGGCTACCACGATCTATTTTCTTAGGATAGTCAAACTATTCGAATACAGTTAACATGATATTGACATCCGATAGGATAACATAGGGTAGTCTAACTATTCGAATATTGAAATATTTATCAGATAGTCTGACAGTTAACATGATATTAACATCTGATAGTTAACATGATAGTCTGGTTGGATCGAATTTCGAACTCGCAACTCTTGCTAATCTGCTACACTTTCAACCGGGCTACCACGATCTATTTTCTTAGGATAGTCTAACTATTCGAATACAGTTAACATGATATTAACATCCGATAGGATAACATAGGGTAGTCTAACTATTCGAATATTAAAATATTTATCAGATAGTCTGACAGTTAACATGATATTAACATCTGATAGTTAACATGATAGTCTGGTTGGATCGAATTTCGAACTCGCAACTCTTGCTAATCTGCTACACTTTCAACCGGGCTACCACGATCTATTTTCTTAGGATAGTCTAACTATTCGAATACAGTTAACATGATATTAACATCCGATAGGATAACATAGGGTAGTCTAACTATTCGAATATTAAAATATTTATCAGATAGTCTGACAGTTAACATGATATTAATATCTGATAGTTAACATGATAGTCTGGTTGGATCGAATTTCGAACTCGCAACTCTCGCTAATCCGCTACTCTTTCAACCGGGCTACCACGATCTATTTTCTTAGGATAGTCTAACTATTCGAATATTAAAACATTTATGTTGCATAGGAAATAAGTAAAATTCATATACTTTATTCCAATAAATTTGTAAATTTTATTGTAATTTCTTGGAGATTGTATAAATTTGTATTTAAAGTTTTCATGTAATTAATTCATTATTTAAATATTTTTCATTATTTGCAAGTATCTTATTTCATAAATGCACTTCTAAACAGCTATACTCGTACATTTCTTCTTTTTTACATTTATATCATTAACAGCTTATTTATTTAATAAACGAAATTAGTAAATCAATTTCAATCTAATCTCGATTAGTACTCAATTATCGCATTGTTCGACTTTAAGAAATTTACATGGACAAAAGTCCCTGTGAAGTAAAAGTTTTTATTCAAACTTTTTTATCAGATAAGTTCTAATTCTTTTCAAAAGGTATCTCTCTCCACTGTTAAGTATCCGATCGGAACTCTTAAGTTTCTCATCAGAAGACCAATAAAAAATTTACTCATTATTAAACTTTCACGACTAAGATCGTTACCAGTGAAATCACTTTCCTCGGCTTCTGTGAAACTTTCGTACTTATTTTGTTTGATGGTTTTCTGAAATATTTTTCAGAGATCGATAAGATACGCTTGGGAGAGCACAATATTTTCTTTAGAATTTTATGTTGAAAGAGATTTAGAAAGTGATGCAAGTTAAACGTTTAATATCAAAGGCGCCACGTCCTAGGATCTTGATCCCATTGCCTCCTTCCCCCTTATATTTCTTGAATGCTTCCCAAGTTTGTGGGATGAACATAACAAGTAACAGGGTGTTTCAAAAGTTCTTGTACAAATTTTAAGGGAGGTAAATACAAAACAAAGACATGTAAATACGATGCATACCCACCAACGCCCTCTGGAGGTGATAAAAAGTATCTTCTTACATTAAAGTAAAGAAATGTAAGACATCAAGCAATTTTTTTTTATTTCCAATAACCGGAAACAATACAAGATACAGACAATAAAACACTCCAACTGAACAGATACAAACTAGAGAACAAACAAAGTACGAGATTTACCGTCTTAGCGGATTATCTCGTGACCTTCGTCTCGAAGGTTACGATTATCTTCGCGTAAAACAGCCCTGTAAGTAGCTCCTGGTAACATAGTGTTACAAGCACCATGAGGTTAAAATAGAAACAAAACACTCTTACTTTGTTTGTCATAATTACATTAGTTTGAAGTCATAATTACATTAGTTTGAAGTCATAATTACATTAGTTTGAAGTCATAATTACATTAGTTTGAAGTCATAATTACATTAGTTTGAAGTCATAATTACATTCGTTTGAAGTCATAATTACATTAGTTTGAAGTCATAATTACATTAGTTTGAAGTCAAAATTGCATTATTACAAGCGTGATCAATGCATTTGAATGATCGTCATCTCCCGGAAACAACTGCTGGAAATATCAATTTTGTAGATAACAAAGCAGCATGCCGTTTTATGCTTTCCGTGATAAAAATTCCTCGGTCAATGCATAAACTCGCTTAGTTTCTACTTCTATATTCCCAACGAGTTTTACCTGTGCGAAGATCGTTTCTATGTGGAAAGTAAACGGCCTTATTCTAAAAATAGCACTCATGTAAAAGTGACTTTAGGAAATTTTGGTTTTCTCTTCACAATAACCCCACACCCGTGTTTGTATTATAAGGAGGTACAAATAACAATCATTTGTAAGAAACACACGACTTTCAGTTGGCAAATGGAATACTACTGTTCACGTTTTAGAGACGTGACGTAAATAGCTAAGGCGTGAATTTCATGCATCGTGTTTATTTTAGGGTTTTGACCAGCCCATCTGAGATGTGATTGATGTCTGGTTTGTTCTAAGAAAACAGTTTCTTTGATTGGAGAAATGTTATCTCAGGTTTTTCTATTCTGAAGCAGAAATTCAGGACACGTTTCAGCTGTGTGTGTTCTATATTTATTCTTTTGAAACAACTCTGAACCAAAGCGGTTTTAAAATAAACGATTCGTATTTTTCTACAGTCACGTTAATTAGGGTTACCGTGCCCTAATTAACTTGACTATTTGTGGGTATAAAATGTATGGTGTGGCAAATTTTGCGTGACATATTATTTCATCAGTTTTAGCTCAAACTTACTAGCGAAATTACTTACGAAAATAACTCTTTATTCTGGTATAGAGTGTAACACAACACGCACATGCAATACAAACTAAATTTCTAATTTAGGATAAACATACATCTGTAAAAGCTTTCTTTTATCCTCAAGTGTGAAAATTTTTATTGGGATCGTAAGATCTCGCTTTAAAATGATACTTCATGTCAAAGCTGTAGAACATCAGTATTTACTAAAGGGAATACATCCGACAGCTACAGGAAAGATGAGTCCTGCAAAATTCTTGCTGAGACAAATATAAAACTTCCTATTTGATAATAAAAAGTAATAAATTTGTACAGTCTCACATTTGATAAAAAATTTGCCATAATTTTAAAACTTGTAGAAAGTTTTACTTTATACATGGTTGCAGATGGAAAATTTCATTGAGGCACTAAAAGATTGCAAAAAATGAACTGAAGAGTACAGAAAAAACTCATATGTCTGCATTAAATTTTCGTGTGGTGACTCCCGTGTCAGTACCTTCCTTAAGAGCATCTTCTTTGACAAATTGGTCTCAACCTCCTTCAAGACCCAGTGCATTGATTCTATTCCAAGCTGTAACGAATGCCTTAAGAAGTCATATTTACTCATTTGTAAAGACTGTTTACTAGTGTACCTGAAATTGGGTACACTAGTTCAGTATTTATGTTTAAATATGTTGTAAATATGTTGTAAATATGTATTTATGTTATGTATAAATTTCAGTATTTATGTTTGCTTACGACCAAACCAAAGCAGACCTTTTTGTAACCTGGTTAGTTCAAGTAGTTGGCATTATCTCTACTATTATAAAAGGAAGTGTTTGTGTCTGTTTCGCTGCCGCAAGATCCTGACGATCTATGGCCCTTACAGCAATGAGATTTGGCACACAGGTAGTCCGAATTTTATGCAATTTTTGGGTAGCAGCGAATTTTAAAATTCAATCTAAAAGATTTTTAAATGAATTTCATAGTTTTATTCTCCATCGGTTTTTCATACGCGGAGAGCCTTTTTCTACTCATGCGACCTTGCCGTCAGAGTTTGGAATCATGCCACGTTTTTTTCATCCGCATCACGCGGAGAAAATTATTATTTTCGTTTCCGCTTAGATTTTGCGCGATTGATTTCCCAGCCATACGATAAATCTTTAAACTGAAGTTAAAGTTCTTCTTTCTATATCCTAGACCGTTAAAGATAGAGTAAATATTTCAACGGATTTGAAATCTGCGGAACATTTCAGTTAATACTGTTACCTAAAAATATGATTTTCTTTAAAAAATAATTTTTTAATTGAACTTTCAACGGATTTTAAAGTCTGCGGAAAATTTTACACCAGCTTAATACCTTACACCACATGCACGGGCAACGCCGTGCTAGCCACGCAGTGGATAGTTAGTTATAAAACATCGTACCACATGATAATTTGTACTACGTCGACACAACTGTCTGGCTTTCTCTCAGTTCAGTGTAACCACTCATCTACCAGGCTGGCTTTTAGCTGAGTTGAAAGTGTATAAAAGAATAAAGAATGAAACGCACTTGTTCATAATTGGATATCAATAAGATTCTGTATCCAAGATAGATAGATAAATAGTTAATTAGCGTCGCACTGGAACAACAAAGCGGTCTATTGGTGACCGTTCATCAATAGCGAAGAGAAAGATCCATGTACAAATCATCGGAATTTTGAACCTCGGTTTGATGAGAACAACACCATAGCTGGCATATTTTTCAGAAGAAGTGCTTTATTATTCTATTAAATAACGGGTATGTCCTTTTGCCTCTAGTAAAACTGTGAGAATATAGTGTTGTGAAGATGGGCGTGCGTGGCGTTGTCGTACTCATCGCTTCAGTTTGTCCCACAAGTGCTCAATCGGATTGAGATCGGGGCTCTGAACAGGCCAGTCAAGCAAATTCACCTCTTTTACAGGAAAACAGTCCAGCACACGTTTTGCAGTATAACATGGAAATCGATCCTGCTGGAAGAACCAACCATCATCACCGTAGTAGTTCCATAGTGTAGGCGGCAAGGCTGAACTATCCAGAACGTCGAGGTACAAGTCAGCGTTTATGGTACCAGGTACATAAAGCAATGGGCCGAGTCCTAACCAGTAAAAACAACCCCACATTAAGACGGTAATTGGTAATTTTTTAGTTAACGTCATACTAGAGCAACACCACGGGTTATTGACGACGGTCCGGGATCAGTCCCTTAAGGGCGAGATCCCAGGACACCTCGTAATTTTGAACCACAGTCAGATGTCGAAGCAACACCTGAGCTGGCACCCACTCTCCAAACTTCCACACCAACCCAACATGAGGACTTTAGGCCACGACAGATTTAAGGTGCACCAGCCGCCTCTACACCATACGCTTACAAACATCCATGCCCAGACCCGGATTCGAACTAGGAACCTTCCGATCTAGAGGTTAACACCTTAACCACTATACCGGTTGGTCGGAATATTAAGACGGATCCTCCTCCGAATTTCTGCATTGTCCAAATACTTTTTTCCGTATGGTGTATAAGGCCGCGACACATTTAACGTTTCCAGCCCCCGTATATACGCCAGTCTTTGTCTGGACCAAGTTTCGAACTCACGACCATTTAGCTGCTAAACCTTTGATCTTCCAACTGGGATACCGAGGCTCCAAGTTGTCTTAGTATCGCTTTTATTTCACAATGCGAATAAACGACTCAACTTTCCTTTGTTTGCCACGAAAGCAGGAAGCGTTTCCTTCTCTGATCCATAACGTAAATAAGTATCATCCATACAACAAAAATGCTACCATGGATCCGCATTTCGGGTCGTAAAGTGGGACAAATTGCCTAATATTTACGTTCTCTCAGGAAAGGAAAGAGATTCAACTTGCCCCAAACAACTCATCGCCGGAACGGAAATTAAGGTCGGAGTGAAAATATTGACTCAGACCTTTCTCTCAGTGAAGCTGAAGTGTCTTTTTTCTCTAGTTTACACGGGCTGCCTTGGAGTTGGTGTGGGTTATCTCTTTCATATTATGTGGAGGTAGTGTCTCTCTGCTATCTTCTTTCTTTCGCTGCTTCACAAGCGTGTAACTTATGAGTATGCAACCACGAACTGAATGATTAATGGAGGGTAATGCTCTTAAAACTAAATCAACTGCAATGATGTTCAAAACCTCTTTTAATTTTGAATTCTTCCGAGTCAAAACTATTACTTTATTTCTCTTACCAATGCGAGCCGGTTTGTAGACACAGAATGGAATAATGTTTATAGAGAAGAATAGAAGTTTGAAAGAGTGCTTAATTTACTTTACTCTTTTGAAATCGCCTTTGTAAATAAAGTAATCTTGATTGTTTTGAGGGCCGCGATTGCTCTTTTGGAAGAGTAGAGGATTATCAACCTGATAGTTGCGAGTTCAAAACTCGGTTCATACAAACGTAAGGCTGTTGAACGTTAAATCTATCGTGACTTAAAATGCAATCACGTTGGCGTGGTGTGGAAGTTTGGAGAGTAGGATGCCATCTCAAGTGCCGATATCGTCATCTGATTGCTGTTCAAAATTGCGAGGTGTCCTCTAATTTTTCACATTGGGATTGATCCCGGATCTTCACCAATGGCCATAGTTTGTATAATTTTCTTTACTTTTGAAATCGCCTTTGTAAATCAAGCAATTTTGATTGTTTTAAGGGCCAGGATTGCTCAGTTGAAAGAGTAAAGGAAACGGGATGGTTGGGAGTTCAAAACTCGGTTCAACCAAACATGGGGCTGGTTCATGTTAAATCTGGCGTGACCTCAAATGCACACACACAATCACGTTGGCGTGGTGTGGAAGTTTGGAGAGTAGGGTGCCATCTCAGGTGCCGACCTCGTCATCTGGCTGTTGTTCAAAATTACGTGGCGTCCTCTTATCTTCCCCATTGGGATTGATCCCGGACCTTCCCCAATGTGGCCATAGTTTGTTTAATTTTCTTTACTTTTGAAATCGCCTTTGTAAATAAAGCAATTTGGATTGTTTTAAGGGCCGGGATTGCTGTTGGAAGAGTAAAGGATTATCAACTGAATGGTTGGGAGTTCAAAACTCAGTTCAACCAAATGTGGGGCTGGTTCACGTTAAATCTGCTGTGACCTCAAATGCAATCACGAAGTCTGGAGAGTAGGGTGCCATCTCAGGTGTCGACCTCGTCATCTGACTGATGTTGAAAATTACGAGGTGTCCCCTTATCTTTACCATTGGTATTGATCACGGATATTCAGCAATGGGCATTGTGTTTTTCCAGTGCAACGCTAATTCAATTACTATATTTCGAATGAAAACAAATATAGTATTTATGTTAGTAATGCGAGCCGGTTTGTAGATATTATACGTTCTAATATTTATAAAGTAGAATAAAAGTATGAAAGAGTACTTAATTTTCTTTACCTTTAAAATTACCTTCGTAAGTAAAACCGTTTTGATTTTCTTTTAAGTATTTTGATTTCCTCTTAGTGTATATACTATCAGCTCTATTTAGGTTTTACTAATTGAACAATTGAAATCAAGAAGTCTCTTTTTGAAATTTGTCGATATACATTGATTTTTTTTTTAAACAAACTATGAGATAAATTGGAAAAAAAATGGATATAAATAATTATAATTTGTAGTCTATCCCCAGTTTATGTTATTTTCATTAGAGCATTTAAATTTCATTTAATTAAAATTTATGAAATGAAATTTAAACCTTTTTTATTTATTTATTTTGTTTTATTTATCTGGATGACGATATAAATTAAGTAAATGATAAACTACTCAATGAATTTATAGAAAATCAATGAGTAGTTATCATTTAACTGCTTATATCTCTTCAAACTACTCAAAGATTTTACAAAAAAAATCATTGAGTAGTTTGAAGTAAATTACAGAATGAATATAATATCTTGTTTACAACATACCCAATCAATACAAAACTGATTAACGTTCGATTGTTCTTAATTTACGAAAGCAAAGTTATTAATATTTCACATATGCAGCCCTATTTTCATCGTTCAAGCCTTTTGACGATATGGATTCAATGCTAAAAGAAGATTTGTAGAAAAAAAAGCCCGTGTCCAAATTCATTGATTTTGAGCTGCTCACGAATCAAGGTAATGAAAGCTAGAGAAATAAAAAAGGCCAATGTCCACGTTTAATGCATTTTGAAAGAATCGAAATAATGGAAAGTACACTGCTGGCCACCCAAATTGCAACACCAAGAAAGGCAAGAGATATCACAACAAAATTTATTTTGTAGGTAACATGTTGACCAAGTATCAAATGATTAAATTTATAGACTTCTGTGATGTGTGGTTCCTGCCAAAATCAGTAGCCAGAGTAGCCGAAATTGTTGGAGATCACAGCTGCCACATTTCTCGTCATTGATTCAAAGAGACTTTGGATGTGTTCTTGGGGTACAGCAGACCAAGCAGCTTTCACACGTTGCCAAAGTTGATCTGATGTGGCAGAAGGGGATGTAATCTGGGTCAATCGTTGAGCAACCATGGACCACATGTTTTCTATCGGCAAAAGATCATCCGGAGAGCGAGCTGGCCAGGGAAGCAATTCAATCTGGCGATTGACGAAGAACCCTTGGACAATGCATGCCACGTGTGGTCGCGCATCATCCTGTTGAAGTATGGCTGTGGGCAAGCCCTGAAGGTAAGGAAGGACAACTGGTTCCAACACCTTGGAGACGTAGCTCTGGCTGTTTAAAGTACCGGCAATGCGTACTAGAGGAGTGCGAGAGTGATATCCAATACCGCCTCATACCATAATACCCGGTGCAGGACCAGTGTGGCGGTGCATAACACAGCTATTCAGCATCCTCTCTCCACGATGTATCCGACCATCGTGGTGTTGCAGACAGAAGCGTGACACGTCAGTAAAGACAATTTCATTCCATTCTGCCGTCCACATCCTTCTTTCATCGCACCATTGGCGGAGGAGACGTCTGTGGTTCTGCGTCAAGGGTAGATGAAGCAATGGACGTCTTGCGAACAGACCACTCTATTGTAAACGGCGTCGAATGGTACGCGCAGACACTGGATGATACGTTACAGAGTGAATGTGCTGTG
Source organism: Metellina segmentata (assembly GCA_947359465.1). Classification (NCBI taxonomy): domain Eukaryota; kingdom Metazoa; phylum Arthropoda; class Arachnida; order Araneae; family Tetragnathidae; genus Metellina; species Metellina segmentata. The sequence goes on along the minus strand of OX375875.1, from coordinate 85,348,216 downwards.
CTATGGTTCGTGATGTGGCTGAGCGATCCGTCACTGCCATACGCACAATATGCCTGTCATCACGTGAAGTGGTGCACTGAGGTGGATGCGATCGAACACGTCGGTTCGTCGTACCCTCCTGCATCCAACGATCACATATCCGCATTACAGTTGTTTGGTTTCGTCCAACACGACTACCGATTTCCCTGAAAGATAATCCACAATCTCGGTAGGCCACTATCCTTCCTCTGTCGAACTCGGATACTTGATGAAAAGATGATCGCTGTTTGCTACGAGGCATAATTGATCGTTTTTTTGAAAAAAACACAAGAAAAACACAATTGCCGTTTTTGATATCGTCGAAATCCCCAAGCCTTAAATAGCGCTTTGAAGTGGCGCCACAGGCGAGCGTGATGTGCGTCTGCGCTGAAATTCTAATCATTTGTATACCTCACCTCCGCTAATGCGTGTTGTAAATTTCATATTATTTGCATGCTTCCTTCAGGGTGTTGCATTTACGGTGGCCAGCAGTGTATTTTTGTACACTATCAAAAATTTAAGAAATAAAAATTTCTATACCAGCTGTTACCTAAAACGTCAAAATTAACATTGGTCCGTTTTCTACCAATGTACAAAATTGAATCGAGGAAAAATAAACGAAACACCCATGCGTTCTAAATCCTGCATTGGGTGCAATGCTTATATTACTTGAAGATACGCTCTCTTCAGTAAGATATTTAAGGAAGTTCCCAGCTAATAACTCTTATCAATTTTTGCAGAAAGGGTAGATATGGGTATCCAAGGAAAAGAAAATGGCGATTTGAGATAAAATTCAGCCTTTTTATTATGATTCTCATTCGCCTAATGGATCCGCTATCGTTTCTGTCACGAGAGATATCCTATGATAAACCATTAACAATCGCAACGTTGTTCTGACATCCTAAAGATATCAGCATGTTCCTGCGTCGTTATGACAAGACACGATTAACGACGTTACTGAAGGATGCATTAGGCATCCGTGTAACATCGGAAAGTACGTTGTGGAATACGTTTGAGCAAAACTTACCTATATAATGAGACCAAGAATTGATGCTATTAAAAGACGCTGAGTAATTTACTATAGTTTGTTTTAAAAAGTAGTCGACTGCAAGCATTGTTGGTTGGCAGTTCAACTAACCTCGCATTGGAACAACGCAACGGACTATTGGCGACGGCTCGGGATCAATTCCTATGGAAAAGATACAAAGACAACACCTCATAATTTTGAATTACCAAGGTGCACACAGGATCTGGAATCCCACTCACCAACTTCCACAACACGTCAACGTGAAGACATTTGAGGCCAAGACAGATTTCGTCGAAACTTATTTGGAATGTTAAACACATTGTTTGCGTTTCAATTTCAACTCGTCAGACTATTTGATTTGATAGAGGAATAGTATATTCCAAGATGTCTTCTGTAATCTTGGCAATATCAAAATTAGTCAGAGCGTTGTATGTATTTTGTAAACAAATACATTTCCTATATCACAACTGCAAAATCATTTTTAAATAATGTTTTCTTCAGCATACTTGTTTCAAATTTTCGGTATCTAAGTTTCCTTTTTTTTTTTGTTTATCTCCACAAAAAAAATTCGGTATTCTAATTCTAGAGTTTCAGATTTTTAAGTTTGGTTAGTTCTTATCTTTTAATCTACAGTAAGTATATTGTAACCAAACAATAAAATCATTACTGTTTTCTAATTTCTGATCTTCAGTTCTAATTTTTAATATCACAAAAAAATTCCAAAAATAAATAATAAGTGTTCTGCTTAATACATTTAGTGCTAGAATTTTGGGATAAATGATGGTTTTGATCTCACGACGCACAGTGTGTCATTTTCGATTCTAGGTGGACAGAATTCAATTTTCTTAGTGTCTTATGTTTCTTAGACCATGGTTTAATTTTTCTAAATAACTCCTCCAAAAAGGAGGCACAGGGGTCCAAAGTCGAACTTTCTGCGTTGGCTGCAAAACCAATCTGTTGAAAGCGTATTAGAGCTTTGAGGAAAACTTAAAAGTATAGGGTCTATATTTTTTTAGCGCTATTTGGTGGATACAATCATTAACTTCTGTTCATCGAGGTATGTCTACGTACTTTTAGTTTCTAGAGTACTATTTCATTAATTTGCAAGATCCTTTTGAATTTATAGCTAATTAGCGTCTGAAGCTACTGCTGATTTCAAATTTCAACTAGACTTTTAACAAATTATACTACCGTATACCACTAAAACATTACATTATAGCCTGACTCATTTGACGTGCAGAGAATTAAAAAGTTCTTGTGGAAGTTTACGAAAATGATAGATAGTCCTTAAATTTCAGAATGATTATGGAAATTTTTCGTCAGTCCATTTTTGACATTTGGGTGATAAATTCCAAGGAAACGAATATCGATGCTATTTTAACTTATATTTCTATAGAAATGGATGAATATTTGTTACCAGAACAGTTTGGAATATTTTAAATAGTGTTCAAGCGAAAATTCTTGAATTACCTGCTAAAAAGAATTGAGCAAAAGAGGAGTAAAATGAACGGGCACGGACTATTCCTTAGAAATAATTCTTCTTAACTTCAAGTAAATCTTAACTTTTCTTACACTGTAACTTTCTTACACAATCTTAACTTATCTTACAATCATACAGACTGTGATTTCAAATCTACCAAGTAACTCACAAGGAAGTTTCAAAAATACGACTAGAAGGCCTCAAAAAGATTTTTAAGCCCGTAGCTCCAAGTATTGAAAACTTAACCTTGAAGAGACAACTAGTAAAAAGATCATTATCATGGAAATTACAGCTGTACCGCATCTCACAACTAGTCACTTATCAACTACTCTTGTTATACGGTTACGTACAATTTATGAACAATCATACAGACTGATTTTGCTGATAGATAATATAAAAAATACAATTGTAATAAGGGGTTGTAAAAACACATAACAGAAAATTTTTCCGGCAATTTTTTTTTTTCAGAAAAATATCAATAGTAGCAAAGTGGTACTATTTCTTTGGTACCTTTGCTTGTACTAATGAAGTTTAAAAATTATGTGTCAAAATATCTTGTTCCATCCTCAACTAGACCTTGTCGTTCCATCAAATTTCTTTTTGCCAATTAATTAGTATATTTAACTGCTAGGGAAGTTAATAATGTACAAGGTACTTTAAAGCTGACTTTCTTGTTTTGATACATATAACTAAACATCAAACACGGAATACTAAAGATAGCAACACCGCTCGTAAATTTGTTTAGAAATGCTGATAAGTCTGCTGAAATAACAGATATTAATATAATCAAGCTCTACCAAGTCATTAAAATGTTTAAATTCCGGTTTCCAGATAAACTAATACGTTTTCTGATCACGAAGCAAGTGCAAGATATATATACCTCAGAAATTATCCTCGGTACCCCCAGTTCCCATAAACTATATACATACAATACCAGTCCATGGAAATATTATTTCACTTGTGTTCTTCCAATTGGTAATTGGTCTGCTTCTGAAAAGCTCAAGAGACAAGCGATAAACACAATAGGCAATAAGGGAAATATTTTCTACAAAAATGTCAAGATCTGATGCGAAAATATTTAATGATTAGATTAGTCATTACCCCATATCCACTAATTGTACGTTTACGAGCAAGGTCTACAACCAAACGCAGCCAAATGTTTAAAAACATTTTGAATATTTTTTTGAAGAACTTTCCTTTTAATACATCAGTAGACTATTTAGGTAGTTGAGATTCCAAGTATAGATATAATTTTGTCACATTTTCAAATATTTTTCCCTTTAGTTTTTCTATATTACATACATCTTTATTTTTAAATGGGACTGTTATAGGTATATATGACCATTATTCAGGTGTATATTAGTATAGAATTGCACAATACAGTAGAGTCCTGATTATCCGAGTTAATGTGGACTAAGACTAACTCGGATAACCGAAAATCTCAGTTAAAGCGAAAATTGTAAATAAAATAAATCGTTTAGGTTCAAATGTATGTTTTAACACATACCAAAGTTGTACAGATACACCACATGTAATTCATATTGTAACGATAATTAAAGAGTTCTTACTTAAAAAAAGTTCTTAGTTGTTTTTTGTTTTACGTTACTTTGGCGTTTTTCTGCAGCAATGTTTCGCCATTTATTTTTAAGGATAACAGGAATGCTGGTGTAGCTTCTTCTTGTTCTATATTTTCAATAGCACTTTCGAAAGCTTTAGTCCATCTGTATGAGAGATTTTAATATGTCGATTTTCATCATCACTGTCTTCATCATCATCACTGGATTCATTTTCCTTACTGACGATCATTTTATCTGTAATCTCTTGATGTTCGTCAGCGTTTATCCTGTCACGAATTTCGTTTTCCTGAGTGTTTTTGAGATCAAGTTCAGAACGTTTTCAGTAGTTTTGAAAATGAAAAATGTAAAACCAAAAAGCAAATCCTAGAAATATTTGATAGCTCGTTAAAGCGGTAATTCGGATTATCGGGGCTCGGATAATCGAGGTTTTACTGTATACGGTTAATTATTGATCGAAGTATATTTAATACATGGAGCAAAGTTGACAAATTTCGTTAAATGTGGCATATTTCTGCTAAATTTACATATTTCTGTAACTAAACAAAGTTAAATGTAGACCAAATTAGTATTTTATCACTCATAGCCTCTTATAATCACCCAAAACTAGTGTATTTTTGATGCAATAATTTTGTCCACCTAGATTGCGAAAATGACACACTGTGCGACGTGATAAAATATTAGAATACCTACTTCAACTACTTCATGAAATGATCATGAATAATTTGAATATATGTTTTGAATTAATAGTTCATGCAAACTGTAAAAATGATTTTTTTTCTCCATCATTTAAGGCTTCTTTTTAGCCTTTAATTTTTTATTTGAATTTGTCACGTAATGATACGAACATTTTTTTTTTACTTTCAATTCATTTTTATTTAAATATATCTATTTATAATTATATTTGACTATAATTACTATAAACACTATTGAATTACCAAATACTGGAAGTTTTTAATGATTAAGAGAAAAAATCTTGGATCGTCTGGAGACTAAAAGAAAATGTGTAAGTAAAGTTACTGTCATGGCAACATATAAGCCGCAATTCAAATACATCTTTTGTTAGACATCATTAAGAATTCATGGAATACGGTCATTATAATAAATTCCGAGGATTTATTCGGAAAAATGTAGTTAACAGAAGATGCAAAGGTATGACAGCCATGTCTGATGCCTTGTTAGATAGAAATTGTTACTGGCAACTGTATATATGAAAATAAAAATGGAAAATATAATAAACCGAAATGAGGTGCTAAAACATTTCTTCGTTACTTGTGAAACATTTTTTAAATTATGTATAAAATAAATCTAACAAAAATGTATCAAGTGTATGTCAAGTTACAACAATTCATTTGTACCATCAGGGTTTTAACTGATAAATTGCAAAACAGGAAACTTGATATTTACATATTTGACATTTTATATCCGAAATTATATTTGCATCGCAATAATAAATTATACTTACGCTGGAATAATGTAAAAATTGTGAAAGTACGGGATTGTAATGCAGAAAATAAATGTTATTAATTTTAATCAATAGTACTTTAATTACGTTTCTTCAGTGTTTTTTTATCGATACGTATTATCTAAAATCAGACTAATACCCTAGAACAGCTTTTTTTTTCAAATACAAATTTTCCTTTGATATTGAAACTCTGTCAAAAGAAGAGAGAATAATAGAATATTTGCTTTTTGTGCTTTTTAATGATATGAATAATTATTTTCTGAGACGAGATCTCTTTTTAAAGTGTGTTTCGAAAATTAATTTATTTTTGCAGAATTAATTACCCGGATCAAACTACGATTATTCTCTGAAAACAAAGGACTGTAATCTGCATAAAACTTATTATTTTGATTTATGAACGGGGTAGATGTTGCTCAAATTCACAATTTTGTTTTACCTGTATCCAAGTAATTTATATTAATTTTTTAACAAATCTTAAGGTTTCTTTTTCGGATAGGTTGAAAATGAAACAATTAATTTAGGTTTTTTTAAACTAAGAGTTTAAAGAATATCCTATTCGTATTTTAGAATGCTTGATGGCTAATTTTTTAGATTTTCTTCGTGGATTTTTCAGTTTGAAGAAAAAGCTATTTCATGATTTTGTGATTCATCTCTTTATAAATTATCTTGTGATACTTACACATGATTTTTATCATTCAAAAGTCATATCGTCCAAACGAAATGTATTCCAGCTGTTTAGTCCTCTAATATATTCACATGCACGTATCCAATCTGTAGCATGTACTCATACAGGCATGACTTTTCACACGTTTTGACACCTTCTTGGCCTTTTACAGAATATTTTCAACCAATAAATGTGACTATTTAGTCATTCTATGTTAGATGTTGCAAAACCACTACTAAAATACTCGAAAATCTCACTGCACCAAAAGGTTAATAATAATTCAATCAATAATGTTTAAAATTTGGATAAATTTTTTATTTTAGCAGTGTTCCAATTCTTTCAAAAAATGATTTTGATGGATGGAAATATTGTTCGAAATTAAAAAAAAAGATGTATATATTTTTAAAAATCCTTAATTTTATTTACAAAGTCCAAGCATATCTGCTGTAGTAAGATCCCACAAACTTTCACACACACAATTCGTTTAACTTTGTTCTATAGAATACATTTCATTTTTGCTCTTATTGCTTACAATTTCGATTGGTGTTGGTAAGACCATCGGAGATTATCCGTATGACAACTCATAATATTTATTCTCATGTATTCTAAAATACATTATGTCTCAACGAAAACTTTCAATGAAATAGAAGGAGCATATAGGTGGATACATCGTTGTTATATGGCTTAGGAATTGACTTGGGACGAATGTCTGTCAAACAAACCATTTTATTCACATCAATTACAGTGTTTTTAATCACAATCTACAGCTAGTATTCCATTAGGATTCGTAGATTCTTTCCATACCACGTGACCTTCACCTAAAGATCTTCAAACCGAACGATCGGGAGAAATAACATGAAATTGCACACTTATTCCATATTTTTTCCTTCGATCATTAGAAGGTCGATAGACAAGAGGTACTTTTAAACAACTGAAAAAAATATAAGAGTCAGAAACGCCAACTCCTAACGCCACTATCCTAATATTTTTAGCCGACCAACCGGTATAGTGGTTAAGGTGTTAGCCTCTAGATCGGAAGGTTCCTGGTTCGAATCCGGGCCCGGGCATGGATGTTTGTAAACGTATGGTGTAGAGGCGGCTGGTGCACCTTAAATCTGTCGTGGCCGAAAGTCCTCACGTTGGGTTGGCATGGAAGTTTGGAGAGTGGGGTGCCAGCTCAGGTGTTGCTTCGTCATCTGACCGTGGTTCAAAATTACGAGGTGTTGTCCTCGGATCTTTCCCTTAAGGGACTGATCCCGGACCGTCGTCAATAGCCCGTTGTGTTGCTCTAGTACGACGTTAACTAAAATTACCATTACCATTACCTAATATTTTTAAGGTAGCTTCCTTATACATGAGACATAGGTGTTACAAATTTGCAGAAAAAACGGTAAACCATATATTCTGGGCCACCTACATTGAACTCATTAGATCGTATGGCCGCTATATCAGGATCCACAGATATTTGCCCCACCCTTATATTCTCAGGGCCAGTCCCCAAACATAAAACATAATTGTAACAAATATGCATAGAATAGGGGTTGTCATATATGATGTATCCCCTTTATCCCACTAATTAGATCCTTTGGACTCCAACCTCCAGATGCCTGTCCACTCACCCATATTGTTATGTTCTTGGCCTTCCCCCCAAACATGAAGGATTGCTATAACAAATATGGAACATATGGATATTGTCACTCAGCCCTTTGATACTTTCGCTTTTGGGTCCCCTAAAAATGAGGGATAAATATAAACATAGATTACATTAGAAATGAAAGGTATAAAACTGTTTTCGAAAAACACAAGTATGTGAAGTACCAAAGATTTCAGTTAGGTCTTCAAATAATGTAAGGGCATGATAGTGATAAACAAAAGAAATATGTGTTCCGTAATGGGAAGAACTTTTTTTAATACTCAAGAAGATTAAAAAAGAATTTCTGATTTTTTGAATGAGTGCTCAATACCTCAAAACTTATGGTAACATGACCTCTTGAATTGTGAATGAATCAGAAATCTAAAAACCGCACACCCGAAGAATTTGAAGTGGTTTGTTTGCTTTAGGTTTGACAGAACAATTTTTCCGTAATCGGTCCCTGCTTATAGCAAATAAAAGAACAAATGAACAGCTTAAAGTTACATTGGTGTACGTCAATTTTTCAAAAAAAAAAAAGACTTCCACACAGAAACTAATATTATATAACCAATTTTAGTTAGACACGGAAACCAGATCTAGATAAGACAATCTGTAAACTCGAAACGTGAAGTAAGTCAAATCTTTATTCAATGGTCAACGGATGGCAGTGAAGTTCAGTCTTTTATTTCCCGAAAAAATGAATTACACCACTGTAACTTTAACCGCTCCATATGTCACTTGATCAAAAATAAAAAAAATAGCTATGTGATTTTGATGCCTTCAACTTAATGAAATTATTTCTCCAGACCATTCTATTCCATCCACTACACAGGTGTCATCGATTATTTATGATCCGATTGACGAGAAGGCGATAACATCAAAAATCGTTGGCTCGGAGGTTAATGACCCGATCCACGGAGATAGAATAAGCCAATATAATAAGACGGTCGGATCATGTCAGTGTGCTGACCTCTAAGCTAATGGTCATCCGAAGGCCATTGCATCTGTCACAGCAACACAAAGCAAAGAATGACAAACATATATACGAAAGCGTGTATTTCTTTCCTTCGGGTCGGAAAATAATGCCTGCGCATGCGGAAAATATGCATTTCCTGGCTGCATTAAATGTCACACGCAGCACCTTTGGATGTACTTTGTTGTAACTGTCACACTAAAGAAAGATAGGCTAAAAAGATGGTACATTTTCAGAAGTGCAATTTATATACCAACATAGTATTGATTTTCAGATCACGTTGGTGTGGTGCTTGTTAATGGTGTGTTGTCGCAAAAAACTAATTCACAGCAGGGTCATTCCACGCAAAATGAGCAAATAGGCTGTGGCTGACACATCACCGATTTTAATGAAAATTAGTTTCTAAATAGATCGCATATAGTAAGGAGGAACTGCCAAATATTCAATGTCAGAAATGGATATTTTATTTTTTATTGAATTTTAAAATTCAAGGTCACATAAATGTATATTTTTGTAGCACTAATAGTAGCCTGTTTGAGACCCAATATTTCAAAAAGTTATTGACACAAATTATAAATTTTTATATTGTTACATTCTTCAGTAAAAGTTCTTTCAGGAAATGTCAGAATTTTGTTTAATATCCGGCACTTCTCGTTCTGAAGGATCGGCGAAAATAGAGATTTGTCCAATATGATACCAATTTCAAATTGCTCTAGTACCTCTAAAAATGGAAAGACAATATCAAAAATAATTCTTAACAAAGCCCTTCTTCTATATAAAAGGTAGGTATAATTTAGTGATTGTAGTCCTATTCCTTATTAAAGAAAAAAAATAATAAAAAAGGAAAATAATTGAAAACTGCGATTTTTCTGTATTTTTAAATACAAATTTTATTGTGAAGGACAGCTCCGAGAAACTCACAAATTTTTAGTATTATGTGTCCAAATGTATATTATCTGTCCTGAAATTTTCATCATTGTAATTTGCTTATTTTCGTCACAGGAGCATTTTTAACTAGATGAAAACTATAGTTTTATTTTATCGCATTGATGAGGGAATGTAATCTCATCATATTCCTAAACAGCAATTTTAAGAAATCACAAAGTAACTACAGAGTCGTTCACCTTTCTCGCAAGAGAGGGGGAAAATAACCGTGCGTCGAAGCAGGAATGTAGTAAACAGATCCGCCGATTGTACCGAATAAGGAGTGGCTGCCCTTTCATGAAGCGCCGAAAAGGAATAGAAATACGCAAGATTCCAACCCAAAAGGAAACTTTCAGAAAGCTTTAGAAATACAAAGGTGAATATAAAAAGGGGTTGTCAAGTTTTAAGAATTTAGGTGCTTGTGAAAGCCAGATGCACAGGATGCCGATACTGAAGCTTAGTGGAACTTGACGTTAAATAATAATAGGGCTTCTAACCAAAATTATGAGGGGGCGTTGAGCGGAATCTAAAAAGGGAAATCTTGAAAGAGAATTCAGAACCAATGAGAGTATTTTAAGAGGGGACTGACTAGCCACTGAGCGAAGCCAGAAAAAATAAAATAATCAAAGTTAAGTCAAAAATAAGGACGGATTGGCCGAGGGTTTTCAGGTAGGCGGTCATCTCCCAGGATTGGAGACTTGTTCTGATATAGAGTTTGCGAGATTTTGGGGAAGAGGAGATTTAGATTTTGAACAAGATTTGGAGCAGTGCAGGTCGAGAAGTTTTTTCGACTATGCTCGCCTTAACAAGTAAGTCGATCTTAGAGCGTGTGAATACACCCTCACATATATATCTCTCTCACTCTCGTTAAAAGAATGTATTTTAACTGTGTACGCGTACTTTAGTTTAAAACTATATGTATCCGTTATAATTAATTAATGTTTTAATAAATTAATAGTTTTATTTGTTAATGACTTCGCCTTTTCAATGTGTCTTGTACTCAAATAGTTCCTAAGTCCTGGTTTATTGCAATTAATTCAGATTTTAATGGTTAATGAACTTTTGGCCTTTTGTTTTATCATGACGCTAACCACATTTGTACTAACCACTTGCGACCTTAGTTTCTGTCTTCTAAAATTTAATAATTAGTGAACCTGGGGTTGTATTAAAATCATTATTTGAACCAACCACTATCTCCAAATAAGAGAGAAACAAAGCCCCCCAGCAGCATGATGAAACAAAACAGGCGAAAACACGCCATTAAGCCATCCATCTCCTCATTGAAAGAGATGCTATTACATTCAATGACAGATAATAGAATAAATAAACACTATTAAATGAATTATGGTTATAAATGTGCTTGGGTTGCTATAAACTGATAATTTTTTGCTGAACCGAAAGCTTTCGAACACCGGCGAATGTTCAAGTGGCAATCCATAAGTGTTCCATCCATTGAAATGATCATTAGTCGGTTAGAGAATTCTTTTGGATTTTCTTGTTTTTAGGAAACATTATTACTATGTTTGATTTTGATAGTAAAAGAGATTTTAAAATTCCTGAACTTTCGAACTGTGACGTGGGAGAAATTGTGTAAGAAAACTGCCATAAAATCCATTATGTAAAAGAAACCGGATTAAAAGAACTTTCCGAACTTACAGATAAAGCCATAGAATTGTTGTATTTGAAGTTAGGTAGGAAGTTTGAAAACATTTGTCTTCACCATGAGAAAGTGTATTTACTGAAGTATACTTACTTATTCCGACGAACTTGTTGTAATCCTTTTAAAAGTCACAAACGTGCCGTGAAAAGTCCCTGCGAATAATAACACTAGATATTGCCAAGAAATCAGCTGGAATGCTCTCGCCAGGTAAAAAAATCTGTCTCACATGTGAAATTGGTGTTAAAAATTTTATTACAGAATAGGATGCAACAGATTTTGATTTTGAAACGGAAGCTTTAGAGAAACAGTACGAGAAACTCAATAACTCTTTGCTAGAGCTAATGAAATTACATGTTTGTAACAATGAAAAGGAAAAATATATGTTCGTAGAATGTGATAAGTGTCCAAAAGATCAATTTCGTGCTCAAATAGAAAAATTTGAGGTTTTCCAAAATTTAGAAGAAATTATTTACAAGCGTTGGATTTCGACCGACAGATCTACTCTAATCACACAAGTCCAGTCAACAGAAGAATTTCTTGACTCACTTGTTGAGAGTATGTCTGGATTGACAAAACATCATTTCATTGCTAAATCGCAGTCCAAATTTTTGGAGGAAAAGAAATTGACTGTTTCCCAGGAGGAGTGCATTGTACTCCTCGATTTTTCAGAAAACTATTCATTTATTGTTCAGTATGCATTTCAAGGATTCTATAGGGAAACTACTCAAGCTGCACTGCACCCATTTGTACTTTATGGGAAGGATAACGAAAACAGGTTTCAAATCCTTTCAATGTGTGTTATTAGTGACCATACTAGACATGATACATTGAGTGTATTTGCATTTCAGACTGCCGTAATCCCTTTTATAAAAGAAAGGTTTCTTTCTGTGAAGAAACTTATCTATTTCAGCGATAGGTGTTCAAGCACAGTATAAAAACCGGAAAAACTTTTCCAATATTTGCCATCATGAATCCAATTTTGAATTGAAGGCAGAATGGCACTTTTTCGATACAAGTCATGACAAAAGCCCATGCGATGGAATCGGTGGAACTATCAAACGGTTAGCCGCAAGAACAAGTTTACAGAGACCATACAACAATCAGATTTTAAATGCAAACAAACTATTTTCCTTCTGTACTTCAACCATTTCAAACATCAAATTCTTTTATGTGCCTTCAACTGATGTTATTCAAATAGAGTCTTATCTTCAACAAAGGTTTAATGAAGTGACCGCAACCATTACGGGAACTCGTAACTGTCATTGCTACATTCCTATTCCAAACTGTACGACACTAATTCGAGTGTCATATTTATCGCAATCGCCAGGAAAAGAAGTAAAGAGATTAAAAAGAATTCAGCAGCACAAAAAAAAATCACGTTTCAATAATAGAAGAAGCAAAGTTTAACTTGTGAGCTTTACCACATCGTGAATTTGAAAAGGTAATTAGTTAAAATTCATAATTTCTGTGATACTACGTTGAAATTTTTAAGCTTGTTTTGACACTCATTTTTTCAGCTTTTATAATTCACCGTTAAAGTTAAACATGATTTGGTATTTCTTTGTTGAATTAGGGTTTCATTATCTATATTTTATTTCACTGTTATCATTGAAGTTCTCGTAACATGCGTAGAGTGGGAAGCAAATGTTGTGATTTTGTTTTTATTATTGTTGCTTTAGGACTCAAATTACAATCCTGATTTTTTTTTTACAAGTAATATACATATGAAACTGTATTCCTGTGAAATGTCGGTTTTGTAAAAGCTGTCCTTCATTTGATTTCTTATGCCTATTTATAGTAGAAAATTATCATTTTGTACTTTTCGTTAACTATTTTTAAGATGAAAGAATTAAAATATGACTTTCAAACTCTATCAGTAATATTATCATATCTAGAATTGTAACTGGCATGAATTTAAAGTATGTCGTAAAATTTCTTTAGCCCATAGAAATGTTTTTAATTCCGTCAAAAATGACAATTTTCCATTTTTTGCAACTAAATTTTGGATCAAATATGATGCTTAAAAATGTTGTTGCCACAGTGAAAAAAAGAACATTTTGTACAGATTATAAAAATGTAAAACATGTTTGTCTACGTTAAGTAGTTTTTGAGAAACAGAACTTCAAACATGCAACATTAAGCGATCTCGCAACTGTTCTTCAAAGTTGGAAGTCCTAAAAATGCCTCCAATTTCGAAAATATTTAATTTTGAACCTAATTCTTTTGGATATCGTTATTTATGTATAAACTAAACCCCTGTACCAAATTTCATGAAAATCCATTACCATACGGCCACGGGTTTTTCCTGATTTTTGCTCATTTCACGTGGAATGACCCATCAATGATATACAGGGTGATCCCGAATTCATGGTACAAACTTTAATGGTAGGTACAGGACATTGTAACAATGATTTATTGTATAGGAATGTATAGTCGCAAGTGACGCGGTGAGGCGAAAACAGGGGAAATAACGGCCGAAAGGAAAAACAAAGATTTTATTGAAAGCGTTGTTGACAAGTGTCATGTTTACAGTAATTGTTCAAAATTGCGTCCACCAGTATCGATACATGCTTGACAGCGTCGGTGGAGCGATTGGCGTACACGTTCAAAGATGCCTGGTATTTCACGCACACCTGCAGCAGCTACAGATAAGCGAGCGACGAGATCCTCATCTGAGTCAACTGGAGTCTCATAAACAAGATGCTTTAGATGTCCCCATAAAAAGTAATCGAGGCTCGATAAATCGGGAGATCGGGGTGGCCAAGGGACTGGTCCACCACGCCCAATCCATCGAGTACCAAACGTGGCATTCAGGTAATTCCGTACATCAATGCTGAAGTGTGCTGGCGCCCCATCGTGCTGAAACCACATGCGGTTACGAATGGCGATCGGAACATCATGCAGCAGTTGTGGTAACACTTCTTTCAGAAAAATAAGATAGCTTCCGCCAGTGAGCCGCGTGGGTAGTAAGTATGGGCCAATCAAAAAGTCGTTCACAATACCAGCCCACACATTAATACTGAAACGTTGTTGAAACGCATGTCGACGCGTTGCATGTGGATTATCGGTTGCCCACACATGGGAATTGTGCGCATTAAAGACACCCTCGCGTGAAAATGTCGCTTCATCTGTAAATAGCACATAATCTACGAAATCCGGCTGCAACGCACATTGCTGCATCACCCACAGGCAGAAGTTCACGCGGCGAGGATAATCTGCCGGATTCAATGCTTGTACTTTCTGAAAATGGAAGGGGTGTAAGCGATTTTCGTTTAACACTCTGCATACAGTCTGATGACTCACACCTACGTCACGCGCAACAGTTCTTGTGCTTGACTCGGGTCTATCAGCCACAATGTTCAAGATGCTTTCTTCCAGCCTTGGAGTGCGTACAGCTCTTACTCGACCAGCGCCATGTCTGTTGACGTCGAACGCACCTGTTTCACAAAGTTGACGATGTAACCGTTGAAAAATTCTATGATCCGGCATTCGTCGATCAGGATACTCCGCGCGATACATTCGTAACGCAGCTCTGCCGTTACCATTTGCACGGCCGTACATGTAATGCATGTCTGCTTTTTCTGCATACGTAAAGTCACCCATCGTCTACGGCAGCACAATTGTGAATGGCGCTTTTCCCTACTGCGATGCATCATGTTCAACAGCGGCTAGACATCTACTGCCCTCTACCGGCAATGATACCAACCGATCACTCCATTTCTCTTTCCTTTTATTTCCCCTGTTTACGCCTCATCGCGTCACTTGCGACTATACATTCCTATACAATAAATCATTGTTACAATGTCCTGTACCTACCATTAAAGTTTGTACCATGAATTCGGGACCACCCTGTATAGGACGGTTGTTGAATTTACGTTACATTGTAACAACACAGCAGGCTATTGGCGACGGCCCGCTTACTTGGAGAAATGTGAGATCGTTACAGATTTAACATGAACCAGCCTCCAAACACACAACTGTCTATGATTTATCCAATCATAGGTAGTAGTGTGTTTGTAGGCTGGCCGAAGGAAATAAGACAATTGCTGTGATTCACTGTGTCAACAGTTTTAGGGATGAAGGATACTGAGGAATCATTTCAGTTAAGAGCAGTGGATTTGTAACCAGAGGGTTTCGAGATCGATACTCGATACAACCAAAGACCGTTGTGTTCGTGGGAATGGCGCACGTTAAATCAGTTTGGCCTCAACTGTCTCATGTTGACGTGTTGTGAGGGGGGGGGGTCTGGAGAGTGGGGTGCCAGCTCAGATGTTGACCCCGTCATCTGAGCGTGGTTCAAAATTATATTGTGTCCCTGCATCTTTCTCTTCTGGATTGATCCCACCCCTGGATTGACGCCAATATCCCGTAGTTTAGCACCAGTGCCACGTAAATACTTGTGATTGTCGTATATTGACCGAATGTGGACCTTGAGACATAAAACCTTTCTCAGCCAACCAAACCATTAGCAGCTGCTAACCCGGGAACGGTGGCACAGGGTGTGACATATCCGCTCCCATCTTTTGTTCTGTCAATTTCCTTACCCCTCATTTAAAAGTGGACGAGTCTCAGTATAGCTCAGGGGTTCCCGAAGTGTGTGCCGCGGCACCCTGGGATGCCACGTAGATCAGAGGTGCCGCGAAGATTCCATGAAGCAGTTGCTGTTTGTTATAAGGAACAAATATCGTTCGAAAATTAATTTTGGGAAAGAAATACGAATAGCTCTATCACTAGCATATCGCGAGTAGCTGTATCTTTATTCCATGATTCGAACAATTGTGCAGTGAGCAGCAGGCTCACCCGTTGCACTAAACATACACATATACGTACCTCCAAGAACATGTTGAAGGTAGTTTTAATTGTTTTATTTAAATTTTCCCTTACACCTATGTTTTCCTATTAAGTACAATTAAAGTATTTGTGTGAATTTTAAATACGAGTTATTTTAATTATATATATATATATATATATATATATATATGAAACGATACCTAAAAATAACCCCAAAATATAATTCTCACCAGAGAGCAGTCCATTAATCACCCCACTTTCATATCTTGCCATCCCCTTTCACCTTGAACCTCCGGACCTCCCAGTATGACTGACCTCCCACGACCACTTTTCCTCTCAAATCGCCTGCAAGATAAAATTACCTCTTCGCTTAACTCCCGACCTCTACCAAAGGAATTTCTCGCTAGATTCCCTGTCCAATAATCTTTCTTTTAATTCTCATTCCTAGGACGAATTCATTTTGAACTATACACTTTTTTCAATGTACCCCTTAGAATAGAAAAGTCCAGAACCGTACAGGGATCCGGCCCCTCAACAGCCTTCACGCCAGTTATGATTTTACCAGTTCGTTATTGAATAAAGATTTTGTTATAGAATTTCTAAATATTTTTGTGGAACCAGAATTACACTCCCCTCCAATGGATCATCCTCATCCGGTCACCTAGACCACTATATACATAATAATATACCACAGATAGATATTATATGACGAGGGTGCGGCGAGAAAATTCGAATTCTCTTAAGTGTGCCACGACTTGGATAAGTTTGGAAACCCCTGGTATAGCTGAATGTAGGGTCATGACCTTGGATGGGCCAGGTCGGCAGGCGAATTCTAAAAATAGAAATTCCGGTATTTTGCGTTTCTGGTATATTATACCAAGTCCGCCCATCCTTTCCACTCAGATTTTTTCACAGCTATCAGACGCCTTGCAAATATGACATGTAATCTCATGTACGACGAAGAAATGAAGCAACATATGAATATATATACATACATATACAGTTTCGACGGATAAAGAAAGTTTATTTGATGCCGAAGAAGAATTTCATGATGTGTGATGAAGAATATAATAGTAATCATGATTCATCAACAGACGGTGACACAGATATTGAAGTACATATAGATTCGTCAAATAAAAATTATTTTTGTGTTGGAAGAGATAAAATAACAACATGAAAAAAAAGGGAAACTAACGTGCGAGTTTCTGAAAAAATTATAATAATGAAACTTCCTGGAAACACAGCTATTTCAAGAGATGTCAGTATACCGCTAGAACCTTGGAAACTTCTGATGTCTGATGAAATGGTAAAAGATTTAGTGAACTGCACTAACATTTACATAGCATCGATTTCAGATCGTTTTTCACGTGAACGAGATGCTATATCTACAAGTGAAGCTGCAATGAAAGCTTTTATAGGACTTTTATACATTTGTGTTGTTCACAAATCTTCTAATGTGAACATTACTGATGTTTGGGTAACAAACGGAATTAAAGATGTAATTATTAGATGTTTTTTTTTTCTAATGGCGGGCACATTTGACCTAAGTCATTGGCCACTACAAGGCCGGAAGTGATGGCCACTTGTGAAGGAGCACCCAGTGGGAGGACCATCAATGCCCCTAACAATTTATACTTCGTAATTTTGAACCATGTTCAGATGACGAAGCAACACCTGAGCTGGTATACGCTTATAAACATCCATGTCCGAACCTGGATTCGAACCGGGGACCATCCGATATAGAGGCTAACACCTTAACCACTATACCGGTTGGTCGGCAATTATTAGATGTAATTATTAGATGTATTTTCTACTTTAATTTAGTGATAAAAATGATTTTGCACATCATTTATGAGTGTAAGGAGCGATAGAAAAGTTCGAGTATGAGATACCCTGCGCGAAAACTCCCGTTGAGTTAAACATTGATGTTTTTATAATAATGGTTGGAGGGGTATTTATTGCACAATAGCCATATTTGGCCAAGGTGCGTCAAACACAGGACAATGTTAATGCAATGGGTAAACCATTGACCCAAGGCGGCTGCTGTACAATAATGGCACATATGTCAAAGATATACCTTTATAATAACATTAAAAATGTACACTAGCATACAATAATAGACCGGACAGCAAGGTGTGATGGTATAAGGGAAATAATATACGCTTAAATAGTGGGTGGTCTCCCACATTCTGCAATTACACTAGAAACCCTTCTGGACATACTTTCAACAAGGATTTGATACACAGCTATGGGTATTTGTGTTCATTCCTGCTGCGCCAGCTCAGCTGTAGATTTCGGACGTGGTTCCCTGGTCCGTAAGCGTTTCTCTAACTCGTCCCACAAATATTCTATGGGATTAAGGTAGTGACAGTGAACAGGCCAGGATAGACGTTTTACCTCCATATTTTGATACCACTTCCTGACATAGGCTGCGACATGTCATAGAGCGTTGTCGTCCTGGAAGTAACATTCGCTCATTCCATAAAATTGTAAGATCGTAAGAAGAACATGATTGTCCAAAATGTTCATGTAGACGTCGACGTTCATTTGACCAGGAACAACACGCAAAGGTCCCAGACCATACCACGAAAAACACCCCCAAACAAGTAGTCGGGTTTTATGCAAATCCGCTGGCGTCCGGTCCATTATTGTAGGGTAGTGTATATAACTTTTTGAATCTAAGTGGGTAGCTGATTTAACTTTACATCGGAGCAAGACAAGAGGGTATTGACGACAGTCCGTGATCAATCCCGAAGGGAAATATCCTAGAATAATCGCTCATAATTGTGAACCACTGTCTGATGACGAGGTGAACATCTGAGAGGGAACAACGCTCTTCAAACTTCCACACCACAACAATATAAGGACATTTGAGGCCATGAAAGATTTAATGAACACAAGCCCAACATGTACGACGGAATTTGGTTCGGTCGAGTTTCGAACTCAGGTTCCAATCCAGCTGTCGCGGCTCCTTTTGAATCTAAATAGACTGACTTCATTGTAGCAAATCCCTTCACTTTTCTAGACCATCCCTCAGACCTACTATGGAGTACTGGTGATCCCCTCCCCTATGTGGGATCCATGAAATATTTTGAACTATATATCACCTACTGAAAGTGCATGTCCAGTGAAAATCGTTAGAACCGCGTTGATCAACATAATCTCAGTACTATCCTTACATTGAACAAGAAATTTGTCGTTGTTTTCAAATCAAATTCTAATACCTTGTTCCTTGCACCCTTTGTTACCCATTTGGAAAAAAATCCCATGGCTCTATCAAATATATATAATAACTGTCAGAGAAATACTCGTATACAAAAGAACTTCCCGAACATTTTGTGAACAATGGTAGTCAAAAGTACATCATCCCATCCATTCTATTTTGCATATTTTCGCCAGGCGCTTACACCGCTCCTTGGAACAGCTGCCAAGTATCTGCGAGCCCCTTATAAATAAAAGCATTGAAGTTGCGAAGTTGGGAAATCACATCTACTTCACTTTCAAAGAATAACAAATCTGGCTCAGTAAAAACTTCTGAAATGTCAATGTTTCCCTTTATATTCGCAATTATAAAGGAGACATTTCCACTGTCAGCTTTGTGCATATTTGTTGTGTAAACAACTCTTGTTAAGAGCTCTTGTGACTGATCTGTGATATCACACAAAGCAAATATTTTTGAATAAAATATTTTTCTCTTGGCTCCAAATGTAAAATTGTAGGTATGTAACTGTACAGAGAATGTTATTGTAGATATTTTTACTCGTACTTGTATATGCTGTTTTTCCTTCCCGGCGTCAGTTTTTCCTGTGATTCATGAGGAAGCTGTAATGCTTGTGAAGCGATTAATGCTTGTGAAGCGATTAATGCTCTAGTCTAGTCAAAGCAGCTTTTCGTATTACTGAACAAAATGTTCCTATTTCTAACATTTTGTCTAATAAATGTTATTATCAAGTGCTTAGTGGCGTGCGTAGCTGCCAAAGGTAATTTTACATATTTTATTTCAGTTTTATTATACATAGGTCATTTAAAATTTTACCTTCCCCCTCCTAATGACTGTTTCGTCGAGGTATCTTGTCATTAACAAAACTGAATGAATCTTTGGCGACGAGATATCTAGTCACTGCAAGAAAACTGATCAAATCTTGATCTCGTAATTATTAAATAATCGGCAATATGTACCATAATTACGAGATATCTCGTAATAAGAAAAATTGGTCAGGTCTTGTGCAGAGGTATCTCATCGAAACCACTTTGACGGTTGAAATCTTAATCAACTTTGAATTGAAAATTAAAGTCTAAGTTTTACTAATTGCCTTATTTGTAACAGTGTACAGAATTCAGACTTGAAAGAATAAAAATACAGTTGTCGAAACTTAAGCGATATAAATATCTAAAAGTTTAAAAGCATTTTAATAAACCCTTAAATGCATAAATACGTTTTTCGTCTGAGCTATCTCAAAGATTCAAAAAAAATTCTTGACTATCACGTGCTTTTTCTGTTTTAAGCATTTTTTAATTTTTTCTTAATATTACTTATAGCCACTCTTGAGCAGTAAAGTTTAAGTGTCATAACTAATACCTTAAAAGATATCTCTTCGCAGATAAGAAAAGATTTATCCTGGTGATAAGTAATATTTACATCAGCTTTTAAACATTGCTAGTAAGAGCTAACAAATTATGTGTTTGGCTTTTCATATAAGTGGTCTATAAATTTTAAGAATCTTTCATTTCATACCGCATCTACGCATTGTTTATTGTTTCTTATTATGATGCAAAGGCTCTTATTTATTTCAGATGGTATTTATCGCTCCGTTTCCGTGTATCTTCATGCTGATCATCAATACTATATTAAAAACTACTTCAGAGATTAATTTACATTTCCCATACCTTAGCTTAGTTGTTTTTGAAAACGCTTTGTGGTGCTGCCGTTGTTAATTTACCTGTTTTACTATAGTTACACCAAATTGTGACTTTCTTGATCTTCTAATTGAATGTCTTTATGTGGTACAGTGAAAGCCACAGTGATAGCGGAGTGGTTAGAGCTTTAGAGCTCGACTCAACAGAATGTTTAATTTCCGGTCTGAGCATGGATGCTTGTAGTGGTTCTATATCCACTTTTATGTAAGTCATGAACCGATTAGCCTAAGTGTAACGCAAAATGAACGACAAACGAAACCATTCAATGAAAATCGTTAGTGGAAAACTACATAAGCCGAGAGTTTGAAGTGCAAATAAGTAAATTTAAATTGGATATTTGATTAGATTCCATTTCCAAACATTAAGCGACATAATTGATGCATGATCACTTTGCTCGTTGAATGAATAATTAGAATCATTTCACTATTTAGTCTGACTTAGATATGTTTATTAAAACTGATTAAAGTGAAATGTCCCTTCAAATGATATAGTTTATATGGGTGTATATTTAGTGTATGATAAGTAGTTAGTTGAATTTACGTCGCACTAGAGAAACACATGGACTTTTGCATTTATTGCATGACTAATTATTTCGTATCACATTACCATTTAATATTTGGTGACACATTCTGAATGTATTTACAAAGTTTACACGGAATTTCCTACATTATTTTGCAGTAATGTACACGATTTATTTTTACTGAAACAATCTGGAAATTTCAATTTCGATACAAAAGTCACACATAAAAAATAAATTTAAAAAAAAACGTATTTCAGACTGCATAATATGTGCATTTTAGTACACAGTTTAATATTGAAAGTTAAAGGCTATTTCTTTTATTTTGTTGAAGAAAAACCAATACCTATTATTTGATGTCATTACAAGTATTATGAAATGGGTTTTTTTATCCCGACTACTCTTATAACCTTAATGTGGTTACAAATTATGGGATCATACAGACTACTCTATAACCACAATGTGATTGTAAGTAACAGTATCTTCTAACTACCCGATAACCTCAATGTGGTTGGAGCAGTATTTTATCAGAACAATACCTATAGCTTTAATGCGTTTGAAAAGTAGCAGTATCATCTAGACTTTCTTGTAACCGCAATGTGGTTGCAACAGTCTTTCCTCCAAGATTTTGGGATAACTTTTTTTTAAATTATAGCGAAAATGAACTCAATACAACTTTTAATACATTAGTGATGCTTTACAAATAAAATAATATTCTTGATAACACACTTCACAGTGCGATCTGATAAAAAAGAATTGTTGATATCAGTGTTAGTGAACCTTTTGTGAACATCCCCTTTGAAAGGAGGAATTTAACTGTATGATTGGCCTCTTTTTACATTCATTCTGAACAGGCTGTTGAGACACTTCCAGATTACATTCTGTGGATTACAGTATGTACACTTTTTTTTACTTTCTTTTAAATATTTTATGTTTACTTTTCATTTTAAATATAGATAATCTTTAAATCATTTCTACAGCAGAGGAAAAAAAACCGAACCACCTCTATTCATTAGAGCAATTTTAGCAGTAAAGAAAAATTCAAAGTTGGCGTTTGACAGAAACTAATATATTCTATAAATTAAATTTCATAAAATTTGAATACGACTCAGTCTTCAAGTTAAATTAAGTACATCAACCTCATAATAAACATATATATATATATATATATATATATATATATATATATATATATATATATATATATATATATATATATATATATATATATATAAATTACGTATTTGAATGATATAAGTATTTACCAGTCAGAGATAGTTGCAGCTTTAGCGCACTCCTCTGACAGTGTGATTTATTATATTTTTAATATGTTATTACCAATAAAACTCACTGCTCACAAATAAATCTTTCAAGAAAAGTAATAATGTAAGATGAAGCTGATTTATTATTATCAACAATTACGCCACCGATGACTATTTCTATTTCGTCATTTCCTTTGAGTCATTGATGTTGGCGGTTTGTTGAACTAAGTGAGTTGCGGCATTTGATACGATCTTCTGGCTTTGTGTTGCCGGTCTCCCGACTGCTGCTGCAGGTTTGATTTAAATTTTATTATTCGAATTTTTTCGTGTTTTTGTTTTTAATGGTGTTTGGGGGAGTATATGAGCAATTTCTTAGCATTTCGCGGCTCATATTCGTAGAAAACACCATTTTGTGTTGTATGGATCAGGCTCCTCCCTGATGACGCCCTGTTCCACCAACACTTTCGTTTTCAATAAATTCCGTTTGGTTTTTATTTTGTGAATTTCCTCTTGTTTAAGAAATATATATATATATATATTTTTTTATATATATTTGTGGGCAGTCGTGGCAGAGATGCCAGATCTCCAAAATACCTCCTCCTCACCATTTGATGCATGCGAGTCGTATTCCAAACAGAGATCGTATACAAGACAAACTTTTTAACGTCCAAACAGGACGTATTTCAAGTCGGACTTATTACAAAGCGGACGTATACCGAGTTACCACATGTATGTTTTTAATCTTCAATCAAAAACGTCGTGATATAGAGGAAATAAATGACACTACAAAAAAAAATAAAGCAAATCCATGTTTATTTTATAACATTTTTGCAACAAATACAATATAAGATTTAAATTATTACTTTTTCATAAACTATACTATCTTCTGATGTTACAACTCTTCATTATCTCATCTTCTTTCAATTAATAGTGCCCACAGGAAAATAAATGAATGCTATCAGATAATATATATTTTTAGTCATAGAAACACACAAATATTTTGTATTAACATGTATGCTATTAATCACATGTTGTTTGGATAAAAATCATCTTTTAAACACATCTTTTGAAATTCATATTTTCAAATACATCAACACTCATATCATGGTCAATAATTTTAATTACGCATTTTTAATACCTTTCGCTGTTTTTTATTACTATCGCAGAATATGTAGGAACACATTTTTGATTTAAGGATACTGATCTCTTTTATAAGGACTCATTTTGTTTCGTCTTTGAAGAACCCTAGTTTGTTATCATTTATATTAATGTATAAAGCGTGAGTTGCTTCATAATTCGGTGTATCAAATATTGGTGGTAATTTATGTTTCATGTCATTATAAAAATCTTATCTGGTAATTTATAATTAAGCTAATCTATGTCCATATAGGGTGAAGTTACGTTTTCATTATATTTGTTTTAAAAATATTATAAAAGAATCGATACCTATGCAGTTTACTCAATTCTAACACAGTGAATCTCATATAGATAGGTTTATTCAAACATAGGTTGTTTCTTCTTTTTTATATAATACACACGAGTCATTTATAGGTGAAAAATATTCCTATGCAACAAATGATAAATGCTTTTTATATTCCGTTTCGTTAACTCCAATTTTTATATTCACTTGTTTACGAACATTCATACATGACCTTCCAAAAAATACATTATTCATAAGTTTATAAAAACATTTATCAGATTCATTAGTCGATAGTTTTCTGTTTTGATTATTAAACTCGATCTTTGAACTTAACCATGGTTACTTATTCAATGATATTATTTTATGAATTTTGGTTAATATTAATACATGACTTAAATAAAATTGTAAATTCATATAATGAACTATTTAACTTTTTTTTATTATGAAAATTCGGAATACGTTTACGTGCTTTATAACTAACTTTGTTTGCAATTATTGATTTCGAGATTAAAAAAAAAAGTTCGACAGCTAGGGGAAGGTCGTTATCAAAATCATTGAAATGTTCTGGATATTCAAGATCTACTTCAAGTATTATAACCTATGGATGAACCAGATGATACCTTAAAAATATCGAATTTATAGATTTCTCAAGTTTTAACCACTTGAAACAAGGTAAATAGGATGTCATTATAAATCCACATAAATTGCTAACGTCAAATAATATAAATATTTTTTTTTCATTTGGATTGTAAGCTTCTTTTTATATGGGTTATTACAAATTAAATATGTTTTATATAATAAACACGCACCACCTCTAGTACCTCGTTCAAGCATTAAATACAGGCTAACATCAGTCGAGAGCTCTAACGTTATCCCTGTCATTTTCAGTCCACTAGTTCATGTCAAATCAGGTGTAAATATAAATTGTAAAGATTTTAACACATTTTCAAAACCTTCAATCTCTAACAATTTGAAATACATCATGTAATAGAAGAAAATCGGTGAAGAGATATAGCTTTTAATAGTCTTCTATATATATATATATATATATATATATATATATATATATATATATATATATATATATATATATATATATATATATATATATATATATTTATTTATTTATTTATTTATTTATTTATTTATCTTCAGCAAATGTTTATAATCAGAATTACTTTTAGGTTCTTTATTTAAAGCACTGAAAGAGAATTATTTTGCTGGAAGAAATTTTCCGTTAAAATACTAAGATCATTAAAATAGCTATGTGGAAATAATCCTTTTCTCAATAATAATTTTCTGTGTTTACAAATTTACATTAAAAATTAGAAACTTGTAGTAAGAATTTTTCAGATTATCAACTAATTTTGATAAATATGAGCTTAAAAAAAGAGGGTAACTATATATAAGCTTATTAATATTAAATCAAGTTATCAATAGTAAAAGTTATAAATCGTTCAGAATTAATTGGAATAACGGTTACTTTTTTTGCAAAATATTCTGAAATTTTTTTTTAATGTGAGATGACAATCATATCCTGTTAAGTTATGAATAACTACAAGAATAAATTGAGATAGTTTGTAATTTAAATTAAAAGGTGATCTATGAACGAATCCAACTAATTAACCATAAGTTTAAAGTCCTTTTTACATGTATGATATTTTTAATGCAAAATCTGTGAATGAATTTTCCATAGGCTCATTTCTTTGCATGTATGATAATAATGTTTTTTGAGTAGAAATAATAATGCTTAAAACATTTTCAACACAGTCTTTACCACAATAGTATTTATGAAAAGCTATTTAATTTCTTCATCCATTACAAAAACTTATAACAGATAGGTTAATATTTTTGTGTCTTTTGGATGAAACTTTTGTCTGATTTAGGTGAGGTTGTATGAATATAAACTGTTAAGCATTCAAAATCAGCATTGTTACGAAATGAATGTTTCATTATTTTACGGTAAGCAGAAAAGAACATCAAATTATTACAAATTTCAAGCATTTTTAATTTTTAAAGTTGATTTTGTAAGCAAAAACATTGATGAGTAACTAAAGTTTATTTTTTTTCTTTTAGAACCCGTTAAAAAAATTTTACAATAGTATGAATACCCACATTTTTCATGTAAAAGTCTACCTATATTTGTAATTAAGAAATAATGGTTTTTATTTCATAAAAGATCGATTTCCTTAGTATAAGTATCAAAAAAACATTATTTTCATAACCGTAAACATTAATTCTCTCATAACTCTTTTTCTCGAATACTGATATTTGGGAAATTGCAACTATAGAAATGTTTAAAAAGAAAAATTTTTATGTTTAAGATATTTAGTGTAAGACGATTTACTGTTTTTATTATATTTACTAGGAAACAATTTACTTAATATGTACAATATATGAAACATTTACTATCAGTATGTTTGATATATAGTAAATAAATTTTAACTTTTAACGCTTTGTGAATCGTTACAAAACCACATCATCCATTTATTTCATTATAGAACCCGAAATGCACATCTATATACTTAATATGATCAATTATTTATAAATCCACTCTCCCAAAATGCACAAAAGTTTCAACTGACGCTAATATTATGTTTTCAATTACAGCGTTTACTTTTTGTTCTTTATAAAATTGTGATAACACTCTTTCAATCAAATGAACAAAAATAAAATTCAATTTCCTTAATGATTTCAAGGTTTTCATACTTGTAAAATTTTATTTCTAAGCAAATATTAAACCGGATTTTATTATAAAATGTATTAGTTGAAAAAAAAATTATAATCATTGACTTATAAGCGGTTTATGCTTTGAGAATATCCCTATAGTCATTTAAATCTGCTCTATGTGTTTGCACATAATTATACACACTGAGTTATCTCTTAAATAAAACATTTCATGCGAAAGTGTTACCTTAGCAGATTCTTTTTATTCAACTATTTTACTAATTCACGTGTTTACACAGACAATCAACAGCTTTTTAAAATTTTCCAGTAAACTTATAGGTACAGTAAAACTATTACGGATTTCATGATTAGTTTCTCTTGAAAGATAATTGTTCGACGAAATTCTTTAATACTCACAGCATACCTGGAGAAATATATACACGGAGAAATCTTGCATATCTGGATTTGTGTCCGATGATAGCGGTCATATTTGGTGTTTTCCATTGACTGACTCTCATCCTCTATACTCACTAGTCTTTGTTTGTTTCTCGTGCGTTTCTGTAGGATTCTGCATTGGTCTTTGAACGTTTTTTTTTTTTTTTTTTTTTTAAACACCATGAAAATTTAAACATAAATAGCTTTGTTTTAAGTTCCTTATTACAATTTTCTGATGACGTCCGTCTTATAATAGACACATAATGAAACATTTTTATAAGTTATGCTTACAAAATTTCACACTTTTATAGACAGCTAAATAATTGTTAATGAAATTACTCATCTAATAAAATTTATTTAATACATTTGCGTAACATAATCTTGCATCATAACAGTCATCATAAATAAATTTTCAAACTCTTTAGGAGAGTAAAAAAAACTAACATTTGAATCGATTATCAATCTATGATTCTATTTAAAATATTAGTTAAAAAATTCTTACCTGTAAATGCATCTGGGCTCATTTTCTTGAAAATATCAAGACTAGAATGAAACCTGTAAGTAAAAATCAACTTTAGAACGATTTCTCAATCACATTTCCTTTAAAAACAAAGGGCAAAATGGAAATAAACCATAAAGCGGTTTTCTAGAGTAAGTATTGATATATTGTCTTAATTATTTTCATGAATGTCATAAATTAACTTATATTAGATGCATAGATTATAGAAATGCAAAATTTTAGAAATTAAAACTCAGAACACCTTCATTGTGAAAGAAAGGACTGTGATACTAATTAATTAGTTTCTTTTGAAACATTTTTTAACAGAAAATTTTTAACTTCTGGTAAGGTCATGCATGAATGTTCGTAAACAAGCAATATAAAAATTTGAGTTAACAAAACGGAATATGAAAAGCATCTTATGATTAATTATTTTAAAAACACGTAATGGAAACGTAACTTTATATACTCTATATGGCATAGACTCGTTTACATTAGAAAATACCCGCGACAATTTTTATAACAATATGATACATACATTACCACCAATATTTGATACAATGAATTATGAAGCAACTCACGTTTTTTACATTAATATAAATGAAAAAAACTACTTCAAATACGAAACGAAATGAGTCTCTATAAAAGAGTTTTGTAGTCTTAAACCAAAAATGTATTCCTACATATTCAGTGATTATAATAATAAAAAACAGCGAAAGGTATAAAAAAATAGATAATTAACAATATTGATCATATGTATGTTTATGAATTATAAAATAGGAATTCGAAAAGATGTGTTCAACAGTAGATTTTATTCAAACAACATGTGAATTATACCATGCATGTTAATAAAATATCCTTGTGTGCTTTCTGTGAAAAAAATATGTATTATTTGCTCGCTAGCATTCATTTGTTTTCCTACAGATACTATAAATTAAAGGAGGATCAGAGAATGAAGAGTGTTGCAACATCAAAAGATAGTATAGTTTATGATAAAAAAAATTATGTAAATATTATACTGTACTTATTTTGAAAATGGGTACAGCTACAGTCTACGTTTATGAGTGGTGGCAACGGCCTTGGCGATTTTTATGGCAAACTTCTAAAGTCGCCAAAGTAAGAATTATTTCAAAAAAAAATTTTTCTTTCAAACATATTTTTCTTTTTACAACGGAAAATGAAAGTTTGAAAACACATTATTTGAGAACGTTTCAAAAAGTATATATATTTTTAAAACTTTCGCAAAAAGTAGTAAGCTTAAACACATTTCAGAACATATTTGTGAACCAGCAGAAAAACAAAGCTGTGAATGTTGGGTAAGGATACCCTGAAACTTATCAATTACACTAAATACAGTAGGCTGTTTGAAAAGAAAAATATTTTTATAAGAAAAAAAAGCAAGAAATAATACAACTTGATACATCAGAACTGTTCCGAGAAAAAAAATTACGAAACAAGAATATTCCACAAACGGCGAAAAACAATACATGTCAGAACTCTGCCGTGAAAAAAAAATTTATTATGAAATAAAAATTCCACAACTGTAGAAATACAAATAAATAAACCAATAGTATCAAAGAAAAAAAGATTTAAAAGGACCAATGCAATCAAAGGATATTTTAATATCAAAATAACTAATAGAAGCAAATAAAAAAATTTCAAACGAACCAATGAAATCAAACGATTTAAAACAGAGTTTGGAAGAACTTTCTAGAATAATCAAAATGAAAATTGAAAGTTACCGTTTGCCGAGGTTGCCATGAAAACCACACTAAACGTAAAGACAGATGGGTTGCCTTAATCAACCGTAACTCGCTACTAGAAGTGTGCCAAAAAACTCGCCAAGACCGTTGCCACCGCTCATAAACGTAGAGTGTAGTTGTACCTGAAAATGTTACAAGATAAACACGGATATGCATTACTTTTTTGTAAGTCATTTATTTCCCCTATACGAAGTTTTTTTTATTGAAGATGAAAAACATATATGTCTCTAATGGGCCATCACAGCAAAAGCCCATCAACAAAACCAATGGAGATAAATGCGATTTTCGTGTGTGGCATCGTTTTATATACATTCTTATTTATCCACAGTATGATTTGGGATTCTAAAGATTTGCTATTCCAGTGATCAAGGATATGTCCTTATGTAATTTTAGAAGACTCACAAACCTGAACATTTCAATGAAATATAAGGTCTTAAGGGGAACAGTGCACAAAAATCTTTCAAAATTTTCTATTATATTTTTATAAATTGAAATAAATGTTTATACAATTTTGTTTAAAATTATATATAATTTATGGAGATACATTGAGTAGAAGTATTTAAATAATTTTTTGAAAAATATATGTGCGTACCTGAAGTAAGGTCAATTTATTCTTTAAACTTCAATATCTCCAACTATCAATTTTTTCCATAAAAAAGAATTTTTTTAAAAATCTATTCAAGCAAATATTAAAAGAATTGGTTTACAAGGGTAACAAACCTTTAACAGATTTTAACATGGGAAGTTTTTTCAATCTGCTCAGAAAAGTTCATTTTGAGTGTTAAAAAGGATGAAAAGGGGTCATTTTTCAACAAAAAAAAAAAATAGTTGAAGAAAAAAATATATATAAAAACTTCAAATTTGTTCAAAGTGTTTAAAAGTGTCTTTATAACCTGAATAAAAAAATTCAAATTAATACATATAACAGATTCTGAAAAAATGTTTCTTAAAAGTTGACCATTTTAGCATTCCGGTGTATTTTACTACACTGATTCCCTTTATTATAAAACTTTCGGGGATTTGTGGGTTAGGCCACTCTTGCTCTAATGCCTCATATATGTGTAATTATATTAAACAGTTATCATAACTGAATGAAAAAAGATATGCATAAAATAAATTAAAAAATTATATGTTTAAAATGAAAAAAGTAAACTCACACTCAAATATTTAAAACAAGGTTTAAAAAAGCATGCATACTGTAATCCTCAGAATGTAACGAGGAAGTGTCTCAACAGCATGTTCGGAATTAATGTAAAAAAAAGGCCAATGCTACAAATCAATTCTTCCGTTGAATACGGATGTCTACAAAAGAAGTTAGTAACTACCATTGATATCATAAAAATTACTTTATTAGATCACAGTATGAAGTGTGTTATCAAGAATGCGTTATTTGAAAGCATCATTAGTGTATTCAAAGTTGTAATGAGTTCATTTTCGTTATAATTTATATAGAAGTTATCGTATAAATTTTAGGAGAAAAGACTGTTGCAACCACATTGAGGTTATAGGGTTGGTTGGTTGGTTGGTTTGTTGAGGTTTTATGGCACAAGATCCAAAAATGGATAAGCTGCGCCAAACACAAGACAGTGAAAAAAGAAAGTGTATTTAAAAGTTTGGAAAATAACCAGACCAACTTAAAAAGCAAAATACAATGAGTAAAGATAACTGATAAAACATAAGATTTATATATAAAGGTAAAATTTTAATTGAGTATTTTCTCATCTTAGTTTCGGTAAAATTTAAAAGAATTCAATTAAAAACCATATTATATATGTGGTAAAAAACCTGAATGATGAAGAAAATTAAAAAGTAATGGATGGGGAGGTTGACCCAATAGGTTTGATAAAATTGGCGATGAAGTTTTAAAAAATTGACGGTAAAAATGTCTTAGACCTGTACAAGAAGTTAAAAAATGATGTATGGAGAGAGGCTCTTGGCAATGCTGGCACAATGGAGCGGTTTCTCCTGCCAATAAATATCTGTGTGTGACTCTTGAATGGCCGATGCGAAGACGTGTCAATATTACATCAAACCATCGAGAATATAATGATGGTAAGAGTGAGATTGTCGGTGGATGTTGTGGAGTTTGTTACAACTCTGCTCACTCCAGTCTTCGTGCCATTCGTTCCATACGATGTCCCGTATGAAATGATGTAGATCATTGTATGGAATGCGAATTCTAAGTGGAGTCACTGCAGTTTTCGCTGCATCATCGGCCAGTTCATTGCCAATTATTCCGACGTGTGCCGGTATCCAACAAAAAATGATACCGTAGCCACGTCGGACGAGTCTGTTATGAAGTTTTAAAATGTCATAAACCAAAGAGTGTCTTGGAGAATCCGAAATTAAGGACTCCAAGACACTTTTGGAGTCAGTGTAAAATATAAAATTGTCTATGCTGAGACCAGAAATATATTTTAATGCCTTGTATAAAGCTAGACATTCAGCGGTAAAAATGGAAATAAAAGATGGTAATGAAAATTTAAAAGTAACTAATTCGAAAACAAAAGCACAGCCGGCATGATCAAGCGATTTTGAACCGTCAGTGTACACTGCTGTATGGTTTTTAAAAAGATGACGGTGAGCGAGAAAAAGTTGTTGGTAAACAGCTGCGCTGGTGTTTGACCGCTCATATCCTGGAAATAAATTTAATAATGATAATGAATGAAATTTCCAAGGTGAGATGGCAAAAAGAGGTCTTTCAGCTACTTCAAATGAATGAAGGGGTGTATTCCCCAGGGCATTTCTCATGCGAAGCCCAAAAGTTGGGACACAGGAGGGTCGATTTAAGAAGAGGCGATTAAGTGAATTGTCCAGGAGTGAATTTTGCAGTGGATGATTTGGATGTTCTAAGATTCTGTAATATTTTCGTAACGACAACAAAAGACGAGTAGAAGCCAAAGATGGTTCGTGGCATATCACATACAGGCTTTTGACGGGTGAAGTGCGAAATGCTCCAGAACAAATCCTCAGTGCGGTATGATGCACAGTATCGAGCTTTCGTAACACAGACTGACGGGCGGAGCCATAAGCTTCACATCCATAGTCTAGTCTGGAACGAATTAAAGCTCGATAGATGTTAAGCATGGAGGATCGTTCCGCTCCCCAAGATGTTTTCGAGAGTACTTTTAAGAGATTAAGCTTTTTCTCGCAAGACATCCGCAGCTGCACGACGTGAGGGAGGAAGGTAAGTTTCTGGTCAAAAACGATACCTAGAAATCTCACCTTGTCCTCTACTACAATCCTGATATTACCCAGGAAAATCTCTGGGTCAGGGTGTAGGCTTCGACGTCGGCAGAAATGAACGCAGGATGTCTTTTGAGTGGAGAAGCCGAAACCGTTTTCGTCACTCCACTGCGTCAGGCGAGAGACAGCTGCCTGAAGTTGTCGTTCAACGTATCGCATGTCTTTTCCTTGGCAGTGAATGCTTAAGTCATCCACGTACAAATTACCCTGGACAGTTGGAGGCAGTTGGTTTAAGATATTGTTAATTTTGATTGAAAAAAGGGTTACGCTGAGGACGCTTCCCTGTGGAACACCCTCTTCTTGGATATAAATGTTCGACAAAGTTGAACCAATTCTAACCTGAAACTGTCGGAGGGCTAAGAAATTCTGAATAAAAATTGGTAGATGCCCTCGAAACCCAAGAGAATGTATATCACGGAGTATTCCGTATCGCCAAGTGCGGTCGTACGCCTTTTCCATATCAAAAAAGATGGAAACAAGATGGTTTCGGCGTAGGAACGCACGGCGAACTTGAGTTTCGAGTGATAAGATATTGTCTAATGTAGAACGGGCAACCCTGAAACCGCTTTGAAATGGTGATAGAGCCTGAGTCGTCTCAAGGATGTAAACGAGACGAGCATTCACCATCCTTTCAAAAAGTTTGCAAATGCAGCTGGTAAGTGCGATAGGCCGATAGTTATACGGGTTGGTGGGATCTTTTCCAGGTTTGGGAAAAGGTATAACTGTTGCATTGCGCCAAGCCAAAGGAAAAGAATGTTCTTCCCATATACGATTGAAAAGATGTAAAAGATTACGAAGGGATTGGTGAGGTAGATGTTGGAGCATTAAATAGCTGATGCCATCTGGACCAGGTGCTGTCATCCTAGTCGTCTGAAGGCATCGCTTCAATTCCCTTTCCGTAAACTGACAGTTATATCCGAGCTCAGAACGAGAACGGAAATTAAGCCGATGGGATTCAGCACGGTGTTTAGTGCGTCGAAATGGTTCCGAATAGGTGTTTGAATTGGAAGATGTAGAGAAAGCTCGTGCAATAGCATTTGCTATCTCCACAACCTCCGATACATATTGACCATTTTCTTCAACGAACGAAATCTTATGTTCGGTGTATAATCCCATCGATTTCCGAACTCGGTCCCATAACTGTTTTGAGGGAGTGGCCGATGTTATGCCTGAAACATACTTTATCCAAGAGTCCCTTTGGCTTTGACGTCGAACTCGGCGAGCGTTAGCTTTCGCACGTTTGAAGGCAAGAAGATTTTGAGTTGTGGGGTACCGGCGGAAAATACCCCACGCCTTCCGTTGGATCTTAATAGCTGCAGTGCATTGAGGAGTCCACCAAGGTCTGCAATGCTTATGAAAGGTGGGAGAGTTTTTGGGGATAGCCGTATTAGAAGCGTCAATTATTACATCAGTGACTGCTTTAACTGCCTCGTCAATGCTGCCTTCTACCATCTGTTCTGATATAATAGCCTTTGATGTAAAAGTAGGCCAGTCGGCTGCCTCGTAGATATACCGCGACGGACGGCTAACAGGATCATTTACACCAATAAGAGAGACGAATATTGGGAAATGATCACTGTTGCGCAGGTCACTACCGACAAAAAAGGATAGTAAGGGTAGAATTGAAGGAGAGCAGATGGCGAGGTCTATAGCATGAAATGTGCGAGATGGTTCGTGGAAGTAGGTAGCATCACCGTTATTGAGCAGACAGAGACAGCGATTGTTGATCAGCTGTTCTATCTGTCGTCCACGGGAATTAGTGTCCCTACTTCCCCATAGTGCACTATGAGCATTAAAGTCACCGAGTATAACAAACGGTTCTGGCAATTGATCCACCAAGTTCTCAAGGCTCTGTTGCTGGATGGTAAAATTTGGTGGTAAATACAGAGTGCAGATGGTAATCATCCGTCTTACTTGTAATCGTATAGCTACGGCCTGTAACGGCGTGCTGAATGGTATTATAAGCGATGGGTGTGCATGGGAGGTAAAAAGAGCAACACCTCCCGAAGCTCTTCCATCGGTATTGATGTTATCATTCCGAATACAAGTATATCCACGGATCTTTGCTTGGTCAGCTGGCTTCAGGTTAGTTTCCTGAAGCGCGACACAAACGGGATGGTACTCTGTGACCAGGGTTTTTACGTCATCTAGCTTGTTGCGGAAGCCACGACAGTTCCAGGAAATAAATGAATTTATTGTTGTTTAAATGGGGTTTTGTGATTACTCTGCCCTGGAGGAATATGTTGAGTTTGTATTTCCATATCTGCGTCGTCCTCGGAAAAATCCGACGCATGGAGATTTAACTGCAATTCCTCGGTTTCGGGTTCAGGGAGATGTTTAGGGGTTTTGTGTAGATTTTTTATATGCTTTGGGTTTGTATATTTAGTTGAACGGTCAGTCTTGGCTCGTTTTATTGATTTTGTTTGCTCTGCTGATTTGGGGATTTGAGATGTGTCGCTCCTTCTTGGGGACAAGGTAAATACTGGTTGGTTAGTTAATTGCTTGGACGGACTAGATCTTGGTGTCGGTTTTGAATTCTTTTTTGGTGAAGTAATATTCTTTTTTGAAGTTGAAACGGTTGTATTAGTTCCAGTTTGAGACATTGCGAAAATTGGAGTTGTAACGGTACATCCAAGACTAAGATCTGTTTGGATGGCTATTGTTGTGTACGATTTTTTGGTTTTTGAGGCATAAGATATCCCAGCTGTTGGTGTTCGGGATTCGACGAGTTTTCGTGCTTCCGGAAATGATATTTTCTGAGCAATCTTTACTGATTGGACTTCCTTTTCAAACGCCCATTTTGGGCATGATCTTGAAAAGGCCGGATGGTCGCCTTTACAATTAATACAGTGGGGGTTATTGGTGCAAGCATCAGACTCGTGGCCCACTTCACCGCAACGAGCGCATCGAGTGGTACCACGACAGGATATTTTTGAGTGCCCGAACCCCTGGCAGTTGAAACAGCGCTGGGGGTTCGGAACGAAAGCACGCACCGGACAACTGAGGTATCCGGCTTTAATTCTGGGCGGCAGTGTGGGGTTGTCGAAGGTAAGGATCAGGTGTTTCGTCGGAAGCACCGTTCCATCCCTACCACGAATAGTAATTCGGCGAACACCGCACACCTGCTCGTCACGCAGATTTTCCAGAATTTCCTCCTCAGAAGTATGGAATAGGTCCGGCTCAGAAATTACTCCCTTCGAAAAGTTTAACGAATTATGAGGGGAAACAGAAACAGTAAAAGATCCTATTGTTTTGGCATTTTTTAAAAGTGTGGCCTGTTTTTCAGAGGAAGCTTCAACCAAAAGATCACCAGAGCGAAGTTTTTTCAGTGTTTTTAGTGTTCCTATAAAAGATTCAAAAGTTTTATGAATTAGGAAAGGTGAAGTTTGTGAAAAAGATTTTGGTTCATTATTGAGAGTATGTTGATCGTTACCAATTAATTTAATAATAAAAAACCGAGTGTTTGAAGAAATCATTGCAGTTTGTTGCTCCCCATTACGGGGAGAAGATAAAGAAGAATTAATGTCCATCATGAAAGGGGAAAGAATAATTCGGCCACCGACAGCGCTACCCACCACGGAGTCCTACTAAGGGGATGCAGGCAACTGCACCGGCGCTAATTGGCGACTATACGCTCACAGCGCACCCCTGAAACAGCCTCCACCCTTAGCGAGGTGTTCAGTAAGTGGCTGATTGCTTAGCCCTAGCCAAAAAAATGACCAGCCGGTTGATGTACACGGGACCATTATACACCACCCGTTTACTTGAAGCCGGGGCCAAAGCAGTGTATTGGGTCAGTATATCGTCCCTCAACTGCCAGGATCCCCTTTTCCAGGGACACGGGACACCACGCACGGCAAACACGTGGGTGATATAATCCCCAAGAGGAGCTAAAAGCACAGACTGTCGAAAAGCTTCTCAAGGGGAGCCCTCACCTCCGAAAAGGCAACCACAATGAGGGAGGAAGAAAAAGGAAAAAGCAGAAGGGTAGAGGAGGAGAAGAACGAAAGGGAGGGAAGATCACTCAGGTACCCCGGGGTTGTGAAGCCCGTACAAACCTAAAGAAGGAATGCCCCTGGGGGCTGAGGTTATAGGGAAGTCTAGTTCTTACTAGGTTTTTTTAAACACATTAAGGTTATAAGAATTGTCCTGATAAAATACTGCTTCAACCACATTGAAGTTATCGGGTAGTTAGAAGATACTGTTACTTACACACATTGTAGTTTTCGAATAGACTGGATGATCCAACAACTCACAACCACATTAAGGCTATAAGATTAGTCTGGATAATCCCATTTAATGCTACTATAACAAAGAAATAACAAATAACATTTTGATTTTTGAAATTTAAATTTATTAAAGCATAAAAAAATGAAATTCCAGATTGTTTTTATTTCTTTTATAGATAATAGCAGCGTACCACCTCCAGATTTTTTATCGGATGGATATGATTGTGAATTACCTTGATGTCAAGGACGTAGTTCTTTGCACTCATGAAGACACAAGTATGTCGCATTCAATTATTATATACATGTTCTTTCATAACAAGTTATTTTGAAACATAGGAATAAAATCACTTTATAACTGTTTCCTGAATGTTTGAGACGAAATATGACGACGTTTAGTTTCAAATAAATATTGAAATAAAAATTAAGTGAAAATTCAGATGATATTTAAATCAAGCTAGTCACAATACTTAAAACGTTACCGAAAACTTCAAGAAAACTGTTATTATTATTATAAGTATTAAGAGCCCCTCTCTCTCCCTCTTTCTCTCTCTCTCTCACTCAATCTCTCTCTCTATTTTCTCTTCTTCGTTTTCGAGCAATAATTATATGTCCTTAATAAATTACAGTCCAAAATAACTACCAATCAGGTCGGTTAATTACCTGGTCAGTTTATTACTCTGATGACTAAAATAATTTTTATGACGAAATTACGTTCAAAATACTTTAAAATGTCATAAATATATCACCCAGTTTTTAACCTCTGTAAATTTAACTGTCAGATTTATTCACATATGTTTAGTTCCAAAATATCATCTTAAGCATTATAATTAATTCTTTATAGCATTATAAACGAAAAATTTAAGTCGTTCAACAAACGGCTATTTTCACGAATTTATTTCCTGGATATAAATTCAATATGTTGAATAACACCTTGTTTTCATAAATAATTATGGCATCATATCACTATTTAAAGAGCCATATTGAACAATCTTGAAATATTGACTTATTTAATAACATATAGAATAATTGAATTGTTGAGAAGTTATTTTTTGGTTATTTCAATTAACTTCATATTAGAGCAACACATCGGGCTATTGACGACGGTCCGGGATAAATCCTTTAAGGCAGAGATCCGAGAACTGTTGAGAAGTGCTATAAAAATATTAATCATTTAACAATGCAATAAAAAATTGTGAATTTTTGTAGAGTAAATTTACAATCAATAAAAAAAATTAATTGTATAAGTTATTTTAAATCAATATTTCTAAAAATCAAATAGACGAGTACGTTTAAAAATTACGTTTACATTTTATTATTTCTGTATCTACCCGATGTATTTTTTGTCAATAAAACTTTTCATGTGCGTGTACATTATTTGACGTCTTTTGTCTTGTATTTGGTGCAGCTTCGCCAAATATGGCTCCTTGTATGACTAAAAACTTATATAGATAACTTAACCAACAAACCTTCTTTAACTTTTCAAATAATTATTGAAAACTGACTTACATACAATAAGAATCTATAGACCTTTTTTCCAAAAACTGTACTCCACTGTCCAAAATTCTGTTGAGATTCAGCAAGGGGGGAATTATAGAGATAGAGAAATTTTATAAAAACTATAAAATACAACCTAACCAACCAACTTTATTTTTGTATATAAAATATTTATTGAAAATCTACGCACATGCAATACGAAATTGTAAATTGTACTCCATTAAGTCCTAAAAATGAGTTGAGAATCAGAAAAGAATCAAGGGTAAAAAATATTTTTATGAGAACATCTAGACCAAGGACTGCGAACCTTTTATTAAGAAGTTGGTCAAATTTTGTTCATTATTTTTTTAGTACTAGCTCGTGGGTCACTTGGAAATTAGGAAGGAAGCACGGTAAAAAACTACTTTTTTTCTCAATTTTTTAATTCTTTAAAAATTAACGATCATTTTTTGTTTTACAACTTTTGCTTTTGCCAGTGGTGAGCAAAAAATTGATATAAAAGGGGAAAAATCATGCCCTGCCCCCTGCGCTGAGTTTTTAATGA
Source organism: Metellina segmentata (assembly GCA_947359465.1). NCBI lineage: Eukaryota > Metazoa > Arthropoda > Arachnida > Araneae > Tetragnathidae > Metellina > Metellina segmentata. Next base: position 85,309,014 of record OX375875.1, on the reverse strand, counting down.
ACAAGGAAAATATTTGAATTTTTTTTATTTGTATTTGTAAGAAATATTATATTTTTATAGATAATATAGTTACAGTTATGTGTATATACAATAAAGTTAAAGTATATTTAATGAGAAATCTGTTGTTTTTTGTTAGATAACTTCTTAATATCGACTTACATACAATAAGAATCTATAGACTTATTTTCCAAAAACTGTACTTCACTGTCCAAAATTCAGTTGAGATTCAGCAAGGAATTATGGGGATAGAAATTTTATGAAAACTATAATATACAACCTAACCAACTAGTTCATATTCAATATTTATTTCTTTAACGCATTTTGCAATCAATTCATTTTCAAGTTTATTTCTATAGGTAGACTTTACAAAATTCATCCAAGAATATAATTTTTCACTTGTATATGTGGATCCAAACATCGTTAAAAGAGCGTTAACCAGTTTCTTCAGTGATATAAAATTACTTGGTAAAGAATCCATACATTTAGTATAATAATTTCAATTTTTGTGTGGGATCATTATAATTTGCATTAATTTCAGACATTTTCCCTTCTACTTCGGAAATCAAGTTATCAAATTTATTTTTCCAAACTATACAGCTTTGAAATGTAACTGATTCCATTTCTATACCATTGGATAACTAACCACTTAAATTCGTTTAACTATATTGTTTCAAATTTCGTTTTGTATGGACACAAAATAAAGTGAAATGTATTTTCCATACTTTTAATTTGTTTAAATCTCCCCTCAAAGGCTTGTTTAATTTCATGTATAATCATTAAATACTTGTGATTGCATTTTCTTGAACGTCAAGTGTATTTTCCATTGTTACTGTGTTTTGAAAATGTTTTTGTAACTGAGGAAAATATTTCATGATATTTCATTTCAAAATCCATACTAAAGAAGTCAAATTTCATCATACACATCCTAATATTCTCATATAAATCTTAAAACAGCATTATGTATAGTCAATAAACGTGAAACACTTTACAAAACTCATTTATACATTTATTTTTTCGTTTTTAAGTTCTTTATTAACACTTGTATTTTCTTCATATTTTTTAAATAAAGGGTTTGAAAAATAATTTAAATTCTTCATGTAAACGATGAAAAGTTTTTAAAAATCAATTCGTGGGTGATTTAAAAAGCCTGCCTGGGTCAGTGTCTGATCCGCGGGTCAAAGGTTCGCCATCCCTGATCCAGAATAAAAGAAACCAATTGTTTCCTTCATCATAGATTTTTTTCTCCAAGAAGTGTACAAAAAACAATTCTGCACCTACTGAAGTCTGTGTTTTTTGAAGGACTGATAAACAAAATAGAGTACCAACAACATAAAACTTAAAGAACACACAATTTATTTATTCGCGTCTATTCAACGTTGTTTACCTCATTGAAATCTTTGCAAAATTATACTCCAACGAGAAATAACTATTTTGTAAACTTGAAGAGTCAGATAAGAACCCCGAAGAAGTGTCTGTGTTGAAATCTTTCAGGAAATAATTTTTTCCTTTTATTGGTAAGAGAAGTTCTACTTCGTACTGTTCAAAGTACTCTACTTTTTATCTCTTTCTTTTGTTACTTTTCTCAGTAACATATTTCCTTTTCGTTGTTATAAAGTACAGTAGAACTCCAATTATCCGAATCAATTGGGACCGGACCCCATTCGGATAATCAAAAATTCGGATAGTTGGATTGTTTCCGAAAAAAGGGTCTAGTATGTATTTTAATTAATTACTGTATGTATGTTGAAAATGGGAGAAAAAAAACCTATTTTTAAAGAAAAAGAGCTTTTAATTAATTAAATGAAAAGGCAACACTTTTACATGTTAAGCGTACTTACAAGTGCTGTACATTAGTACAGTATGTACGTACCGTACTGTAAGTGAAAGTCATTGCTTGCTAAACATCTCGGTCAATGTAAGCTGTATGACTGTCTTATCCGTTTTCGGGCAACCAAGTCGCGCATCCGCTTGACAGTGAGAAGTTGCATGTGGTCACACTCGGGCTGTCGCTCCATCCACTTCAACGCAGTTCCAAAGCCGGCAAATGGTTCACTAGCAGATGGTCCGATGTCTGCTTCAATTTCTACAATAAGGTCATCTTCTTCAACGACACTTTCTTCTCTCAGACTTTCAATAAGTTCATCATCCTTTAGAATTTTAAACCCAGAACCATTATTTTGCGAATCTCAATGCGTTTCCGTCTTAATTTTTTTCTGAAATTCTGAAAGCGATTCGGATAATCAGCGATTCGGATAGTCGGAGTTCGGATAATTGGAGTTCTAGTGTAACCTATATTTGAAGGTCTCAACTTACGCAATATTCATTGTAAACAATTTGAATGAAGCATTAACATATGAACCAAACACATTCATAGAATTTATAATGGGGTACCAAATGATTATGACTAATGAATCAGCGCACAAAATAGTTCATGCATCCGTTTACTTTTCAAATACCGTTTACTTTGCAAATACCGAGTATATTACAGAAAATTAAATTTCCCATTCTCTTCATTCCTAACTGGGTTTCTCTCATGTTTCTCAATGAAGTTTTTGCTGTGTTTATGTCCATTAATATTATCTGTCTTGTGTCTGGTCCAGCATAGCCAAATATGACCCTTGCACCATTATACCCAAAACCAACAAACTATTCTCTTCTACGGTTTAAAGCAATTTAGGTGAATTCATGTTTTACTATTTCAAGGTGAGGGATTTTGTATTAGTTTGATTAAACTTAAATTCGATCCCAAAATATGCTTTCGTGTTAAACAGAATTTAAAGTTTCTATTTTCTTGTGATAGCAGCACACACAAAATTAAAAATTTTCCTTTACATGTAGTGGCGCGCTAGCCCAATTGGAAAAGCAACGGATAAGCAACCAATGGGTAGAGAGGTCGAAACTAAGTCCAGCCAAAGACAGTAGTGAAAATGTATCTGGTGCATATTTTTCCCCCAATGGCGGACACTTATAAACTCAATCATTGGCCATTATACCGGAAGTTATGTGCACCGGACCACTTGTGAAGGAGCACCCAGTTTGAGGACCATCATTGCTCTGGTGCATCGCATCTGCTGCCCATTAAACCTGTCGTTGACGTAAATGCATGGAAGTGGTGTGGAAATTTGGAGAGTGGGGTGCCAGCTCAGGTGTTGCTCTCGTCATCTGACCGTGATTTAAAATTACGAGGCATTGTCCGTGGATCTTTCCCTTCGGAATCAATTCTGAACAGTCGGCAATGGCCCATGTGGCTCCAGTGTGACGTTAATTAACTATCTACCTACATTCGTGTGAAGTTTATGAATTTTATAATTGAACCGTAGTAATTTGATGTAAGTAAAAAGAGTGCACGTTCATATGAAGACACTAGGAAACTCGAATAAGGAAGGATTTTAGAAATGGGATCATCTTTTCCAATAAGATAGTATGTGTCGGAATATCTTTTCTGCAAAATATAAATTGAATTTATTTTTGACTTGAAGCACCTTTCGTCGTCACGTATCTTTTTTACGGTGACTTTTATTTTCAGCCAACTGATAGAAGCATTAAAGAAGCTCTGTAGAAGGAAGTAGTGTCCTTGCATTTTACTTCCGACGGCGAGTTCAAAACTGTTTTAGTTCTTTTGATGAAATGTAAGAAGAAAGACTTTGGTAACGAAAAGTTTCTTCAATTTTTTTTATATTAGGCATCGTAACATTAAAACGAGCACCTTTGATCTGCATTGATAGTCAAGCGGTTTATATCTACTATTATAAAAGGAAGTGTTTGTCTGTCTGTCTGTTTTTTTCGCGGCCGCAAAATCGTGACGATTTTATGGTACTTACAGTAATGAGATTTGGCACACAGATAATCCGAATTTGTTACAATTTTTGGGTCGCGGCGAAATTTTAAAATTTGATTTAGAAGATTTTTAAATGAATTTAATAGTTTTATTCTCCAACGGGTTCTTCAAACACGGAGGAGTTTTTCTACCCACGTTGGCCTTGGAACCGTGCCAAGTTTTTTTCATCTTTTATATTTTCACAAGAGATTGTGACGTCATGTGAACTTTCTCTTTCCAAAAAAAAAAAAAAAACAGATTGCATTTTCTGCCCTTCGTGTTACAAAAAAGAAACAGATTACATTTCCTGTCCCATTCCATTTCCGCTTCCAATCTCATCTTCAATGAGAGCAAGAAATAAAAACATATTGACTGGGATTGTTAAGTTTTTTTACTTAAAATCGGAATCGTTAAAGATAGATTGAAAATTTAAACGGATTTGAAATCAGCGGAAAATTCCATTTCCCTATTCCATTTCAGAGAAGGAGAGTTAAAAAATAAAAAAACGTGTTGACTGGGATTGTTAAGTTCTTTTTTCGCAAAATCGGAATCGTTTAAGATAGATCGAAAATTTCAACGGATTTAAAATCTGCGGAAAATTTAACACGAGATTATTACCTTACATCACGGCGTTACAACGCAGTGGCTAGTGGAGAATAAAAAATACATGATTTATTTTACTGATTTCATTGATGCTTTGATTAAGTCCCGTAGTGATATTTTTTGTTCAGCATTTCACGTGAAAAAGTAATATTTAAATAACTCTTTCAAAGCTAATTATTTTTAATTTCAAGGTATTTATCACATGACAGTATATACTATGAGAGACATTTTCTATCAAGGTAAATGTAGGTGGTGGTTGTGTTTCCTATACGTATTACTAATATGACGTCACTTTATTTGTTTTTCGAATACGATTTCACTAATTCACAACGAAAATTCCAATGAATAAGTTCTGATGTGGCATATGATAGTTCATTGGTCAACTTCAATCGGATTAAAACAAGACTGTGACAATAACCCCGATATATATCATGTGAAAGTATTTGGTTGGTTAGATGTTATAGCGCAATGATATCATACTGCGCCAAACACAAGCCAGACAGCACCAAGTAATGGACATACACACGCAAAGGACATTTTACTGACACTGAAAATAAATAAATGCCCTCAGAGAGGAATAGAACCTTCTCCACCAAAAACTCGCAGATCGCTGCAGTGTGCAAAGACCAGGTGCAGAATTGTATTCAGTGTTCAACTCCAATCAATTGCAATTATTTTGCAGGTATTTTGTCCGAATTTTAAAAACTGCAGTAGAATAAAAAACAGACGTAAAACACAATTATCGGCTAAATATGTATTACACAAATTTATACTAAAAAACACATCAAAATTAACTAACTTTCTTTATTTAAAATCAAGGCAAACTTTCAGAATTTGCAATTCTGTCGGTAACTTTTGAAGTTAAATATTTTGTCATTGACATAAAAGATGTGTTATTTATAAAGTGTTTATGGTAATTTGTACGTTGTAGGGAGGTTGTTTCGTAGCTAGAAAATAAAAAAGACGTGACAAGGAGCGCGCCTTGCATTGCAGAACATCGTAACTTGTGATTAAAAAACAAATCGGACAAAATGTTGTTAAAATTAAGGAAAAATTCTTCTGCAAAGACTTTGTTCTGCGTCTCATGTCGCAGTTTTAAGCACTTTCTGCTCCCGGGGTGCAAACTTGCTAAATCACGACGACCTCACCACGAAAGCATTTGGATAGCGGAAGCAACATCTTTGCATTCCACTTAGTTTGTTATAAGCCTAAAATCCCTCGTGTACGGAACACTCTGTAGTGTTAGATGACTATAATTTTTCCATTCCAATGCTATAGTCATAGCAGTCGACATTTTAAACAAATCCTTATTTTACGAAATTTTGTCAAGTCGTATCCAAATATCAGAACAAAATTTAATTTTCATGAACCTTTAACTCAATCCCTCAGGGCTTGTGGGAACGAGTGTTGACTTGTGTGCTCTAAATTTTTGCATCATTCGTTCATTCTGAATTCTTTTTTAAATGTCGTTGCGATTCTCTTTGTAGACTTTCCAGTGACTGAATACGCCTCATCTCTCTATAGAAAGCACATTTTTACTTCCGTTTATGAGTGGAAACGTTATAAGCCTGAAAAAGACCAGTTCAATCGCTTCATACATGTCGTTGAAAGTGGCAATCAGCAAACTGTTGTTTTCTTTATGGATGCCTTAAGTACACAGATCTTCTACAGATTCGTAAGTATTGAGATTGCAACATAAGAAGTTCTCTCAATCAACCAGTGTGCCAAGGAACAATAGGGAAACGGTTTAAATTGTCTAGTATTCATTTTATTTCAACAGTTTAGTTTCAATTTTTTGATAAGCGTGAATAAAAAATTTCAAATAGCTCTCGTATTTTTTATATACTCTTGTAAGTAATTTAGAGTATTGTTTTTTATTACAAAGATATAATAAAATACTTCAAAAATATTTTTGGAAACATACTGTTTGTTGTATAGGAGAGGTATCTCGTCGTTAGATAAACTGACCATGTCTTGATGGATGAGATGTCCCTTCATTAAAAAAAAAACGGACCATATCTGCATCTTGTCATCATAAAATAATCAGCAATATCTTGATGACGAGATATTACATCATTATTAAAATTGATAAGATTTTGAATAGATATCTTAGTTAACTAACAATATTTTGTAATAATCAACCCTAACATATCTCAACCCAATCTACATCTCAATTATGCCAATCAGCTATTTATTAGCTTAACAAGGATAAAATACTTGAATAAATGAATGTCATCCCTTTGCACTGTTTGGAACGAAATATAGGTAAACTTTATAAAAAATCTATATTTTTGTGGAAAATTAACTTCACAAGGACAGTATATTTGTATTAATAAATGAAAAGTCTTAACAGAAAGTTCTGTCTAGAACGAACTATGGGGAAATGCTGTTGAAAATCTATATTCTATGAAAAATTAACTTCATAACATTTATATTCATAAACGAAGAGTTTTTCGTTAAAGTCCTGTGTGTATATAGAAAGAAATATGGAAAATCAAGAACAAATTCCTCGGAATAATTGATGAAACTTTCTTCTTATAACAAACTAACATACACGTAAAAAGCAAATAAATAATACAATTTTGATTTTTATAATAGAAATATCAAGAGAAAAGTCAAAAATGAGTTAGTCACCTACTTACGTGAATGTAAACTCTTACTACGTCATTTCTACAAAGTATTACTGCCAATAAATTATTTCTATAAAAAAAATTTATTACTAGTTCATATTATTTCCGTAGCGTATTCCTCGAACCAATACGGTATAGCCATAAACGTGCTTTTATCGCTAAATACTCCTAAATGATCCACCTACGCCAATGGGTAAGAAATAAAAAAAAAAAAATAACGGAAGAATTTTCCTTTGGGGGTTGCTAAAGATATCCTATTAATTTATTTCCCTTTGTAGGCACATCTCGTGAAAGAGGTCCTGCCGCTGCCCTGCTTCTATCGCTGGATATTCTTCGACGTGAACGGAACTGACGTGATACCCCTGCAACGTTTCAATACATCGGCAGTTTGCTGGAAAGCCCTTTACATCGCACAAAAGAATGACAGTGTGAGGCACTTGTGTCTTCTTCATTAGATGCGCTTTTATGGGATGTCTTAATATTTGCTTTCCTTTGTACCTATCCTCGGGATATTTCTTTTTGTTCGTGATGTAACCAATACGGGCAAACATGTCAGGTGCAACAACAGGCGTGTGCAACTGAAGTGTGGGTATTGTGTTTTTTATACTTTGACAAATAAAATACTATGCACATGTCCAAAAATTAAGAATCCGAGATGAAACTTCCATGCCAAGTACCGAAGTACCTATATTAATGTATCTACGCCAATGTTCCAAGGGCTTCACAAGCTTTATGGAATAAAACATGCCTCATGGCACTACTAGGAATTAACGAAATGAAACTGCTTGTGGAATGTAGATTTTAGTTTTTGCTGAAAACATTTTTTTTGTTCTATTAACCCTCTTGGTGGTTATAAACTAATCTATGCCGTGAACAAGACATACAAAGTCAAGTAATACACAAAGACGCTGAAGTTTTGCTGATATTTAAAAGGTAATGGTAATGGTAATTTTAGTTAACGTCGTACTAGAGCAACACAACGGGCTGTGATATTTAAAAGAGAAATACACCCATTGACGAAAAATCCATCTACCGAGTCGTATAATTATCCGCTTACAGTACTCCTTTTAAAGTTGGTGATCTAAAATAAAACAATAAAAGACATTTTGAAGAATCTAAAAACCTCTTAACATTACAGAAAAAATTTCTTTTTGATGTTGTGCCTCCCACTTCCCCTCTGTCTGCGCTGTTGTTTGCAGAAGCTCGACGTTAGAAGTTAGTTCAGTCGATTACCCTATATTTTCAATATCGCTTCGACCTAATAGTTTTGTCACTTCCCGTTTAATATTGATAGAATACCAAAACGTTTATTATATTTACTTTTCTTCTTAGCATTTAAGAAAAACACTACATTTTTGTTCCTTGGTTTTCCTGATATTTGAAAACAAGTATTTCTAATTTACCCATTAGTTAAATCTTTATTTACGAATTTAAAATAGAAATATATAAATTAATATCCATCTCACTACTAACTTAAAGGTGTGAGGTTCTGTTAAGTACACACACACACACACACAGCCTCCAAACGGCCAAGTTCGAGCATAAAACGAATGAGTTTTAAAACAAAATTACATTAAACCATTATCTATGAATAAATAATTATTATAATTTTTATTCCCAAGTTGATTACCAGATCTGTGCTTCTTCAAATTTTAAATTGTCTTCTAGAACCAAATTCATATCAATCAATTTGACATGACTAAACATAAATGAACGCGTTTCCCATTGGCCCAACAAGCGTTGCTTTGTTAAAACGCCACTTCAAAATGATGCTTTCAATAAAGCGTAAATATTATTTATATATCTTCCAGATGCTAAGATAATAAGTGATTGACAGAACTTTTCACCTTGTCCGTTTGTCTGTCGTCTTACTTCTGTCTATATATAATATTCTCTTTCTACACTGCTGGCCACCCAAATTGCAACACCAAGAAAGACAAGAGATGTCACAATAAAATTTATTTTGTAGATAACATGTTGACCAAGTATCAAATGATTAAATTTATAGACTTCTGTGAAGTGTGGTTCCTGCCAAAATCAGTAGCCAGAGTAGCCGCCATTGATGGAGATCACCGCTGCCATACGCCTCGGCATTGATTTAAAGAGATAATCTGGGTCAATCGTTGAGCAACCACATGTTTTCTATCGGCAAAAGATCCGGAGAGCAAGCTGGCCAGGGAAGCAATTCAATCTGGCGATTGACGAAGAACCCTTGGACAATGCGTGCCACATGTGGTCGCGCATTATTCTGTTGAAATATGGCTGTGGGCAAGCCCTGAAGGTAAGGAAGGACAACTGGCTCCAACACCTCGGAGATGTAGCGCTGGCTGTTTAAAGTACCGGCAATGCGTACTAGAGGAGTGCGAGAGTGATATCCAACACCGCCCCATACCATAATACCCGGTGCAGGACCAGTGTGGCGGTGCATAACGCAGCTGTTCAGCATCCTCTCTCCACGGTGCCTCCAGACTCGAATCCGACCATCGTGGTGTTGCAGACAGAAGCGTGACTCGTCAGTAAAGACAATTTCATTCCATTCCGCCGTCCACATCCTTCTTTCATCGCACCATTGGCGGCGGAGACGTCTGTGGTTCTGCGTCAAGGGTAGACGAAAGAATGGACGTCTTGAGTACAGACCACTCTGCTGTAAACGTCGTCGAATGGTACGCGCAGACACTGGATGATCCGTTACAGACAGAATGTGCTGTGCTGTGGTTCGTGATGTGGCTGAGCGATCCGTCACTGCCATACGCACAATATGCTTGTTATCACGTGAAGTGGTGCACTGAGGTGGATGCGATCGAACACGTCGGTCCGTCGTACCCTCCTGCATCCAACGATCACATATCCGCATTACAGTTGTTTGGCTTCGTCCAACACGAGTACCGATTTCCCTGAAAGATAATCCACAATCTCGGAAGGCCATTATCCTTCCTCTGTCGAACTCGGATACTTGATCTAAAGATGATCGTTGTTTTCTACGAGGCATAATTGATCGTTTTTTTTTTTTTGAAAAAACCACAAGAAAAACACAATTGCAGTACTTGATATCGTCAAAATCTCCAAGACTTAAATAGCGCTTTGAAGTGGCGCCACAGGCGCGCGTGATGTGCGTCTGCGCTGAAATTCTAATCATTTGCATATCTCACCTCCGCTAATGCATGTTGTAAATTTCATATTATTTGCATGCTTCCTTCAGGGTGTTGCATTTACGGTGGCCAGCAGTGTATAATTCTCTATATAAGAAAGCAAACTATTTCTACCAACTTTGCTCTGGCATTATTTGTATCCTTTTTAATTTTTTGTAAACTTAGAAGGTTACTTTAAATAACATAACTGGGTCTATTTGAAGAGTATCACTGAAATTAACATAATGCTGTGGTCCTTGAAAGAATACCACCCCACCTCGTGTAACATCTACGTACACAATAATCCATCCCAATAGAATAAGCATCCCGCTCCGGTATATCACTTGAAAGTGTGATATCTCTGAGTTAATAAAAAATAATTCCCCTAAATTAATGACAAGTGGGAAAACACTTCATAGAATTCTGCACTCATATGTACACAGATGTACTTTAAATAATTTCTTTGTCGTTAGAAACGCTATAATTGCTGTGCACCTTTTAAGTGAATTTTAACTTATTTAAGAAGGATTCTACCATTCAAGGGGCAACATTCTAAATGAATAACCGAAGTAAACAAACATAGTATTGAATAAAATGAGGAAATTTAACCATATGTCCAAAGCTAGTAATATATTATTGTGTGAATCACTCGTAAATCGCAACTGATAGAGTTGGTAATCGCTGAGACGTCATGGACCGAATTATTAAGATAGTTTCGCTGTCGAGGGTGATTGATTCTGTGAAAGTTGGTTTGCGAAGCAAACCATTTCGGATCTTTGATAGGCGTGTTGGTTTGCAAAGCAAACCAAATGGGATTTCGTAACAATACCCGGGGGTTGGCGAGCGTAAGCAAGCAGGGGGCGAAGCCCTAGCTGTGACGTCATGGACCGGAAAGTCAAATCAAGATTCTACTAATTATTAAGATAGTTTTGCCGTCGCAGGAGATTAACTCTGCTAAAGGAGTGTTTGTTTGCGAAGCCAACCCACGGGGATTGCGTAGCAATCCCCGGGGGTTGGCTAGCATAAGCGAGCATTTGGCGGAGCCCCCTAGTAAAATAAATACTTATAATTAAATTGGAAGTTTTATAACTCGTCATATTATCGTGAGATGGCAGCACCTTCTAATTTGATAATATACACGGATATAATTTTCTCAGAATAGTGAAATGCAGATAATTTTGAGGATAGTTGCTGTTTTCATCTTTTATATTTTACACAAAAATGGAAAAATCCTATATTCTCCGGTTTGCATTGCTTCAATTGGGGCTCTCTGCCTTGGGTGTGATATTTTCTTTCTTCAGAAAAAAAAATATATTTTTTGCTTTAGAATTATGAAGGGATGTGCAAAATTTATGACTTAAGGATTCCGGTTTCTACCAAGACGCAAACAAAAATCAATGCAAAGTAAGCTTCCAAAACTATGTTTACAAACAATTTTCGAAGGTAGCCTGGTTGTGTTACTTCATTGGAATGCTAATTAATTACTCACTTACCTAAGCACCCGCCATGAAAAACTATACTCTTTTGTTTTTAGTAAGCCTACCAGAGATAAACATACAAATTTTTTTGAATTTGTATGCATTCAAAGATAACTTTCCTGGTTTTTTTACATATTTATAGCTATTCGTTTCAAATTTTTCCTCTGTGATATGTTTGTTGAAGAGTGGACATCATGGGAGTCATTTATAGTTTAAATTAACATTTCAGGATTCTGTTAACCAAGTGTGGTCTGTGTACGGACCAACTCTCACTCCATACGGAAATTGCAATATCACTGATAATCTTGGAAATTGGAGCACTGCTGAAGACAACAGGCAACTACGCCATCCGGAGGTGAGAATTAAGGATTTTGGAAACAGAGGCTTTAAAACCGCCGTTGTTGACGTAAGTGCTTATTTTTTCATTGCTTACCAGAATCCTCACAGTTGCGTTTCGGGCTACAGTAAGCCCAGTTCCACACTGGAGGAGAATGCGACAAAACATGAGATATGCGCATGCGCACTCCGTTATTGTACAGAAAATGTGTTCTCGCGCATGCTCATTTCAGAAAATTTAGTCACTGGGCTATGTTAGACCAATGTGTGGCTTGCTTTAAGAGTTGGTCTAGAGTGAGCCCTCGAAATATCAATTATTTATCTGCTGCAGGAATATGTTTATGTAACTACATAACTGCCACGGGTGTTTGAGTTGACTGAAAATGCCTCTTTTATTAGGTAAATAGTAGGATGGGACGAAAAACACTTTTTTTCGAAATCTCTCTTCTAATAGTGCGGAAAGGGTTCAATAAACACGGTGTAAAATATTTTTTGATTGGATAATATCTTCTGCCACCGCATCGCACTTAGATTTAAGTAATTGGTAATTTTTTAGTTAACGTCGTACTAGAACAACACAACGGGCTATTGACGACGTTCCGGGATCAGTCCCTTAATGGAAAGATCCGAGGACAACACCTCGTAATTTTGAACCACGGTCTGATGACGAAGCAACACCTGAGCTGGCACCCCACTCTCCAAACTTAAATTTAAGAAATTTGGGTTTTTTTTTAAATAAATGCGGCAATTTTTACTGGACATTGGAAATATAGTTATTTTAAAATATTGCTATTATAATAGTGAGGAAGAGGTGCCCACTGGGTTCAAAAAGAAAGGTGTAAAATATTTTTTTGATCGAATAATATCTTCTGTTTACGCATCGCAATTGAAATTTTGCTATTTTTGACGAAAAGTGCTCTTTTTCCCGTCTTTTCATGCTGCCTGTATCTGACAGGAAGTGAAAGGAGGGGAGGGGGGTTCACAGTTCACATTCCTCCGCAGATATATCGGAAGTAGATTTAAATCTGGACATTTGCAAACTATCGACACGAGCCATTTAATCTCTCTTACTTATCGTAAGTACAAACAATTAACTAACTCCGTTTGTATCTAAATCATCACAAATGCGACTTGGCCTCCCTTCAACTCCTATAGTTGCCAACAGGTTTGGAGTCTCGGACCGGGTTGTGGCTGCAATTGCTTCACGTGTTCTTCACGATGTCGGTTTCATAACTAGCAACAACTCAGATTTGGTGGTTGACAAAAATAAGCTGTGAAGGGAAAAGGCTAAAGTTAGAAGGAAAAATTAGAAAGGATTTAAAATTTCAAGTTTTAACGTGAAGATTAGGCATTACCGTTGAAGGGGCGGTATTTTGATGGTCGTAAAGATTCAACATTGAGAGAGGAGATACTAAAAGATACACAAGTAAAGCAAAAGTGGAACATTTACCTCGTAGTGAAGAATCGGGTTCACGTTCAATTACTCATTTGAGTCCATCATTTGGCACCGCAAAATAGATTTCCGCGACTATTATCGGATATTTTGAAGGTATCACAAGAGACCTTTCACAGCTTCTAGCAATTGACTGTGACAGCACATCTGTTGATAACGGATGGAAATTTGGTGTAATTCGGTTTTTGGAATTGAAACTTGGTAAACTTCTGCAGTGAGTAATATGTCTCCTGCATTTTAATGAACTAACTCTGAGGCATCTGTTTGAAACGTTGGATGCGCCAACAAATGGTCTAAAGTCATATTTTGGCAATATTTTAAAGGCGCTCCTTACATGTGAAACTTTGCCATTGCAACTTTCGAAATTATTGACGACGAGTTAGCAACAACTGATAGACGTAACTTAAGAAAGGATGAAATACTTACTAGAAATATTTCAAGCGGTGCGATTGGGTAATTGTTCTGATGAACTGGCTAGACGCAGTCCTGGTCCATTATTACATTCATACTAGCTAACAACAGCGAACAGAGTTCTAAGACTGTTCTAAGTTAGTTCTCCAGATCCTTCTTTGAAGTTGAAACAAATCGCTGAGTTTGTTATGAAAATTTACACTCCAAACTGGTTTAATATAAAGTCTAAACACTCGCTGAAAGATTGAGTTAAGCATGTGTGGATCACTATTTCTAGATCCAGGTATTTATCTCAAGACCTCAAGGACGTCGTTGATGGAGTAATGTGTCGAAATTCGTTCTTTGCTCATCCTGAGAATATCTTGCTGTGTATGTTGATCGATGAAAGACCGCACATCATAGAACTTGCTGTACGATCTATTATTAAGTCTAGAGAGTCATCTTCCAATGTGAAGTCATTACCATTTATTTCTCCCACCAAAACTGAATTTTGAAGCTGCTGACTATAAGGAATTGATTGACTGGTCATCAATTACTATTACTTCACCAATCCTCCGTGAATCGTGATATATCCCCTGTGTATTTAGTTCCATTGTGCGAGATAAGAAAAATCCAGAATGGGACTTTGCTCTCTTCCCATGTCATACATAGGCAGTTGAACGGTGTGTCAAGTTAGTTACAGAAGCATCCGCTAAGGTTTGTGGGTTTCAAAGCTGGTTCATTAGATCCACATTCTTTTCCTGATTTATTATGCCTGAATTCGACCATATGACTGATTTCAAGCCTCTTCCTGCTGATTAAGTGTAAGTAAACCTTTGTTATTGCCATGTCATTTACATTTCTATGGTTACAATATTCTCAACAAATATTATATTAATATATAGCGACTCAGCTATTATTTAATAATTTTCAGGTAATATAATCAAATGTACAGTACAATACAACAATAAACAGTGCTTGTACCCATCTATTTTTCGTGTTTGATTTATTTCTATAACACATAAAAAAGTGTAACTTTCTTCAAAAACTGCGAAATTTCAATTGCGATGTGGAAACAGAAAATATTATTCGATCGAAAAAATATTTTACCCTTTTCTTATTCAACTCAGTGGGCACTTCTTCCGCACTATTAGAAAAGCAATATTGAAAACTAATTATACTTCCAACGCCGAGTAAAATTTGCCAAATTTTACCCAAATTTCCAAAATCCAAGTGCGATGGTGGGGGGGGGGGCAGAAGATATTGTCCAATCAAAAAATACATTTTACCGGGTTTGTTGAACCCAGAGAGAACTCTTCCCGCACTATTAGAATAGCGCTTTCGAATAAAAGTGTTTTTCGGCCAACCCAGTAGATAGGTAGCTGAATTCATGCCGCACAGGAGCAACATAACGGGCCTTTGGTAACAGTAAGGGACCAATTCCGAGGGGAGACATCCGAGAACAAGCTATGAGGTTTGGTCAAATGATAAGGTCAACACCTCAACACTCTATCTAGCACTCCATGTCCAAATTTCCACACAACGCCAACTTGAGGCCGTGCCCCAGCCTTCACATACACAACACCCTTTGATAGGATCGAGCTTTTGAAGTATCTAACTCTTACGTTATAGACGCCATTAACTCAATCTGAAGTAATCAACTAGCATCACCTTACTGTTGCGTTTACCATTAACTTATGAATTTAAACTAGTTTAATCTCTTGATGTTCAATGTGGTCACCAATATTCTGTACATCGTCACTCAAATGCAAAGGTCGTTTGTCTAAAAGCCGCATTTTTCAGGAGAGCAAAATTAATATTAATTCCTTCCTCGTGATTAGTTTCTATTATATACATTTGATTGTAACTTTTATTAGATCAGCTGATGGTCTAAAGTGAGCCCTAGACATAAGAGATTTTGCCACCAAGTTGAAATCACAAAATGCCTCAAACAGCAATAACACTGGTCAACAGTGAAATTGCTTCTTGATGAAAGAACCCAATCCTGAATTATTTCAACGTGCCAAACACGAATATCACATAAAAAAAGTTGATTGCTTCGCGTTGCAGAGATATGGACGTTTTGTCCGTTATTTAGGAGCTATCGCGTAATGTAATGCAATTTACTAAGATGAATACATGGAGACGAAATTCTTGTGGCATATTTCATCATCCCTTTACACAAATAAGTTATTGCATCAAACACACCAAGTTTCTATTGGCAGCTTCGCAAATGTGATTGCGCAAAAGCAACGAGAGATGGCACGGCTCGATTAAGTTCTTCGTGACTTCGTTAATAGTGCTAATGACGTCTTTTAAATTTGCGGAGAAGTGACATTGGCTGCATAGACAAAGACCATTAGTGCGATAGTTAAGAAAGTGCATCATTTGTATTTTGGTTGAATGATAGGCAACCAGGACAAATAATGGGCCCGACACGTATGTTATCGCACTTCTGGAGTTAATATTTCGCAGTGGCTTTATGGCAAAAGAAGGGCAATTCCATTTGCTGTGCTCATGATGTAGAGGGAGCCAACCAATTATGTTGATGACTGTTATTTCTGCATGGTACCACCAGTTTCTGAAGGCATCACCAATAAAAAGAAATGGACAGTTGAATACCCTAAATATACCATCTACTCTGCGTCTTGTCTCGCATGGCGAAACACTCCCTATTCCAGAGATACCTACAGATTTTTCTATCAGTTCAGACGAGGAGGATCGCCATGTGTCCACGAAATATCATAAACCGTCAACGTCAACACGTGGTGGCACTATGGATGATGACTTTTCGTATTTTGATGAAATATCTGTGCCACATAAACTTAGCTCGGATTAAACTGAATGATTTTGTTCAAGATTTGGATCTGTCCAAAAGCAAAGACCGCAAAACTTCACCAGTGGAATCTCGAACAACATGTCCGAGTGACTTCATTTCGCCATCGTCATCAGTCCTTTGAATCTTTCTTTGAAAAAGAAGAAAGTCTTGTGTTCTGCTGCGATATGGATGGCCTTGTACAAGAACTCGGCATTGTACATGAGCCCCATGAATGGCGACTGTTTGTAGACGAGTCAAAACTGAGTCTCAAAGCGGTTTTGCTGCATAAGGGGAACCAGCTTCCATCCATGCCTATTGGACGTGCTGTCTACATGAAGAAGACGTTCTACAATCTAATAAGCTGCTATTGGAGAGGGTTAACTACTGCAAGTATGGCTGGCAGATCTGTGTTGACCCGAAGGTAATGACTTAGTTGATGGGTTTGCAGCAGGGATATATAAAGAACTAGCAAAATACCCGACCTTACTCGGTTTGAATTGGTTTACTCTAGATATAAGAGATAATCAAAATATATAATGACTTACGTTTTTTGTAGAATAAAAATTTATTTTAACATCTTTCGCCATCTTTATATTTTCTACAACTTACTTTGGACACAAATCCTACACATGCATATCCATTAATGTAATACATTTCACATACATCGCACAATTGCTGTATGACAAAGCTACAAAATGACGAAAGGTGATACTAAGGTTACTACTATAAAAGACGATTTTGAGGGAGATTTGGAATTCCCTTTCTTAAGTTCTTTTCATGTTCAAGTCAATTAATTAAAATTACGATTTACGGCGAGTGCTCTCGCACTCATAGTCAACAAAACAAAAATTTTTTACTTGTGGCACTCTTGCCTCCGGTATGCGACATTGTGAATTTTTGCAATCTTCTCCTGTCATTATTACAACGAATTTTTTTAATGTTGGAAAAAGTTCCAGTTTGGATGAATAAACATTATTATTCTTTCAATAACGGCATTATTCTTTAAATAACGACATTATTCTTTAAATAACGGCAATTATTCTTTAAATAACGGCATTATTCTTTAAATAACGGCATTATTCTTTCAATAATGGCATAACTACACTTAAAATTTACTGAAAATTTATACTGACTTACCTAACATTTTTAAGTCTAATACTTTGTGGTGCTGTTGCGTGTGATGAGAAGGAAAACACATTTATTAAAATAATAAATATTTAAAACTGGAAACAGCGAAGTAAAACAAAATAAAAGAAGTCGCAAAAAATTGTTCTAAAGATATTAATTTGTGATTCAATTTTATCTCTTGATCTCGCACAGTTGCCACAACTTACAACTAAAAGTGTACAAAATTTAGAAATGTGAAATTAATTCAGAGCGAAAGAACCAGAAAAAATATCACTGCTCACGCGATCTTGTTCATTCTCGTTTCATTGAAAAATATCGTCTGTCCCAAATATTCGGAAATCGTTTTCATTGCGCAAAGAATAAAAATAAGACTCGAAATAAATGAAGTATCAGAGATGAAATTCTATTTAAAAAAAAAAAAGAATTTTAGAAGAATAATTACTTTTTCAGCAGTACTGGTAAAGCAATCGAAGTAATCGTAATATTCAATAGACATTCCAATTTTTCCAGAACTACCAAATTATGGTTGATTAAAGTATACTTACTCAGGTGTTTTAGCATGAAACTCAACTAAATATAACAATAAAGAAATGTTTAATATTGCGTTCACTAAACTAATAGATAATGTATAAAATAAAATACACTGTAATCAAATATCTGGAATACAATTCATGTGATGTCTACACAAACACACAAACACAAAATCGAGCATAGAACAGAAAGACGGACAGACAGACTTTCGCAACCAATACCACTCACTAAATGAAGATAAGTACTCACTGTATGCAAATTTTCATGAAAATATCTTAAACCGCGTGGACGTGTATAGGGCACAACAGACAGACAGACAGACAGACACCAAAAGAAAAAAAGGCGGATTCGGCATCAGAAGGGTCCAAAACGGATAGAAAACTTGAAATGGGTCGAAAATATTGAATGTACAAACAAACACTTCATTCTTATTTATATAGATTACTGTTTTCTTTGTTTATGGGATGGGTAGAGCAATCGGGGATTTGCACAACATCTAGAAAGAGTCCTTCGAGGGTATCTTTTAAGCCCGGAGAAATGAATGTACTGTACACACCATTAGTAAAACCGCACAGAAACATCATTCCTTCTTTACACATAAAGGTCAGTGATGAGCACTGCTAGCGATTCCATCAGGACATTGCCAAGTTGGAGCAACGTTACCAGGGCAAGTGGTCCACGTCAATGCTGGTTGTCTATTGTTGGGCGCTCATCAGATATACTCCTCTCGTCGATCACAAACGACAGGCCTAAAGAAAGTGAAAGTCCGAAGAAAAATAAGGGTATTCTTCAAATGTATTGTATTATAATATTTACATAAAAAAATTTTTTCTCAATAATGCGCACACATTACAAAAAAAACTGTAGCCAATTCAGCTTTTTCTTTATCATATTCGTATTCAGCATATTGAATTAATTAGGCAATGACTAATTTTATTTCGAAAAAGCAGAAAACTTTTGAAAATTTGTTCCCAGTGTAATAAACTAAAAAGAGTAATTTTTGACGTACGACCTCCTGGCACTTTGAGTGACGATATACATATATATCTTAGGATTATAATATTTGTTTACAGGAGCAACCATTTTTTAAGCAAACCGAAGATGGGTATGAAGGAATAGAATATGAGTTGGTGAAGACTCTCAGTACTAAGTTAAATTTTCGGTAAGTATTGCTAAAGATACCTTTGAAAACTATCAATTATTGTATTGGTTAAAAGTAATTTGCTTGAAGTGTACAATATAAATAACAGGTTGTGAAATAAATTTCCCAACGATGCTTTAGTTATGATGAAATATTTCTCACATGTAAATTACTTTTCTTCCCACCCCCATTTAACCAGTCTTCCCTGCATGTTTTGGCCTTCTTGACCAATAGAATATTTCCTAGAATTTTGTCAACCAATAATCGGAATTATCAACCACCCAGAAATCTCACAATAGAAAAATAGTTGTATTGTCTGTCTCAATATCTGCAATTATTTGTCACATCACAATGAAGTCGGTCTTAAAAGCTGTAAAATTAACTTCGGAAAACTTGTCAAACAATAAAGTTGCTATTCTACAATGGGTTCCAGCGCATTATAATATTTCCGGAAATAAGATAAGACATATTGGACGAAAAAAATGACAATTATTTTGCACCTTTTAAAAATTATTTTATTTATTTTACTACACGAATTATACGCAGCGCATTATAATATTTCCGGAAATGAGATAAGACATATTGGACGAAAAAAAGGACAATTATTTTGCACCTTTTAAAAATTATTTTATTTATTTTACTACACGAATTATACGCAGCGCATTATAATATTTCCGGAAATGAGATAAGACATATTGGACGAAAAAAAGGACAATTATTTTGCACCTTTTAAAAATTATTTTATTTATTTTGCTACACGAATTATACGCAGCGCATTATAATATTTCCGGAAATAAGATAAGACATATTGGACGAAAAAAAGGACAATTATTTTGCACCTTTTTTAAATTATTTTATTTATTTTACTACACGAATTATACGCAGCGCATTATAATATTTTCGGAAATAAGATAAGACATATTGGACGAAAAAAAGGACAATTATTTTGCACCTTTTAAAAATTATTTTATTTATTTTGCTGCACGAATTATACGCAGCGCATTATAATATTTCCGGAAATAAGATAAGACATATTGGACAAAAAAAAGGACAGTTATTTTGCACCTTTTAAAAAAATTTTTATTTATTTTACTACACGAATTATACCAACAAACAATGGAAAAAAATTCCCAAGCGAGTCATAGGAAATCAAGAGCGATAGTTGGATGAATATTTCGCAGATTTGCACTAGGGATGCGACATCGATTGTAATGTTTTCAAACCATCGATGTATTTACCATCGATGTATTGGAACCTATGGTTTTCTAACATCGATGTTTATACTTGTCGATATTTTATTTTTAAATAAAAAAAATACCATTATAAAAATTAAAAAAATAACCAAGTAGCATAAGTTTTATAATCAGTAAATTGGACATACTTTTAGGCCATAGCGACCAAGGGTGAAGGTTCTGAAAGTAGAGAAAGTAGGGGTGTTCTAAAAACGTTGTATTTACCATCGATTTATTGGAGCCGATGTTTGTTTAACATCGATGTTATAACATTGTCGACGTTTTAAGTTTGTCGTTGTTTTATTTTAGAATAAAAAAAGTACCATAGAAAAATTAAGAAAAATTAACAGTGCAACTAAGTATTTGTAAGTGATGGCGACATCTATCCCATCAGAAAGAGTTTTGCCCTAACTGGTGGGATAGTTAGTGAAAAAAGAAGTCGGCTTAAGGTAGAGAAAGTTAACAAACTTACAATAATTATGTGTTACGTACCTACCTAATTATACTTGTAGTTAGTAGTACTTACGTCAAATTGTTGCAAATATTTTTTTCTTTTATATTATGCAATTTTAAAATTAAAAATTTCTTAATTTTTCTGATTAATTTTTTTGACTTTGTTTTGACAGTTAAAAAAAGTTTTACTTATACATTAATAAACACGTTAAATGACCAATTAAATATCTCCCACTTGACGAACATTAATATTTGAAATTGCTAAACCAGTTTTTAGAAATGAGGGAAAAAAGTTTTAAAACATCGATGTTTAAAAACATCGATGATTTTAGGGCGATGAATTATCAACATCGATGTTTCAAAACATCGATCTTTTGCTGTCGATGTCGTATCTCTAATTTGCACGTGCTTTCCTGGCCATCAAGATCACCTGACCTCAATCCAATTGAGCCCATCTGGGACGTAATTCAGAGAGATATCCGAGACTCAGACCACTTACGATCTTCTCTTCGTGAATTGTGAAAACGTATGGTTTCCCATAGCTTCCAGTGTCTTGTCGAGTCCGCCTGAAGATGAATCGCTGCCATCATCAAGCCGATCGGTGGCGCTCCGCGCTACTAGACAGGTATCCCTAATTCAATTGCTCTTCAGTGTATTCCAAGAACATTAAGAATATACACTATTTAAATAATCTCAATGACATCATCACGTTTACATACTCTCATACTTCAAAATATGTATATCACAGGTCAGAGCTAGGATCCAACCTCACCTCCTTTCTATCTCTAACCGTCGTCTTTAAAGTGCTTTTCCGCAGTCTAAAAATAATCCAATGGTAAAAGAAAATAACCAATCAGAGATCGTCTGAACGAACACCACTTACAAAGGACGCTCTATTTGCACCTGTTCTTAAGTCGTCAATCAGAATACAATCGGCATTCCGAAATTCCGATGAAACAATGGAGTAGGCACCTGCTCTGCAAGTGACCCTTCCCAAAGGTCAAGCATCACAGAGTTTCTCACGATGTCACAGTAAATATGGAATCACAGTATGCAAAGTTTCGTGAAAATATATTCAACCGTTTGGACGTAGTACGGGCACAAGCATAAAGCAGACAGATGGACAGACACCAAATGCAAAAGAGACGGAATTTGCATCAGACGAATCCAAAACAGATAGAAAACTTGAAATGGGTTGAAAATATTCAATGTACACGTAAATACTCCATTCTTATTTATATAGATGTTTTATTATCCTTATCGTATGTCCCAAATATTCAGAATTTTTTTTATATTTGGTAAAGAAAATATAAGGCTCAAAGTAAAAAATTATTGGAATTTAAAATCTGTAAAAATGGCTTTTGGAAAATAATTGCCTTTTCAGCACTACTGGTAAAACAATCCGTGATCGCAATGCTCAATATAACTTCCAGTTTGCCCAAAACTACGAAATTATTATTAATTAACGTATAGTTACTCAGATTTTTTAGCATAAAACTTGTCTAAATATGCAAATGACATTTAAATCAAATATTCACTACAGTAAAATACAATTGTAAAATATAGAACTTTGTATTAAAATATGTAAAATGCATTTCTTGTGGTACTCGCACAGACACAAAAACAGACCTATAACAGGAAAGCAGACAAACTAATGCAACCATTTACAGTTACATAGTAATGCAAGTACACACAGTGTGCACAGTTACATGAAAATACATCCAGCCTTTTGAGTGCTGTACTTGCACACGCATACAAACAGATGGACAGACAAGCAGATAACAAAAGCCCAAGACACCGATTTTGCATCAGGAAGGCCAAAACAGAATAAATAACTTGAAATGGGTTAAAAATATTCAATGTATAAACGCTTCATTTTCATTTGTATAGATAAAGTGCAGGGTTGAAGTGTTCACAGCTCAGTCATGTTATCACAGTAAATTCTTAACGTCTACTTCCATTGCAGCGCATTCAAAGGCGTTTCAATATTTTTTTTCACCTTTTGGGTAGATATTTTGTTTATTTTTATAGGACCATAATAGTCAACAGGACTGATCCAGACTTCGGGAGCCAGTTACCTAATGGTGCTTGGACAGGCTTCATCGGACTTGTACACAATGGGGTATGTATATTACTACTTGCACATTTAATTTTATTGCTTTCCACACTTTTTGAATCCGTTTTTCTTAATTAAAGAGCTTTCTAAGAGAGAGAGATATTACCACTAAAACGAAGGAGTATAATATGTCTAAAAGAACTAACATCAACTAAAATCCTTCGTATCTGTGGCATCCATTTCCAGGATGTGGGACTACGGTCTGTGTTTTTAGGATCCAGAACGTTGAATGTACATACGCTTTGATTCGGTCATGTCTTTTTCCAAAAACTTAAGGTAAGAAATTTTTGACATCAACCATGATGTCGCTAGGAAGTCCTCTATTCTTTTCTAGAGTATAACCAGGAAAATTATACTCGTCATTTTACTCAGTCAAAAAAAAATAACTTTCAAATACAATGAATAATTTTATCTAATTTTCCCTCATAAAAAAATCTACAGAAGAGAGTCAATTTATCCAAACAAAGAATATTTTAAAAAAAGTAAATCACATGTACTGATGACCTATGTCTGTGTTTCTAGTACTCAGGTCTGTAGACTCCAGTATGATGATATAGGGTCCAGGTCTGTGTGTTCCTTGGATTTAAGTCCATGGAATCCAGTACCAAGATATGAACCCCAGGTCTATGTTCCTTGGATTTAATGTCTGTGGGCTTCAATACCAAGATGTAGAGGCCAGGTCTGTACGCTCCTGTACTAGGATCTGGTACAACAAGTAAATCATATATTTCTTCGATAAGTAAATTAGATGTGGTGTTTCAACAAAT
Organism: Metellina segmentata; assembly: GCA_947359465.1. Lineage (NCBI taxonomy): Eukaryota > Metazoa > Arthropoda > Arachnida > Araneae > Tetragnathidae > Metellina > Metellina segmentata. The sequence goes on along the minus strand of OX375875.1, from coordinate 85,284,993 downwards.
CAGATGCAATGATGGCATGACAGGAAAGTAACAAAATAGTAAAATCTGTTGACTTATAAAGTTCTTAATATTTCGATATTCTACGCATTTTTAATTTACTATTACCTTACACATAAAACATCTGTCGTTACTTCTTATACTTTACCTACGAAACACCTTGCATTTGTCTGTACCTTATTCCTAAAGAAAGCAACCATTATTTTTCAAACCTTGTGTTCTCTCAATAGCGAGGGAATAAATGGATCTCAAAACATCTACTTCTTTGTTTCCAGAGTGCTTTATTCACAATTGCAACACTGTCCATCACTAACCAGAGAATGACGTCAGTTGATTTTAGTTCGCCCTACTTTTTCAGCAAAGTTGGCTTCGTAGTCATGAATCCAGCCCTTCTGCCTAGGAAACTCGTACTCCTCCAGCCGTTCACATCTGATGTAAGTTTCCTTATTAATCAGTGCTTATAGTGATAATTGTTATAACTATATCAAGATATATACATAACTAAAGGACTTCATTAACTACCATATATTCCAATAGCTAAAAACCTACTTCCGTTTCATGAATGTAAGGTTTGAATTTAGTGCAACAAGGGAAATATTTATTCATAGTGCATAGTTTGATGCCATAAAATTTTCTCATCTTTAACCTTTTGAAACGCAATATTCTAAAATAATATTGTTTCTTGTTGTTTCTCATGCCTACACTGGCAGACCAGAGGAGTGCCAGGCCCGTCGAAGACGGCAAGTGGGGTGCGCCTTCCATGTTATTGAACTCCATTGGGAGGAAGTCCGACTTTGCTCGACATACATGACATATCCGTTTTACAGGAAGGTCTCCTTTCATACATCCATTCACTCACACATATCGTAATTTAGATCCCAATCAGACGCCGATAACCCCCTGATCAGGTACCCCCAGAGGTATTGATTTGGCATGGGAGCATGGGGGACTTTATGACCACGACCTATTTAACGTGGCCCAGTCACCAGTAGTGAACACTACGGTCATTAGCCAGGTCGAGGCGCCGATCTTTCAATCATCATAATTGCAGGCTCCGCCAAGGACAGAACCCACAACCCTTCTGATGCTAGCCCGACGCTCTACTGACTGAGCTACCGCGGCTCTATATTATTGTATTAAAATAATATTATTGAGTTTAGTGTTAAGTACTGTCGCCAGAAGACGCCGATTTCCCGAATATTCTTTAGGACAGTCAGACGCTTCGATCTGTGTAGAAATAAGTACTTTAGATTCAGTTCGTAGCCTATCTGGAATACAATATTGATCACACTCCAAAAATGGTATTATTGTGTAAACAAACTATCATGAACCTTGCTATAATTCTTTTTGTGTAGTACATAATGTAAATTAAATTTGTGTTTTCGTGAGTATATTAAAAAATATTTGATGTATTGGGGGGGGGATACTTTAGAAACATACATTACCACTATACTGGATGAAACGTTGCTTTTACTAATTACCTTGGTATAACCTAGAGCTAGACCAAGTCCAAAAGACCATGCTTTGTCAGTCGCACAGCGAGAAACTCCTGTTCATTCAGAGGAGCTGCCTCACCAATACAATCTAAAATATGGAAGAAGTTTCTTTTGTTTCGGAACAATGATAAGTTGGAAAGTCCTTAACTCCTCTTACAAAATCTTGTGCGTCCGCTTCTAAGTCTTGCCAGATTAGTCCTAGTCAGTTTGAGTGAAACAAATAACAGTATACGAATTGTACTATGCAGAAAATAAATTGTAATACCTTTATACTTGTTTTGTTCTTAAAATTTTGGAACTTTTGAATTATATAATTTTATATGCCACCACTCAACTAAAATACAGCTTGACACTGTGACTCATTGAGTTTGTGCACTGCGCTAGCGACCTGTGCATTGTAGGTTTCCATACTTGTAATTTATCATGCGTGTATTTCTTTCTTCTGTGTCAGCAAAATATTTCATTATATGTGTAAGTACATTACTTGTCTGTCTTGTATATGGCTCAGCTAAATCCAATATGGCCCTTGCGCCATAAAACCCAAACCATCACCAACATCAGAATATCAAATGAAAGAGTATTAATACCTACCCTAAACCATTTCAAAGAGATAGGATGTCAAACATCCAGTCACTCCTACAAACAAAGTCCTGCAACTAAATCCACATAAATTGTTTAATTATTCAGTTTAAGTAACGTACATAACTATTTTTTTTAATATCTAATTCTTAATTTTAAAACATTGCCTTCAATCCTAAAATTAGTATACAATTCTAATATGCATTTACAATGAAACAAGGATTATTCACTAGAATAAGTAACACTCATAGTATTTCTCTATCGAAACTTAAACAATCAAGTAGTTCTTAAAAATATTTCCTAAAAAGTAATTTGAAACTTTTTTTCTCTAAGGTGTGGATTTCACTTGTATGTACGTTTATTGCGTACGCAGGAGCACTGTACCTGATTACCCATTCTCTGCCTTGCAAAAGTGGAATACGTAGGTCTTACAACATTTGGTTTTTACTGAGGGCTTTTGGACAACATGTGTGGTAACTAATAACTATGTAAACAAAGAGTAATTGACTGTGAAAAAGATGTTATGTTGTATAATTCTACTATTCAAAGCTGAGATAATACTTTTTGAGGATAAGAATAACAGACTTAGCATTCTGCTGAAGTTACTTGCGTTCTGAGTTTAAATTTGTTCTGAGATGGATTAATTGCTTTTCTGATTCAGAACGTGTCATCTTGTGCCGTGACTACATTTAATCCTAAGGACAATCCTCCCGACACAGGGGAGGATTTATTTAACCTTTTGTATACTGAATTTCTTTAATTAAAGTTTTTTAAATTTGTGCTAACTTTTTTAAGTACGTAATTTAAGAGCAAGTAAACACCCTACAGCACAATTTTCATTATAAGTCATCACCAAGGTCATTAATTACATGGAAAATATTTTGGCAAAGTCTCGACAACACCTTACGGAAACACTATTTTTGTAATAATAATATCATATTTTTTGTTAATACAGGTGACCCTCTTATAACACGGTTAAACGGTACCGTGTTATACGAAACATTGAGGCTCATACAATTTTGTATATTTGGTACCGTGTTATATGGAAACCGTGCTATAGGAAATCCATGTTGTATAGAAACCGTGTTAAGCGAAATTTAGGAATTATATAAAAGTAGAAATTGCTCTCCGTTTAATAAGGAAACTAAAAACTTGTTGAACGGAGTATAAGAACATAGAAACAGATAACATATTTATATGTGTTTTAAATAAAGTTGACTTAAGGGATCATTAAATAATATAAGTAAATTCATATAAGTTTTAAAAACATTTTAACTATGTATTAAACCTTGTGGGCGTGTGTAGGCACACATACATACAGACAGACTAGACAAGATAGACAATACAGACCAGACAGACATAATAGAACCAAACGGATAGAACATGACAGACCAGGCAGACAGATCAGATAGACAGACCAGACAAAACAAGACAGAAACAAGACAGACAGACTGAACAGACAAACATGACAGGCAGACAGTACAGACCGACTGAACAGACAGACAGTACAGACAGACTGAACAGACAGACAGACATGACATACAAACCGACAGGACAGACAGATAGGACAGATATGACAAATAGATAGGATAGACATGACATACAGACAGGACAGACAGACAGACTGAACAGAAAGACGGACCAGATAAATTGCACAGATAGACATAAACGACAGACAGACCAGACAAGACAGAACAGAACAGACAGACAGGCCAGACAAACAGACAGGCCAAACAGGACAGACAGACAGAACCGACAAACAGACATACCAGACAGACTGAACAGAGACAGAACACACAGGTGAAAAAAATCTAACTGGTCTTTACTTAACCGTCCAATTGACCAGCAACAGGTAAAAATTAAACCGTGTTATACGAGGAACGTCGCACATTTAGTACCGTGTTGCAGGGAATTTGTGTTGTAAGTGTACCGTGTTATAAGAGGGTCACCTGTATTTGAAATTTTAATGGTAATTTGAAAGATACGAAAAGTTTAACAATAATTGTATCAAATAATTGTGATGTGTATAATTTAAAAAAATATAATAGAGACTTTTTACATGTCTCACTACTTAATCACCGATAAAAATGAGCAGGACAGAGGGCAATAAAAAAGGAGTCTATTAGACAACAGTCAGACTTCGAGTGCTACAAGAGATGGCGCAGCAAATTACAAGTTGCGTATCAAGAAATTAATAATTCCCTTATCATCAATACTCAGACAGATTTCATTGCCTCATTTGATGGGACATCTCATAGTAAACAGATGGATCACGGCGCGAGAAGATGCATTTCGCAAGGCTTGCCCAAATTAATTATTTCTGATGCAATGGGATGAGAAACTGTATAATAGGCAAGTGAAAAAATATCTGAATATATTATAAATATATATATACTTATGTACTAATTATATACTGGACAGCAAGATGTGATGGTATAAGGGAAATAATACATGCTTTAATCGGGGGGGTGGTCACCCACGGGCTGCACTTACACTAGTAACCTTTCTAGGCATTCATTGTCATTGTCATATAGAGTGGGGAGGTCAGGAAAGCCCTAGGTGCTGATTCCACTAGGTAATATTGCACCAAACCCCATTGTTTTTCGATACTCCTGTCAGAGAAAGCCAGATTCCTTAAGAAAGGCCAAAATGCTTTTGACAGGTTCTTCGTGAATTGTATTCAAGTTCTATTCCAACACCTAGACTTGAGTGCCTTATGTGAAGCAGAGCTTCGCATTCAAAAAGTATGTGGTGTGCAGTTTCCTCCACCATATTGTAAGAGGTTCTTCTTTAAAGATTCCCATCCTATGAAGGTGTTTTCTTAGGTGATAGTGACCTGTGAGAAATCCAACTATCACCCTCATCTTATCCCTGCTAAGACGAAGGATCTGAGATGATATTTTCATGGAAGGTTCTTGAATCATAAGCCTTGCATGTTTTTGATCGGTGGTTTGCTTCCACCTTTTTGTAGTTTCTTTAAGCATTTTTTCTCCTGTCACCCTTTTTGCGGTAGTCTTAGAGATCCCGCAAAAAGGCTCAGGGCTTAAAGGTAGGTCTGCAGTCCCCAGTTTGGCTAACTTATCTGCATTTTCGTTTCCTTCTACACCAGTATGCCCTGGTACCCAAGTAAGAAAGATCCTATTATGGGTCCCCCAAGTCTTGTAGAAGGTTCCTACATTCCCAAACAAGTTTGGAGCTTATTTGGAATGAGTTTATTGCCTTTAAGGCTGCTTGACTGTCACTAAATATGTAGATTTTCCTATTTGAGTAGGATCTTCTAGAACATTCATGTAGACAGTAGATGATAGCAAGCAGTTCCGCTTAAAATACTGCGGCATGTTTTCCTAATTTTCGTGAAATCCTTGCCTTAGGGTACGTCCATAGTGCACCGCTTCCAGCTTCCTGCTTTACCGCTAAAACCGCGGCAGTTCCAAACAGCGTTGTAAAACCGTGCGATTCTAGCAGGGGGTGGTTATAGTGCAACGCGCGTTGAACCGCCTGTCAGTTTGCAACATGGAGCTATCACATGAGGATCTATTGCAGGGATGGCGAACCTATGACCCGCGGGTCACACTGGCCCACGCAGGCTTTTTAAATGACACACGCGTTGATTTTTATAAACTTATCATTTCATCATATACATAAATTTTTGATATTTTTTGAACCCTTCTTTAAAAAAACATGAAGAAAATATCAGTGTTAATAAAAACTTAAAATTGAAAAAAAATTGCACAAGGGATTTTTGTAAAATGTTTTAGACAGGGTGTAAGAAAATCATGATTAAAAAATAAATCAATTGGAATTTTTTATTTAAATCGGATTTTTTTTATTTAAATCAGATTTTTTTTATTTAAATTTCTGTAGTTTCTCAACTGTTTTTACAAAAAAATGTATGAATTTTTTAAATAAAAAATTGAGTTTGTGACTTGGTAAATCAATATTTACTTCATTTGTTTAACTTTAAAACACAAGTTGATATCCCACATAGTTTTTCTTGAGTAAATTACATCATCATGTTAACAAATTTATCAGTAAGAGTAAGTGACAGACCTGAACTACAGTGTGAAAAGTAGAATAGAGGACAGAGAAATAATCAGACAATAGCAAATTCTAATAATAAAACTGCCGAGCAGCAATAATAAATGAATTTTCACTTTTAATTCATATTGGATCTTTCTTTCTTATTGCTGACATTTCAATGGCTGTGTGAATATGTACAGGGTGGTCCCGAATTCATGGTACAAACTTTAATGGTAGGTACAGGACATTGTAACAATGATTTATTGTATAGGAATGTATAGTCGCAAGTGACGCGGTGAGGCGAAAACAGGGGAAATAACGGCCGAAAGGAAAAACAAAGATTTTATTGAAAGCGTTGTTGACAAGTGTCATGTTTACAGTAATTGTTCAAAATTGCGTCCACCAGTATCGATACATGCTTGACAGCGTCGGTGGAGCGATTGGCGTACACGTTCAAAGATGCCTGGTATTTCACGCACACCTGCAGCAGCTACAGATAAGCGAGCGACGAGATCCTCATCTGAGTCAACTGGAGTCTCATAAACAAGATGCTTTAGATGTCCCCATAAAAAGTAATCGAGGCTCGATAAATCGGGAGATCGGGGTGGCCAAGGGACTGGTCCACCACGCCCAATCCATCGAGTACCAAACGTGGCATTCAGGTAATTCCGTACATCAATGCTGAAGTGTGCTGGCGCCCCATCGTGCTGAAACCACATGCGGTTACGAATGGCGATCGGAACATCATGCAGCAGTTGTGGTAACACTTCTTTCAGAAAAATAAGATAGCTTCCGCCAGTGAGCCGCGTGGGTAGTAAGTATGGGCCAATTAAAAAGTCGTTCACAATACCAGCCCACACATTAATACTGAAACGTTGTTGAAACGCATGTCGACGCGTTGCATGTGGATTATCGGTTGCCCACACATGGGAATTGTGCGCATTAAAGACACCCTCGCGTGAAAATGTCGCTTCATCTGTAAATAGCACATAATCTACGAAATCCTGCTGCAACGCACATTGCTGCATCACCCACAGGCAGAAGTTCACGCGGCGAGGATAATCTGCCGGATTCAATGCTTGTACTTTCTGAAAATGGAAGGGGTGTAAGCGATTTTCGTTTAACACTCTGCATACAGTCTGATGACTCACACCTACGTCACGCGCAACAGTTCTTGTGCTTGACTCGGGTCTATCAGCCACAATGTTCAAGATGCTTTCTTCCAGCCTTGGAGTGCGTACAGCTCTTACTCGACCAGCGCCATGTCTGTTGACGTCGAACGCACCTGTTTCACAAAGTTGACGATGTAACCGTTGAAAAATTCTATGATCCGGCATTCGTCGATCAGGATACTCCGCGCGATACATTCGTAACGCAGCTCTGCCGTTACCATTTGCACGGCCGTACATGTAATGCATGTCTGCTTTTTCTGCATACGTAAAGTCACCCATCGTCTACGGCAGCACAATTGTGAATGGCGCTTTTCCCTACTGCGATGCATCATGTTCAACAGCGGCTAGACATCTACTGCCCTCTACCGGCAATGATACCAACCGATCACTCCATTTCTCTTTCCTTTTATTTCCCCTGTTTACGCCTCACCGCGTCACTTGCGACTATACATTCCTATACAATAAATCATTGTTACAATGTCCTGTACCTACCATTAAAGTTTGTACCATGAATTCGGGACCACCCTGTATATTTCTACTCTTTAATCTCTATTGCACGCCACAAGAATAAGCTGAGCCTTAAAAAACTTTACTTCGAACTGTGTGTGTTTTTTTTTTTTAGTTCATGAAATCAGTCACCCCTTTAGTTTATAATTTTGAATCAAACTGTTACGTACTTCCTTTAAGTGTTTATATTATGAGTGTTGTTAATCAGGAATGTTTATACATTACTCTTCCTGGCATTTAGATTTATGATGTCATGTGTATTTACATTACTGTTTCCAGTATATAGTATATTCTAAGTTACAACTGGATGTTGCAATCTTTTATAATATGCAGTAATTGACCCAGTTCCCTCTTTGCTGGGTGTAGCCATTAGTGCTGAAATCACCATGAGTGAAGAAAGATTAAAGCATTTGACCGCTTCTGTGATTATTCTGTGGTGCATTTACTTAGTTATAAAAATGTGTGTTTAGTTGTGATTTAAATCAGTGATTTTAAAAAAAATCATTTGATTAAAATCAGTGATTTAAAAAAAATCATTTGATTAAAATCAGTGATTTAAAAAAAATCATTTGATTAAAATCATGATTTTAATTGTTGATTTAAATATAGTGATTTAGATCTTGACACCCTGGTTTTAGATTTATTGATTATACATACATAATGCTGTTTTAAAATTTATGTTAATGCCTATTGAGTAGAATATGTAAATTTATAAAATACCGCTTGTGAGAGAATGAACACATATGGTAAATACTAATAATAAAGACATTTATTAAGACCGTTCATATGAGGCGCGTAAAACGCGCGTTTGGCGACAATATTTTGACATACAACAATGTTCGATGGCTCAGTTCGGGTCAAGTTCTTAATCGGTTTGTCATTTAATAAGAAGAAATTACGCTATTTTTGAATGAAAAAAAACAATAATTTTGACGAATTTTCAAGTATAGATTAGTTCAATGATTTTATGTTTTTATGCGACATCACACTCAGCATTTTAATGAGGTAAATAAAAAAACTTCAAGGAAATGGACAAATTGTTTTAATGACGTTTGAAAATATTAGACAAAATTTATGACGACACTTGACATTTTTACTTGGGATTTGGAAATGAAAATCATGAAATATTTTCCTCAGTTACAAAAACATTTTCAAAACACAATAACAATGGAAAATACGTTTGACATTTAAGAAAATACAATAAAAAAAATATTTAATGATTATATACAGTAAATAAAACAAGGCCTTTCAAGATATATTTAATCAATTTAAAGATATGGAAAACGCATTTCACTTTATTTTATATCCATACAAAACGAAATTCGAAACAATGGAGTAAAACGAATTTAAGTGCTGGGTATCCATGATTTAGAAATGGAATTAGTAGTTGAATTTCAGAGCAGTATAGTTTGGAAAAATATATTTGATAACTTGATTTCCGAAGTAGAAGGGAAAATATCTGAAATTAGTGGAAATTAGAATGAACCCGCACAAATATATTAAACGTATGGGATTCTTTACAAAATAATTTATATCAATGAAGAAAGTTGCAAATGCTCTTTTAACGATGTTTGGATCCACATAATCACGTAAAAAATAATTTGTCCCAAATTACACTTTATAGAAACACTTGGAAATTAAAACATTTTTGTCTGCTTCCGTTTTGTTCCAACAACCAAAGAGCGTAGAAGTGCAGAACGGAATAACACAACAAACTAAACGAGCGAGTCAAGCGGTTCAAGCGGGAAAAAGAATTAATAATTCATTCCGGAAAAAGCGGGTGGAAGCGGGTAAAGCAGGCGGAAGCAGGGAAGCAGGTGCACTATAACCGCACCAATACAGTTTACGCTACTTTTCCTCCCCGCTCAACTGCCGCGATAAAGCCGGAAGCTGGAAGCGGTGCACTATGGACGTAGCCTTAGGTCTGACCCCACAGATTCCAGCACCTGCCTTTTCTTTTTGTATGGAGCCATCGGTGTACCACACAATGTCTCTATTTGTGAGCTTGTAGTTTTCCTCTTTCCATTCCTCCCTTAGGTCAATAAGTACCTCAAAGGGTCTTTGAAAGAGAAATCTTGTCTCCATGATGTCAGAGGGCATCAAGAGTATAAGGTCAAAGAATTTTTGGTTAATACAGGTGTGGGACTTTTGGCTGGCAAAATTCATCCACAGTCCAGCATTTTCCAGTCTGTAGGAACTTCTTCTGGCAGCACCACTGATAAAGATATCAAGTGGGACGACAGATAGAATAATTTCCATAGCTTTGGTGGGAGTGGAGGACATAGCACCTGTTATACTCAGGCAGGCAGCTCTTTGAAGACTGTCTAGCTTGGTCTTAACAGTCAATTGTTCCGTCTTTTTCCACCAGACCACAGCCGCATAGGTCACAATGGGTCTAATATAGCCATAGTGTATAGCCAATAGGTCATCCTTGGCTTTAGACCCCATGATTTACCAAGAACTCTTCTACATCGTAGAAGTCCAACTTTTGCTTGTTTAATTTACTTTTCAAATACTGATTCCAGGTTAATTTAGTGTTCATTATAACTCCCAGATATTTAACCTCGCTCAGCATATTTACTTTTTCCCCTAGTGGGGTAGGTATATCACTTTTGTCAATGCAGGTTCTTCTTCGTGTAAATGTGACAAGAGTAGTCTTTTGAGGATTTACTCTCAAATTCTTTTCACAGCACCATCTTGCTATTCTGTTCAGGGTCCCCTGCATGATATTTATCACCGTTTTCTCATCCATGCCCAATATGTAGACGACAATGTCATCTGCATATCCCTGGGCATAAATGCTGCTTTGATTGAGGTCTGCAATTAGGTCATCAACCACCAGATTCCACAACAGAGGGGAGAGAACTCCTCCCTGAGGGCATCCTCTAGTGGGCCTAGCCTGAAGTGTTGCCCCAAACAACTCAGTTGTAATAACTCTGTCTGCTAACAAGGAGTTTATATATTTGAAGACTTGTGGTTCAACAGCTCTGCTAGCAGCAGCAGCAGCGATTGAGTTAAAAGAGGTATTATCGAAAGCACCCTCAATATCAAGAAAAGCTGCCAAAGCCATTTCCTTGTACTCCAGGGTCTTCTCAATCTTTACAACCAGGTGTTGCAAAGCCACCTTTGTAGATTTACCGGGTTGATAGGCAAATTGGTTTTTGTGAAGAGGTCTGGTACTTCTCATTACATCCCTAATGTGTCTATCAATTATTTTTTCCATACACTTAAGTATGAAAGACGATAGACTGATAGGACGAAAGTTCTTAGCCTGGTCATATTGGCTTTTTCCAGGTTTGGGCAGAAAGACTACCCTTGCCTTTCTCCATGGTCTGGGGATATATTCAAGAGCTAGACTGGCTCTGAACATTTTACACGAGACCTGTGAGATGAGATCGGCCGATTTCTGAAGCGTATACGGTATTATCCCATCTGGTTCTGGAGTTTTATATGGTTCAAATGAGTTGATAGCCCATAATAAATGTTTAACAGTAAAAATTTTCTTGGCAACTATCCAGTTTTCCTTTCTTACCCTTATTGGATATCCCAGGGGAGAAGGGTTTAACTCATTAGGTACCAAGTTGGAGTTTGGAAAATGTGTCTCGACCAGAGTCTCTATAACTTCCCTGCCAGTTTTGGTATAGCCACCGGAATTATTCTTAAGGGTCCCCACCAATATTGGTGTGTCTCTTTTAAGAATTTTGTGGAGTCAAGCGCCTTCAGCGGTACTTTCAACCGAATCACAGAACTTCCTCCATGAATTCATTTTGGCCATTCGAACAGCTTTGTTGTATTCTGAAAGTAGGCACTTGTATTCTTTCCACTCGCCAGATTTCTTTGCTTTCCTAAAAAGTTTTCTTACTGTCTTTCCCTGCCTCATAAGGTCTTGGCTCCACCATGAGTTTGGTTCTTTGCCTTTCCTTAGAAGTAGAGAACAGTTATTTGTATATGAGAAATAGATTGCCTGCTGCAGGCCGTCTGCGAACAGTTCTAGATCGTAAGTATCATAGATTTTTCGAGAGAAGTCCTCCAGGTAATTCTGGAGTTCATTGTTAAATGAGGTCCAGTTAGTCCTTTTGGGATCTCTGAACGTCTTCTCCCAGTGATATTTAGATTTGAGTGAGAAGTGGATAAATTGATGGTCTGCCATTGAAGGCTTCTCATCAACATGCCATTTGTCAATATAACTACTTAGTTCAGGGCTGGTTAAAGTTATATCAAGTACTTCCTTTCTTACACTAGTTATAAAGGTCGGTTTGTTTCCTACATTTAAGATATCTAGGTTATTTTCAAGTACAAAGTCTAAAAGAGCCTCACCTCTGTCATTGATGTTGGAGCTGCCCCAGATTGTGTGGTGTGCATTCGTATCACAACCGAGAATTAATCCCGATTTTTGTTCTGCACACGCTGTCAACAATCTCTTCAGCTCTGCACTCACAGGATCTTTTTCTTCATATGGCAGGTACCCAGAGCCTATCAAGATTTCTCTGGTTCCCCCGCCATTATGAAGTGTTATCTTTGCTACTGCCAAATCCCTAGAACATAGTTCATGGATCGGCATTGCATCGATGTTGTTGTTAATAAGTAAGCAAGCTCTTGGAGAGGAGCTTGCAAAATCATAAATTAACTTACCTCCACTGTCCTTTAAACCCCTGATGCCTTCTTTATACAGCCAGGGTTCTTCAATTAGGGCAATGTGGATTCCTTCAGTTCGGAAAACCCCACTGAGGTTGGCAGCAGCAAGTCGTTTATGCTTTAGGTTAGCCTGTAGGAGCTTTAGTGACATTGTCATCGGAAGCAGCAGCAGGTTTTTCCAGAACCCTAACCTGCACTTGTGTAAAGCCTATGTAAAATTTACAGTCTCTACCGATCAAGGTCTTGGCGTCTCGTTCTGGAATGTTCACCACAATGGTTCTACTCTCATTACCAGATTTTTGGTTGAGGATTCCCCATTCTGTGGCAGTTAGTCCTCCGTTCTGAGCTTCCACCTTTTGTAGAATCTTTTTACCGGAGAACTTATTATATATAGCCGGGATTTTAGCTATAAATTTTGTTGCTTTAACAATCTTGCGTGTCTCGTCAATACGGAGGGACAGGCCGTTCCATGGTGACATTTCTCTAACAGTTCTGGACAGCCATTGGCTGCTGTTAGAGTCAGCACAGAGGATGATTATGGCTCCTCCTTCCAGACGACAATATTTGAATTGAGGTCCGGTTCCCGGAGGAACGCCCTCAACTTAGACATTGCGTCTAGTTGGAAGGTCATCAGCTGTTCTTCTGACAGTTTCTGGTCTGGATATCCTTCCGCGACAACTGCCATCTTCACAGCTGATAAGGTGTCACTATAGCTAGGGTCTGTCCCGTCTCCGGGTTTAGCCCTCTTTGTCGACATTTTCTCCTGAGAGTGGGGAGTATTACCATCCGACCTTGGCCTCTTGGTAGAGGGCCTAATCGGGGTCTGTAACTCCTTTCCCCTGGGAGTGGTTTTAGCTTTTGGTTTGGGTCAGTTTTCTACCCATGTGCCCTCAGCTAGCTTCCTTTCTTTGGTCAGCCGTTTTTTGGCAGTCCCAGAGATTTTTTTCCTCTGTTTATCGATCCTGTCAAGCCCCGAGACTATCTTTTGGAGATCTCGATCTCCTTCAAGGTCTGTCTGTGGGGTTGCAGGGCCTGGTCCTGAAGATTGGGTCTCCATCAAGGTCTGTGTGTCTTCCTCTTTGGAGTCGGTGGTTAGGTTTTTATTTTCTTTTTTTTCCATGGGTTGGTGTACTTGCCGCAGGAAGTATGCAGTCCACCCCGCCAGAGCCGGCATACCAGGGTTAGGCAAGTTACTCCTAGAGGTCGCCAAGCACTCTAGGAGGCTCCGTGAAAGGCACCAATTAACCGTCGGTACCATGCACCCATCAGCACGGGTCGCAAAACACTTTGGGTTAACGGGAGCTGGTCAGCGCCCCCTTATTCAATATTCGTGTATATCCTTAGTATGTTTCGGCTCAGGACATTCAGCTATCCGCCACCTGCCGACGCGCCCGGTAGCAGAGCTCATGCCCCGGGACCCTTCTAGGCATACTTTCAACAGGGTTTTGTCGGATAGCGGGACACGGTAGGCGTCGGCGTTCAATAATATACCAGGAACAACATGCAAAGGTCCCAGGGCATACAACGGAAAACACCTCCAAACAAGTATGCATGTTTTATCTAAATCCGCTGGCGTCCGGTGCTTCGATGCTGGCCGGCTCCTCCTAGTATTTTTTCACGTGCCTATTACACAGTTTCTCAGACCATTGCATCAGAAATAATTAATTTAAGAAAACTCAGCTAAATGCATCTTCCCACGCCGTGATCCATCTATTTAATATAAAATATCCCATTAAATGATCCCATATAAGGCAATGACATATGTCTGAGTATTGCTGATCAAGTAATTATTAATTTATCGATACGAAACTTGTAGCTTGCTGCGCTATCTTTTGGGGCATTCGAATCAAGACTGTTCTGTAATAAAGACGCATTTTTCATTGCACTCTGTCCTGCTTGTCTTTTTTGATAATTAAGCAGTGAGATATGTAAAAAATTATCACAAGTCGACAGGATTTGGTATTTCTGTTGCGAAACACGACGGTACGGTGCTAATTTGAAGTTTTTAAAAGGAACTAAGCACTATGAGAAAGTGACCAACAATGGCGGTAGTTTGACTTTTTCTGCCGTGGCGAAGGCGAAATAATAGTGAAGTCAGTGAGTGGGTGAGTACCGAAAAAATGCTGACGGAGTTGAAATTAGCCTCGCCTACGGTATGGATACATAGATTGCCGGCGGAGGGAACCGTTGTTTGGAGGACTGAGATAGCAACGCAGCGGAACCAGTGGCGGAACCCGTTGGAAAACGAAGGGACGGAAACCATAGAATAATCACGGAACAAGTAAATAAACAAAGGACGATTCTTCGAAGACAAGCAACGAAACTTCTGGGCAAATAGATAGATATAAGAGATGTGCTAAAGCTGCGTGTTAGAAAAGAACAGTTACTCGGGAAACAACACCGTCTATTAGAACTAGACAAGGAGTACCTACAGACAGACTACGGTGATGAACAGCTATCAAAAGAAGAGTATTTGGCCGAAGATTGTCTAGAAAAGCTTTTCGAGCCGATTCAGGAAATTAAGCTACGTCTGATGGAAAAAGAAGCCGCTGATAAAGACAACCAAACTGTCGAATATTCAGACTAGTACCAGGAGAGATTAATCGAAACCCTTCAAAGAATCGAAGATAGTCTGCTAGGGACTGAGAAGACCAATTCAAAAAAGGAAAGAGACAGTGCCGTTTCATCATCCAACGAAGGAAGAAGAAAACCAACTTCCCGATTACCAAAGATTGATTTACCTGTGTTCAGCGGTGACATTAGTATGTGGAACTCTTTCATCCAAATTTTTGAAGCGAACATTAACCGACGTGACGATATTTCTACTATTGAGAAGATGTCCTATCTGGCTGTCCTATCTCTAATTTACCTTATTTGTTAATTTCCTTGCAACATACGGCACTATTTGCTTTAAATCTCGATATTAAAAGTGCAAAAATTTATCAAAAGGGTAAGGATATCACGTATTGTGATAAGAGAAGTAAATCAGAGTCAATGACTACATATCATTTGAGGTAAATTAATGAACAAAATAAAAATGATGTAAAATCTATTAAAAGTTATAATGATGTTACAGATAGTGAGAATTATGATGTGATGGATGCGTTTTTTTATAATAAGAATTATGATAAATATTGTAATGAAAATATTAAGTGTATTGATAACGTTTAAGTGCCAGAGGGAAGTGCTGGAGGTGTTGAGCTTCTATAACAATTACAGCAAGTGGGATCTACACCTCCTAGACTGAAAATTTTTAAAGTCATTTCGCTATGCAGGGAAATTTACCTGGATTCGCAGAAATGGAACAAAACACAGAACTGGCATCTCTGATACTCCCCTTTCGGCACATCTTTTTCCAAAAGTAAATTTGATATTGGACTAATTAGAATGGACCTTTGTCAGCATGAAGTCTATGGTGAATGTTAAATTATTTTTTAATAATTACCTTTGTTTGTATGAAATATGATATTGACAAGAGGGTTGTTTTACTCTTTCACATATATCAATAGGTTTCATATTTTTTTATTAACAGCTTAAAAATACAATTATTATCACGAGTAAACATTACTCTGATAAATTAATTAGAATTAAGTAAATATATATTCATCCGGATTCATGCACCAAGAGAAATTAATGAGATTTTGTTTAAAATTTTTGTATTTTGTGTTTTTTTATCTCGCAAGTATCCTGAGATGGAGGAATAGAAATAAAAGCGTGATCACGTAGGAGAAATAATGTGTTCCATTGTATTTTATATTTGTAATTTGAAAAATGAATTAAGAATATAAGAATGAGTAGATTTGTTTATTTGTACTTAATACTTGAAGGAAGTGAAATGTAAGTTAGAAATAAATAGACAGAGAATAGTACAGAATATTAAGGGTTATTTGCTATGTGGAAATAATTGAAAAGAATTTGTAAAGTTTTATGTTGTTTATTAAAAAGGAATATAACTAAAAATGACCTTGACAATTTTTGGATGCATCCTAAATACTGGATTATAGTACCGCTACTTACTTTTGACTTGTGTAGAAAAAAATTACAGTAATGGTCATTTTATGATTGACAAGAAATGTCGTACTTTCATATTTTTTTTAAAACTTGTTCGCGACTAAATGAAGAGATTAGGGTAATCTCCTGGGTTCCTGATATTCTGAAGTCCGTACTGGCCACACAAGTTAATGTATTATAGTTAAAGTATTTTTTATTATTTTGTTTTTCATTATACAATGATTATATTTTAAATACAGTTTAAAGTATTATTGGTTTTTATTATTTCTTTTCATTGGGGCAGTGTTTCAGAACAGAATTCTATGGAAACTGTGGTTGTATTTTCTTGTACAGTATTTTATTTGCTATGATTGTGAACTAGAATGGTATGAATGAGTGCTCATTCCTAATTATTATGTGTTATTGATGATCATTGATAATTCTATTACGATTACCACTTATTGTGTTTAATTTGATTTTAATGGATCCTGTATTCTAATTGTTTATTGCGTTTATACTCTTTACCATGGTTGAGATATAGAGTCATTAATGTTAAAAGTGTCTTTTTATTTTTATATGTTAATTTGTATGTTAATAGATGGATAACGAGTAGGGAGGTAGGGATTTGGGTTATAGAGATGTTAGCTTATTCCAAATTCTGGGTTTTAGTAACAGTTTACTCCTAGATATCCTACACCCTATAGACGAATAGGATGTTGTCCTCTTTGGAGGATTACATCCTCTTGTAGTCCTCTCTAATCTAATTACTATAAAATATCCCATCAAATGATACGATATAAGGCAATGAAATTTGTCTGAGTATTGATGATCAAGGAATTATTAATTTGTTGATACGAAACGTGTAACTTGCTGCGCCATTTCTTGTGGCATTCGAATAGTCAAATTCTCCCATTCCTTACTTCCTTCGAATGTGCTCGGATGAACATGCCGTGGCCTTTTTGTAGAATGTTGAAGGAATTATTGGATATAAACAGGAACGGAGCAATTAAGTTAAAATTAAAGTTTATTTAAAAGTTAGTGATAAATGTTACAGACAAGTTTCAAGATAATTGGATACGTTTAACTTAAATTATTAGTTTACGTAAGAGCTATTGTGTACGAGCAAAACGCCAACGCAAGGCCTCCCCTATTCTGTCCACTCTGCTTACTTCTTCCAAAAACACCCCGTTGGGTTCTTCGCTACACCCCTACAAGGGATCGTACACAAGTTGCCAATGTTTCAAGGGTGCTCGGGACCGGACTGTACACGTCCCCCCTGAAGAAGCACATCCGTATCCTTAGATACGATGCTGCTAAGCTGGAACTTCAAAAGGATTAAAGTGAGAGCTCTGGATAGATATACAACTCCCCAAAAATATAAATGCATAAAATTTTCAAACAGTACTACAAACGAAACTTATAAAGAAGATTAATGGGGATCTGCAAATAAATGCATGTTAGCATGAGGTACAACAAAATGGTATAAAATATTGGATAATATAGATGCTTGCTCATCACTTTGTTACGAATATATAAAATTCACATACAAGAACAATAAAAAAGAACATACTAACAATAATCAAACACCTAAAATAAAGGAACTTTAGGTAGTTATAGCATCTAGTTTAGATAGGGCTTAAATTTAATGGGCAAACAGAAAACCCAACCAATATCAGAGGACTTAGAAACCTTAAACATAATCATCATCAGTTGTTATCAACACTACATTTATACTTCTTTGCTGGAATTATCCCTATGTGAGCCCAAATTCTGTCCGTTGGCTCAACTAAACTTTAATTTTGTTTCTCCAATTCGGTCCACTGCAAGCTATTTTACCACGATATGTGCCAATTCCACCTTAGATGGAACCAGCTGATTGTACACTTTGAGTCCCATGAACAAAGGTAAACCTTTCCTTACTGCCGTCACGTGCTCTAGAACTGTCATAGCAAGTATTATTCCCACTCCCCAAAAAAGTCTGGTTTGCAAATGTACTTGCTCCTCAAGAACAAAAATTCCATCTCCTATCACGAGTATCACACCTTCTATCGTGATTCTGTTCAATTTTAACCGAATGTTCCTTCTTATCTCTATCATCTGTTGAACTATCTTTTGTATATATTTCACTAACGCCCTCGGTTTCATTCTTTTTAGAGCTATCTTTCCCAAATTGTTTAGGTTTTTCAAAATGCAACTGATAGAATTTGTCAACATTATGTTCAGTCTTTTTCGATGAACTTTCATTCTTTATATTTTCACTTTTCTCTTCTTTCGCCTTCTTGTCCGTCTTTACGTTAAATCTAAATCATTTTTAAATCCAGTTTCCTCTTTAGAGTCCGATTTCTTTCCTGCTACACTCGGTGAGCTCGCTTGAGCACTGGACCTTCCTATAGCTGTCAACGTGTTATTGGGAGGACCAACACTTTCAAACTGTTTGTGAACAATGGGTGGAGAACGATGATGCCATTCACGTCTTTTAAACTCCGCTGGACAAGGAATTTCGCACCAGTCCAGAGTAGTGGGTTCCTCTTCGTTATCTTCTCGACTGCATTCTCCTTTCTTTTCAGACTGTGAACTTTTCATTTCATTCCGTTCAACAGGTTTTCGGTCATCTTTAGCAGGATCTCGATTGGCAGGATAATCTCTGCTGTCTGGTCGAAGGAGTCTCTCTATTTCCTGCCTCTCAGAACGATCGGACTTCTCCTTGGTAGGTTTTTCTCCGGTGTTAGAATCCAGTGGTTTATCAAATTGATCAGTTGCTTATTCTTCATAATCTCGTGCATTGTAGTCTATCTCTCCATGAGACGTTGTCCAAGAGCCTTGAGTATCATTTTGAAAAATTTCATCAAATCCTTTCAGGGCTTTTACCGTAAGAGTTTTGGAGTCTGGAGGCGACTGTGGACTGTTCACGCCCCTGCCACTGTTTTGCTGTTGGCCGCCTGCCGACCCAGCGAGTGGCCGCTGCTGTAGAGTTCCTCTTCTCCAGCTCCCTTGATACCTATTTTCACCCGGATGATGTTCCGGTCTAGTTCAAAACGCGGTTTTTACTCTGATTTTCTCAAGTTCGAATTCCCTATCAGTTCTATCCTTCCTATCGGCTATGATTATGTATAAACGTTCTCGCACGAATTTTTCCTCATACCCCCGACATTCAAAAGGATCGAATTTCTAATATTGATTATGGAATGCTCGGGTAATACAGTAACTCCTAATTCTTCTGCTAAGAGAGTTAAATCAGCTTTTCCCCCTTTTGAAAAAAATGCCATATTGATTTATATAATTCTCGAACCTCAGAAAGACGAAACCAAAAATGCTTATATATGTGCTTTAGGTTTTGAATTTACCCATACAAACTCAGTGGAAATCCAAACAAACTGATTTTTCACTCCTATTAACCTCAGTAAAATTAATTTGACAGTACCCTCTTTACACAAATTGAAAAAAAAGGCCACTATTATCAATATATGAAAGCATGAAAAATAATATACAGTAGCAATATATTCGCGTACAGTACTTAATTATCAGTTCATATTCATGCACAGTTCTTTTGTTAAAACTTGTAATGAAATAAAATCAGGTCAAATTTACTACACTCTTAAATAAAATTTTAGAATATCATAAAAAATCAGCAATTAAATTTGATATCATATAAGTATGAAAACTTCAAATAATTGGAAAAGGAAACTTATTCGATCACATTCATTACACTCTTAACACTTTCAAAATATACCTCTAATAATAATAGGTATCAATTCTTAATATTTCAATTTCATATAATGAAAAACACTCTTCGACAAAATATGACAACACTTCTAATTTGTATTAGAAAAATATTACCTCAAACTGCATTTTAACACTTTAAAATCAACTTTTAAAATATTATGAACCATCAGGATCAGCACTTAAATTTCATTTCATAACGGTCTACCATAAGAATGAATAATTTCTCATATATATATACACAGTCTACTTGAAAACACATCAGTAATGATCCAAGCCCTCGTATACCCTTGTACCCTTTTCACCGAAATTTCCACAGTACTGACGTACTTGCAATTGTTGCACTGGCGTGTTATTCAACAAAAACTGCTCTGATGAGCCTCTCAAATGTACTAATGTACTTTGAATTATTGCACATTCAATCAACAACAAAAAAAACCTGCTCTGATGAGCTCTTTAAATGTACTGGTGTACATTCAATTGTTTATTGCACAGGCGTGCAATTCAACCAAAAAAAAACCTGCTCTGATGAGCTACTCAAATGTACCGCTGTACTTTTGATTTTATAAATAACAGCACTGATGTGCTTTCAAAAATATTACCAGGGATTTGCAACTAACATAAAAAAAAAAGAGCTCTCACTTTGCGTAGACGCTCTGCGCTAGGCCTCATCCGGCCGGCTGCGCCAGTCAAATTCTCCCATTCCTTACTTCCTTCGAATGTGCTCGGATGAACATGCCGTGGCCTTTTTGTAGAATGTTGAAGGAATTATTGGATATAAACAGGAACAGAGCAATTAAGTTAAAATTAGAGTTTATTTACAAGTTAGTGATAAATGTTACAGACAAGTTTCAAGATAATTGGATACGTTTAACTTAAATTATTAGTTTACGTAAGAGCTATTGTGTACGAGCAAAACGCCAACGCAAGGCCTCCCCTATTCTGTCCACTCTGCTTACTTCTTCCAAAAACACCCCGTTGGGTTCTTCGCTACACCCCTACAAGGGGTCGTACACAAGTTGTCAATGTCTCAAGGGTGCTCGGGACCGGACTGTACACGAATCATGACTGTTCTGTAATAAAGACGCCATTTTCATTGCTCTCTATCTTGCTCGTCTATTTTGTTAATTAAGCATTAAGCAGTGAGAGGTATATCAAAATACCGACTACATTCATCACCTAACCTCAAAACATGTAACCACACACAAGACCTGACGTGACTAGTCCAACCATTAAATAGTATATAATTTTATAATATGGGCTCATAAAGTTGACAACCATATCAAATTTTACAATATATATAATTAATAGAAATAACTAAAAATTATAACTTACTGAAATGCAAAACAAATAAATATTTTTTATAAGCAAACACATGGACGATTTTCAATCTTCGAGACATCCATCTTGGCCTTACATCATCTTATATGCTTGTCTCTAGCAAACTTCCAGAGAGAAATCAGCTTGTTCTGCTATCCAACAATTGAAGAACGAACTTCATAGAAGTGGACTTTAAAGTCCCAATGGGTCTCAAATCGTTTAAATTAATACAGTACCATGAGAAAATTGACGGGACTTATAAGTCCCGCCAATAAATAAGGAGTTAAACAGTTGAAGTGTGTAAACTTGCGGTGACAAAATTCGAGCTGAACGAACAAGCGCCATCGCTTGGGACCAGGACGACGCTATGCACATAAGATTGAACGAAAGAAAAATAAGTCAATATCCTTCTGGAAATTCCCCTCATTAATGATGTGATGACAATTATATTCTTTCAAGTGTACCAACTAGACGCGAGCAACAACACACAAAAATCCGTGTTTGGAGCGGATGTGTTAAATTGCTTAGGCCAAACGTGCGTATACGCAGCATACGAATCACTAAAATGCTAGTACGATATCTTTAAATTGTATTAAATTAAGCATGCATATTTATATAACCCTTCTAATATTTATATAACCTGGTTGACTCGACGAAGTATCGCGTACAAAAGCAAAACTGATCAGATTTTGTGATTGAGTTATCTAATGATTGGAAACAACTAGCCAGATCTTGATTTCCTCATCATAAAAAAATTGGAAATACGTATATGGAGAACAAATATCTAGTCATTCAAAAAATTAATCAAATCTTGATGTACGAGATATCTTTTCGTTACCAATTGGAGGGTTGTGTAATCCAACATTTTTATAGCCTTTATTGTATACGATACTAAAACGATACCTAAAAATAACTCTCTAATACAATTCTCACCAGAGACCAATCCCCGTACTTCCCACTTTCCTCTCAGTCTTTCGCCTCTTTTGTCTAATAGTTCATATATCTTGCTGTCCTCTTTCACCTTTGGTTTCAGGATCTCCCAGTATGACTGACCTCCCACGACCACTTTTTCTCTCAAATCGCCTGTAAGAAAAAATTACTCCTTCGCTTAACTCCCGACTTCTACCAATGAAATTTCTTGCTAGATCTCCTGATCCAATGCTCTTTCTTTCAATTCATATCCCTCTGGCAAGTTCATTGTGAACTATATACTTTTCCATGAGATTCTTAGAAGTAGAGAGCCGTACAAATCTCCGTCGCCTCAACAACCTCCACGCCTGATAATGTTACTCGTATGTTATTGAAGTAATAAAGATTTTGTTATATAATATCTGCCTCTCCAGTTATGGAACCAGCAGTCGACTAGCAGTCACGTGACTGTTCTGTAAAAAATTGATTTTGTTGCCCGATTTGGCATTTTATCGCCTCATTTGGCGATATAGCATATTTTTACACGATAGATCTGGGAATGTGCATTTCTATAGGGAGCGACAAAAATGTTAAAATCGTCAAACTTTACTATATAGCATGGACCAATCAGATTATAAATGATCGGATGAACGTTTTCTACCATACAGTGAAGGAATCAGATAATGAATGTTCGTTTCCACCCTTAGATGAAAAGTATTTAAGTGTAGGTTATTATTTGTTAATATTAGTTTTTCTCACATGATCCTGGACACATAGAAAGGTTACCACTACTCGCTCTATTTTTATATTTTACTTGGTATAAGTGTCTGTAAAAGTTTAAGGAATGATTATTTTGAGCAATCACTATATCTAGAGGGCCACGGTAGTTACTAATAGTCATCATAAAAGAAACGGATTAGCAACACTCAGGTTGCGAGTTTAAAACCATGTCCATCCAAATACCATCGTGTACACGGGGGCTGGTGCACGTAAAATCTGTAATGGCCTCAAATGTCCTTACGTTGCTGGTGTGGTAGTTTGGATAACGGGACAAATGTGACCTCGTCATCTGACAGTGGTTCTAAATTTCGAGGATTTGTCCTTGGATCTTTTCCTCAAGGATTGATCCCGTACGTCACCAATTGCCCACTGTGTTGCTGCAGTGCGACGCTAATTAACTACCTACCTATCTTCCTCTCTGGGTCCAACTTTATATCCAAACTCATATTTCTCTATCCACAGGAACTCCGTCGCCCGCGCCTTCCCGCTACAGCATTCGCTTCTTCATCAGTTCTTGGTGGTTTTTCACTATGGTTATTCTGTGGAGCTACGCAGGATCTCTCACTTCCTTCATGACGAATCCGGGCAGAAGACCTGCGGTCGATACAGTGCAGAAGTTGTTGCACGGTCTCATCTCACGAAACTTACACTACGGAACTGTTAAGGGAACAACGTACGAAAATTTCCTGAAGGTCAGTACTGTGACGCTAAGCCTTTATTTTAAACACATGAAAATGTATGTTGGCTGAGTTATGCTATTTCAACCATAAACGTGAAATTGAAATTCACTGCATATTACTGTTCATGTATATACAGCCGTCAAAAAAAAAACGACTCACCCGATCGCAATTGCACAATTTACATCACAGAACAAAAACGGAAGGTAGTAATCGATAGAGATTAATGTTTTCTACAAATACCAATGCTTAAAATTTGTCTAACGGGTCGTCTTCATATTAAATTGGATGCTTGCTCCGATAATATCAATACAACCCCCTTCTTTTTTCACAAATTTGGATTCTACACACAATTTCAGGCGGAAATAAAAAAAAATTCACCAATTTTATTGGATTTTTCACTGATTTTTCTGAAGTGTTTGAAAATTAGATACCCAAATGTTAAATTGGTGTTTCAAGTTTTTTGTTATATTTGCCACAAACATTAATTTTTCTTGGAAATTGTTTTTTCATCCTTTGCTACCCAAAAACCCAAACACAATCGGTAAACATTGTAATTATCAAAATAAATTTACTATTTTTTATCAATTATGAAAATTAATATTCATAAAAATTATTAACAGAAACATGGGCAAATTTTGACACCATGTGATTCAACTGTTACTGAAACATCGGAATTCCAAATTTCAGCTCATTACGTGCATAATTAGTAGCGCCAATGACACTATTTGCAAAATTCGATGATTACTATCGTTATTGGGGATTGTTCACAAGGCGAAACAGAAATTTCTACCAACAAATCCTGGGGTTCAGGCAAAATGGATTCTGACTATGTTACCATCTTAATGGACTCCATACCAAGGCGCCTGCAACAGGTCATTGACTGCGACGGCCACTACATGCCTTTATTAATATTTATAATTTTATTAAATTCCAAACATTTATACGCTTCTTCAATGGTTTTTATGGATTTTCTCGGTCAATTTTACGCCGTTATATATTATTTTTTCATCAAATCCGCCTGAAATTTTAGGTAGAATCCAAATTTGAGATAAAAGATGGGGGTTCGTATTGAAATTCTAGGAGTAAGCACACAATTTGATATGAAGCCGGTCCTCTAGACAAATTTTAAGTATTGATTATTGTAGAAAACATTAATCACTATCGATTGCTACCTTCCGTTTTGTTCTATGATGTAAATTGTGCAATTGCGATCGTGTGAGTCGAGTATTTTTGACGGCTGTACATGGTTAGATATTTTAATTAACGTCACACTGGAGTTATTGCTGCAGAGAGGAAGATCGAAACGTCCCATTTCGAGGATCAAACAGATGGTGAATGTCAAGTTCCACCCAGCATACGGAAGCAGTCTGAGGGCCACGTTGGTAGTAGCGTAGGTCATGTAATCATGGGCATATAAAAAAGTTTCCATTACGCACTCTACTTTTAAATTTCCTCTATGATTCTTCCAGCTAACTGAGTTGTAGATGGAGGAGGTTTGACTTCTGTCAGGTTCGATTCCTCCCTGGGCTTATTTCTCTTTTCTGAATGAGTAAAAATTGTATGCGTAATCGGCGAAACCTGGCCAAATATGGCACTTTTGCCACAATGAACCAACGAGCCGTCAATCAGTAGGAAATCTATTACGAACGTCCGGTTTGGCTTAGCTCAGCACCACTTAGATCGGCATGCTTCAACTCAGTATTTACCCACGGCCGATGGCCGCACGGAGACAAAAACTAAACTCTCAACGAGAGGCTTGCACGTTACAGAAACAACACGTATATAGTCAGTTGCAAAAGAGTATATCAAAAGAGTTTAATATGCTTTCGCTTGTGCTTCATGTGGAACAGGGTCTTAGGCCACGTTCACATGAGGCGTTTCAACGCACGTCTGACGAGAATAGCGAAGTCCAGCCATTAAATTATGTTTTTATTCCTCTAATTCAAGTTTCTATCTTTGCGACCTTGACGAGCGGGATGTGGATAGAATCGCCAAACGCGCGTTACGCGCTGCACACAAGTATCCGATACTTGTATGAATCTAGATCTTTTTATGTCTGTATATATATGCATGTTTGTACGAATCTCTATGCTTACTTTTTCCATTGTCCATTTCCATTTCTATGATCACTTTGTAAATCTCGTAATTACTGGTCTTTAGGCAGTTAATGTGTCCTACTGTATGCAGTGTCTATGTAACATTGATTTTACTCATTGCTTGTATTATATTATTGGTTGGGCTAAGGTGCTTGAGGACCTTCTGAGGCCTGATTAATGTCTTCCCGACAGCCTCTCGTAAGACCCTAACTGCAGCCAAACATTCTCTGGTCAGACTAGATGGTTAGGATTTAAAAAAAAAGCATTTGATATTTCACAGCATAAAACAATAAGGTCACTCAATCAAGTGTTGTTTGCGAGTGCTCTGTTTTCAAGCGTTGTGAGGAATTGGATTCTAATGTACACAATATTTTAGCAATTTCAACCCTTTAGACACAATTGGAATATACTGCATCTTTGACGATCACAGTAGAAATGGGAAAAGAGTATTTCAATAGATATTTAATTTACGACTATGCGAAGCAGTAGTTTAATGAACTTAATTACATAACATTACCAGGCAGCGAGTGTATCCAAAGGAAACTAAAAGAGAAAACGATTGTTTAATAAAGTTAACTAAAAAATATTACATTTTCAATGCACTTGTATTTATGACTGACATTTCTGTCAAGCTAAAATTAGACGGCGGTAGCGTTTCTAGGGTGAAACGTGTCTCTTAAAAGAGGCATTTCCTATCAAGAAAAAATATTGTTGTTGCTGCGATACGCTTTTCTTATCAGTATTATGAAAGTTATGTTATTAGGCTTGTTTATCAAACTAGGGGGATCCGCCCCAAGCTCGCCAACCGACGTTAGTTAAAATACCTACCTACCAAATCATACGTAATTCGAAAGTTATGTTTGACCTCTCTTTCGAATACTATTTAGGCACTTCGCTAATAAAAATTACCAGGAATCAATTCCGAATTGAAGTAGGATAGTTGATTAATCAACGCCAATTAGAGATTAAACGTCGCCCGAAGTGGAGATAAACTACATTTTTAGGTAACCACGACAGGAATCAAGTTAGAGCATTTGGGTAGCGGAGGTTTTTCGTGGAGTGAGTAACAGTAAACTATGTACCCAAGAACATGTGACCAAAACTATTAATAGCGTGAACCTTAGACTGCTGTTGTCTGATGAATGGATCCTAGTATTCATCATATCATTGGTCCACGGAACGGGAGATGACGCCCATCTATTAATTCATCAGTTCATTGGTCCACTGATTGATCCTCTGATAGCCAGTAGACTGGCGAATTTACCGCTTTTGTTACAACGGAGATACAGATTCGCCTTGTCATAAGATGTTATATATTGACAAATGAGGATATACGTTACGAATTCCGCCAACCAGTCAATTTTTCACAGCGTAGACACGTGACTACTAGCTGTAGGTCATACTTTTTGAAGTTCCTCTCAATAGGGATGCCCAATCTACTCCTATTTCACGTTATGGTTCGAAAGCCAGACTTAGCTCCCTAAGCTGGTGTTATGAAATATTAAGTCACCGAAACATAAATTTCTTCATTACAAAGTATACCATGTGACGTATCATTTTCTTTTCATGCAGACGGACATGGCTGAAATCCATCCAATTTTCAGGGAGAGTTTATTAGAAAATCCAGACTACGAAGTGGGCAGCCAGACTGAGGGGATGAATCTTGTCCTCAAGAAAAATTATGCTTTCGTCTTCATGACGATGGAGATCAAATGGTACGCAACTACAATGGGAATGAGTTTGTTTCGAATCTCGAAGAATGTCTTCAACAGTGAAGCATTCGGGGTTGCTATTCAAAAGTGCCATCCCTGCAAGAAAAGTTTTGATCACATGTAATAAGTATACATCGAATATTTATTTTATCTTCTTTGCTGCACTGTTTGTTGCACACCAATCCTTTCAAAATTTATTTCACTGAAACCAGAGATGATGAAAATTCGAATAGCTCTATTTAACCCTCCTGGTGGTTGTGTCTACAAGGTCTCTCGTCTTTAGCAAAGGTGACCAGATATTGATAAATGAGATATCTCGTCATTAGAAAAAAACTGGCCCTTCATCTCGTCATCATCAGAAGACAGCAATGCCTTCATAATTCAGAGTTCAATAGGATGACGAGTTATCTCGTCATTATCAAAATTGTTCAGATCTTGATGGACGAGATATCTTGTCAAAACCACTTTTAGGGTTGGGTTAAATTTTAATTAAATTTTTAGTGGTATTATTATATTATGTCATATGGAGATATTTATAGATATACGATTATATTGAAATCCTTCTCCTTCTTCTTTTTTCTATCTCCTAGACCGTCAAAAATTGAGTAAAAATTTCAACGGATTTAAAATCTGCGGAAAATTTCAGCTTAGATTGATACCTAAAAATAGGATTTTCTTTAAATAAATAATTTTTTAATTGAATATATCTTCAACAGATTTGAAATCTGCGGAAAATTTTACACCAGATTAATACCTTACACCACGGGCACGGGCAAAGCCGGGATAGCCACGCAGTGGCTTCTCTACTATTATAAAAGAAAGTGTTTGTTTATTTAGGGCTGCAAAATCTTGACGATTCTATGGCACTTACAGCAATGAGATTTGGCATACAAGTAGTCCGAATTATTTGCAATTTTTAGGTCAAGGCGAATTTTAAAATTTAATCTAGAAGATTATTAAATGAATTTCATAGTTTTATTCTCCATCGGGTTTTCAAACGCGGAGAACTTTTTCTACTCATGCGACCTTGCAATCTGCGTTTGGAATCATGCTAAGTTTTTTTCATCCGCTGAATGCGTAGAAAATTGTTTTTTCGTTTCCGCTTTGATTTTGCGCGAGTAACGATTTTCTAGCCAGACGAGAAATCTTTACTGGAGTCACAGTTCTCTTTTCTATATCCTAGACCGTTAAAGATAGAGTAAAAATTTCAACGGAATTGAAATCACTGGCACGGGCAACGCCGGGCTAGCCACACAGTGGCTAATTTTTTATAAGAAAGGGGGGAAAATGCTGGTCAGACTGCTTGTAAAATGTGAGTTGTAGATAGGCAAAGTACTGCTTCTGATGACACAGTTCGAAGGTGGTTTGGTAAATTTAAGCACGGAAATTTCAACCTCGAAGATTATGCCCGCTTTGGACGATCATCCTCTGTAAACGAGGACCTATTAAAAGATGCTATTGCTGAAATTCCACGTTACACAGTTCAGGAATTATCACACAGTCTAAATATTCCAAAAAGTACAGTTCATGATCATCTGAAGAAGATTGGATATGTAAGCAGCTACGAGATGGCATGAGTACCTCATACTTCAACACAGCAGAGTCTGCCAAACAGCGCCTCAATAACTTCTTTACAAAAAAGCCTAATGATTCTTTTTAAAGGAATTTTCCAGCTGCCAGAAAGATGGCAAAAAGTCATAAAACAAAATGGGGCTCATGTGATTCAAAAAAATTTTCTTACGTTTTTGTTCTGCTTTGTTGGTATTTATCTAAAAAAACGCGCAGAATTTCCGGATGACCTAATATATGTCCCTATGACTATATTCGCTTTGTCTCCTAATTAAATCTTGTATAATGGGAAAACAATACTTACATTTTGCGTGTACTCCTCAATAGAAATGTGAGTACAGCTGCCGTCTACGTTTATAGCGGTGGCGCTTTTTTCGCGCACTTCTAGTAGCGAGTAATGGCAGCTTAAGGCAACCTAATTGCATTACGGTTATTGCTGTTTTTATGGCAACCTCGGCAAGCGTAAAGCTTAAGCCGAAGCCGTTGCCACCGCTATAAACGTGGACTGCAGCTGTACCGAAATGTGTTCACGCAACCGCAGACGCGTTTAGTATGAGCAAGCACCGTGTATAAACTCACACATGCGTATGCCTCTACCTTTTAATGAAATAGACGGAGTATGTGCGTACATGTGCGTGCTATTTCCTCCATCAACTTTCTAACGAAATAAACGGAGCATGTGTGTACAATATTGATATTTCTACCTGTCGCTAGGTTTAAAGCTCTATCACGTGTGGGGAAAAGCATAAATATTGCATCGATCTTCAAATGAAATAGACACAGCATGAGCGAGCAGCTTCACGTTCTTTCTGCTGATCGCTCGGTTTGAGGATCTGTTGCGTGTCTGAGGGTGGAAATGTGGGATAAACGTCTTGAGTTCTTTGAGTGATTATCAGAGTAATTAAAAACACTAATCGGCTCTTCGATAGCCAATTGGTTTCCAAGTCGATTCGTAAACGTGCATAATTTACCATCTGAGATCTTATGACAGAGACTCCGCTCACATGTTGTCTATTTCATCAGGTCAAGGAGCGTATGAGCCTCACGTCTTTTCTCTCGTGTCAGTCAGAAGTTTTTCTGACTTCACAAAAGTAGTTACTGCTCAACCCCCTTTCGTCATAAATTACTTATTTATATACCTAAATCTCTCCCCTACAAACGTTTAATAGAATGGTAAAAAAACGGATCAAAATCTGTCAAATGATTGTTGAAGTCCGAACAAACTGGCAGGACGGGAACTACATTTTATAAATGAAGAGATTGTTTCACATACAAAAATTATGCAATTCATATTTTATTTTTGTTGGCCTTGGATCGAAAGGTTCCTTATTCGTATTCGGGGTCAGGGTATGGATGTAATTATGCCGTCCTTAGTTACGGGTAGTGATGATCGTCCATTGGGTGCTCCTTCACAAGTGGCCATCGCTTCCGGCCTTGTAGTGGCCTATGATTGGCAATCGAGTGCCCGCCGTAATTTTAAAAAATTAGTTTAGGTGTTATTGTTTTTTTGTTGTTTATTGGTGTTATTGGTTTGTTTTAGATGTTATTTTTGTGTTAGGCGTTTAAATTAAGATTCAATTCATAAACCTCATCTTTTCAGAATAGGTAGACTAGAAGAGACCGGATTTTTCTACAAGTGGTATGACGACGCCTTCGTCAAAGCTACCATTCAAGCCCCTCATCCAACAGTCCAGAATGTACGAGCTCTATCCTTAGATGACCTACAAGGAGCTTTTTATTTCGGAGGGATTGGACTAGGACTATCGACTATTGTGTTCCTTTTTGAAGTCGCTATTTCAAAAATATCCAATGCAAGTAGTAATAGAGCGGAGTGTTCCAGGGGGCGAAAACGGAAAACGAGACGAAGGAGAAAAATAGCACCATCTCCAATCGTTGATTGTGAGAAATATCTAAATTTTCATTGACTACTCCTTATTCAGCAAGTCCATGAAAAGCAGATTAGGGTTAGTTTGAATAGTTTTTAAAATTTTCTATTTGATTATAAGTTCAGGAACTCACAAATTTTTAGACTTTTCGAAAGTTATATAAACTTAACAAATTCGTGTGTTAGTTCGATTTGTAAGAGAAGGCTTGTCGTAGTGGAATCGAATTTTTTCTGTTTGGCATAATATAAGTAAATAATTAAGGTCGCGCTGGAGCAACACAATGGGCTATTGGCGGCGCTCGGTATCAAGCCCAAATGAATCCAAGGACAACACCTCGTAATTTTGATCCACTGTCAAGCGACAAAGTCAACACCTGAGCTGGCAACCCATTCTAAACATCCACACCACGCCAACGTAAGGACATTTGAAACTACGACAGATTAAACGTGCTCCATCCCCGGTGTACTCTGGTCTTTGGCTGGACCGAGTTTCGAACTCGCGACTTCCAATTCGGCTTCCGCAGCCCTTTTGACATAAGAAAAAATTATTTTTGAACAGTACATAAAATAAGTACATAATTATTCATAGATAGCAATCGAGGTTTTAAATATTTGAATCTGAACTTCTTCTGCGTACATTGACCAATGTCCAGTGACGTGCAATTGCACATTTTTACTATTTATTTCATAAACAAGAGCCTTTCGTACTGCACTGGCCGGCGCCCCCCCCCCATCCCCCATCTTAACGGATCGAAGCGGCCGCTTCAGTCGCATGGGCGTCTGATTGGCCCTAAGAATATAGTTAGAACTAAACATTTATTAGGTTTATAAACCGTCTTATTTTGGGTAGTTTTACTTTTTAATGGAACTTGGTAATTTTTAAATTTTAAATTAACGTCATACTAGAGCAACACAACGGGCTATTGACGACGGTCCGGGTCAATCCCCTAGGGCAGTGTTTCCCAAAGTGTGGTACGCGTACCCCCAGGGTTACGGGAAGAGTTTGGTGGGGATATGCACTGCACTGTGCTTAGCTGTGCCTTACGTTGTCATGAGTCAAGTCAAAACAGTCTTGTGAGGCGTGAGATTGTCCGGAGTGACACGGCGGAAATATACCACACTTCGTTACAAAAACAACTTACTTCGTCAACCCTCCGTCGTGCGCAACCGGACAGACAGGCACAGCTTTGACATAAACTTCAATGTTTTCTTAATGATAGATTTGAGTTGAGATATTGTTTACATGACTTGGAAATAGTTTTGTAAACTTGCACACTTAGTAGATATATTCTCTGTTTTAAATTGCCTCAACATACCGTTACCGGGCAAAAAAAAAAATTTCATTGTTTCACGTTCAAGATAAAGTGAACACTGCCATCGCAAAACTAAAGTTATGGCAAAAGAGAGTTGGTAATGGAATAGACTCGTTTCCCTCTCTTTATAGTTTGTTACAAGTTCGACTACTAAAATTAATGCTGATACACAGAAATGCATAACACAGCATTTGGAGAGTTTGCAAGTGGGCTTGAAAAACTATTTCCTTGATTTTACCAAAAATATTGAATGGATAAGATATCCGTTTAACATTAACACAACAGCCATGCCAGAAGATTTATCGCATGCGGAAGAAGAGCAATTGTTGGAATTGGCTTCAGACGGATTCTTGAAAAATAAACATTAGGAGAGTACTTTAGCATCATTCTGTTTACAAATGCAACCTGTGTATCCGGTTTTAACAGAAAAAGTTCTAAAATACATCTTGCCTTTTCCAACTTCATATTTATGTGAAGTTGCTATTTCAGCATTTGTAGACATTAAGTCGGAAAAAAAGGAACAGACTATTGGACGTGGAACAACATCTCAGATAAAAATTAACAACCAGGGAATCAAATTAAGACGATCTGTTATCTCAGTACAAACAATTTCATCCCTCTTATTGATCCAAATAAACGTTATTTATAATATAACTTTTATTTATATTTTATTATGAATAATTTTATTTCTCTTTTCTTATTATTTTGTGCATGTCACAAAAAAGAAAAAAAAATACATTTTGGTTGTTATTAAAATGCATCCATTTTTTCGACGAGGGGGTACTCAGCGTTACGAAAATTATAGAAGGGGTACACATATGTCAAAGGTTTGGGAAGCACTGCCGTAGGGGAAAGATCCGAGGACAACACTACGTAATTATGAACCACGGTCAGATGACGAGGCAACACCTGAGCTATATTGGAACTTGGTTTTGCTTTTTATTGGAATATCGACGCCTATTTTTGCGCCTTTGTGATTTGTGATTGAACACTGGTCTATTTTTGTTCAGTCTTTCTGTGTTATTATGTTAACAGTGTTCGAACACTGACCTCTTGTTTTACACAGCTCTCCAGTGTCATACAATCTTGTGTCAAACCAGGGCCGTAACTAGACTTTTGATTCGGGGGAAGGAGTTTGATTTTAAAAAATCCCTCCCCACCTCTGCATTTAAAAAAATTTGTCAATTAGGGGGAAGGTGCAGAGGGTTTCGAAAAAGTTTAAAAGAAGGTAAAATTTAAGTCAAAAAAAATATGAAAATATATTTTATTAAAAAAAAAAATTTGATTAATATCTAGTATAGCGCCTCCTTATGGTCTGTGTTTAGAACATTGAGGCTGGAAGTAGTGAAAATTAGGAATATCTAACTGAAGTGTTTGAACATGGCGGTTTCATATTGCATTAAATAAAATATTTCACACTCATATCATATGAAAATAAAATATACTTTAAAAAAATTGTATGCAGTTTGACAACTTACCTCCTCTTTTGTTTCGTGGATTGTTGTTTTCGTTGAAATTTGAACATGTGTTTTAGTGTTTAAATTTAATACAATGAAACGACAACTTTCTATTGGGACTTTTTTTAGTAAAAAACCTAAAGAGAAATCGTTGAAAGGTAACATCTCTAAGAGTGCAACGGATATAGTTGTCAAAGCAAAAAATCTGCAGAAGGCTATAGAACATGATGATCCTTGTAATACGACCTGGGTGTTTTGTGAAACTGACGTAGAGTCCTTTGTAAAGATAAGCGTTGATGACCTAAGAAAAGAAATGTTACTGAGAAATCCATGGGTCCCCACTCCTTCCTATTGTTTTCCAGTATCAAAAAATCGGAATTTAAAGTTCCAAAATTCTTGGCAGCAAAGATTTTTATAGCTGGTGTATTCCCAAAAATTATAAGGAACCCTGTGCAAGGATTGTGTTTTATTATCATACCACAAAAAATGCTGGCAGCAAGCACAGGAATTTCTATCAGTGGCTGATGTAAGACCACGAAAATTATCAGCCAACTCTCTACTGTACGTGCTCGGCAAGTAGCAGAAAACCGAGAAAAATGGTAATCTGTTGTAGAAACCATTATACTTTGTGGGCGACAATAATTAGCTCTACGAGGAAACAACGATTTTGGTAAAGTGGTGAGTGAGAGTTGCAGCAATGCTAATGATTGGAATTTCCGTGCTTTACTGAGATTCAGAGTTTCTTCTGGGGATTCGGTGCTGCAAAAACATCTGGAATCGGGTTCCAGAAATGCACACTATACAAGTCCTTTGATTCAAAATCAATTAATTCAGATTTGTGGAAATATCATCCAAGATAAAATTGTTAGGAAAGTGAATGCCGAAAAATATCTCACAGTGATGGCAGACGAAACGACAGACATTTCACATAGAACAAATTTAAATATACTTGCGATATGTACAAGCCTGCATACGAGATCAACCCATGGCACTTTATGTTCACTGTAGTGCTCATTCGTTGAACCTTGCCTTAAGCAATTCATCTACTTCTCCTTTAATTAGGAACTTTTTTTAGGCACACTTCAGACAGTTTCAACATTTTTCCACAACTCTGCACAACACGCTCAAGTTTTTAAAGATTCAATAATTTATAAATTTCCTGAGTCAAAACATAGCACCCTGTTGTTTTTTTGAGAGACCCGCTGGGTGCATAAACATGAAAGCATTATTCGACTTAAAGAGTTTTACCCAGTAGTAATACTTTCCCTAGAAAAGTTGGAAGTTTCAGCTAACGCTGAGCAACGCTTCAGCTAACACAAAACATAACAATTTAATTTCATCGTTACAAACACTGATTCCTAGCAGATGTCTATCAACTAGTCCTGAGGATTTGGAAGAATGCATCATGCTGAATTTTGCGTTTGGCAGTCTAAGTGGAAAAAGGTAAATGAAAAAACGAACTCTGTTTTAGAAGGTTATTTTTTTTACGCGCAGTAAGACCTTTTTTTCAAACATTATTAAACTACTTCAAATTTTATCAACATTGCCAGTCTCAACATCAGCACCAGAGAGAACTTTCTCCACTCTAAGGAGGTTGAAAACTTATTTAAGGAATTCAACAGGCAAAACCCGACGGAATGGCCTGGCCTTAATGTACATTCAAAGAGAGATAAATTTGAACACTAATGATGTCATTGATCGATTTTCAAAATCAGAAGGAAAACATAGTTTTTGTATTGTAAAATAAAAACAAATTTGTAGTAAAAGTTATTTCACTTCAGATTGTACTTGTGTAACATTTTAGCATCTTTATAAAGTACACCTGTAAATATTCGGGAGAGTATTTTCGATTCTCCACTGCTGAATTTATTTGCGTATTTATCATAAAATTTGAAAATGTTTTTATTTTTCAAAAAATGCATCAATAGCAATTTTTGTGAGGGTCAATATCGGGGGGGGGGTGACCCCTATAATCCCCCCCCCTCCTGGATACGGCCCTGCATGATAGTGATAAACAACAGAAATATGTTTAATGAGAATAACTTTTTTTAATATTCAAGAGGATTAAAAGAATTTCTGATGTTTTGAATGAGTGCTCAATATCTCAAAACTTGTGGTAACATGACCTCTTGAATCGTGAATGAGTCATAAATCTTAAAAACTACACACCAGAAGAATTTGAAGTGGTTCGCATTAGGTTTGACGAACAGTTTTTCCGTAATCGGTCCCTGCTAAGAACAAATGGACAGCTTAAAGTTACAGTGGTGTATGTCAATTTTTCAAAAAATAAAAAGACTTAAACACAGAAACCAGATATAATGTAACCAAATTTAACTAAATATAATTAGACGTAAAAACCA
Source organism: Metellina segmentata (assembly GCA_947359465.1). Classification (NCBI taxonomy): domain Eukaryota; kingdom Metazoa; phylum Arthropoda; class Arachnida; order Araneae; family Tetragnathidae; genus Metellina; species Metellina segmentata. The sequence continues at coordinate 85,248,796 of OX375875.1, read as the reverse complement.
TATCTAAATAAGGCAATCTGTAAACTCAAAACGTGAAGTGAAGCAGATCTTTATTTCGCAGTGAAAGTTGTCTTTTTTTTTTCCAAAAAAGTGACTTACACCACTGTAATTTTTACCTTCCATATGTCACTTGGTCAAAAATAAAAATATTAGCTATGTGACTTTGATGCCTTCAGCTTAATGATATTATTTCTCCAGACCATTCTATTCAATTCACTACATCGGTTTCATTGATTATTCATGATCCGATTGACGAGAAGGCGACATCATCACAAATCGCTGGCTCGGAGTTTAATGACCAGATCCACGGAGATAGAATAAGCTAATATAACAAGAAGGTCGGATCATGCCAGTGTGCTGACCTTTAAGTTAATGGTCATCCGAAGGCCATTGTATCTGTCACAGCAACACAAAGAAAATAATGACAAAAATATAAAAGAAGGTGTGTATTTCTTTTCTTCGGGTCGGAAAATAATGTCTGCGCATGCGGAAAATATACATTTCCTAGCCACATTAAATGTCATATGCAGTGCCTTTGGAAGTACTTTGTTGTAACTGTCACACTAAAGAAAGATAGACTAAAAAGATGGTACATTTTCAGAAGTGCAATTTATATACCAACATAGTATTGATTTTCAGATCACGTTGGTGGGGTACTCGTAAATTGTGTGTTGTCGCAAAAAACTAATTCACAGCAAACAATGATATATAGGACGTTTGTTGAATTTACGTCACATTGTAACAACACAACGGGCTATTGGCGACGGCACGCAAACTTGAGGAAATGTGAGACCGTTGCAGCGGGGTGCCATCTCAGGTGTTGACCTCGTCATCTGAGCGTGGTTCAAAATTATATGGTGTCCCTGCATCTTTCCCTTCGTGATTGATCCTCGACCATCGCCAATAGCCCGTCGTGTAGCATCAGTACAACGTAAATTCGACTACCAACCTACTCGTGATTGTCGTATATTGACCAAATGTGGACCTTTAGTCACAAGGCCTGACTCGGCCAAACAAACCATTAGCAGCTGTTAAACAGTGATGTGTTTAGAATAATGGTTAGAGGGGTATTTATTGCACAATAGCCTTATTTGGCCAAGGTGCGTCAAACACAGGTCAAATTCAAGTAACAGACCCGAAAGGAAAGTATTACTGACACAGAGTGAAATTTAGACAGCGTACGTTACAAGAATCGAACTAGTGTCGGTTTACATCACGCAGGTTGCTAACGCAATGGGTAAACCACTGACCCAAGGCGACTGCTGTACATATGTAAAATGTATATATTTATTATTACTTTAAAAATATATATAACTTTTTGAATTTAGGTAGGTAGCTGATTTAACTTTACACCGGAGCAAGGCAATAGGCTGTTGACGACAGTACGGGAACAATCGCAAAAGAAAAGATCCGAGGTCAACAGCTCATAATTTTGAACCACGGTCAGAAGACGAGGTCAACATCTGAGAGGGAACACAGCTCTCCAAACTTCCACACCACACCAACGTGAGGCCATGACAGTTTTAACGCGCACTGACCCCAGCATGCACTACGGAGTTTGGTTCGATCCAGTTACCAACTCAGGTTTCAATCGGGCTGTCGCGGCTCCTTTTGAATAATAATAGACTAAATAGACTGACTTCATAGTATAAAATCTCTTCTCTTTTCTAGACCATCACTCAAACCTAGTACGGAGTACTGGTGGGTCCATGAAATGTTTTGAACTATATATCACCTACTAAAATTGCATGTTTTGTGAAAAATTTTAGAACCGCGTTGAGCACATAATCTTAGTATTACCTTTACAATGAACAAGCTAATTTGTCGTTGTTTTCAAATCAAATCCTAATTCCTTGTTCCTTGCACCTTTTGTTACCCGTTTGGAAAAAAATCTCATGGCTTTATCAAACACATCTGATAGCTGTCAGAGCAATACTCATATAAAAGAGAACTTCCCGAGCATTTTGTGAACAACGGTAGTCTAAAGTAAATCATCCCTGCCATTCGATTTTGCATATTTTCGCCAGGCGCTTACACCGCTCCTTGGAACAGCTGTCAAGTATCCGTGAGACTCTTATAAATAAAGGCATTGAAGTCGCGAAGTTGGGAAATCACATCTGCTTCACTCACAAAGAATAACAAATCTGGCTCAGTAAAAACTTCTGAAATATCAATATTTCCTTTTATGTTCCCAATTATAGAGGAAACATTTCCACTGTCATCTTTGTGCATATTTGTTGTATAAACAACTCTTGTTAAGAGCTCTTGTGACTGATCTGTGATATCACATAAAGCGAATATTTATGAATAAAATATTTTTCTCTCGGCTCCAAATGTAAAATTGTAGGTATGTAACTGTACAGAAAATGTTATTGTAGATCTTTTTACTCGTACACGTTTATGCTGTTTTTCATTTCTGGCATCAGTTTTGCCTGTGATTCATGAGGAAGCTGTAATGATTGTGGAGCAATTAATACTCTTGTCGAATCAAAGTAGTTTTTCGTGTTACTGAACAGAATGGTGCAATTTCTAAAATGTTGTCTAATGATTTTTATTACCAAGTGTTTAGTGCCGTGCGTAGCTGCCAAAGGTAATTTTACATATTTTATTTCAGTTTTATTATCCATAGGTCATTTAAAATTTTACCTTAACCCAGGGTTGCCAATCTTTTCTGAGCAGCTTAAGGAGCATTCTCATAAAATTTCAGGAGTTTTGAGAAGTTTCTTCAGGAACATCGTGAAAATAAGGATAAAAAATAAAAGACCAGCATATTTTTCTTTAAAAACTGTCATAAAATTCGCAATTACAAATAATTTATTTTCTTAGCATATATATAAAGGATAAAATATTACATGTATACATAAAAGGTTTTATCCTTAAATTATAGAAACAAAAATCTATTACACAATTTCCCAACAGTTGAAAATTTTTCCCTTTTCATAAGAAAAATATCACAATCCTGATTGAAGAAACTGGCGAAAATTTCCCCCGTAGGTGGAAAATGTTTCCTTTTAAGAAAAATTTCCCTTTTCCCTGCATCAACGCGATTTCCGGAGTGAACCATACATTACACGGAGTTGCGGATTTCCGATGCTTTAGCGGAGAAACTCCGGAAATTCGGAGCACTTGGCAACTCTGCTTAACCCTTCCTAGAGACTATTCCGTCGAGGTATCTTGTCATTAACAAAAGTGAAGGAATCTTGGGCAACGAGATAATTAGTCACTGCAAGAAAACTGACCAAATCTTGGTCAAATAATCGGAGATATGTACCTTAATAACAAGATATATCGTCATAAAAAAAATGATCAGGTCTTGATAAACGACGTATCTCGTCAAAACCACATGAACGGTTGAAATCTTAAAATGTTAGTAAAGTAAAATGTCAGTGCTAAAAATGACTGCGCTTGCTTTGTTTTCGAATTTTTATTGGCCACAGTCTGAATTCCACATTTCTTTGGTATTTTTTGCTATGCAAGCTTGTTTTTCCTTTTAGAACTTTCACTGTCTTTATACTTGTAATCTTTTACAGTACAGTCTGCAATCGTCAATTTTTTTTTATATTCTGATCGTTTGTAATTTTAATTTCCTCTTTTTGGGAATTTATTGTATGAGAATTATAGTTCTAATTATCGTGTTTTTCTCTTACTGCTACAAAATGGTACTTGTAAAGTTCTTGTGGAAAGGTAGATCAGTATGTAGGTAGTTAATTAACGTCGTACTGGAGCAACACGACCCGTCATTGGTGGACTCCGGTTGCTAATACATTACTCTTCCAATTGTACTACCGCAACGGCCCTCTTTTTGGATGAAAATATTTTTTTAAAGATCAGAAGAAATATTTTTGAATGGGTTAAAACTTTCTATTTGATTTAAATCCTTCAATACAATCTTAATATCAAAGGAATACATCACTAATAAGCATCAACTTTGAATTGAAAATTTTATCTAAAGTTTTACTAATTGCCTTATTTGTAACAGTGTGCAGAATTCAAACTTGAAAGAATAAAAAAGCAGTTGCCCCAACTTAAGCGAAATAAATATCTAAAAGTTTAAAAGCATTTTAATAAACTCTTAAATGCACAAATATGTTTTTCGTCTGAGTTATCTCAAAGATTCAAAAAAAAAATTTTGACTAACGCGTGCTTTTTCTGTTTTAAGCATTTTTCAATTTTTTCATAATACTACTTATGGCTTCTCTTGAGCAGTAAAGTTTAAGTGCCATAACTAATACCTTAAAAGATATCTCTTCGCAGATAAGAAAGATATATCCTGACGGTAAGTAATATTTACATAAGCTTTTAAACATTGCTGGTAAGAGCTCTATTTGAAGTATTTTTATAATACTCAACAAATTATGTGTTATGGCTTTTCATATAAGTGGTCTATAAATTTTAAGAATCTTTTACTTCATACCGCAGCTACGCAGTGTTTTTTGTTTCTTATCATGATTCAAAGGCTCTTATTTATTTCAGATGGTATTTATAGCTCCGTTTCTGTGTATCTTCATGCTGCTCATCAATACTATATTAAAAACTACTTCAGAGATTAATTCACATTTCCCATACCTTAGCTTAGTTGTTTATGAAAACGTTTTGTACTGTTGCCTTTGTTAATTTACCTGTTTTACTTTAGTTACACTAAATTGCGTCTTTCTTGATCAACTAATTAAATGTCTTTATGTGGTACAGTGGAAGCCAGAGTGGTAGCGGAGTGGTTAAATATTTGGAGCTCGAATCAACAGACTGTTCGAATTCCGGTCTGAACATGGAAACTTGTAGTAGGAATGTGACATCGATGTCGATGTTTTCAAAACATCGATGTATTTAAATTCGATTTTTAGAGTCGATGTTTTTTTAACATTGCTGTTTATACTTATCTATGTTTTTATGTTGTTGATGTTTTATTTTTAAATAAAAAAAAGTACCATTATAAAAATTTAAAAAATAACCAAATAGCATAATTTGCATTTTTAGTAAATTGACCATATTTTTAGACCAAAGTGGTCAAGGGTGAAGGGTCTGAAAAATAGGGATACGACATCGATGTCAATGTTTTCAAAACATCGATGTTTTAAAAAACATTGTTGTATTTACCATCGATTCACATGGAGCCGATGTTTGTTTAACATCGATGTTTTCACTTAGTCGTTGTTTTTTTATTTTTAAATGAAAAAAGTACCGTAGTAAAATTTAAGAAAAATAACAGTGCAACTAAGTATTTATCATTGATGGCGACATCCGTCCCATCAGAAAGAGTTTTTTCCCTAACTGGTGGGATAGTTGGTGAAAAAAAGAAGTCGGCTTAAGGTGGATAAAGTTAACAAATTTCTTTTCTTACAAACTGTTAATAACAAATATTGGGGCCTATAATAATTATAGGCATCAATATATTTTATTTACAGTACACTACAGTATTTTTTTTATTTACAGTACAGTAAAAGAAAAAAGAATTTTGTTGTGTTCCCCCCCATAAGTTGATAAGTAATTAATAATAACTAACAGTAATTATTGTTATGGACCTACCTAATTATATTTGTGGTTAGCAGTACTAATGTCAAATTGTTATAAATATTATTTTCTTTTATATTATTCAATTAAAAAAAATATTTGTTAATTGTTCATATTACTTTTATGACTTTGTTTTGACAGTTAAAAAAGTATTACTTATAAATTAATAAACACGGCAAATGACAAATTAAATCTCCCCCCCCCCCTCCTTCAACGAACACTAATGTTTTAAGTTGCTAAACCAGTGTTTTAAGAAATGTGGAAAAAAAGTTTAAATACACTGATGTTTAAAAACCTCGACGGTTTTTGGCCGATGTATTATAAACATCGATGTTTTGCTGTCAATGTCGCCTCCCGAGCTTGTAGTGGTTCTGTATCTTCTTTGATAAAGGTCCTGTACTGATTAGCCTACGTGTAACGCAAAATGAGCGACAAACGAAATCAACCAGCCAAAATCGTTATAGTGTTACAATTACATAAGCCAAGCGTTTGAAGTGCTAATAAGTAAATATAAATTGAATATTTGACTAGATTCTATTTCCAAACATTGAGCGATATAATTGGTGCATGATCACTTCGCTCGTTGAATGAATAATTAGAATTATTTCACTATTTAGTCCGACTTTGATACGTCTATTAAAACTGATCAAAGGAATATCCCTTCAAATTATATCGTTTGTATGGGTATATTTATCATATGATAAGTAGGTAGTTGAATTTACGTTACACTAGAGCAACACATGGACTTTTGCATTTATTGCATGACTAATTATTTCGTATCATATTACCATTTGATATTTTGTGACACATTCTGAATGCATTTAACAAAGTTGACTCGTAATTTCCTATATTATTTTTCTACTAACGAAATACCCTACCTTACTCGATTTGAATTGGTTTACATCAGTCTAGATTGAAGAGATGATCAAAATATATAATGACTTACGTTTTTCGTAGAATGAAATAATATTTTAACACCTTTCTCCATCTTTGTAATTTCTACCACTTACTTTGAACACAAATAGTACACATGCCTATCCGTTCATGTAATACATTTCACATACATTGGCAACCTTGCTGTATCACAAAGCAACAAATTGACGAAAGGTGACATTAGGTTACTACTACAAAATACAATTTTGAGGGAAATTGATAGGAATTCCCTTTCTTAAGTTCTTTTTATGTTCAACTCAATTAATAATAACGACGATTTACGGCAAATGCACTCATAGTCAACAAAACAATATTTTCTTACTTGTGGGACTCTTGCATCCGGCATGCGACATTGTGGAATTTTGCAATCTTCTCCTGTCATTATGAAAAAAAAAAATTTTAATGTTTGAAAAGTTCCAGTTCGGATTTTTTTTAATTATTATTCTTTCAATAATGGTATAAGTACACTTAAAATTTGCTTTATTCTGACTTACCTGCCACTTTCAGTCGAATGCCTTGTGGTGGTGTTGCGTGGGATGCGAATGAAAACACATTTATTAAATTAATAAATATTTAAAACAGAAAACAGCGAAATAAAACAAAATAAAAGATGTCGGTAAAATGTTGTGCTAAAGATATTAATTTGTGATTCCTTTTTATCTCTTGATCTCGCAGTTGCCAAAACTTACAAATAAAAAATGCACAAAATTTAGAAATGGGAAATTAATTCAGAGCGAAAGAAACAAGAGTTTACGTTTTATTCCCGTTACTGGAAAAATATCGTCTGTCCCAAATATTCGGAAATCATTTACATTACGCAAAGAACAAAAAGAAGACTCGAAATAAATGAAGTATAAGAGTTGTAATTCCATAAAAAATAATTTTTTGAAAAATGATTGGTTTTTTAGCAGTACTGGTAAAGCAAATCAAAGTAATCGTAATACTCAATATACATTCCAATTTTTCCAAAACTACCAAATTATGGTTGATTTAAATATACTTACTCAGATGTTTTAGCAGGAAACTCATCTAAATGTAACAATAAAGAAGTTTAATATTGCATTTCCTAAACTAATAGATAATGTATAAAATAAAATACAGTGCAATCAAATATCTGGAATAAAATTCATGTGATGCCTGCACAAATACACAAACACAAAATCGAATATAGAACAGAAAGACGGACAGACAAACTTTAGGTAACCAATTTCACTCACTAAATGAAGATAAGTACTCACTGTATGAAAATTTCAGTGAAAATATATTAAACCGTGTGGACGTGTATAGGGCACATACACTGAAGAGCCAAAACATTATGACCACCTACTCAATAATGCTGATAATACTGAAGAGACAAAACAATTATGACCACCTACTCAATAATGCTGATAATACTGAATAGCCAAAACATTATGACCACCTACTCAATAATGCTGATAATACTGAAGAGCCAAAACATTATGACCATCTACTCAATAATGCTGATAATACTAATAATACTGAAGAGCCAAAACATTATAACACCTACTCAACGCCTCCTGCAAAACAGCTGCAACTCGCCTGGGCATAGATGCCACAGGTTCTTGGTACATGACTGGAGACACGTTATACCAAATGTCTAAGCAGCGGTCACTCAAAGTCGAGATATTCGGACATGGTGGTGTTTGAGCTCTGAGCTGCCGCTCCATGACACCCCAAATGTGCTGTATCGGATGAGATCCGTAGAGTTAGGTGGCCAGGACATTAAGTGGAATTCATCAGTTTGCTCCTCGAACCACTCCAACACAATCTGAGCCTTGTGACATGGGGCGTTGTCCTGCTGGAAGATTCCATTTCCAGTTGGGAAGACAGACGCCATGTAAGGGTGCAACTGATATGCAATGATGTTCAGATAGTTCGCAGCATTCATGGTCTGTTCTACCACAACTATGAGTCCCAGAGTTGCCCATGAGAACGTCCCCCAAAGCAGAATACTGCCACCACCAGCCTGTGTGAGACCTGCTGTACAAGAGTGGAACAACTGTTCACCTGGCAGACGGAGTACCCTGACACGACCATCGACGTGATGAATGAGAAATCAGGATTCATCTGACCAGGCAACTCTCTTCCACTCATCCATGGTCCAGTCTCGATGTTCCCTGGCCCACTGTAGGCGTAGTTTACGATGAAGCTTGGTCAACAGAGGCACACGAGTGGGACGTCTTCTGCACAGTGTCCTCTGAACTGTGCGTTCCGAAACACTTGCGCTTGGACCTGCATTGCATTGGGCTGTCAACTGAGCCACTGTCTTCAGCCGATTTTGCTTTACCAAGCGGGACAGTCTTCGACGTCCTTTTTCTTTGATGAAGCTTGGACGACCAACACCTGGGCGTCTACTGCTGGTGTCACCGTCATTTATCCACTTTGCATGAATACTAACAACGGCAGATCGTGAACTACCGTAAGTCTAGCAGTTTCGGTGATACTCGTTCCGAGTCTTCGGGCCATTACTATCTGCCCTCTATCAAATTCGCTTAGATCAGCAGCCTTTCCCATCACTCGCAAAAGTAAGTTGAAGAATGATTACTTACCTTCTCCAGCAGCAGTTAAATACCATTCTCACTTAATCACGTGCCCTCCACGTCATCCCGACGAGTCCATTGAAAAATGTGGGGATGGTCATAATGAGCTCGTTAGTGTACATACATAGACACCAAACGCGGAAGAAGCGGATTTGGCATCAGTAGGGTCCAAAACGGATATAAAACTTAATTGTTCTTCGAAATTCTTTAATACTCACAGCATACCCGTCTCTAATATACACGGAGAAATCTTGTATACCTGGATGCGTGTCCGCTGATATAGAGGTCATATTTGGGGATTTTCATGGACTGACTCTCTTCTTCTATACTCAGTAGTCCTTTTTTTTTTCCTTGTGCGTTTCTGTTGTTTTCTGCATAGTTCCTTGAACGTTTTTTCCCTTTTTTTTTCAAAACACTATCAGAATCTAAACGAAAATAGTTTTGTTTTAAGTTCCTTATTACAACTTTCTGATGATCTCTGATAATAGACACATAAAGAAACATTTTTCTAAGTTATGTTCACAAAATTTCACACTTTTATAGGCATCTGAATAATTGTTAATGAAATTACTCATCTAATAAAATTTGATAAATGTATCTGCGTAACATAATCTTGTAATACATTATTTATCACAAGTAAATTCTCAAATTCTTTAGGAGAGTAAAAAAAAAAGTAACATTTGAATCGATTATCAATCTATTGTTGTTTTGAAATATCAGTTAAAAAATTCCTACTTGCAAATGCATCTGGGCTCATTTTCTTGAAAATATCAAGACTAGAACGAAACCTATAAGGGTAATTCTTAATTAACGTTGTAATTGAGCAACACAACGGGCTATTGACGACGGTCCGGTATCAATCCCTTAAGTGAAAATAAACTTTAGGACGATTTCTCAGTCACATTCCCTTTGAAAACAAAGGGTAAAATGCAAATAAACCATAAAGCGGTTTTCTAAACTAAGTATTGATATGTTGTCTTAATGATTTTCACTTAACATTTAAGTTAAGGTAATGGATTTTAGCCTGCTCTTCGAATAAAATAAAATCTACAAAAACAAAAAATAGGATGAACAATAGTTTTTAGAATACTTACTAAAGTAAATATACAATTTAGTTTTTAAATTTTGTTATGAATTAATACAGATGAGTTTCATCCACTTCTTCAGAAAGTGAGATATTCTCAAAATGACGATACTCAAAGAGATGCCATAAATTAACTTATATTAGATGCATAGATTATAAAAAAGCGAAATTTTAGAAATTAAAACTCAGAACACCTACACTGTGAAAGAATGGATTGTGATACTAAGTAATTAGTTTCTTTTAAAACATTCTGCCTACAAAAAATTTTAACTTTTTTGGAAGGTCATGTATAAATGTTCGCATACAAGCGAATATAAAAATTGGAGTTAACGAAACGGAATATAAAAAGCATTTTATGATGTATCTAAAAAGCATTTTATGATGTATCTAAAAAACACATAATGAAAACATAACTTTACTCTATATGGCATAGACTCGTTTACATTAGAAATTACCAGTGAAGATTTTTATAACAGTATGAAACATAAATTACCATCGATATTTGATACATTTAATTATGAAGCCTTACATTTTTTACAGTAATATAAATGAAAACAAATTAGAGTACTTCAAATGCGAAACGAAATGAGTCCCTATAAACGAGTTCTGTAAACCAAACTGTATTCCTACATATTCATTAATTATAATAAAAAAACAGCGAAAGGTATGATAAAATACATAATTAAAAATATTGATCATATGTATTTTATGAATTAGAAAATAGGAATTGGAAGATTGTATCCAAACAACATGTGATTAATACCATGGATGTTAATAAAAAATCTTTGTGTGCTTTCTATCAAAAAAAAAATATATATATATATATATATATATTTTGCTAGCATTCATTTATTTTCCTATGGACACTATAAATTAAGAGGATGAGAGAATGAAGAGTGTTGTAATATCAAAAGATAGTATAGTTTATGATAAAAAAAATTATGTAAATATTATACTGTACTTATTTCGAAAATGTTATAAGATAAACATGGATTTGCATTTACTTTTTTTATGTCATTTATTTCCTCTATCACGAAGTTACTAGAAGGCTATCACAGCAAGAGTGGCCTAGTCCACCAACATAACCAACTAGGCTTACCCGTGCCAGTTGCTTTTGTGGGATTATTGGTTTTTTTCGCAAACCAAATGGGAATTCGTAGCCTATTGTACAACAGCCATAACGGAGTTACCCGTGACAGTTCTTTTCGAGAAGGTCACATTGCCTGTGGTGTTGGTTTCGCAAACCAAAAAATATAAATATTTAATTGATAAATTATTTATTAAAACAAAATCAAAAGTATAAGGTATCTGGTGTAAAATTTTCCGAAAATTTCATATCTGTTAGAATTTTTATTCTATCTTTAACGATCGCTGAGATAGAAAAAAGCACTGAAGAACGACAGTATAACTTTAATAATTTATTTTGCTTCACTCGAATCCATTTCTCAGGAAATCAAAATTAACTAATCTCGAATCGAACGAGACGGAAGGTGAAAAACTGGCATGGTTCCAAAGGCTGACGCCAATAGTGACGTGAGGGAGAAAAATCTAAATTTTGGAGCTTCTTGATTTCCGAAAGAAGAAAGAACGGTTATAAACACTAATAAATTCATTTTAAAATGTTCTAGATTGCATTTTAAAATTCGCCGCGACCAAAAATTGCAAAAAAAAATCGGACTACCTGTGTTTCAAATCCCATTACTGTAAGTGCCATAGATTCGTCAGGACTTAGCGGGCAGAAAACGAACACAAACAAACAAACACATCCTTTTATATTAGTAGAGATGGAGATAAATGCGATTTTCGTGTGTGTCATCATTTTATATATATTCTTATTTATCCGCAATATGATTTGAGATTCTAAAGATTTGCTTTTCAGTGATCAACGATAAGTCCTTGTTTAATTTTAGAAGACTCAAACCTGAACATTTCAATAAAATAAAAGTCTTAATATTAAAATTTCCGTAGTTTTGTGGTTAGGCCACTCTTGTTCTAATGCCTCATATATATGTAATCCTGTTAAATAGTTATCATAACTGAATGAAAGAAGATATGTACAAATGAAATTAAGATTATATATTTAAAATGAAAAGAGTAAACACACACAAACAAATATTTAATAGAAGGTAAAAAAAGCATAGATACTGTAATCCACAGGCAACAGTGTCTCATCAGACTGTTGGGTCTTAATATAAAATAGGCCAATCTTACAAATCAATTCTTCCGTTCAATGCGTATGTCTACAAAAGGAAGTTATTAACTACCCCTGATATCACACAAAAAATTTTATATTATATCACAGTATGGAGTGTGTTATCAAGAAGGTGTTATTTGTAAAGCTTCACTAGTGTATTCAAAGTTATAATAAGTTCCTTTTCGTTATAATTTATATAGAAATTATCGTATAAAGTTTAGGAGAAAAGACTATTGCAACCACATTGAGGTTATAGGGAAGTCTTGATGATACTGGTTTTTTTTTCCAAACACATTAAGGTTATAAGAATTGTCATCATAAAATACTGTTTCAACCGCATTGCAGTTATCGGGTAGTTAGAAGATACTTTTATTTTCACTCACATTGTGGTTAAAGAGATGATCCAATAATTTATAATCGCATTAAGTTATAAGATTAGTCTGGATAGTTCCATTTTATACAACTATTACAAAAAAATAGCAAATAATAATTTGATTTTTGAAATTTAAATTTATTTAAGCATAAAATATATAAAGTACCACATTGTTTTTTTTTCTGTTATAGATAGCAGCGTACCACCTCCAGATTTTTTATCGGATATGATTGTGAATTACCTTGATGTCAAAGACGTAGTTCTTTGCACTCATGAAGACACAAGTATGTCGCATTCAATTATTGTATACATGTTCTTTCCTATTACATGTTATTATGAAACATATGAATAAAGTCACTCTATAACTGTTTCCTGAATGTTTGAGACGAAGTATGATGGCATTGAGTTTCCAGTAAATAGTAAACTAAAAATTAAGTGAAAATTCAGATGACATTTAAATCATGCTAGTCACAGTACTTAAAAAGTTAGCGAAAATTTCAAGATAACAGATTAATATTTTAAGCAATAATAGCTCCTTCTCTCTCTCTCTTTCTTTCTCTCTCTCTCTCTCTCTCTCTCTCTCTATCTCTCTCTCTCTCTCTCTCTCTTTTGTCTTCTATTCTTCTTATTCGAGCAATATTAATAATTTACATGTCATTGTCCAAAATAACTACCAATCAGGTCAGTTTATTACTATTACTTTGATGGCTAAAAGATTTTTATGACCAAATTACGTTCAAGATGCTTTAAAATGTCATAAAATACATCATCCAGTGTTTAACCTCTGTAAATTTAAAACTGTTAGATTTATTCACATATGTTTAGTTCCAAAATATCATCTTAAGCATTATAATTAATTATTTATATAGCATTATAAACGAAAAAGCTTAAATGGTTCAACAAACGGTTATTTTCACGAATTTATTTCCTGGATATATATTCAATATGTTGAAGAACAGCTTGTTTTCATAAATAATTCTGGCATCATATCACTATTTAAAGACCCATATTGAACAATCGTATAATATTGACTTATTTAATAACATATAGAATAATTGAATTGTTGACAAGTTAGTTATTTTAACTAACGTCGTACAAGACCATCACAACAGGCTATTGACGACGGTCCGGGATCAATCGTCTAAGGGAGAGATACGAGAATTGTTGTTAAGTGCTATAAAAATATTAATCATTGAACAATGTAATAAAAAGTATTGAAGTTTTGTACAGTAAATTTGCAATCAATAATAACATTAATTGCATTAGTTAGTTCAAATCCAAACTTCTAAAAATCAAATAGACGAGTACGTTTAAAAATTGCATTTATTTTTTATTGTTTCTGTAACTACCCTAGATGTATTTGTTATGCCAGTAAAACTTTTCATGTGCTTGTACATTATTTGACGTTTCTCGTCTTGTATTTGGCGCATCTTCGCCAAATATGGCTCCTTGTACCATTAAACCTAACTTAATCAACAAACCTTCTTTTACTTTTCAAAAAATTATTGAAAATTTAATTACATATAATAAGAATCAAGACTTATTTTCCAAAAAATACACTCCATTGTCCTAAAATTCAGTTGAAATTCAGCAAGGAATTATAGGGATAGAAATTGTATGAAAACTATAAAATAAAACCTAACCAACAAACCTTCTTTTTTGTATATCAAATATTTATTGAAAATCTACCCACATATTATACGAATCTAAAAACTCTTTATTTTCCACAAATTGTACTCTATTAAGTCCTAAAAATCAGTTGATATTCAGAAAAGATTCAAGGGTAAATAAATTTTATGAGAACATCTGTAAGTAAAAGGAACAATTTTTTACTTCATCGTAGATTTTCCCCAAGACGTGTTCAAGAAAAAATTTCTGACCTACTCAAGTGTGCGTTTCTTGAAGGACAGATAAATGAAATAAAGGACCATCAACATAAAACTTGAAGAACGTACAATTTATTTATTCCCGTCTATTCAACGTTGTTTACCTCATTGAAAATCTTTGCAAAATGATACTCCAACGAGAAATAACCATTTTGTAAACTTTTCTACTAAGAAGAGTCAGATAAGAACTCCGAAGAAGTTGAAATTTTTCAGGAAATACTTTTTTTCTGTTATTGGTAAGAGAAGTTCTACTTCGTACTGTTTAAAGTGCTCTACTTTTTATCTCTTTCTTTCGTTACTTTTCTCCGTAACATATTTCCTTTTCGTTATTTGAAAATAACCTATATTTGAAGGTCTCAACTTATACAATATTCATTACTGGCCAAAGAGGGGCCAGCACGGCGTTTCCCGTGGCAGTTCTTTTCATGGGGTCAGGTGTGACCACTGCTCACTATTGGAACGAATTCTCATTTGGTTTGCTTCACAAACCAAATGGTAATTCGTAGCCTATTGGATAATACGTAGCCTATTGGATCACAGCTATGCCCGTGGTGTTGGTTTACTTCGCAAACCAAGACCAAGGGCAACGCTCATTGTCAAATGTGACCAAATTCGAGTTGCGAAGAGATCCAATCGGCGGGACGTCACAATCTCTTGCGAAAATAGAAATATTTAACTGAAAAATTATTTATTAAAAGAAAATCAAATGTATATAGTATGTATATATAGTAATTTCCCCAGATTTCAAATCCGTTGAAATTTTCAATCGATCTTTAACAATCCCGATTTTACAAAAAAAAGAACTAAACAATGCCAGTCAAAATGTTTTTTTATTTCTTTTGCTTTCCTTTGCTGTGGAATCGTTTGAGCGAAGGAAATGGAAACTGTGATTTCCCTAATCTCAAATCAAACGAAGGTCATTATTCTTCGCGGTGGCCGTACGTACTAGGGATGCGACATCGACAGCAAAACATCGATGTTTTGAAACATCGATCTTCAAAATTAAAACATCGATGTTGATAAAACATCGTTCCAAAAACATCTATGTTTTTAAAATTCAGTGTATTTAAACTTTTTCCCCATTTCTTATAACTGGTTTAGCAACTATTGATGTGACATCAGCTCCAATACATCGATGTTTTTTATAAAACATCAATGATTTAAAAACATCGACATCGATGTCGTATCCCTACTTTTCAGACCCTTCACCTTTCGTCACTTTGGGCTAAAAGTATGTTCAATTTGCTGATTATAAAAATTATGCTACTTGGTTATTTTTTAAATTTTTATAACGGTACTTTTTTCATTAAAAAATAAAACATCGACAACGTAAAAACATCGACAAGCATAAACATCGATGTTACAAAAACATCGATCCCTATACATCGATGTTTAGAAAACATCGACATTGATGTCGCATCCCTAGTACGTACTGGAAGAAACATAAAAATTTCAATTTAAAAATTTATTTTAAAAAATCATATTTTTAGGTATTGTTCTAATGTGAAATTTTCCACAGATTTCAAATCCGTTGAAATTTACTCTTTCTTTAACAATCTAGGAGATAGAAAAATAAGTACATAACTCCAGTTAAAACTTTTAATTTGTTTTGCTCTTCGGCTGAAAGCTTTCAAACGGGAACGCAAAAAAAAAATTATAATCAACCAATCTCTTTTTGGTGCTGCCATTCTAAGCAAAACAATAATAATTAAATTAAATTAAATTCATTTTAAAATGTTCTTGATTTAATTTTAAAATTCGGGCTTCGTACAAAACATTTGGGCTGCCAGTGTGCAGAATCCGATTACCGTAGGTACCATGGATTCGTCACAAAGGTTCACATAACAAACAGAAAGACATAGACTTTCTTTTATAATAGTAGAGATACACAATCTGGATGAAGCATTAACACACATACGAACTAAATACATTCACAGAATTTGTAAATGAGTACCTCATAACTAATAAGTCAGCGCACAAAATATTTCACGCATCCTTTTACTTTGCAAATACCGAGTATATTACAGAAAATTAAATTTCCCATTCTCTTCATTCCTAACTGGGTTTCTCTCATGTTTCTCAATGAAATTTTTGCTGTGTTTAAGTCCATCAATATTATCTGTCTGTAATTTTGGTGAATTCATATTTTACTATTTCAAGGTGAGTGATTTTGTATAAATTGAATTAAACTTAAATTCGATCGCAAAATAGGCTAGAATTTAAAGTTTCTATTTGCTTTTGATTGCTGGAGAAAAATAAAAAAATTTCCTTCACATATGGTGGCGCTCTAACCCAGTTGGAAAAGCAACGGATTACCAACCGAAAGGTAGCAAGTTCGAAACTTAGACAGTCGTGAACATGTATCTGGAGAACATTAAATCTGTCGTTGCCGTATATGCCTGGTCGTGGTATGGAAGTTTGAAGAGGGGGGTGCCAGCTCAGGTGTTGTTCTCGTCATCTCACCGTGATTCAAAATTACAAGGCGTTGTCTGTGGAACTTTCCCTTCGGAATTCTTTCTGAACAGTTGCCTATGGCCCGTTGTGTTGCTCCAGTGCGATGTTAATTAACTATCTACCTACTTCATGTACAGTTTACGAATTTTATAATTGAACCAAGTCGTAATTTGAAGTAAGTAAAAAGAGTGCACGTTCATATGAAGACACTTGGAAACTCGAGTAGGGAAGGATTTTAGAAATGGGATCATCTTTGCCAAGATATCTTTCGGGATGTTTTTTCTGCAAAATATAAAATGAATTTATTTGTGACTTGAAGCACCTTTCGTCGTCACGTATCTTTTTTACGGTGACTTTTATTTTCAGCCAACTGATAGAAGCATTAAAGAAGCTCTGTAGTAGGAAGTAGTGTCCTTGCATTTTACTTCATACGGCGAGTTCAAAACTGTTTTAGTTCTTTTGATGAAATGAGGGAATTTGAAGAAAGAAGAGGGAAGAAAGAATTTGGTTACAAAAAGTTTCTTCAATTTTTTTTAGAGTAGGCATAGAGTAACACTGAAACGAGCACCTTTGATCTGCATTGATAGTTGAGCAGTTTATGGAGACTAAAAAAGGCACGACTTATTTCAATGATTTCATTGATGCTTTGATTAAGTCCCATTGAGATAATTTTTGTTCAGCATCTATATTATAAAAGAAAGCGTTCGTTTTTTGCACGCAAAGTCCTGACGAATTTATGGCACTTACAGTAATGGATTTGAAACACTAGTAGTCCAATTTTTTTGAAATTTTTGGGTCGCGGCGAATTTTAAAATTTAATATAGAACATTCTAAATGAATTTATTGAAATTTAATTAGTATTGTTTTCTTTCGAATGGCAGCAACATAAAGATCACAAATTCTAAATTAATTGTTTCCTTTCCCGTTTTCATTTTGCGCGGAGGAATGATTTTCCAGCAGATGACGATAAAAAACAAATAAACTTTTAACTAGAGTTATGTAGTTCTTTTTTCTATCTCCTAAACCGTTAAAGATGGAGTAAAAATTTTAACGGATTTGAAATCTGCGGAAGATTTTACATTGAATCGATACCTAAAAATATGATTTTCTTTAAATAAATAAAATTTTTAAACTGAATTTCTTTTATATTTTTGCAAGAGAATGTGACGTCACACTGGAGTTCAGGATATGTGATTACATATCCTGAACTCTTACAATTTCAGCATAGGAAAGCAAGAAAATAAAAAACAATTTGACTGGCATTGTCAGTTCTTTTTTTGTAAAATCGGGATCATTAAAGATGGAATAAAAAGTTCAAAGGATTTGAAATCTGAGGAAAATTTTTACCAGATTGATATCTAACAACACGGGCACGGGCAACGCCGTGCTAGTTTCACATAAAAAGGAATATTTGAATAACTTTCAACTGCTATTATTTTTAATTTCAAGATATTCATCATTGGACGATATGTACTATGAGAGATATTTTCTATCAAGCTAAATATAAGTGAGTATTGGTTGTGTTTCCTATACATATTCCTAATGTGACGTCGCTTGATTTGTTTTTCGAATACGATTTCACCAATTCACTACAAAAATTCCAAAGAATGACTTCTGAAGTGACACGAGTGATTGTTCATTTGTCAACTTCAATCGGATTAAAACAAGACTGTGATAGATAATATTTTAAAGAAAACCCCGATATGTATCATGTGAACGCATTTGGTTGGCTGTGTTTTAAGGCACACGGGCGCCATGCTGCGCCAAACACAAGTCAGACAACATCAAGTAATGGACATACACACGCAAAGGACGTTTTGTTGATACTGAAGAGACAGAAATACCCTCAGAAAGGATTCGAACCTTCCCCACCTACAACTTACAGATCGCTACAGCAGGGCACGAAATACCCGGGTGCACAGGTGCACTGTGCACATGAAAATAAAATTGTGCACCGAATTTTTTTCCGCGAGGTACACGCAGTGCAACTAACGTTAATAAAAGAGGGAAGAAAAATGTGTTTTATTTTATTTTGATGTTTGAACAAAATATTAGTATCAACCTCTCTCGCTCTAAAGGAACGTAATTAAAATTCCTAAATACACACTATGCAAAAACAAACATCGCTGGGCCGTAACGAGTTTATACAGGAGGAAGGTTTACTTGTGCCACTGCCACCAGAACTTTCCGATGATCAAAACATTTTCCAGATGGCTCTGTTGAAGCGACTATCGCGACAGTCGTGCGCCGGATACCTTGAAGAAACGAAAGTTTTGAAAGAAACACGACACATAATCCAACTATGCAGTTCGCCGATTGAAGACAGATTTTAATTAGGGATGCGACATCGACAGCAAAACATCGATGTTTTAAAAATTTTATGTTCAAAATTAAAACATAGATGTTGATAATACATCGCCCCAAAACCATTGATGTTTTTTAAATTCAGTGTATTTAAACTTTTTCCTCCATTTCTTAAAACTGGTTTAGAAACTAGTGATGCGAAATCGGCTCCAATGCATCGATGTTTTTTATAGAACATCAATGTTTTGAAAACATCGATATCGATGTAGCATCCCTACTTTTCAGACCCTTCACCCATGGCCACTTTGGTCTAAAAGTATGTTCAATTTGCTGATTATAAAAATTATGCTACAAGGTTATTTTTAAAATTTTTAAAACTGTACTTTTTTCATTTGAAAATAAAACATCGACTCCAATACATCGATGTTTTTTAAAAAACATCGATGTTTTGAAAACATCGACATCGATGTCGCATCCCTAATTTGAATCCATTGCTAATGATCCACTTTTGTCTGCTTTTCTGTCTTCGAGCCATGTTATTGGGCAAACAATGAAGAAATTGAGAGCTATAGGAACGAAGAAATTGATAATTTATGGTTGCATTTTTAAATTCCATTCGAAATAATAATTTCGCAGGTAAAAAAATTGACTAAATATTTTTATTTACTATCTACTACTAACCGATCTAAACATACCCAACTAATAAAGTAGTTTACATTACATTAATGCTCTTACATTACGTTTATTTAAATGCGCATCTGATATGTGTATAATTTGTGCACTTAATTTAAAAACTTAGGTGCACCTGCATTAAAAAATCTATTTCGAGGCCTGCACTACAGTTTGTAAACCTGCTAAATCATTATGGCCTCACCGCGAAAGCATTTGGATAGCAGAAGCAACATCTTCGCATTCCGCCTGGTTTGTTTTTATGCCGAAATTCCCCTTATACGGAACACTGGAGTGTTAGATGATGACTGTAATTTTCCATTCCAATGTTATGGTCATCGCAGTCGATATTTTAAACAAATCCCTATTTTACGAAATTTCGGAAAGTCACATGCGAATATCAGGAAAATTTTTAATTCTCGTGAACCGTTAACTCAATCCCTCATTGCTTGTTGGAAAGAGTGTTGACTTGTGTGCTTTAAATTATTGTATCATTCTTTCATTCTGAATTCTATTTTGGATGTCACTGCGTTTCTCTTTGTAGACTTTCCAGTGACTGAATACGCCTCATCTCTCTATAGAAAGCACATTTTTACTTCCGTTTACGAGTGGAAAAGTTATGAGCCTGAAAAGGACCAGTTCAATCGCTTCATCCATGTCGTTGAAAGTGGCAAGCAGCAAACCATTGTTTTCTTTATGGATGCTTTAAGTGCACAGATCTTCTATAGATTCGTAAGTAATGAGAGAGTGCTCCATAGGAAGTTCTCTCAGTCAACTATACAATAATGTGTCTTACAGAGTGTAAACCGGTTAAAATTGTTGAGTATTCATTTCATTTCAACGGTTTAGGTGTGTGTGTGTGTGTGTGTGTGTGTGTGTGTGTGTGTGTGTGTGTGTGTGTGTGTGTGTGTGTGTGTGTGTGTGTGTGTGTGTGTGTGTGTGTGTGTGTGTGTGTGTGTGTGTGTGTGTGTGTGTGTGTGTGTGTGTGTGTGTGTGTGTGTGTGTGTGTGTGTGTGTGTGTGTGTGTGTGTGTGTGTGTGTGTGTGTGTGTGTGTGTGTGTGTGTGTGTGTTTACACTACTCTACAATAACGGACCGGACAGCAAGATGTTGTGATATAAGGGAAAGAATACATGCCTTAATAGGGGGATGGTCCTTCAAGTGCTGCAATTACACTATCTACCCTTCTGGGCATACTTTCACCAAGGTTATGATACACGGCTATGGGTATTTGTGTCCATTCTTACTTCAAGAATGTCTCCAGCTCGGCTGTAGATTTCGGACGTGGTTCCCTGGTCCGTATGTGTAGCTCTAACTCGTCCCACAAAGGTTCTATAGGGTTTAGGTTGGGACTCTGAACAGGCCAGGGAAGACGTTTAACATCCATATCTTGATACCACTGCTTGTCAGAGGCTGCAATATGACATGGAGCGTTGTCGTCCTGGAAGTAACATTCGTTTATTCCATAAAATTGCCAGAGCGTAGGAAGAACCTGATTATCCGAAATGTTCACGTAGGCGTCGACGTTTAATTTACCGGGAGCAACATGCAAAGGTCCCAGGCCATAACACGAAAAACACCACCAAACAAGTAGTCGGACTTTTTGCAAATCCGCTGGCGTCTGGTCCTTTATTGTAGGGTAGTATATGTGTTTTAAAAATATTTTTGAAAACCTCCTGGTTGTTGTATATACGAAGTATCTCGTCGTTATCAAAATTGACCAGGTCTTGATGTACTAGATATCTCTTCACTAAAAAAACTGACCAAATCTTCATCTTGTCATCATCAGTCATATCTTGATGTACGAAATACCTTATCTAACCTCACAATGTGTAGTATTAATCAACCCAAACACAATTATATACAGCTGACCTATGTCAATCAGCTATTTATTAGCTTAAGGGGTCCGCCTACCTTAAAATAGCAAATTTCGACGAAAATTCTATTAAAAAATTTTATTAGGTACTATTATTGCCTGCATTTTAACGTTTCCAAAACTGTTTCATTTTTGATTATACGACATTTAGAACCAAAGATATCGTTATTTAAGCGCAAAGTGATAGCAGTCGAATAAAACCGGAAGTGTCAATTCGAAACCAGAGATTATAGAATTTTCGAGCGATTAGAAAACCTACGACAGCTTCGCTACACAGAATACTATGGAGATTGTGATTCAAAGGGATTCAAAACTGTGAAAGACATTTATGGTTCCAACACCGTTCAGAAATTGGAATGCATTGGCCATGTCGAAAAGAGAGTTGGATGTCGACTGCGAAAGTTGAAGAAAACGAAAAAGAGGTTAGGTGGAAAAGGGAAATTAACCGATCATCTCATCGACAAACTCCAAAATTACTACGGAATTGCAATTCGTAGTAATAAAGAAAATTTAGATGCAATGCAAAGCACAGTAATTTCTTCTTTTTACCATTGTTGTTTAAACAAAAAGTCGTAGTTCCATGGTCAATGCCCAGTTGGAGCTGATAGTTGGTGCAAATTTCAGAGAGCAAAAGCTTTAGGTAAAAAATATATCGACAAATCTCCTGGTCTCCCAAAAGATATTACAAATGCCATAAAACCAACATCTGAGCAGTTGTGGGAAAATTGTTATAAAAGTGTGTACATGGGAAAACACAAAACGCGAATGAAAATTTTAACGCATTGTTGTGGAATATTATTCCGAAAGAAACATTTGGTGAACTGCGGACATTAGAACTTGGCACTTACATAGCCATTCTACAATTCAATGAAGGCTCCAATGACATCATATCCGTGCTAAAAAAAACTAAACATAGAAGTTGGAGAGTATACACTTTTGGGATTGAAAATTGGGAATTATGAACGAATAAATGATTCGATGCGTCACTCTCTTCCAAGTGCTGAGGTCCAACGGAAAAAATTACGAGGCAAGAAATTAAAAAAAGGTGTACATGATGAGGCGAAAGAGGGTCTAATGTACCTACCCGGTGAATTTTAGAATTATATAGGTATAAAAAATATAATTTCTTTCGTAGCAAAAACTTTAAATGCATTTTCCCGCAAATGATAATTTTACAAAATAGTTTCCACCGTTTTTTCAATAACTTCAACAATTTATAATATTTTTACTAGAAATTTTGTACATGCATTTTAAATACTATTAACTATAATACGAACTACAATTTTTAAATAATATAGTATATTCTTTGATTTATAGCTGCTTTTGTGAATAATTTGCTACAAATTTTGAAATTTTTCATGAATATGTGCATTACATGGCGTATCTTCTTATATTTACAAAATATTTCTTAGATTTTAGTCCATTTTGAAGATTGTGGTTACATTTATATTGTAAACAAAGGAAATTGATTTTAAGAAATTATTTTTTTTTTCTACAGCTCTCTCTAACCGTTTCCATAAAATTTTATTAAAATTTACCTTGAATAAACAATTTTTTCAAATGGCAACAAAGAATAATTTTTTTTGGTACTATTTCTTTGTTTTACATCTGTTAACTATATAAAAACATAAAAAGCAAAAAGCTAAAACAATTTTTAAAAAAAATTGTCGACGGTAGGCGGATCCCTTAACAAGGATAAAATACTTGAATAAATGAAAGGCATCCCTTAAAACTGTTTAGAACGAAATATAGGTAAACTTTATCGACAATCTATATTTTTGTGGAAAATTAACTTCACAAGGACAGTATATTTGTATTAATAAATGAAAAGTCTTACCAGAAAGTTCTGTGTGGAACGAACAATGGGAAAATTATATTGAAATTCTATTTACTATGAAAAATTAAATTCATAATAACATAACATTTCTAATGATAAACGAAGAGTTGCTCTTAAACGTTCTGTGTAGAACGAACTATGGAAAATCCGGAACAAATTCTTCGGATTAAGTGATGAAACTTTCGTCCTATTACAAACTAACATACACGTAAAAAGCAAATAAATAATACAATTTTGATTTTTATAATAGAATTATCAGGATAGAAGTCAAAAATGAGTTAGTCACCTGCTTAAGTGAATAGTGAATGTAAACTCTTACTATGTTATTTCTACAAAGTTTTACTGCCAATAAGTTATCTCTCTATATTAAAAAAAGTTACGGCCGCCCTCTCCGCTGTCGCAGGATTGAAAACTGTGTTGTTTAGCTCGATTCTTAGACGGTTTCTCGAAGAGAAAAATATGAAATGACCATGGTTTGTTCTTCATCATGTTCCCTGGACAGTTGTAAAGATCTTTTTTCCGATGCGGTAATTAGTTTAGGGTTTATTAAGTGCCAAAGTTGAAAACGCGAAATTTCTTCCGCGAGTGAGCAAACACATACAAATTTTCAGTCTTCAGTTATGAGGTTTTTTTTTAAAGAGTACCTCTCAACGTAAATTTTCGAAGCTCGTAGAGTTTTTTTAGAAATTTCAATTTGGTTCTTGATAATATTTTTTTTTTGAAGCTCGGGAAAAATCGGGACTTTTTCGTTACTATTTTTTTAAACTGTCATATCTTTATCTTATTACTATTAGTTTTTATTTTGAAAATAATTCAGTATACATGAGTATGTACTCTTTCTTACGGTATAATTATTTTTGAAATTGGTTAATAAATAAATTAGATGCAATCAAAAGTTGGTCACACAAATTTCTTATTTTTTAGTTCGCGGAGCAGTGGTCTCACGCAGACGAGGGTTGTATTTTTGACTATCGGGTTTGCCAGATATCAAATTTATCGAAGCAACAATTGCCATAAAAACTATTTCTATTTATTTGGCGAGGAAAAAGGCTCGCTCTTTTTACTCTGTTCTCAGACGGTTTACCGAGAAAGTACGAAGTAGATCGTAATGTTAGGAGATTACTTACACGGTTTACTTAAAATTGTACAGGGAACAAGATGTAAAAGGAGTTTTACTACTGCGGTTATCAGCTTAGAGTGCATTAAGTGTTAAAGTAAAAAAAAGCAAAATCATTTTCGAAAGTATTGGTTTGCGAAGCAAACCATGCGGGATTGCGTAGCGAGCCCCGGGGGGCGGCGAGCGTAAGCGATCAGGGAGCGAAGACCTCGCTGTGACGTCATGGACCGGAAAGTCATATCAGAATTATACGAATTATTAGATAGTTTCGCTGTCCAGGAGATTCACTCTGCGAAATGAATGTTTGTTTGCGAAGCAAACCAAATGGGATTGCATAGTAAACCCCGGGGGTTGGCAACCGTAAGCGAGCAGGGGCGGAGCCCCCTAGTTTTTATAAAAAAAATTATTGCTAGCTCATTTTGTTTTCGTAGCTACACTCCTCGAATAAATGCGTTATAGCCATAACCGTGCTTCTATCCCTAAATACTCTTAAATGATCCACCTACGCCAATGGATAAGAAATAAAAAAATTAACGAAAGAATTTTCCCTCGGGGGTTGCGAAAGATATTCTATTAATTCATTTCCTTTTGTAGGCACATCTCGTGAAAGAGGTCTTGCCACTGCCCTGCTTCTATCGCTGGATATTCTTCGACGTCGACGGAACTGACATGCAACCCCTTCATCGTTTCAATACATCGGCAGTTTGCTGGAAAGCCCTTTACATCGCACAAAAGAATGACAGTGTGAGGCATTTGCACCTTCTTCATTAGATGCGCTTTTATGGGATGTCTTAATACACAGACCAGTAACATTAATGTGACCACCTGTCAAAAGCCAGAATAACCACCTTTGGCCGAGCGGACCGATGAGAGACGTGCAGGAAGTGAGTCATTTAGGTTTCTGAAGGTATTCACTGGGATGTGTTGTGGCCAACTGCGCTAGATTACGCGGTTGAGGATCCATGGCGCGAACAACCCGATCGAGGTGGTCCCACAGATTTTCGATTGGGTTTAAATCCGGTGAGTTTGCTGGCCAGGGGAGTACGGTAAACTCATTCTGGTGCTCTACGATCCACGCACGCACACTGCGAACTCTATGACACCTCGCATTGTCCTGCTGGTAGATGCCATCATTCTAAGGAAAAATAATTCGCATGTAGGGGTGGACATAGTCCGCAAGGACAGATGAGTACTTGTGCTGATCCATCGTGCCTTCCACAATGATGAATGCACCCAGTGAATACCAGGAAAACATTCCCCAAACCATAATGCTCACTCCTCCAGCCTGGATCCATCCAGAAATTGTTGCAGTGTGTTTGCTTTCAGACGTTTCACGCCGTATACGCCAACGTCCATCTGTCCGATGGAGCATAAAACGTGATTCGTCGGAAAAAACGCCACTTGTCGCCACTCTGTGGACGTCCAGTTGCGGTACTAGCGTGCAAATTCCAGCCTTCGTCACCGATGAACAGCAGTCAGCATAGGTGCATTAACCAGGCGTCTGCTGCGGAGGCCCATGCGCAGCTACGTTCGCTGAACCGTTGTTGAAGATACACTCTTGCCAGCCCCTTGGTTCATCTGGGCGGTCAGTTGCTCAACAGTTGCACGTCAATTCGCCCAAACGCATCTCCGTAGACTTCGTTCGCCTCTGTCATCTATAGTCCGTGGTGCACCACATGTGCCACGGCGCTGATTTTGGATAGTGCCATTTTGCCATGCACGGTATACTTTTACCACGGCGGCACGCGAACTGTTCACAAAATTAGCTGTTTCCGAAATGCTTCCACCCTTGGCCCGAAAGCCAATAATCATGCCCTTTTGGACGTCGGATAAATCGCTACGTTTCTGCATTACGCCAACGATTGAAATGCTTTCCGATGCCCTAGTACATCCTTTATATACACTCCACTGCAATGTGCTGCCACCTGCCTTTTGTGATTGGTTATTTCACGTTGACGTTGAAAGTAGGTGGTGGTCACATTAATGTGACTGGACTGTGTATTAGCTTTCCTTAGTAACTATCTTCGGGACATTTCTTTTTGTAAAGGATGTAACCGATACGGACAGATAGACAATTTTTACCACTAAAATTTCGTTAACACCAACGGTATGGTATAGATCTGTGTACTGTGGATGTTGTCCCCCTTTTAAGTGACTGCTGGCATCGATCACCATTTGCGAGCTGTCACCGACTGACCTTCTAGAGGGTTCCTCCTTTTGTTCGGTACACTAACCTGTCGACCGTGAGGTGGGAAAGTCTCGCTCCGGTGATATCTATCTCACGCCAAACGATACGCCACACAATACTATGAAAGGAAAGCGTTAGTCGTAAATGCCACTCAAGGCTCTATTGCTCAAGTTAGGTAATTAGGAAAGGGGGTTCGGACATGCATTGAAAAGAGCCGTTCTGTGAGACTATTGAAAAAAATCTAAGCGCCGCAGCGTGAAGGTCCCATTGCCCCAACAGTCACTGCTTTGTTAAAACGCCACTTCAAAATGGATGCTTTCAATAAGGCGTAAATATTATTTATCTTCCTGATGTTAAGATAAAAAAGTGTTTAACAGAACATTTCACCTTGCCGGTTTGTATGTCACCTACTTCTGTCTGCTCTATAAGAAAGCAAAATATTTCTACCAACTTTGCTCTGGCATTATTTGTATACTTTTGAATTATATTGTAAACTTAGAAGGTTAATCTAAATAACATAACTGGTTTTTTTTTTAAGTATCACTGGAATTATGCTGTGATCCTTGAAAGAATACCATCCCACCTCATATAACATCTACGTACTCACTAATCCTTCCCAATAGAATAAGGATCCCTCTCCGGTATACAACTTGAATATGTGATGTCTGAACTCTCTGAATCAATAAAAAATATTTCTCCGAAACTATTGACAAGTGGGAAAACATTTCATAGAATTCAGCACTCATAGGTATACAAGTGTACTTTGAGTAATTGCTTTAACGTTAGCAACACTATAATTGCTGTGAACCTTTTTAGAGAATTTTAACTTATTTAAGAAGGATTCTACATTTAAGAGGTAACATTCTGAATGAATAACCGAAGTAAAACAAGCATAGAAGTATTGAATAAAATAAGGAAATATATCCATATCGCATCCCAGCAAAAAAAGTGACACTAGTCAAAAAATAAAAATTTTGTTGTTATGTTATTGAAAAAAATGAATGAGCGCGATATATTACTATATATAATTACCCAGCGCGATATATTACTATATATAATATAATAGAAGTTACCACCATAAATACTTACCTAAAATTTAAAAGAAGCTTATACTATTTCAATATAAGTTTTATACTATCCTTTTAAGTTGATGTTTCTCAAACTGTACAAATTTGAGTTGCTTCACTTTTCTTACCGGAGTATGGTATGTTCAAAGCTAGTAATATATTAGTGTGTTAATCACTTTCATTTTCTCTTTAAAGTAACTCTCAAAAAGATAGATACAAGGTTGCTTAAGTATTGCGAAAATATCAATAAAGGTTTCTAAGCTTTCTGTACAAGAGATTCGAAATAAATTTGGAATTGCAAATTCACAGACAATCATCAACTCTATTCTTTAAAGTTTTGTATTAAAATAAATATTCATGTACTATCTACAATTAAATTGGGAAATATTATAACTCATCATATTATTGTTAGATGGCAGCACCTTCTACAGAGGCTGTTCGCACATTTTTTAGACGGTTTTGGTTAGCGGTAATAAAAAATCGTTTGCTACAAAAGAAATAATTGCAGTTGTACTATGTTTTTAAAAGTCAAAATTATCGTCTGCGGCTTGAGAGGTTTGTTTTTGTTCAAAATAGCGTTTTTAACGAAGCAGTGGTTCGAAGGCCATATTTCTGCTCTTTCCGAAGAGAAATATTCATATTCCGTAATCTAAAAACGATGTGAGAGTCATGGTTTTGTGATATCTAAAGCGTCGATAGGTAATAGCGTCAACAAGAAAGGAAAAAAACGTCAAATTGAAGCCTCAAGTGGGACAAAAATTCCAAACAAGTATCCAAGGAAGAAACGGACATCTTCGACTATTGCATAGGTACGTTGTTTAATGTTAAAAGAAAATCCCCCTAGTCAAAGGACAGTTGCAAAATCATTAAAATGCTCGGTGTCCACTGTAAACAAAATTATAAACGTTGATTTAAATCTTAAGAAAGCGAAAAACGCAATGTGCATTGTCTTTCTCCAAAGTATATCGCTAAGAACGCAAGACACGCTGCCGAATTCTATATGAGAAACACTTATCCAAAGAAAAACGGGAAAAAATTGTCACAATAGATGAATCATGGGTGTATTTAAATGATTGCAACAAAAAAAGAGCCATTTATTATCATGAAAGGGGAGAAAAGAACTTAAGTACATGGTTCACAGAATCGAAAGAAAGTTTTTCTAAGGGATTCATGATTGTTGCTGGTTTTTCATATAATGGCAAGTTAAAAATAAAGAGAGTGGGAAAAAATGTCAAGATTAACTCCAAATACTATCAGGAACATATTTTATCGCCAATTTTTCTGAATGAAATACCATCACTTTACCCACGGTGCCATCAATCTGTGGAACTCTATCAAGACAAAGCTAGCAGTCACACATCAAAATCCACTGTAAATTTCCTAAAATAAATGGAACAAAAAACCGGTATCAAGGCCATACCCTTCACTGATATCCCTACTAAATCTCTCGATGTGTCACCTATGGATGTTTGTGCTTTCGGACTTTTAAAATCTGCAATATCCAAACATCGTCCCACAACCCTTACAGGACTCTGGAAAGTTGTTCAGGAGGAATGGGATAGAATACCTCTTCTGACAATTCATAAGGCATTCGGTGTCGAAAGATAGTTCAGAATAAGGGCTATCAAATAGAACATTTTAAACACAAGAATTTTATGTAATTTAGTTTTGTGAATGCAATATACACTGTCTAAAAATTGTGTGAACAGCCTCTGTATTACATGCATGGATAAAATTTTCTCGAACTAGTGAAATCTAGATTATTTTGAGGATTTTTGCTGTTTTTATCTTTTATATTTTTCAATTTTTTTGAAAAAATCTATCATATTTTCCAGTTTGCATATTACTTCAATTGGAACTCGCTGCCTTGGGTGTGATATTTTTTTTCAGAACAAATTATTTTTTTGCTTTAGAATTACGAGGGGATATGCATAACTTTTTCTGACTTCAGGATCGGTTTTCGACCAAGACCCAAACAAAAATCAAATCAGAAAAAACTTCCAAAGCAAAGTTTTCAAATAATTTTCGAGCCGCCGTAGCCGGTAGTGTTGCTTCAATGGGATGTTAATTAATTACTCACCTACCTACCTTCAGCAACCACTATGAAAAACTATGCTATTCATGTTTAAAAAGCATACCAAAGATTAACAAACATTTTGAATTTGTATGCATTAAAAAATTACTTTCCGGGTTTTTTTTCCCACGAATGTTTTTACATATTTATAGCGATTCGTTTCAAATTTTTCCTCTACGATATGTTTGTAGCAGAGTGGACATCATGGGAAACATTTATAGTTCAAATTAACATTTCAGGATTCTGATAACCAAGTGTGGTCTGTGTACGGACCAACTCTCACTCCATACGGAAATTGCAATATCACTGATAATCTTGGAAATTGGAGCACTGCTGAAGACAACAGGCAATTACGCCATCCGGAGGTGAGAATTAAGGATTTTGGAAACAGAGGCCTCAAAACCGCCGTTGTTGACGTAAGTGCTTATTTTTTCATTGCTTACCAGAATCCTCACAGTTGCATTTCAAGCCACAATAAGCTCGGTCGCACACTGCAGCAGCATGCGACTATACATGAGATATGCGCATGCACATTTCTCTACAGAAAACGTGTTACTCCGCGTACTCATTTCAGAAAAATTAATCACTGGACTAATGTTGGACCAATGTGTGGCTTGCTTTAAGAGTTGGTCTACAGTAAGCCCTCGAAATATCAATATGTATCTGCTGCAGGAGTATGTTTATGTAACTACATAACTGTCACGGGTATTTAACTTGACTGAAAATGCCTCTGTTATGAGGTATATAGGTAGTTGAATTCACGCCGCACATTAGTAACACAACGGGCCTTTGGTAACGGTAAGGGACCAATCCCGAGGGGAGACATCCGAGAACAAACTATGAGGTTCGGTCAAATGATGAGGTCAATACCTCAACACTTGATCTACCACTCCGTGTCCAAATTTCCACACCACGCCAACTTGAGGCGGTGCCACAGCTTTCACATACACAACACCCTTTGACAGGATCGAGCTTTTGAAGTATCTAACGTTTATGTTATAGACACCATTAACTCAGTCTAACGTAATCTACTAGCATCACCTTACTGTTGCATTTACCATTAACTTATGAATTTAAACTAGTTTATTCTCTTAATGTTCAATGTTTTCACCAATATTCTGTATATCGTCACTCAAATGCAAAAGGTCGTTTGTCTAAAAGCCGCATTTTTCAGGACAGCAAAAAAACAACTAATTTCTTTGTTATGATTTGTTTCTATTATTATTATATACTTTTGATTGTAACTTTTATTAGATCAGATGATGGTCTAGAGTGAGCCCTAGACATAAGAGATTTCACCACCAAGTTGAAATCACAAAATGCATCAAATAGCAATAACACTGGTCAACAGTGATTAGATGAAAGAACCCAATCCTGAATGTTTTGAACGTGCTGAACACGAATATCACCTTTAAAAAGTTGATTGTCTCACGTTGCAGAGATATGGACGTTTTGTCCGTTATATAGGTGCTTTCGCGTAATGTAATGCCATTTAGTAAGATGAATACATGGAGACGAAATTCATGTGGCATATATTTCATCATCCCTTTACACAATTAAGCTATTGCATCAAACACACCAAGTTTCTATTGCCAGCTTCACAAAGATGATTGCGCAAGACCAAGCAATAGTTTACTCATAAACGCGGGCATATGGCACGGCTCGAGTAACTTCTTCGTTACTTCGTTACTAGTGCAAAGAACATCTATTATATTTGCGGAGAAGTGACATTGGCTGCATAGACAAAGACCATTAGTGCAATAGTTAAGAAAGTGCATCATTTGTATTTTGGTTGAATGATAGGCGACCAGGACAAATAATGGGCCCGACACGTATGTTATCGCACTTCTGGAGTTAATATTTCGCAGTGGCTTTATGGCAAAAGAAGGGCAATTCCATTTGCTGTGCTCATGATATAGAGGGAGCCAACCAATTTTGTTGATGACTGTTATTTCTGCATAGTACCACCAGTTTCTGAAGGCATCACCAATAAAAAGAAATGGACAGTTGAATACCTTAAATATACCATCTACTCTGCGTCTTGTCTCGCATGGCGAAACACTCCCTATTCCAGAGTTACCTACAGATTTTTCTATCAGTTCAGACGAGGAGGATCGCCATGTGTCCGCGAAATCTCATAAACCGTCAACGTCAACATGTGGAGGAACTATGGATGATGACTTTTCGTATTTTGATGAAACATCTGTGCTACATCAACATCATCAGGATGAATATTTACAATGAAGATTGAGCCAACGCCGAAATCGCCAGAAACGGAATCATTTGTTTTGCCGCAAGACTACAGCATTATAAGTGTTTCTTTCTTTTGTTGCTAGCCCCAAACCCCGACGGGTATTAAGGTCCTGTGACTCTGCGAAACCAATCGGACTCTAACACGCTAAACTTGACAGATACCAGACACCCTTCGAAGGAAGCACTCGTGACATCTGACAAGTGAAAGAACTTTGTTGTAAACATTCCCACGAAGACGCCTGGCATCTCCCTTTTCACCCGTTTAGAAAATAACATCTCACCGCTTAATCTTTGAAATAGAGAAGAGTTCCTTACTGCTTTTAAGTTAAAAATGAATTTTCCTGCCCTCAAATAAATATATATATATATATATATATATATATATATATATATTTTTTTTTTTTTTTTTTTTTTTCCGAAAAAGCAGAAAACTTTTGAAAATTTGTTCCAGTGTAATAAACTAAAAAGAGTAATTTTTGACGTACGACCTCCTGGCACTTTGAGTGACGATATACATATATATCTTATGATTATAATATTTCTTTACAGGAGCAGCCATTTTTTAAGCAAACCGAAGATGGGTATGAAGGAATAGAATATGAGCTGGTGAAGACTCTCAGGACTAAGTTAAATTTTCAGTACGTATTGCTAAAGATGCCATTGAATACTATCAATAATTTTATTGGTAATAAAAGTAATTTGCTTGGAGTGTACTATATAAATTACAGGTTGCGAAATAAATTCCAAACGATGCTTTAGTTATGAAGAAATATTTCTCATATGTAAATTACTTTTCTGCCCCCCCCCCCATTAACCAGTCTTCCCTGCATCTTTCGGCTTTTTTGACCAATAGAATCTTTCGAAGGATTTCGTAAACCAATAATCTGGGTTATCTACCACCCGGAAATCTCATACTCAGAGGGTTAGTGCATTTCTTTTTTACTATGATATTAAAACGGAACTAGCCGACCCGTGCAAGGCATATCCGCTAGTTTCTTAATTACTCATATCTGTTGAAAATGGTGTCGGTACTCGAATCAATCTCATTGAAACAATCGCAACAGGTAATGAAAGAACGATTCTGAAAATATTTGGAGAAAAATAGGGCTGTAAGAGTTAAGATACCCTTTGTTAAACATACAGAATGTACATGAGACCTATTATAACTTATTGCTGTGAATTATTAACAACCAGCATTTTAGCAAGGCAACAATCCCCGATCTAAACTGCCGAAAAAACCTCTCCTCTACAATAGCTAGGCTACGTACTGGACATTTCAAAGGCATGAAGATTTCACGAACTAATATAAAATCCTATCCCATCTTCAGGTACTGTCCCCAATCGCAACTAACTCCAGATCATGGTTTCGACTGCCAGGCCATTATCGATTCCCTCTTTCAACTTGGAGCACCCCCAATCAAAATCCTCCATAGCCATCGAGCTCCAGAACTTGCAGATCTTGTCACCAAGACTTTTGGAGGACTCTAAACTTTTGTACTAGTACTATATGCATAGACACGACAACAACAACAACAATTATTAATAACTTGTTGGAGCCAAATGGTGATATTGTTCGAAATAGTTCAAAATGAGGTATTAAGTGTAATTATTGGGGCTATAAAAACAACTCCCATTCGAAGTATGGTACTAACAAAACCCCTTATAGAAGAATCCTTACACCATATAACCCCAAAATCAAATGAAATCCTATAAAAGAATATAAAAGAATCCTATATAATTCAAATGAGAACATTATGCCTCTATGAGAAACTGATACGATTACCGACAAATGATTATTAAATAAATTATAACTCAAGTCAGCGTAGAAGATTGATGACACGGAACGGAGTGCTACAAAAAAATTTAAAAAACTAGAGAACATATTCCTAAAAATCCTGAATCTATCACTACACAAATTAATCCAATGATTGCTGGTTGTTCTGAGGGTAGAGTGGATTTAACTGAAGCATTGAAGAAGATAGTTACAAATGATGCAGTTAATATCGGATTCCCTTGGAAATAATTTAAAGTAGAATCCGGAATCAGATTGGTAGCAAGTATATACAGACGGATCTCGACTTACACGACAGGGAAATTCAGGGACTGAGGTTTGCTCGAACTCTTTTGCTTATTATGTAACTCTAGGGACAAATACCAACGCTCCGATGGAGTAATTAAAGCTGTCATACTTGCTACTGAAAACTAGTTCTAGGAAATGACAAGTTTAGCAGAAAAAGGGACAATTATTTTGCAACTTTAAAAAATTATTTTATTCAATTTACAACAC
This sequence comes from Metellina segmentata, assembly GCA_947359465.1. Lineage (NCBI taxonomy): Eukaryota > Metazoa > Arthropoda > Arachnida > Araneae > Tetragnathidae > Metellina > Metellina segmentata. The sequence continues at coordinate 85,214,132 of OX375875.1, read as the reverse complement.
AAATTATACAACACACAATGGACAAAATTCCCAAGGGCGTCAGAGAGGAAATCTAAAGTGATTCAGCAAGACAATGCATTGTGCCATCGCTTCTGAATTGTATCCAAATGGTTGGATAAACATTCCACATATCTGCACGCGCTTTGCTGGTCATCAAGGTCACCTGACCTAAATCCAATTGAGTACATCTGGGATGCAATTGAGAGAGATATCCGTGCCTCGGACCACTTTCGATCTAATCTTCGTGAATTGAGGATACGTATGTCTTCCCATCGCTTCACGTGTCTTGTCGAGTCCATGCCAAGATGAATCGCCGCCGTCATCAAACCGAAAAGTGGTGCTACGCGCTACTAGACAGATATCCCAAGTTCAATTGCTCTTCAGTATATTCCAAAAACATTAAGTATACATTATTTAAATAATCTCATTAATATCCTCAAATTAACATACAACCATACTTCAAAATATGCGTATCACAGATCAGCGCGGGGAACCAACCTCGCCCGCTGCTTCTCACTCTCTTTCTATCTCTAACCGTCGTCTTTAAAGTGCTTTTTCGCAGTCTAAAAATAATATAATGGTATAAGAAACTAACCAATCAGAGATCATCTGAACGAACACCACCTACAAAGAACGCTTTTTTTTCACCTCTTCTTAAGTCGTTGTGAAACGCGCGACGCAAGAACAGCAGCTGGCGCCAAAATATCGCCAATCAGAATACAGTCGGCATTCCGAAATTCCGATGACACAATGGAGTATGCACCTGCTCTGCAAGTGACCCTTCCCAAAGGTCAAGCATCACAGAGTTTCTCACGATGTCACTGTAAATATGTACTCACTGTATGCAAAGTTTCATGAAAATATGTTCAACCGTTTGGACGCACGCATAAAGCAGACACATGGACAGACACCAAATGCGAAAGAGACGGAATTTGCATCAGAAAGGTCCAAAACAAATAGAAAACGTGAAATGGGTCGAAAATATTCAATACACACACAAACACTCCATTCTTATTTATATAGATGTTTTAATCTCCTTATCGTATGTCCCAAATATTCAGAATTTTTTTATATTTGGTAAAGAAGATATAAGGCTCAAAGTAAAAAATTTATTGGAATTTAAAATCTGTAAAAATGGATTTTGGAAAATAATTGCCTTTTTAGCAGTACTGGTAAAACAATCCAAGTAATAGCAAAGCTCGACATAATTTCCAGCTTCTCCAAAACTACGAAATTATTATTAACTAGTCTTCATTGCGTCGTTTAGGAATTAAATAATATTAGGGCGCCCGCCCCCTACTCGCTAACCCCCAGAGAATTGCTTTGCAATCCTCATTGGTTCGCTGCGTGAACATGATTCGCTTCGTTCGCATCAATGAAGACATGTGTCCTAGCAGAAGGAATATGATATTCCAAAATAATATTTTTAAGTGTAAATTTGTTGTATTACAGAAAAGTTATAAGTACCTCTGGAATCAGAACTCGAACAATTTGGAATTCAAAGGAATACTTTGAGCAAATTTTGACTCGAAATGGGAGAGCTGCTTTGGAAATCGAATACCAAGAATGTTTTTTGTGTGTGCATTTATACCCAACACTCGAGCCACCCCTACACTTTTCATTGAGTTTGTTGTCGAAAGTTGTAGTGTAGGCGTCTTGTTGAACTATACTTGTTGGCCCTAAAAATAGCAGTTGTTTTTAACATTTTGAAAGAAAGAGTTGTGCAATGAACTTTAATTCTTCTGTTTTCAATAAAATTTCATCCGCTAACGCTATAAAATCAGTTGAGGCGCGAGGCTTCGTGGTAATCAAACAATCGTACAGTGTTGCCAAAACGCTATAACAAATAACGTCTTTTTTGTGTGCCACGTAAGAGAATTATATATATATATAGATAGATTAACGTATAGTTACTCAGATGTTTTGGCATAAAACTTGTCTAAATATGAAAGCAAAGGAAATTTAAATAATATATTCGCTACAGTAAAATAAAATTGTAAAATATAGAACATTGGATTAAAAAATGTTAAATGCATTTTTTGTGGTACTCGCACAGTCACAAAAACAGACATATAACAGGAAAACAGACAAACCAATGCAACCATTTAAAGTCATAAAGTAATGCAAGTACACATAGTGTGCACAGTTTCATGAAAATACACCCAGCCTTTTGAGTGCAGTACTTGCACACGCATACAAACAGATGGACAGTCAAGCAGACAACCAAAGCCCAAGACACCGATTTTGCATCAGGAAAGGCCAAAACAGAATAAATAACTTGAAATGGGTCAAAAATATTCAATGTATCAACACTTCATTTTCATTTGTATAGATAAAGTGCAGGGTTGAAGCGTTCACAGCTCAGTCATGTTATCACAATTAACTTTTTAACGTCTACTTCCATTGCAGCGCATTCAAAGGCGATTCAATATTTTTTTATTCCTATCGCGTAGATATTTTGTTTATTTTTATAGGACCATAATAGTCAATAGGACTGATCCAGACTTCGGGAGCCGGTTACCTAATGGTGCTTGGACAGGCTTCGTCGGTCTCGTACACAATGGGGTATGATAATTACTACTTGTACATATATTTTTATTGGTTTCTACACTTTTGAATCAGTTTTTCTTAATTCCTAAGAGAGCCATTAAGATTAAAACGAAGGATTATACTTTGTCTAAAAAAACTAAAATCAACTAAAATTCTTCGTATCTGTGGCATCCAGTACCAGGATGTCGAGCTACGGTCTGTGTTTCTAGGATTCAGATCTGTGGGCTTCAGTACAATGATGTAGGTACTAACCTACATCTGTGTTCCAACGATTCAGTTCTGTGGGCTCAAATACCAGTATGTAGGGTCCAAGGCTTTATTCTTAGAATTTAGCTCTGTGGGCTCCTGTATCCTGATGTAGGTCTCAGGTCTGGGTTCCTAGGATTCAGATCTGTAGGGTTTAGTTTTTAAATCTGGAGCCCAGGTTCAAGTTCCTAGATTCTGGTCTGTGGGTTCCAAGACCATGATGTATGGCGCAGGTCTGTGGGTTCCATGCAAAGTTCCATTAAAAAGTTCCATGCAAAGAGGGACGGCTGACGGTGCTCAAGCCCCTGCCCTTTTCTCTTTAGTTTAATAGTGCTCTTTTACATGAATATTTTAATTATGAAATATGATGGAAAAATTACTTGATTCGCAAAATATATTGTAATATATGAGCTTAAAAGCGTTGAATGTATATGATATGATTCGCTAGTGTCTTTTTCCAAAAACAGGGTGGCAACAAAATCCTTGAAAAAAAGTTCCCTGATATTTCCATGATTTCCCTGATAGTCCCACAAAAATTTCCCTGATTTAACAATTCCCTTAAGAAATGTCGTGATCCGTGATTGGTATCAATATACAGAATCCACACAACACTATTTTTAAATATTTAGGGTCAGAGGCTGTAAAAGGATAATTCTCCACAAATATTTTGTATTTTTTCTCTACAGATATTTTAATTGCTATTGTAAGGGTTGGAAACCGTAACGGAACTCTAAAATTGCAATTGAATAAACTGGTGAAAAAATGCAAAATATTTTTAATTATGAACTTTTTACACCTGACCCTGCATTGTCATACTATTCATTGAAACCAAAAATGCAAATATACATAACAAAAAATTCTACAGAAATACAATTGCAGACCAAAATGATTAATTTAATACACAGAAAACATCATTTGTTACACAAATTTCAAATTGTATCCCACAAGTTAAATCGCTAGCCTTACGGCGACCAAGACGCTGTAGCCGCCAAATAAACGGTAGTTTTCGTGGTGTTAAAAAATTACGACGCTATGGTTCTTTATTCGAATTACAATTTCGGCGAATACGATTTATCCTATTCTCAAAAGCACTCGTAATCGCGCATCTCTAAATAGGACAAACAATAATGGTAGCCGTTTAAATTGTCAAAATTTCCCTGATTTTTGTAAAATTTGGACATTTTCCCTGAGATTTCCCTGATTTTTCCAGAAATAAAAAGTTCCCTGAGAATTCCCTGATTTCCCGGTTTTCCAGGTTCTGTTACCACCCTGAAAAACTTAAGAAAGGGATTTTTGACGTCAACCAGAATGCTGCTAGGAATTCCTCTATTCTTTTCTAGAATATAACCAGGAAAATTATAACTCGTCATTTTCTCAGGCAAAAAAATAAATAACTTTCAAATACAAAGAATAATTTTATCTAATTCGCCCTCATGTAATAAAAATATACAGAAGAGGGTCAATTTAACCGAACAAATAATATAGTACTCAGGTCTGTAGACTCCAGTATCACGGTGTAGGGTCCAGGTATGTGTGCTCCTTGCATTTAAGTCTATCAAATCCAGTACCAAGATGTGGGTCCCAGGTCTGTGTTCCTTGGATTCATGTTTGTGGTCTTCAATACCAAGATGTGAAGCCCAGATCTGTACGCTCCTGTACCAGGATCTGGTACGACAAGTAAATCATATGTTTCTTCGATAAGTAAATTAGATGTGGTTTTTTAACAAGTAAATCACATGTAATGATGGCATGACAGACAAGTAGAAAATAGTACAATCTGTTGACTTATAAAGTTCTCAATGGTTAAATATTCTACGCAATTTTAATTTACTATACCTTACACATACAATATCAGTCGTTACTTGTTGTACTTTACTTACGAAATACCTTGAATTTTTCTGTAGACCTTGACATTTTATAATTCCAACCTAAAGAAAGCAACTATTATTTTTGAAACCTTATGTTCTCACAATGCAGAAATTTGGAGGGGAAAATTGATCTCAAAACATCTGCTTCTTTGTTTCCAGAGTGCTTTATTCACAGTTGCAACACTGTCCATCAATAGCCAGAGAATGACCTCAGTTGATTTTAGTTCTCCCTACTTTTTCAGTAAAGTTGGCTTCGTAGTCATGAATCCAGCCCTTCTGCCTAGGAAACTCGTACTTATCAAGCCGTTCACACCTGATGTAAGTTTCCTTATTAATTAGAGCTTATAGTGAAAATTGTCATAACTATATCGATTTCTACACTGCTGTTTGTAAAAAATGCAACACCATGAAGGAATCATCCGAAAGAAATTAAATTTGCAGCAAATGTCAATTATAGGATGTTATGCAAAGTAGTAAAAGTTTCAGAGTCACCACGGATGTGTGGTGTGATCAGCTCCCTCTGAAATGATGCTAAAATTGTATAAATAGAGGGCTGTAGCGGGACGTTGAAAATAGTGCATGGTTATTTTTTAGTGGCGAACGTTTAGCGAGACATAAGAATGCCTCCAAGACGAAATAGGGTGAAATTTCGACAACTTACGGAGTTTGAACGGGGGAGAATCATCGTGAAGGAGGATTTTCCTATCGCGCAATAGCAGCTCGTGTGCAGCGGAACAGTTCCACAGTGATGCAAGTTTGGAAGCAGTGGACCGACGAGCACCGGACAACTCGAAAAACTGGGAATGGACGACGGAATGTGACGTCAGCGCGCGTTGATAGACACCTGGTCCACATGGCGGTGAATGATCGTACAGCTTCCTCCAGGCATTTGGCAGCACTTTGGTCTACTGCTACAGGTGTACTAATGTCGGCTTCGTCAATTCGTCGACGTCTGCTGCACCGTGTACTGCGTGCAAGGATTCCTTTATACAGGATCCTTCTCACTCCAAACCATCGACGACTGCGTTCTCAATGGGCTCATGAGCACAGAACCTGGCGGGCTGATTGGCAACAAGTTGTCTTTTATGACGAATCCCGCTTAAATTTGTGGAACCATGATAGCCTCATTCGTTTTAGACGCTATGCAAGTGAACGCTGCCTTCCAGAGTGCTTTATTGAACGTCATAGTGGACGGACACCTCGAGTTATGGCCTGGTGTGCAATTTCGTATCATAGACGAACTCAGCAGCTACGAATTGAGTGTAATCTGAATAGCAACAGGTACGTCCGTGAAGTGTTAGAGCCCGAAGTCGTTCCCTTCCTTCAAAGCATCCCTGGAGCTATCTTTCAACAGGATAATGCACGCCCACATGTTGCAAGGAATGTTCGAGACTTCTTTTCAGCCCAACACATGCAACTTCTTCCTTGGCCTGCTTATTCGTCGGATATATCGCCTATTGAGCATGTGCGGGATTTGGTTGGTCGGCGTCTCGCTCATGATACGCGTCCTACAGCTTCAAAAGACGAACTTTGGGTGTGCATACAAACAATATGGAATTCTCTTCCACAAGCAGACATTCAACATCTGTTTCACTCTGTAAAGTATAGGCCTAAGTCGTATCGTTTTCGTATGTGACAACCTAGGAATATCTTTCTCGCCGTAACTACTTATTTTGAATGATGCAATCAAATTACTCAGTTGAAAGTATAAGATGTTTAATAATTAATAATAACATTAGAAGTACATGCACATTGATTATTCGTAACTACATTATTCGTATCATCATAACTACGTTCGAAATTAACAACGCTTCTTTTTTGTTTACAACCTCACATTCTACTCTCGTGTTGCCACAAACATGCAACTAAATTATGACTGTTGCTTTTTTAAAATATTTACAAGGCACGTTACTAACTGGACGATAACACTCGACCATCCTGACATTCAATCGACCACGATTTTGACTAAAATAAAGAAAAAGAACATATTAATAACATTATAATACACTTAAAAATTAGTTATAGTAAATCAGTTCTGGTAACGCTTTGGTCTGCGCACATTTCGCTTAGGAAATCTTCTGGTCGGTACTTCAATACTGCTTTCTGAATCCTTTCTTTCGTTGAATGAGAGTCTGGCAACTTGATTATCCTCAGTATTTTTCAATATGTTTTCAGATTTTGACTGGTCAGGAATACAAGAATTCTCATCATATCTATGTTCAGAATCATCGGTGTCGCTCTCTCCACTGCTGGACTCCGGATGGCAGTGCCATGACTTGAGTTGACTAACATGTGCCGTTGTGCAGTAGAATCTTCCCTTTTCTTTTTCCTCCAATTGGGCTATTCTGTATGTGTCGTTAGGTAATACGTTGATCACTACCAGAGGACCTCGATACTTAGGTTCTGTCTTTGTTGGTTCCCCTGTAGATTTGGGTGGTCGTCTAACAACTACTACATTTCCTACTTCAAAAGACTTCGAATCAGACTTTTTCTTATCAAACCTAGTTTTCATCTGTTTTTGTTGTTCTTCAATTCTTACCCTTGCTTCGTCTTGTATTTTCTGGGGCTCATGCCATGTATTCATATCTTCATCTGCTAGCCATCTACTAATTCCATCATTGAATCGGGGTACATAGCCATGCAAAATTTCAAAGGGAGTCTTACCACTGGTTTTATTAACTGCATTGTTCAGATTTCTCTCAACTTCTTTGATATGTAAATCCCAATCCTTTTGTTTCTCGTCTTCCATACTAGCCATGATAACAGGTAGTACAGTGCTGTTTACCCTCTCAACCATGCCATTTGCTCTAGGGTGTTTCGTAGAATTTAAGGTATGAGAGACTCCGTTTGAAGAGCAATATTCTTGCAACTGATGAGAAGTAAAACATGTTCCTCGATCAGTTATTATACGTTCAGGTAATCCATAGTCATTTACAAGTTGCTTTAGAGCCACGAGTACATTCTTAGTTGATGTACTTTTTACAGGATGAAGTCGTACGAATCTGGTCAGGTTATCAATCACAACTAAAAGTTCTAGATTCCCTTTGGAACTTCTGATGAAGGGACCGAGATGATCCATATGTATAGTAGCGAAAGGTCTTTTTCCTGGTTTAATAGGATGCAAAACACCCTGTTGCTTGCCGCGGGGTACTTTATTCATAAGGCACTCAAAACACATTGAGATATGTCGACGAACGTATCGTGTCATGGAGGGAAACCAGTATAATTCCTTAATTTTGGTTACAGTTCTGTCAGCAGCAAAATGTCCCATCAAATCATGAAATTTCACAACTATGCTTTTACGCATAGTCTTAGGAATCACATAAAGTAGTTTCTGAACTTCCTCAACTTTAACTATACGATACAATCGGTTCCTCTTTAGTACATAATCTTGAACCATATGCTTTTCAGATTCCGTTCTTTCGTCAACGTCCTTCTTCAAAATTTCTATAAGTTTTCTCAGGTCTGAATCTGCATGCTGAATCATCAAAATTTGCTCGTCAATACTTAAAGTTAAACATATGTCCAAATTGTTACTGATCACCAAATCCAATGTATCTTCAGAACTTAATACTGGGGCTCTGCTTAATGCATCAACATGAGCCATCTTCTGACCTGGCCGATGCCGTACATTGAAATCATATTCTTGAATGAGGTTGAACCATCGAGCTATTTGAGGATTTAGTGACTTCTTTGTGTTCATATATATTAGAGCCTGGCAATCAGTTACTATATCAAATTTGATTCCAATGAGAAATTGACGCAATCTATCTATTGTCCATACTATGGCCATGAGTTCTAATTTGCTCGAATGGTAATTCTTTTCGGCTGCCGTAGTCTTCTTGCTTACGCAATAAACAAGATGAAATTTATTATCTTCTCCCATCTGCAGAAGCATTCCTGCTATTCCGTACGCACTTGCATCCGTATGAACTTCTGTTTTAACACCGGGTCGATAAAGTGCTAAAGTAGGTTCATTAATCAAATGCGCTCTTAGTTCGTCAAATGATTTCTGTTGTTCATGATTCCAAACAAACTTTTCGTTCTTCTTTATTAAACGACTGAGAGGTTCAGCTTTTGTTGCATAATTGGTAACAAAGCGTCGAAAGAAACTGGTTAGACCTAAAAATCGTCTAATATCATGTATGTTCTGAGGTATAGGAAAATTCTCAATGGCTTTAACTTTTCTAGGACCAGGTTGTAATTTACCCATCTTGATGATGAATCCTAAAAATTCAACTTCTTCCTTGCCAAATTCACATTTTGTTAATTTCAATGTCAATTTTGCAGATCTTAAACGTTCAAAAACATTCTTCAACCTTTCAATCATTTCTTGCCATGAATTTGCTGGTATTAGTATGTCATCCAAGTAACATAAAGCTTTCATATCAATAGGAGGTCCTAAAACTTGATTCATAAGTCTTTGAAATTCTGCTGGTGCATTGGTCAATCCAAAAATCATCCGTTCGAATTGTCCTGTGTCATCAGGAGTGATAAATGCAGTTTTTAATTTGACTTCTTCAGTTAGGGGTATTTGGAGGTATCCATGTGCCAAGTCCAATGTAGTAAATAATTTGCAGTCACTCAAACATTCCAATAAATCATCAATTCGAGGTAACGGAAATTTATCCTTGATGGTTTGGTTATTGAGGCGTCGATAGTCCACTACCAGACGTTGCTCACCAGTTTTCTTCTTTACCAGTAATACTGGACTGGCGTAAGGAGATCGCGTCTCTGTAACAATTCCGTGATTTTTTCACTCTTGGACGATTTCTTTTATAGCAGCACGTTCTGTGATATTTGTTTTGTATGGTCTTGCAAACACAGGTTTACTGTTTTCATTTTCCTGTATATTCATTTTCGTCAAGTTGGTACAACCAAGTTCGCCAATATTCAAGGCAAAACAGTCTCGGTACTCATTAATTAAATTCACAATTTCTTGCCTTTTTTCTAACGACGTATTTTCATCAAATTTTATTTCCTCGATGACTATAGGACGTTTCATTACATTAGTCGTATCAATAGTAAATACATTTTTATCACATTCTATTATTCTATCTGACTCTGAATTGTCTACTTCCGTTATTCCGAAATCTTCATTTATTATTTCTGCCCTGCCTAAGCATTGTTCAGCCTTCAAAATTATATCTACATTTCCTGTATTAATAATCGGTACTATAGTTTCTCCTTCAATTACTTCTAATAGAGAGTCAAAATTTTCTCCTTGATCTTTAACCACTATCAACCCATCGCTTATTAAGTCAGCTTTTGCTTTAACAAGGTTTATACTATTTCTTGCTATTTCAACCGCGTGAGAAGTGGTGAGTTTTATTCGTTGAGTGTTGATATTGCTTTGTAACTGAGTGAACGGATATTCGTTTGCATATCCGATATGCAGGTTACTACCCAATCTAGCGAATGCAATGTCGGACAAGTCTATCCAGGTTCTTCCTACCAAGAAATCGGTTGGTTGTGTGTGATCTTCTACGACAAGTATTAGTACATCTTTCCCTACAACATTATCGATTTCAACATCGGCAATTGTTTTCCCGATTGTTCTAGCCGCTGGTGTGTTCTGATTTCCGAAACCGAACAGTTCATTTACTTCGGGGTTTATTTGAAGATTTAACTTTCTTGCAAGCGATTCTTTTAATAGACAGCTCGAACTCCCTGTGTCTATTAAACAGATTATTTCTTCACTTCCGTTAATTTTTGCCTTTTTCATATAGGTCATTGGTGCTTTGGAATCCTGGCCTTTTACTGACAAGTTGTTGTTTTGAGGACTTTCATTTTTCAAAACACAGTTATTTTGTGTATGTCCAGTCCCATTACATTTTCGGCAAACCAAAATCCTTTTTGGTAAAAGACAATCTTTACTAACGTGTCCATAATCGTTGCAATTAAAGCACTTAAGTTCCCCCTTTTCGTTACGAATTGGTTTAGAGTACTCTGAGAGTTGTACCGGGGCCGCCGCGAAAGACGCAACTTACGTTGCTCATCGGGCCCGGTACAACCCAAGGTTTATAGAAGGGGAATAGGTTTGCTCCTTCACAGCGGAAACTCGTTCTAAACGCGAAAGTGATCGTGACGTACCGGCGGGGAAGTCCAACCCTGGCGCCACGACGTTTTCTACACAACTGAATCGGATTTCGTCTTGAATTGTAAAACTCGCTGGAGACGAATCCTACACCACAAAACGACGATTTTTGTTTTAATCAATAGCTGATAATTTAAAGCATTTACACACGAATGCTCATCAACCACATGAGTACCGTTTTTGAGTAAAACGTTGCTGAAAAGTGTGAAAAACTGAAATCTCCAAGTCCATTAACCACTCCCCCCTGCTGTTTTATTGGCCTTGTGAATTGGACTCCCTGGTTCCATCGTTTCGCGGTTTTACCAGGCATCTGTATATCCTCAAGGGATTTGCTTCGTGAAAGGCGATTGTTAGCTGTTCAACAGTGTAGTATTCGTTTCAGTTTTGATAAAATTTAATATAATTTTAAAATAAGAATCGTTGGAAAACAAAGAATATTCATTTTTTTATTTGATTTTATTGCTCTATTTAATAAAAAATATAGCATATTTTGTGCATCATATAAATAGATTACAATTGGTATGAGCTAAGTTCTTGTGTTTAATTAGCGCAGTAATTTAGGTATGTTTACACATATTTGAGTATGTATTTAATTCATTGAACGCGATTAACACTCAATTAAAGATACCCTATTTTAATTTAAAATAACCGGTTTGCAATCTGCAGATTACGTAGAAGATTTATTCTTTAAAAAAAATCAGGGTGTGAAATATAAGAGGACAACTAAACAAAATTGGAAATCATTAACTACAGTATTGTTTGAAAAGTGCACGAGTACTGTGGAACAAAACTATATAGTATTTATGACAATTTTGTTCAATCAAACTGCAGGAAGAGTTCTTAAACCTGAAAGAAATATTCTACAAGTAACTTTAAGTTTGAAAGGGTTTATCAATTTCCACAGAAAACTTAATGTGATTTAAAGGAAAGTGTTTTTATTTTTTTTAAATTGATAACATTTTAATTGAAGAGAGGAATAGAAATGAAGCACAGTGTGTATCTTTTTTTTCTTAAGTATCGCTAAGATATATTGCGAGGAGTACTAGACTTTCGAGGGGTTTCCATTGAAGTGTGTGTGTATGTGCGTGTGTGTGCTATTTAGTTATTGGAGTCTTGTTTAGAGATTCATAGAAAATATACGCGTCAATAATCCACAAATTAAATTTTAAAACAATCAATTAATATCAACACTATATTTCTGTATAAAATATATAAAATTGTGACTAAGCAATGGAATGCATGGAAAGTAAAATTATTTTGTTTTCTCTCATTTGAATTGGTATCAGTAAGAACTTGATCCATATATAATGTTCGAAATATATTCTTTAATCATTAGATTCATGTTAAACTATTTGTAGAAAGAATATTTTGAAAAAGAGCTTTATATAAAACAGCATACAACAAAAACTCCAAAATATCCCTAAAAGAATGTACTAATAGAAATAAGCAAAAAACATTTGAAAACTATTTTTAGATCAACTAGGGGGCTCCGCCCCCTGCTCGTTTACGCGCGTCAACCCCCGGGGATTGCTACGCAAACCAACACTCCTTTTACAGATGCCATTTGGTTTGCTTCGCAAACCAACATTCCTTTCGCAGAGTGAAACTATCTGAATAATTCGTATTAATCTGGTTTCGGCGGGAACTTTTTTTTAATATAGAGAGATTCGAGCATTATATATAAGTATGGATCCATGAATAGAAACTTGCAATATAGTAATTATATTGCAATAGACAAAGCAGATTTAACGTGCACCAGTCCCCACCTTCACGACGGTCTTTTAGTTGGTTGGATTTCGCAACCCTCCGTTTGCTAATCTGCGACTCTTATCAAACAAGGTTACCGCGGCCACTACAAGGTGGGCTATGATAAAGAAATTTTTTCTAATGCTCTTATAACCTTCTCGTAGTTGCATGGTTACCCGTGTTATGCATTTCCAAAGAGAAGTTTGTTTTAGCATTCCGTGAACTCGTCGACACTAGATCAGTTCTTGGTTACGGAAACTCACAAAGAATTTAAAAACGTTTACTTGAATTTTCATTATTTTCAAAATGCAAGTCGATTATTTTGAAAAATCGAACAAAAATATAAAATCTCTTTATTTGTTGGATGGATTATGTTCGATGAAAGTATCGATAGTAGATTAAAGTGTATAAGAAATCACTATAGTTTTTTTCTCAGAACGTTTTGAGATTGAGCGTGTTCCAGCTATTCCAAACAAGTGGTCAAAATGACCTTCCCCAGGAGAAACGTAAAGATGTTTCCGAAATAGCACTGTTGAATGATCTACAATCCCCTTTCACTAACCCCCCTAGTAAAACCGCAAACCCAGAGAGTTCCAATCCACAAGGCCAATAAAACAGCAGGGGGAAGTGGTTAATGGTCTCTGAGATTGCTGTTTTTCTTACTTTTCAGTAGCGTTTTTCTCAAAAATGGTACTCATTTCATTAATGAGCCTCCGTGTGTAAATACTTCATATTATTAGCTATTGATCAAAACAAAAATCGCCGTTGTGTGGGGTCGGATACATCTTCAGTGAGTTCAACAATTCAAGACGAAATCCGATTTAGATGTGCGGGAAATGTCGTGGCGCCAGGGTCGGACTTTCCCGCCGGTACGTCACGATACTAAGGGGAAACGCCTCTTTCTGTAACTCGCTTTTCGGCCAGAAGGCGCCCCCGTGGGTACAACCAGAGGGCGCTTCATAGACTGGAGTCGTTACGCGATGGACTTTTTTGTTTACTACCGGTCGTGCGTTGCTGCGTCATTCGTTATTTGAAAATTATCATTTGATTAAAAGTGTTTATTATTTGTACATGCTTTCCAAGTTCACTAGATTTTGGTTCAACTGATAGCTGGAGGCTGGTGATACTCTTCATTTAATTCAGGTGAGTTATTATTTAGTAATTTTCAATAGGCCTAAGTTGGTTTCTTACGGCTGATACTTGTTGAATAGTTGATATTTTCCCCATTTTTATTTTTAAAAAAAATGCTAAGAAAGGTATGATTACCTGTGAATTTTTGTAAAGAAAAATTGGAGATTAATTAATTTTTCTTAAGTTATGCTTTACGCACTTAAATATGTATCACTGTTTAAAATCTGCTATTGTCAACATCCACTGGTACGAATAGAAATCTCTTAACAGTGAAGATAAATGCTAGTAATTAGTAACTAACTTATTTTTTTAAATACCGTTTAGCTCTATATAAGAGTGCTTGTTTGTACTGTTTGGTACTTAAAAAAATATATTAGTAAAAATAATTAACATTAATTCACAAAGTTTTTTTTTTTTTTAATGTTTGGTTGCATTCCACTGGCACCCTGAATTTCCAAAACATACTTGTTTGCATTGTTTTGAGAGTTAAAATTATTATATTCTTTTTTTGATTTTCAAAAATTCCCAGTTTAGATGAACAACAAAACATGTAAACATGATCATTTTCAGTTCAAACAGAAAGTTCCAGGTGCTATTACACATAGGGTGAATATATTATTTCGGTAAATATTAACAATATGAGCCTTGCCAGAAATGTATCTCACCAGTGCAAGGCATTCTTGAGATTCGCATCTCTGCCAGGGGGTGGGGGTTTACAGATACAGAGAGCACCCATATCTTCAAACTCTAGTAGGGCTGTCTACGCTAAGCATGGCATGTGATCAGAGCTACGTAGAACACTGGTGGGCTAAACCACAGTGGAACTCTGTCCTGAGATACTCCACACCTCAAAGTAGGGAATGAAAGTTCGAAGACCACCGAGCACTCATAGATTCTCATCTTTTGGCGAGATATTTTAATATGGATTCCTATGCAGAATTTTTTCTCATTTCACTATCTATAATTTTATATCCCAACAAAATTAAGGCATGTTTTATTCTTCTGTTCAAATAAACACAAATTTGGCACAGCTTTACTAAAAATCCTCCTTGGCAATAACTGGACAAACATAGCTTTTTGTATAGGTATAAGCAGGAGCGGCTGCCATGTTCATCCACAGTGATCTCTGTAGAGGACTCTTACTAAAGCTGTGCCAAAAATTTCAGTTTTAAATATAAATAGTAAAAAATATATAGTAATATATATATTTTTTTTTTTCTATTTTAGCCATGCCGTCTTCATGTTCGGTTACTGGTTGCAAATCCAACTATAAGTCATCTGAAAGAGTAAAGGTGTTTGAATTTCCAAAGAGAGGAACCCCCTTATTTGATCAATGGATGAAGAAAATTCCTCGGAAGGACTGGGCTCCAGGTCCTCGAAGTGTTGTCTGTATACAGCATTTCCGAAACGACCAAGTTATTAAGGAAGATACCTTTAAATTGTCAGATGGAACGGTGAAGGTGATCCCAAGACTTCGCTACAAGCTTGTGGATGGAGCAGTATTGGGTTTATTCTATTTTGAATCCGATACTCTTAATGAGCTTGGATAATTAATCAACTTCTACATTACGGTGTGAACAAAACCCTGTGTAAAAGGCTTCTACATTACGGTGTGAACAAAACCCTGTGTAAAAGGCTCTTACCGACTGTAATTGATGATGGAACTATGTAAAGATAGTGAAATTAGGTTTCACTAAAAGAGGGGAAAAGAAAACAAATCTTTAAAGATAAAAAATACATTTATTTTTTTCTAAACATTGGTATCACATCTTGATAAAAATAATATTCACTCTTCCTAGGTCACACAACCAAAACACAAAACAATTACTATCAATTCTTATAAACGATCTTGGTTATTCAAGCATGCTATTTGGTTATTCAAGTCGATATCATAATGGATTAACCAAAATAAGGGCTTTTGCTCAAGAGACGCTTCACGGGTCAAAAATAAGGGAAAAAATCAAAATATCAAAAGAATCGATTCAGGAGCAAGGACTCAATCAAAGGAAAGCAATAAAAAACAAAAACCATATTTGCCCATCGTTGTTCTTCGGGTGATGTACCTAGATTGGGTTCAGAGGCGTCGGCCTCCAGGATCCAAGACGCGGCCTTCCTTCAATTTTTGGGTCGCCGGTTCTTCGGCAATTCAGCAAGGATGTAACGGATGGTTCCAGGGGAAGTCAACGGACTTTTAGTAGATTCTTTCGGTATCACTTCTATCGGAATAATTCAGCCAGGATGTAACGGATGGTTCCAGAAGAAATCAACGGACTTTTTAGGAGAACTCTCGGCATCACTTCCATCGGAATAATTCAGCCAGGATGTAACGGATGGTTCCAGAAGAAATCAACGGACTTTTCAGGAGAACTCTCGGCATCACTTCCATCGGAATAATTCAGCCAGGATGTAACGGATGGTCCCAGAAGAAATCAACGGACTTTTCAGGAGAACTCTCGGCATCACTTCCATCGGAATAATTCAGCACCAGGATCAAGGCTCATAAAGAAAGAATGGCGAGGCCGGTGTCTCCGAGCCGCAAGGACACCTTTCCTTTTTTTTTTATCATACCCTCTCGGCCAAGGCAAAAAAGGCGACTCTTCAAAAAGAAAGCTTCACCGCGACTGGGATCACCGCACGGTGACCCCAGCCACTGAAAACATCGGAGAGCGAATAGGACGAGTCCGATTGACCCGCCTCTCTTATAGCTTCGGAGCCTGGATGTTGAGTGGTTAAAGTTCTTCTCCCGTGAACTCGTGGGAAAACTATTTTTCGCCTAAATCGGCACGAGAAAACGAAGGGTGAACTATTTCCCAGCCTTTTCAAAAGCGCCTCGTCATTTCGCTGGCGTGCCGTGATTGGTTGGACATTCAAATTTAAAAAAACTCGGGGGTTGAGTACAAATGTACCGCTGAAAAGAGAGGGACTTAGCACACATTGATAGGGGAAGAATTTAGGTAGAATTTCCAGTGAAACGTCCCGGAGCAAAAGCGTATATGTTTATCAAGTATCCATGCTTATAAACTAACGACAAAAGGTTGAACGGATGGTTTTGAAAACTTTATACCCAACAAATGCCCTACGTCTTCCTTAAAAAAAATTGCAACAATTTTTTTTTTCTATTAAGTTAAAAGGCAAAAAAAACTACTCAACTAGGAAACAAAATCCTTAGCATAAAAGCTCCACCACAATAACAAGTATTGTACTTAAAGCCAAGAACGAAGAACACCATTGAATAGAGCGTGAATGAGGTAAACGAGCACTGTGTACTTTAGTATTCGTTAACCCCGAAAAACTACTTAATGCAGGTATCACAGGAACACATTAAAAAAAAGAGTTAAATAGAAACTTTTGATTAAACGTTATAGCATTGCCAAAAACTAAAAATTTAACTAAAGAAAATATCTTTGAGAGATAACTAAACACCTGCATTAGATAAAAATAAAAAACCATCAGTTCACCTTTAGTTTCAAATCACTTAAAACATAAATGCAAATTGGGACCAAAATGGGGTATAGTGTAAACAAAAATTGCACATGAATGTAAGCCCATAGAACAAACTGTATGATACGAATACATTGTGTAGCACACTAAAATAAATGAGTACCAT
This sequence comes from Metellina segmentata, assembly GCA_947359465.1. Lineage (NCBI taxonomy): Eukaryota > Metazoa > Arthropoda > Arachnida > Araneae > Tetragnathidae > Metellina > Metellina segmentata. Next base: position 85,196,887 of record OX375875.1, on the reverse strand, counting down.
AAACAAATAGTGCAAAGTAAACAAATAGTATGATGTAACCAAATAGTGGAATGTCAACAAAACGGGTACAGTAAACAAAAAAACGTGGGTTGTTGACAAACAAAATTGTGGACGGAAAAAGGAATAGTGTGTCCTGGCAAACTGACACGAGCAAAAACACAAAACACTGTCGAGTCAAGTTCACTAAAGTAGATACCAATATTCACAGAACTTAAAAAATGTAAACAAAGGGCATGCACACAAATGTAAATACTGATACAAGTGAAGTGTAAAGTGGAATGAGCAAAGAAACACAGAATATGAAATCGCCAAAAAAAAACACCAAAGCTGGGTGTTACAGCCAAAAAAAAAAACAAGAGAAAGAACCTCAATGTGTCTAGGTTGTGAACTCCTATACCATAGCAACAATACTTATTTACAAATTCCTTTTTTTTTTTTCAAATATCGTGAATTTCATTGATATAAAGGGATTTTCCCGTGTTTCCCTTTTCTAGTTATCCACTCTACCATTTGTTCTGGTACGCAGGTTGTACGTGTGGGTGTTGGGCGATGCAACTGCATTGTCCCGGTTCGCCTGTGTAACGTTTCCTGGATGAGTGGGTTGTTGTACTACATTGGCATTACGTGTTGGGTACCCATGTGGGTGAAGATAAACCCAGCCTCTACTACCACTTGGACCATGGTTATATTCCGTTGATATACCGTCCTGTGTTGGGGTTTGGTTTGTTGCCGCAAACGGAAATTGAGCTTTGGAGTGGGTTTCTTTATTACCCTGAATTGAATCGTGCGGTAATCGTGGGGTTGCTTTTGTGAGTCGGTCGACATTTACCCGCTGCTTGCGGTTAGGGTATCTCTTATCCGTAATTTCAAAGAGTACCTCAGATAGCTTTCCTGTTACTACAAAATTTCCTATGTTCGGTTTGTTGAACTTCCTAGTTAACCCGGGCTTAACATTAGGGAAGTATAGATAAACCTCGTCTCCCACTTTAATTCCTTTGTCTTTGACAAAACGATTCCTGTACTGCTCTTGTGTTTCCGCCGCTTGAACCAGGTTATCTTTCACCTCCTTATAGGCAGTGCGTAGTCTCTTAAGTAGTGCCGTTGAAAAATCCTCAGTCTCCCTGTATGAAAAGGGCGGTTCGGTTTCGAACATGTGGTAGGGCAACTTGAGCTCCCTACCATAAACCAAAAATGCTGGGGTGTGTTTTGTGGCAGAGTGCCATGTAGATCTGTATGCTAACAGAGCATACTCCAATTTGTTGTCCCAGTCGTTGTGGTTTTCGTTTACCAAGTGACTCAGAGCGTTGCCTAGTCCTCTGTGATAGACCTCTAAAATTCCATTTCCTTGGGGGTGGTATGCGGTGGTATTCACCTTTTTTATCCCCAGGGATGCATAAACTTCTTGCATTGCTTGACTAATAAAATTGGAACCTCTGTCTGTGAGAATTGTGGAGGGGCAGCCAAATCGTGAAATAAAATTGAGTAGCGTTTTTGCTACATCAACACTTTTTGTTTGGGGAACAGGGTAAGCCTCACACCAACGGGTGAAATGGTCGATATAGGTAATAATGTACCTGTTGCCATTTTCAGTTATAGGAAGGGGTCCGACAACATCGATGGCAACTTTATGAAAGGGACCTTGAGGAATTTCGGGACCTTGCAAGGGTGCCAATTTTCGAGGTTTGTGAGCACGACGTTGCATACAGCTATTACAGGATTTAATCCAATTGACAATGTGTTCGTGCATCCCTGGCCAATAATAAAATTTCTTTACTGTTGAAAGAGTTTTCCTCAAACCCTGATGACAAACAGATGGGGAATCATGAAACTGGGATAAAATGTCATGAATCATTGACTTAGGAAGGACAATTCTGGTGGGTTGTGTTGTAACATTGGAAATTTTAAATTGTTTACATTTTAGAATCCCATCTTGTACGAAAAATCTGAGCTTAGTTGGTTGGATTGGTTTGGAGTCGTTTAAGCTTTTGATTATAGATTGGCATTTAGCATCTAAAGATTGTTTATGTGCAATATCTTTCAAAATCTTGTCCTGGAAATTGTGAGAGTCATTACTTTGGATCTGAAGGGTACATAATTGTTTAACTAGGACTGGAGCTGAATCTGTCAGGTTTATCTGGTGTAACAGAGTGTCACAGCCTGGTAGGTCCTGCACAGAACCAGCAAAAACTGCCTTGTACTTGTCCAAAAGGGTCTCAATCTTCTGTTTATCAGTGGTGTCAAGATGGTTCAAATCAAAGGTTTTGCTCCACTCGAAATCTGCCTCTTCGCAGCTGCCAAAATTTGGATCTTGAGCAAAATAATTGAGGTCCAACCCTGGTATGCTATGCGAGGATATTAAGGGGTGGCATTGAGCAAGTTTAGTTAGCTTGTTTAAGTGGTAGCTGGTTTCAGAAGGGTTAATTATTAAAATGGGAATTTGAGTTTGTTTAGTTAAGCTTATTGATCTAGCTACCGAGATCTGCTTATCACCAGTATTCCAAGCTGGTTCAGTGAAAAAAAAATCTCCATTAATGTTGCCTTTAATTTTTCCAAAAACTATTTTTTGAGAAAGGGGGGGAATAATGGTTTTACACATAGCATAAACAGAAGCTGGAACTCCCTTATCTTGAATTTTTGGTTCCTCGCCTTGTTGTTTCTGTGCTTCAAAAGTTAGAATTTGGGAATTTAGTCTTAAACAGTTTTGGGCGAAATCGAGTTGACATTTTTGTTCCTGCAAAAAGGGTTTTCCCAGAATGACTGAAAAAAAACTTGACATGTTGTGAGGCATGACCAAGTATTGAATCGTGAAGACATCTGTGCCTATCCTTGTTTGTAAACAAACACACTGGTCAACTTCGAAACCACTGCCATCAATTGTGTTGATCCTAACATGACAGGGTGTTCTGACAATGTTTTTGTTAACCAAAAGTTGGGCATCAATCAAATTAAGACCAGCTCCTGAGTCAAGGAGTGTCTTTTGTGGTTTTCCAAAAATGTGTGTTATGATCATAGGCAGTGTGTCATTGGATCCTTTACACGTAAATATCTGTTGTATCAAAGGAGGGGACTCTTCCAACAGTGGTACAGCCTGTTGGCCCGAATTTAGTTTAAATTCCTATGCTGCTGGCTGGGTGGACCCTGATATCTCTGTCGTGGGGGAACCTGCGGGTAGTTGTTTACGTTCTCCCTATATGAAAAAGGTCTCAGCCTGTTTGGCTGTTGTCGAGGCGAGAGGCCAGTGTTTCTCGCTTCCCTGCAGTCTCTACTTAAATGACCCATTATGCCACAATTGTAGCATTTCCTGGTTTCACCCCTCTGTTGTGGTGCCCTGGGTCTTTCCTCTCTCAGCCTGCTGACCTCAACCGACAGGTCCTTGACCTGGTTCGACAGCGACTCCACCAATTCTAAGATCTTGCTCTGCTCTGAAGGCTGAGCCTGTGCAGTAAAAAGTGGTGTGCTTTGATGGAATGGGTTAGTTTCCGCATGTGCAGTCTCTGCTTTGCAGGACATCCAAGCACGTTCTTCCCTCAGGGCTATCTCTTTCACTTGGTCAATTGACTGAGGGTTAGCAGATAACACTCCCCGCCTTATTTCAGGACAAAAATTTGACAGCAACATGCTTCTGAGCATTCTGTTTCGGTATTGCTCCTCAATTTGGTAGTCACCATCACCCGTAGAAAACGCCTTGAAAGATAGGGAATCGGCCTTTGCCAAGAACACTGCCACCGGCATAGTGTTGGGTTGCTTGAATGAGAAAAACTCATGTACAGCCAATGACAAGTCAGGTCTATTGGTGTACCGGTCCAACAGGGTTTTTTCGAGGGATTTGAAATCTGTCACTGAATGTTTCTGTTCCCGAACAAGGGCCTTGGCCTCTCCTCGTAATCGGAGCTTCGTTGCCAAAAATAGGTCTTGGTCTGACCATTTGAAATGGACAGCCAACTCTTTGCACTCTGCCAAAAACTCTCTAACTTTCCCGAGGAACTGCCATCATTGAAAAGTGGCAAGAGATTAATTTTATCCGCAGATAACCCTCCCTCTGCGACAAAAGTTCCAACCACTCGTTCCTCGTCCATGACCTGGCCGTTTTGTCTGACCTGATTTGTGGTCATTTTTGTTATCAAAAGGGGCGATTTCACATAAAGTTTCCCTTCACAAAATCACAATACCCTCATACACATACAAAACTTAATCTAAATAACACATACAAAACTTAATCTAAAAAAAAGGTCAAAAAAGAAAAAAAAATTAAGCTTGCTCCTGAATATAGCACCATCAAAAACTCAGTCGGTAGAACGTCACGACACCATCTTTTTATTGGGTTTATTCTATTTTGAATCCGATACTCTTAATGAGCTTGGATAATTAATCAACTTCTACATTACGGTGTGAACAAAACCCTGTGTAAAAGGCTTCTACATTACGGTGTGAACAAAACCCTGTGTAAAAGGCTCTTACCGACTGTAATTGATGATGGAACTATGTAAAGATAGTGAAATTAGGTTTCACTAAAAGAGGGGAAAAGAAAACAAATCTTTAAAGATAAAAAATACATTTATTTTTTTCTAAACATTGGTATCACATCTTGATAAAAATAATATTCACTCTTCCTAGGTCACACAACCAAAACACAAAACAATTACTATCAATTCTTATAAACGATCTTGGTTATTCAAGCATGCTATTTGGTTATTCAAGTCGATATCATAATGGATTAACCAAAATAAGGGCTTTTGCTCAAGAGACGCTTCACGGGTCAAAAATAAGGGAAAAAATCAAAATATCAAAAGAATCGATTCAGGAGCAAGGACTCAATTAAAGGAAAGCAATAAAAAACAAAAACCATATTTGCCCATCGTTGTTCTTCGGGTGATGTACCTAGATTGGGTTCAGAGGCGTCGGCCTCCAGGATCCAAGACGCGGCCTTCCTTCAATTTTTGGGTCGCCGGTTCTTCGGCAATTCAGCAAGGATGTAACGGATGGTTCCAGGGGAAGTCAACGGACTTTTAGTAGATTCTTTCGGTATCACTTCTATCGGAATAATTCAGCCAGGATGTAACGGATGGTTCCAGAAGAAATCAACGGACTTTTCAGGAGAACTCTCGGCATCACTTCCATCGGAATAATTCAGCCAGGATGTAACGGATGGTCCCAGAAGAAATCAACGGACTTTTCAGGAGAACTCTCGGCATCACTTCCATCGGAATAATTCAGCACCAGGATCAAGGCTCATAAAGAAAGAATGGCGAGGCCGGTGTCTCCGAGCCGCAAGGACACCTTTCCTTTTTTTTTATCATACCCTCTCGGCCAAGGCAAAAAAGGCGACTCTTCAAAAAGAAAGCTTCACCGCGACTGGGATCACCGCACGGTGACCCCAGCCACTGAAAACATCGGAGAGCGAATAGGACGAGTCCGATTGACCCGCCTCTCTTATAGCTTCGGAGCCTGGATGTTGAGTGGTTAAAGTTCTTCTCCCGTGAACTCGTGGGAAAACTATTTTTCGCCTAAATCGGCACGAGAAAACGAAGGGTGAACTATTTCCCAGCCTTTTCAAAAGCGCCTCGTCATTTCGCTGGCGTGCCGTGATTGGTTGGACATTCAAATTTAAAAAAACTCGGGGGTTGAGTACAAATGTACCGCTGAAAAGAGAGGGACTTAGCACACATTGATAGGGGAAGAATTTAGGTAGAATTTCCAGTGAAACGTCCCGGAGCAAAAGCGTATATGTTTATCAAGTATCCATGCTTATAAACTAACGACAAAAGGTTGAACGGATGGTTTTGAAAACTTTATACCCAACAGCAGTTCCTTGCATCTTCAACGAGTTGCCATCCTACTTGTCTGCAGCTGTTCCTACTAGTTCCCGCAGATGTCCAGATGAAAGGCGAACAGAAAATTTTGATCGAGATGAACAGAAAATTAATGATTTTCTTGGGGAGGATAAAATTCCGTCATTCAACTCTCTTGTGGAAAACATAAATAAAATTACTAAATCAGGGTGGTTTACTTTGAGTTATGAAAACCGCCTAACTCTTTATCAGCTAGATGAACAACACCTCCCCTTGCAGATTACACGGAGTGTGTCTGTAGATAAGAACCTAGCCCTCCATGTGTATTTGAGGGGGAAAAAATTGTGCAATGAATTGAAGTTCTTGTTTGCTGTAAATAAAACCAATGAAATTTATGTGGAAAGATACTCTCAACTGGAAAACCTAATTTCATGGTTAGGAAACCAAGAGTGTGTTGTTGATGAACTTGATTCTTTAAAAGTACTATTTGGAACTTGTGTGGCACCTTCTAATGCTGAACATTTTGGCCCTGAATTGTACGAAGTTCTGTGTTTCCTGTACGAACAACTAATGTTAAGTGACAGTAAAGCATCTCCACGATATAGTTCTAGGATGCTCTCCTTAGCTTTTTCTTGGTGGACAATTTCCCCAAAGTTTTATGGTGCAGTCCTATCGTCAAGGATTTTAACCTTACCAAAAGAAAGGTACCTTAGAAGGCTATCTTCTGTTCTATCATCACCAGGCTCATCAGATGAAATCAAGCATCAAAACTATTTAAAAACTAAGTGCGAAAAATTGAATGAAATTGACCGTCGGGTAAATCTTTTGATTGACGAAATAATTGTTCGACCACATATCTCCTACTCTTCAGGTGCACTGTGTGGTATAAGTATCAATCAAAAACTAAGCGTGCTACCAGCATACAAAGTTTCATGTTGACTTCAGTGTATTCATCGTACAAAGATGTTGCTGCTCTCCTTCCTGTCCACAACTCCACTGCCGAAGAACTCTTTAAATGGACTCAGAACGTCGTTGCAATCATTCAAAATTGTGGTTTTATCATTGTTGCCATAATCACAGACAACAACCGTGTTAACAGAAATATGTTGACACGTTTGTGTGGTGGGAAACTTCAAACATCAATCCCAAATCCGTCTTACGAGGGCAAGATTTTCATTTTATTTGATACGGTCCATATTATTAAATCCGTACGGAATAATTGGATTAACCAAAGGACTAGTGGAAACACGTTCATGTTTCCCTCAATCAAGAATACATCTGATATGTTCAAAGCTTCCTTCTCAGACATTATTAAGGTTTATGAGATAGAAAAGAACTCTGTAGTTAAACATGCTCCAAGGCTTACATTTAAAGCACTCAACCCAAATAATTTTGAAAGACAAAATGTTTCCTTGTGCCTCAGAATTTTCAATGAAACCAATATAGCTGCTTTAAAAGCACTAATTGAAAATTCTGAAGGAACGGTGGAATTTTTGAGTACTATAGTTAATTGGTGGAAAATTGTGAATTGCAAAAGCACTAGAAAAGGGATTGAACATTTAGATTGTTTCGAAATGCCTTTTTACTCTATTGAAGATGAAAGGCTTGTTTATTTAGACGAAATTGTTGCCTGGTTGGAAACATGGAAGCGCACCAGTTTGCCTTATAAAGGAAAAAATAGTGGCAAGTTGTCAGAGGAAACATTTTGTTCCCTGTCTCATACAACCAAGGCCCTGAAAGATATAACAATTCACCGCCTAAGTGTTGCTCACGACAAGTACGTGCTGCTTGGAAAGTATCAAAGTGATCCCATTGAAGGAAGATTTGGCCAATATCGGCAAATGAATGGGTTGAACTACAACATTTCTGTTGAACAGGTATTAACTGCAGAAAAAAAATTGAGACTCCAGAGTCGTATTCAAATGCACTCGTCTAGATTTGGTCATTTTAAGTTAAAAGATTTTCTAATTGAGTTCAGTGATTCAAATGATGTCGATGACTGTGATATTGAATTAAAAGGCGTAGATTTTTATTCCCATAATGAAGAGGAAGAGAACCTCTTTCCTATTTTTATATATATAAGTGGTTATGCTGCATACAAGATGAGAGGTAAGTTAACATGTTTGTCATGTGTAGATCTACTTGTAACTGATAAAGAATTGCTTTTTGAACTTGGTGGTGAAGTTTCAAAAAATTATATGCTATCACTTGATAGGGGTAAAATGACATATCCAGATGTAGATATTTGTAAATTGTTTGTTATTTGTTTTAAGATTTTTAACTTTTTTTTGAATGAAGAGTATGAAGTTATTTTACATTCTCCTAAAATTAAATCAATTTTAATACAACTAGTTATTAAAAAAGCAGAAGAATTGGATATTTGTTGTGCACAGGAATGCCAGGTGTGCCACTGCACAAAATTTGATTTATTGTTAAAATTTATTCCTATATTTGTAAATATATTCTTAAACAATTATTCAAGTGCTAAGAATGACTTTTTTGTATCTGCTAAAGGTAGAAAAAGGAAAAGTTATGCTCTTTCATGTAGTACATCTGAAATGTAAATTTAGTTTTTATTTTTGAAATATTTTGATTCAAACAGTTTGTAAATTAACACAGTTGGGAGGGATAAGGGTTAACTGACATTCACGAGTAGAGTTTGTAATTTGTTTTAAGGATTTAAACTTTTTTAACATGGTGAATATAATTTTGCATTCACCCAAAACTAAATTAATTTTAGCATAACCTTTTATTAAAATAGTAGAATGTGATACTTTTTTGTGCTCAGTAATGGCATTGAACAAAATTTGCTTTGTTAAATTCTTATCAAATACATTTTGAATTGTCTTGTAGCTAATTGATATAGTTTTACTGTATGTAAATAAACACTATTGTGATACAACTTTTGTATGTGTTTTAATGTTTTTCCAATTTTCATATATTATACCATTTACTGTAATTTAAATGTAATATTTTCCAACTGCTTGCTGGTGATTAGTTAAAATAATCATCCAAATATCTTTAGAAGATATACTGAATAATGATTTTCATTGACTATTTTTCAAACTTTGTTTTTTGAAAAAAGTTCTATGCTGACAAATAGTTATCAATATCAGGATCTCTAATTTTAATATTTATTAAAAGTATTTGATGTATGCATAAGTTTTGCAGAAGATAGAATTTTAGCTAAATTTACATTCAAAATATTCCTGTGCAAGTTTGTTTTTTTTAAGCAAAACATTATAATTTAAAAGGAGTTAATCACTTTAATTAGTAATTGCAAACATATAAAAACTCGATTTGAGTTATCTTAAGGTGTTTCGCTCTCAAGCAGCATTTCTTTCCTGATCCGAAAACGCCTGACATCGCAAGACCGAGGGTAAGTATTGGTTCTTTCCATCGCGTAGCATGACTCATCGTTCCTCAGTACCGGGCCCGATAAGCAAGTTGCTTCTTTCGCGGCGGCCCCGGTTGTACCCGGTCCTGATCATACTTAGGAAGTTGCTTACTCTCCTTACGTAAAGGTGGTGATTGGTAGGATTTATTTTCCCTATCATTTCCATCGACAGTATTGGTGATGAAACGTTTTCTACTCGTATTTTTCGAAAAGCTTCTCACTGTTTCGTATTCGTCTAATTTGTTTGATAACTCTCTTGGGGAAACAAATTTTGTCCATTCATCTATATAATGTTCTCGGATTTCATTAGGGACTTTCCGTTTTAATTGTTCAGAAATCATGAGTTCTTTTAATTTTTCGAAACTGTCGATTTCCAAACCGTTTATCCATTCTTCTAAATATGTTGTCAATTCAAAAACGAAATCGCGCCAACTGCCATTCATGTTCCTGTGGTGTTGAAAAAATTTCTGTCTAAATCGTTCTGGACTCAATTTAAATTTCTGCAAAAGTAATTTCTTAACATATTCATAATTATTTGCAATTTCTTCAGGTTCGCGCGTTATTAATTGGGTTATCTCAAAAGGCATTAGTCCTAATAAATGAGTAACGTAATCGCTTTCATCTACATTTGCTCTACGAGCTTGTCGTTCAAATAAAACCAGATAATAACTAATATCTCCTTCATTTAAATCAAACTTTTGCATCAACTTTTGCAAATCAAATTTATTTCGTGAACTATCGTTTTGTGGGTTAACCCTAACTTGCGTTTCTTCTGGACTTGATCTTTCAGAGGCTTCAATTCTTAATTTTTCTAATTCAAATTCTCTTAGACATTTTTAATTTTCAAGTTTTCTTTCTTCGGTTTCTTTTCTATCGCTAATAATCGTTTCTAATGTTAACATAACAAAGTTTTCTTCGTAATCACTACTTTCTAAGATTAGTTTCTTCAAATCTACAATTTTCAATTCAGGAGTAACCTTTATACCCACGGGGGCGCCTTCTGGCCGAAAAGCGAGTTACAGAAAGAGGCGTTTGCCCTTAGTATCGTGACGTACCGGCGGGAAAGTCCGACCCTGGCGCCACGACATTTCCCGCACATCTAAATCGGATTTCGTCTTGAATTGTTGAACTCACTGAAGATGTATCCGACCCCACACAACGGCGATTTTTGTTTTGATCAATAGCTAATAATATGAAGTATTTACACACGGAGGCTCATTAATGAAATGAGTACCATTTTTGAGAAAAACGCTACTGAAAAGTAAGAAAAACAGCAATCTCAGAGACCATTAACCACTTCCCCCTGCTGTTTTATTGGCCTTGTGGATTGGAACTCTCTGGGTTTGCGGTTTTACTAGGGGGGTTAGTGAAAGGGGATTGTAGATCATTCAACAGTGCTATTTCGGAAACATCTTTACGTTTCTCCTGGGGAAGGTCATTTTGACCACTTGTTTGGAATAGCTGGAACACGCTCAATCTCAAAACGTTCTGAGAAAAAAACTATAGTGATTTCTTATACACTTTAATCTACTATCGATACTTTCATCGAACATAATCCATCCAACAAATAAAGAGATTTTATATTTTTGTTCGATTTTTCAAAATAATCGACTTGCATTTTGAAAATAATGAAAATTCAAGTAAACGTTTTTAAATTCTTTGTGAGTTTCCGTAACCAAGAACTGATCTAGTGTCGACGAGTTCACGGAATGCTAAAACAAACTTCTCTTTGGAAATGCATAACACGGGTAACCATGCAACTACGAGAAGGTTATAAGAGCATTAGAAAAAATTTCTTTATCATAGCCCACCTTGTAGTGGCCGCGGTAACCTTGTTTGATAAGAGTCGCAGATTAGCAAACGGAGGGTTGCGAAATCCAACCAACTAAAAGACCGTCGTGAAGGTGGGGACTGGTGCACGTTAAATCTGCTTTGGCTATTGCAATATAATTACTATATTGCAAGTTTCTATTCATGGATCCATACTTATATATAATGCTCGAATCTCTCTATATTAAAAAAAAGTTCCCGCCGAAACCAGATTGAGTGAAACCAGATTAATACGAATTATTCAGATAGTTTCACTCTGCGAAAGGAATGTTGGTTTGCGAAGCAAACCAAATGGCATCTGTAAAAGGAGTGTTGGTTTGCGTAGCAATCCCCGGGGGTTGACGCGCGTAAACGAGCAGGGGGCGGAGCCCCCTAGTTGATCTAAAAATAGTTTTCAAATGTTTTTTGCTTATTTCTATTAGTACATTCTTTTAGGGATATTTTGGAGTTTTTGTTGTATGCTGTTTTATATAAAGCTCTTTTTCAAAATATTCTTTCTACAAATAGTTTAACATGAATCTAATGATTAAAGAATATATTTCGAACATTATATATGGATCAAGTTCTTACTGATACCAATTCAAATGAGAGAAAACAAAATAATTTTACTTTCCATGCATTCCATTGCTTAGTCACAATTTTATATATTTTATACAGAAATATAGTGTTGATATTAATTGATTGTTTTAAAATTTAATTTGTGGATTATTGACGCGTATATTTTCTATGAATCTCTAAACAAGACTCCAATAACTAAATAGCACACACACGCACATACACACACACTTCAATGGAAACCCCTCGAAAGTCTAGTACTCCTCGCAATATATCTTAGCGATACTTAAGGAAAAAAAGATACACACTGTGCTTCATTTCTATTCCTCTCTTCAATTAAAATGTTATCAATTTAAAAAAAATTAAAACACTTTCCTTTAAATCACATTAAGTTTTCTGTGGAAATTGATAAACCCTTTCAAACTTAAAGTTACTTGTAGAATATTTCTTTCAGGTTTAAGAACTCTTCCTGCAGTTTGATTGAACAAAATTGTCATAAATACTATATAGTTTTGTTCCACAGTACTCGTGCACTTTTCAAACAATACTGTAGTTAATGATTTCCAATTTTGTTTAGTTGTCCTCTTATATTTCACACCCTGATTTTTTTTAAAGAATAAATCTTCTACGTAATCTGCAGATTGCAAACCGGTTATTTTAAATTAAAATAGGGTATCTTTAATTGAGTGTTAATCGCGTTCAATGAATTAAATACATACTGAAATATGTGTAAACATACCTAAATTACTGCGCTAATTAAACGCAAGAACTTAGCTCATACCAATTGTAATCTATTTATATGATGCACAAAATATGCTATATTTTTTATTAAATAGAGCAATAAAATCAAATAAAAAAATGAATATTCTTTGTTTTCCAACGATTCTTATTTTAAAATTATATTAAATTTTATCAAAACTGAAACGAATACTACACTGTTGAACAGCTAACAATCGCCTTTCACGAAGCAAATCCCTTGAGGATATACAGATGCCTGGTAAAACCGCGAAACGATGGAACCAGGGAGTCCAATTCACAAGGCCAATAAAACAGCAGGGGGGAGTGGTTAATGGACTTGGAGATTTCAGTTTTTCACACTTTTCAGCAACGTTTTACTCAAAAACGGTACTCATGTGGTTGATGAGCATTCGTGTGTAAATGCTTTAAATTATCAGCTATTGATTAAAACAAAAATCGTCGTTTTGTGGTGTAGGATTCGTCTCCAGCGAGTTTTACAATTCAAGACGAAATCCGATTCAGTTGTGTAGAAAACGTCGTGGCGCCAGGGTTGGACTTCCCCGCCGGTACGTCACGATCACTTTCGCGTTTAGAACGAGTTTCCGCTGTGAAGGAGCAAACCTATTCCCCTTCTATAAACCTTGCTTTATACCCATTTCCTCTGCCAAAATTCGTAAGTCATCTTACCTTCCTTTTCCCAAAAATGACATCGTGATTGATTTTTTTTTTTTAATACAAACACACGATGCGACCGGAAACGTATTTTGTTTTTACCTTTTTCTTTTCTTTGCAGGAATGCGACAGGAAACGTATTTTGTTTTTACCTTTTTCTTTTCTTTGCAGGAATGCGACAGGAAACGTATTTTGTTTTTACCTTTTTCTTTTCTTTAAGATTAAACTTCGTCGTATACGTATGTTTCCGTTATATTAAGTTCAACAACACAATACGTCAATTTTTAGTAAATGCATCATTCATAAGACATCAAGGTAGTTATTCTTCAATAAATAAGTTCATCATTTATAATGTTCAAAAGTCAATCAACATACCTTGATTAAACTTAGGGGAGAGTGGGGATGGATGGGACAGGGGATGAATGGGACAAATGAATTTTTTATACCTTAAGTAAACTTTATATGTTTGATTTTTCACCTAGTAGATGGCAGCAACTAGCCTATTCAGCAAAATGAGTTTTAAACCATTAGCTTCCATGTTGGTTTAAACAGGACTACAAAGTGTTTTTTTCCCATACCAAAAGTAAGTTTTTTTGTTTCAATTTCATAAGAGTTTATTAAAAAGTTATTTACTTAAAGCTAGAAATATTATTGTGTGTTGAAAATATTCTTATTTTACTATGATTTACAATTTAAATGGAGAAAATGCATAGTTGTTTTCTAAGCATACTCTTTGATTTATATAAACAAGTGGGTATGGGGATGAATGGGACAACAATTTTGGGGATGAATGGGACAGTCCCATTCATCCCTTCATTTTCTGGTTTTGAAACTTTGCATCAATACCTTGCAATGTTCAACTCATTTCATTAATTTCTTTTTTTTTATAAACTAAAATTTCGTATATGAGTAGTTTTAAATTTATTAAGGCTCTTAGTTATATTGTTGATCAAGCCTATAGGATAAATAGGGAAGTCTGATTTAAAAAAAAATTTATTTTATAGTCACAGGCATTAAATTTTTAGCTTAGACATTTAATTTTATCACCTATTCTATTTCTTTGTTGTAAAATTTTTGTAAATAAAAAATGGGTAAGTACTTTCATTTGTTTTTTTAATCATGTGTTTTTTAAAAATTAATGTTATTTTACTTTTGTAGGATGCCACGGAATTGGAAAAAGAAAACTGAGAGAATTAGGAGTTTATCATCAACCATTAAAGAAGCTGTTAATAAGGTTGTTACAAAAGGAATGCCTTTAAAAACAGTTGCAAGAGCATTCAACACGTCGAAGTCAACTTTGAGTAGATATGTTATAGAAGCTAAACAGAACAGTGATATAGAATCCTAAGTCCCAAATCCCAATGTCGGAAACAGGAAAATATTTTCTTGTGAAGAAGAAAATAAATTGTGTGAATACTTGCAAATTTCATCCCAAATGTGTTATGATTTAACCACTATTCAAACAAGGAAGTGTATTAACTGATACACCATAAAACAAGTCATTGAGGAACAAGAAATGGCAAAAACAAAGAAACAGAAGTTGACGAAAATTAAAAACAAACTGTCTATAGTCGAACAGGAAAACGTTAGTGCAGAGGATTCTGACACTTTATCGCTTCATTATGAAAGTGATTCATCAAGGGATGAAGGGGATTTGGATAATCCAATGCAGAATCTTATTCCAGATGACATAGCAGATGATTTCATCTTAACAAAATTCAATGGAAAAAAGAAAGTAATATGTTATGTTGCTAGAGTTTTAAAAAACAATTTCTTAAAAGAAAACACCTTTTTATTTTATTACAAGGACATGCCGGAAATTTATATTGTTGACTTTGAAGATATTATAATGAAACTGCCAAAGCCTCGAACATTAGGAACAGAAAGAACAAAAGGACTTTTGTCTTCTGATGTTAAGTTTAATCAATATGATGTAAAATAGAGCAAACTAACTTTTTTTTTTCACTTTAAACGCTTTTTTCTTTGGAAAAATGGAAATGTCTTTTCCCACATTTGTTATCCAGTTGAAATAAATGCAATATTAAATAAAATAATTGAGGTTTTTTCAATTTCTAACTTATTTTTTACCTGTCCCATTCATCCCTACTTTTGTCCCATTCATCCCCTTCATGGGGATGAATGGGACAATATACATGCACTCATAAAAAATATTCTTGTAATTTAAAATGATAGTAAATTGATTGAATGCATTTATTTATATGTAACTAACAGTTCAAATATTAGTATAAGTATTGTTACTTAATTGAAAAATGTAAAATTTCTGCAATATTAATAAAAATGTGAAATTTGTCCCATTCATCCCCACTCTCCCCTATATCTGTGAATTCTGCGGATCCCACTTCTGATGTGTAAAGTATAGGCCTAAGTCGTATCGTTTTCGTATGTGACAACCTAGGAATATCTTTCTCGCCGTAACTACTTATTTTGAATGATGCAATCAAATTACTCAGTTGAAAGTATAAGATGTTTAATAATTAATAATAACATTAGAAGTACATGCACATTGATTATTCGTAACTACATTATTCGTATCATCATAACTACGTTCGAAATTAACAAAGCTCTTCTTTTTTGTTTACAACCTCACATTCTACTCTCGTGTTGCTACAAACATGCAACTAAATTATGACTGTTGCTTTTTTTAAATATTTACAAGGCACGTTACTAACTGGACGATAACAACTCCATGCAGCGTCGTATAGCAGCACTTATTGCAGCGCGTGATGGCTGCTAGGGATGTTAAGCAAATCACAGAACTGCTACTCAATCACAGATACTTGTGAATCACAGTCAGGGGCGTATATAAGGGGAGGGCCGAGGGGGCCCGGGCCCCTCCCGAAATTTTGACTAAGTTCAATCATGGTAACTTTTTGTTTTGAATATTTTGAAATCGAATTTGTATTCCTGGCGGAAACAATTTTCTTAAAAATTTTTATTATTTGGACACATTTAAAACTAAACAGAGAAGTTATTTCCTTTCCCGAGTAAAGTAAACACAGTGGGCTGTACACAGGGATCACCAAAATTTATGATGGTTGATGAAAGGTGTGCTGTGACCACGTGGTTGTGAGAGAGCTACTTAACAGGGAACATTTTCTTCTTCCGCTGCCTGCAGAATCCAATGGACACCCCCGACAGTTTTACGACTTTGCGAGGTAAAAAACCCTCTGTCTAGCTTCCCAAACAACCTCTTGGGCATTTCACTTGTTTTACGACCCTAGCCTTAGAAATTATAATGTTGTGGAACGAACGACCGTTAACCATTCGTTTTTCTGCATATTTTCAATAATAAAAATTTGGAAAGGAACAAAATATATTTGAAACGTTTTGGATAAAAAAAGTTCTCAATTAAAAAAGAAAACAAAATTTAAATTTTTATTTCGTGTTTTAGTTCTATCAGTCATAATTAGTAAACTAATATCCAGATACTCATACATTAAACAAAGAAATTTCTATTGAGATAGTAATTAAAAGTAAATTACCTATCTATCAACTTTAAGAGTGTTCCCCCTGTATATAAGAACGAATTATAGAATATTTTAAATAAGTAAACAAGTTACTTTTTTCCAATTAAAGAAATGCGCGCGCGTATTTCATTATAAAAGTAATATTTAAAATTATACTTCCCAATTTCTAAAAAAATACATTTAAACTGTTCTTTTTTTAAATCTGGGTCTGACCTTCTATTCCTTTTAATATCCATGCAGGTTTTTAGTCAATATTATATACACTGACATTATTTAAAATGCATAACTACCTATTTTTAGAAATAAATTTTAAACAATTTGAGAATTTCAAATTGTTGTTGGAAATATATTGAATTGTTATTATTTATTCAAATTGATATCCTGAAGTCCTAAATAGCTTTCGAATGTTTGCTTCCCCCAAAATTAATACATTTGTACGATGTATACTAAATTGCTTTCAATAATATTTGGCACCCCCCGAAATAAACTCTTATATACGCCACTGATCACAGTTCATACCTGTTACTCAAATATCAAAATATCAGTGATTGGGTAACAGTTATTGGGTAACAGTGATTCGGTATCAGTGATTTGGTATCAGTGATTCGGTATCAGTGATTCGGTAACAGTTACTAAACTGATATCGCTAAGCTGATACCTTAGCTGATACCTTGGCTGATATTGATACTGTTACTGCGATCGGTGATTGCGACCGGGATCGGGGATTCGGTAGCAGTGAAAGCTGTGACTGAGTTTTGGTTATTTGGTAGCGGTGCCAGTTGGTCTGACGGATTGGGATTTCTCTGGAGGATTTTTAACCGGATGTTTAAGAAGGTAATACGTTGCTTTATGACTCACCAGATTCCCGTGCCTTTTTCTAAAGAAAAAAAGAATCTCGACAGTTTTAAGGAGAGTTAATATAAAAACATTTCAAATTCTCTGTTTTAAATAATTTTTTGTTCGTTCTTAAACTATCACTGATTATTTATTTTGTTGTTTTTTTATATAGAATAACATGATTAGAACTTGTTTTTTTTTTTTGGTTTGTTTATAGTTAAAATTGTTCTGTTTAACCTCTTGTAAATTGTTTTTAATTCTAAAAAATGAATTATGTGCTTCTGAAAGTATAACTTGAATGAGTCGAAATCACAGGAGGGGGGTGGGGTGGGGGATATTTATTTTATTTCGCTAGTGATTAAAATACGTTTTACGAGTTTCTGCCTTCTTTAAAGTTTGTCTCTTAAGATGAAACCGTTTCAGAGGGAGGATCAACACAACAATGTTTACAGCGGTAAAGAATGCATTCCTAAATATCGTAATGCAAGTACAAAAAATTTTGATGACTGAATGTTTAATTTATAATTTGTTGTTTTTAAACACTGATTCTCTGGAATTCCTTGTCAGACTGTTTTCAAAACAAATAAAAATGTTACTCGTTAGAATATTCCCTGTTTGTCTTAGAGATAAATTAGATACTTTCACTCAGCTTATCAATTTTAAAGTGCTACTAAAGAGAATATCTTCATCTTTTGTCTTCGGGGTGGATCCCGGACCGTTGACAATAGTACGTGGTTACTCCAGTGTTGTGTGGAAACTGAACTACTCCAAATTTTGTTAATATTTTGTATAAATTGTATGATTTATAAACTAAAGTATTGGACAGAAATTGTTGAAACAAGTCAAAAGCTACAGATTTTTCACAGTAAGGTTTGACTTTTCTGCTGTTGTTCGTTTTGTGTTTTCTTCGTCTCAAATAAAATTATTGTGTCTTTGCACCACCACGAATACAACAATACAAATTAATTCGAATTTTTCTCGAGATTTAGAAAAATTACTTAATGTTTTGAAATTGTCAGATTATCAAATGTAAGGAAATTGTCTTGCTACACATACTGCGATGAAAACATTTTTCTTCAACAAACAAATATTTTGGATAAAGGTTATTTAGTGAAACGGATTTAAAGATAAAAAATAGGTTTGTCAATTATATATATTTATTTAATGATTAAAAATCCATAATTTGAATTCAATTAGAAGTAAAATGATCAAGCATTCTAATGTTCTCTTGATTTTAATGTTTAATTAATTATAAAGTTTAATTTATATGAAAATTTCGATATAGTTGAAACCATCTTAGTCACCAATATTAATTTATTGAGGAGAAAAAGTACCTTTAAAAAAATGAATTACAGGCTGAAAATAAAAAACGGCTCATAGTGGCGGAATAAAAATGAAAAATTCATTTTATAATTGAAGGTTTGTTGAGTGGCAGTTGTGCGTTTTATTAAATATATTCCAGTTGATCTGGATGAAAAAAATACTGGGGTTCGAACTGTAAACTAGAGCACCGACTTAGCTATGTATTCCTTCGACGAAGTCGTATTATTAAAAATATTCAACACATAAATAAAAGCATTCCGTTGCTACGATTGACTAGAGATACTTTGCAGTCAACCAATCAGATTCAGTCACAGTTTGAATCACAATCACAGTTTTGAATCACAGATATTCGTCAGTAGCAGTCACAGTTAGAACTGTTACTGTCAAATCACTGTTAGTAACATCCCTAATGGCTGCACCAAATACTGATTTCGGACATTTAATACTGTTTTTTTTTTTTTGCTTTGAAAATGTATTCATTTATTTGTACTATTACAAGCTGTTTGTGTATTAAATTTCATTTAATTCTGATGACTCCTTTATGGTGTTGCATTTTTTACAAACAGCAGTATACATAGCTAAAGGACTTCATTAACCACCATATATTCCAATAGCTAGACACTGACTTCCGTTTCATGTATGTTTGGTTTGAATTTAGTGCACCAAGGGAATTATTTAATCAGAATGCACAGTTCGATGCCATAAAGTTTTCTCATCTTTAACTTTTTGAAACGTAATATTCTAAAATAATATTAGTGGATTTAGTGTTAAATACTGTTGTCAGAAGACGCCACTTTCAAGAATATTCTTTAGAACTTTAAGACTCTTGGATCCATGTGTAGAAATTAGTACTTTAGATTCAGTTCGTAGCCTATCTGGAATACAATATTGATCGCAATATCGATTGTAATAAAATTTGTAAATTTGTAATATGTAAATAAATATGTGCATATATATTATATTTGTATAATGTAAATAAAATTTGTGTTTTCGTGAGTATATTAAAAAATATTTGGTGTATTGGGGGGATCCTTTAGAAACATACATTACCACTACATTGTGTGAAACGTTGGTTTTACTAATCCCTTTGATAAATCCTAGACCAAGTCCAAAAGACCATACTTTGTCAGTCCATACTTGTACAGCGAACAACTCCTGTTAATTCAGAGGAGCTGCCTCACCAATACAATCTAAAATATGGGAAGAAGTTGCTGGTGTTGTGGAACATGAACAAGTTGGAAAGTCCTTAATTCCCCTTACAAAATCTTGTGTATCCGCTTCTAAGTCTTGCCAGAGCAATCCTAGGCAGTTTGAGTAAAACAAATAAGAGTATACGAATGTTCTGTGCAGAAAATAAATTTTAGTACCTTTTAACTTGTTTTGTACTTAAACATTTGGTACTTTTCTATTATATATTTTTATGTGCCACCGCTCAACTAAAATACTGCTAGACATCAAAGGAATCGCTGTGGCTCATTGGGTTTGTCCATTGCGCTAGCGACCTGTGCATTGTAGGTTTCCATGCTTGTTATTTTATCCTGTGTGTATTTCTTTTTCTGTGTCAGCAAAATATTTCATTATATGTGTAAGTACATTACTTGTCTGTCTTGGATATAGCTCAGCTAAATACAATATAATCCTTTTGCCATAAAACCCAAACCATCATCAAATGAATATCAAATGAAAGAGTATTAATATCTACCCTTAACCATTTCAAAGAGATAGGATGCCAAACATCCAGTCACTCGTACAAAGTCCTGCAACTAAGTCCAGATAAATTGCTTAATTATTCAGTTTGAGTAACGTACATAACGATTTTTTTAATACCTAATTCTTAATTTTTAAACATTGCCTCTAATCCTAAAATTAGTATACAATTCTAATATGTATTTACAATGAAACAAGGATTCTTCACTAGAATAAGTAACACTCATAGTATTACTCTTTTGCAACTTAAAAACTCAAGTAGTGCTTAAAAATATTTTCTAAAAAGTAATTTGAAACTTTATTTCTCTAAGGTATGGATTTCACTTGTATGTACGTTTATTGCGTGCACAGGAGCACTGTACCTGATTACCCATTCTCTACCTTGCAAAAATGGAATACGTAGGTCTTACAACATTTGGTTTTTACTGAGGGCTTTTGGACAACAAGGTAACTAATAACTATGTTAACAAAGAGTAATTGACTGTGAAAAAGATGTTATGTTGTATAATTCTACTATTCAAAGCTGAGATAATACTTTTTGAGGATACGAGTAACAGATTTAGCATACTGATGAAGTTGCTTGCGTTCGGAGTTTAAATTTATACTGAGATGGACTAATTGCATTTCTGATTTTTCTGATTCAGTACGTGCCTTCTTGTGCCGTGACTACATTTAATCCTAAGGCGTCGACACAGGGGAGGATTCATTTAACCTTTTGTATACTGAATTTCTTTAATTAAAGTTTTTAAATTTGTGCTAACTTTTTTAAGTGTTTAATTTAGGTCCAAGTAAACACCCAAAAGCACAAATTTCATTATAAGTGAACACCAAGGTCATGGTTACATGAAAAATATTTTGGGACTTCAAAGGCCCGACAAGACTTTACGGAAGACTATTTTTGTAATAATAATATTATATTATTTGGTACCATTTGAAATTTTAATGGTAATTTGAAAGATACAAAAAGTTAAACAATAATTTTATCAAATAATTCTGTGCATAATATATAAAAATAAATGACCCATAGTCTGGAATAAAATTATATTTAGTACTCACAATGCTAATGCCTTGTTTATTTTCATACGAAAAGTGAGCATTTCTATTGAGAGTAGCAGTCACGCGACTATTCTGTAAACAATTGGTTTGTTGCCTAATACGGCATTTCATCGACTCATTTGGCGATACATCTTTTTACACGATAGGTGTGGAAATGTGCCTTTCCATAGAGGGGCGACAAAAATGGTAAAATCGCCAAACTCTACTATGTAGCTTGGACCAATCAGATGAAGAATAATCGGATGGACGTTTCCTACCGTACAGAGAAGGAAATACATTATGTGTTCGTTTCCACCTGTAGACGAAAATTGTCTAACGGCCGTATTCACAAGTCCGAGTTAACTAAAGGTTCAACGATAATCCGCGAGTTATCGAAAAAACCGTATTCAAAAGTCTTGATCCGTGGTTTAAACTGCCGTTTGGGTGTTACATTTTGATCCTCCGAAATCGGCGAGTCAACTTACGAATAAGAGTTACGCATGCGCAGTACTATCTTTTTGCGAAGGAAAGAAAAGGGATGACACATTTCATTCTATGCTAAATTACAGTATTCTTGCGACGACTGGACTGGACCTATCATTACAGAGCACCTGCTGCATAGCAGGTCATCTCCTCATCATAATATTGCTTAAATGGAAAATTTTAAAACATAATTTTATTGAATCTCAAAAGAAAAATGGAAATAAAGGTAGTTGCTTAAACAAGCAGCTTGGCGAAAAGATAGATGGCGGCACCTCCGTCCGCTGAGAGCGAAAGGTAGAATATGACCATGCCAGATGCAAATTCGTCGTAGAATAAATATTATTCTGTTGATTTATTACGAATGAAAGAAAATTGACAGTGCAAGTTACTTTACATACCACCAACACACACCCATACTGACAAGTACAAACATTATCGGATTAAATTCATTTGTCAAGAACTACGTACAATTCTTTCTAGCAAAATTTATGTTTCCATAAAAATCCAATTCGAAATTAAAAACCTTTGCATTTCATTTCCCTAACCCAAATTAAAATGTCGAATGCGTTCTATTGAATCACAATTTGGAATCAATTCTACGGCGAAGTACGTGCTTTATCAGTATGAATGCAGGTTCGTGCGTCGTAACCAATATAAAAAATACCACGTGATCGTGAGGAGACGGTAGTAACCAATCACAGCGAGCGTCTCATTTTAATCCCCAGATCATTTAACACGCCGTTTGAGAATACCGTTCTTGATAATCCTCGAGTTAACTCTTACTCGCGGATCAACTGATCCTCGAGTTAACTCGAGACTTGGCCTTAAGTGTCACGTTAATACTAGTTTTGGTCACATGATCCTGGGCACATAGAAAGATTACCACTACTCGCTCTATTTTTATATTTATCTCGGTACAAGTGTCTGTAAAAGTTTGAGGAATGACTATTTAGAGCTATAACTATATCTAGAGGGCCACGGTAGTTACTAGGAACGGATCAGCAACCCTTAGGTTGCGAGTTTGAAACTCTGTCCATCCAAATACCATCGTGTACACAGGGCTGGTACACATAAAATATGTAATGGCCTCAAATGTCCTTACGTTGGTGGTACGAAAGTTTGAATAGCGGGACAGATATGACCTCGTCATCTGACAGTGGTACTAAATTTCGAGGATTTGTCCTTGGATCTTTTCCTCCGGGATTGATCCCGTGCGTCGCCAATTGCCCACTGTGTTGCTGCAGTGCGACGCTAATTAACTACCTACTTATCTTCCTCTCTGGGTCCAACTTTATATCTGAACTCATTATTCTCTATCCACAGGAACTCCGTCGCCCGCGCCTTCCCGCTACAGCATTCGCTTTTTCATCAGTTCTTGGTGGTTTTTCACTATGGTTATTCTGTGGAGCTACGCAGGATCTCTCACTTCCTTCATGACGAATCCGGGCAGAAGACCTGCGGTCGATACAGTGCAGAAGTTGTTGCACGGTCTCATCTCACGAAACTTACACTACGGAACTGTTAAGGGAACAACGTACGAAAATTTCCTGAAGGTCAGTACTGAGGCACCAAGCCTTTACTTTTGAACACGTGAAAATGTATGTTGGCTAAGTTATGCTATTTCAACCATAAACGTGAAATTGAAATGCACTGAATATTACTGTTGAGGTATGTACGAGGTAGGTATTTGAACCTTTACGCTGCGGCAGATAGACAATTGCTTCCACTAAAAATTCGTTTACACCAGCGGTATGGTATAGATCTGTGTACTGTGGATGTTACCCCCTCCCTACTTTTAAATGACCGCTGGCATCGATCACCATTTACGATCTGTCAGCGACTGACCTGCTTGACGTGGGTAACTCCTTTTGTTCGGGGCACCCTACCCTGTTGACTGTGAGGTGTGAACGTTTGGGGGGAAAGGCAGAAGGTCGCTCCGCTGATATCTATCTCACATCAAACGATACGCCACACAATGCTATGAAAGGAAAGCGTCAGTCGTAAATACCACTCAATGATCTATTGCTCAAGTTAGGTAAGGGTGTCGGACATGCAGGAGAAAGAGCCGTTTTGTGAAACGATTGAAAAAATCTAAGCGAAGCAGGGAAGGTAAATCAACGTCACACTGGAGCTATTGCTGTAGAGAGGAAGATCGAAACGTCCCATTTCGAGGATCAAACAGATGGTGAATGTCAAGTTCCACCCGGCATACGGAAGCAGTCTGAGGGCCATGTTACTAGTAGCGTAGGTCATGTAATCATGGGCATATAAAAAAAGTTTCCATTACGCACTCTACTTTTAAATTTCCTCTATGATTCCTCCAGCTAACTGAGTTGTAGGTCAGGCCTCGAAATAGATTTTCTAAAACAGGTGCACCTTGTGCAAATAAGTTTTTAAATTAGGTGCACAGGTTATATTTTAGATGCACATTTAAAAAAAAGCGCATTATAAGAGTATTAATGCAATGTAAATTACTTTATTAGTTGGGTATGTTTAGATAGGTTAGTAGCAGAGAGTAAATAAAAATATTTAAACATCTACATTCTCCCTTCTAAGGCGCACGGCTGTCGCGACAGTCGCTTCAACAGAGCCACCTGGAAAATGTTTTGATCATGGGAAAGTTCTGGTGGCAGTGGCACAAGTAAACCCTCCTCCTGTATAAACCCGTTACGGCCCAGCGATTTTGTTTTCGCATTGTGTGTATTTAGGAATTTTAATTACGTTCCTTTAGAGCGAGAGAGGTCGATACTAATATTTTGTTCAAACATCAAAATAACATCATTCACATCCACCCCCCCCCCTTTGTTATAAACGTTATGTGCACTGTGTGCACCTTGCGGGAAAAAAATTAGGTGCACAATTTTATTTTCATGTGTTTAGTGCACCTGTGCACCCGGGTATTTCGAGCCCTGTTGTAGGTGGAGGAGGTTTGACTTCTGTCAGGTTCGATTCCTCCCTGGGCTTATTTCTCTTTTCTGAGCGAGTAACATTTTTATGTGTGATCGGCGAAACATGGCCAAATATGATACTTGCGCCCCAATGAACCAACCAACCGAGAGTCAGTAGGAAATCCATTACGAACTGCCGGTTTGGCTCAGCTCAGTATTAACTAGGGATGCAGCATCAATGTCGATGTTTTCAAAACATTGATGTTTTTTTTAAAACATCTATGACTTTACCAACGATGTATTGGAGCCAATGTTTGTTCAACATCGATGTTTTTACGTTGTCGATGTTTTCACGTCGTCGATGTTTTATTTTTGAAAGAAAAAGTGCCATAGTAAAAATTAAGAAAAATAACCGCGTATTTGTCTAAGTATTTTGCAGTGGTGGCGACATCCGTTCCATCAGAAAAAAAATTTCCCTTACTGATGGGATAGTTAGTGAAAAAAGAAGTCGGCTTAAGATGGAGAAAGTTAAGTTTAAATACACTGATGTGTTTAAAAACATCGATGGTTTTTGGGTGATGTCAGCATCGATGTTTTAATTCTAAACATCGATGTTTCAAAATATCGATGTTTTGTTTGCGATGTCAGATCCCTAGGTATTAACCCACGGCTGATGGCCGCACGGAGACAAATACAAAACTGTCAATTGTTGAGATGAGAGGGATGTTACAGAAACAACGTGTATATCATCAATTGTAATAGAGTACATCAGAAGAGTTTATGCTGTCGCTTGTGCTTCATGTGAACAGGGCCTTAGGCCACATTCACGAGAGGCCAACGCTCGTTTGGCGAGGCTTAAAAACAATAAGGTCACTCAATCAACTGTTGTTTGCGAGTGCTCTGTTTTCAAGCGTTATGAGGAATTGGATTCTTATGTACACAATATTTTAACAATTTCAACCCTTCAAACACAGTTGCAAGATACTGCATCTTTGACTACCACAGTAGAAATGGGAAAAGAGTGTTTCAATAGATATTTAATTTACGACTTTGCGAAGCAGTAGTTTAATGAACTTGAGTACATAACATTACCAGGCAGCGAGTGTAACCAAAGGAAACTAAAAGGGAAAACACTTGTTTAATAAAGTTAACTAAAAAATAATACATTTTCAATGCACTTATGTTTATGACAGACATTCTTTGTCAAGCTAGAAGCAGATGGCGGTAGCGTTTCTGGGGTTGAACGTGTCACTAAAAAAACAGGTATTTCCTATCAAGAAAAACTGTTGTTGTTGCTGCGATACGCTTTTCTTATCAGTATTCTGAAAGTGATGTCATTTGGCTTGTTTATCGAACTAGGGGGTTCCGCCCCCTGCTCACCTACGCTCGCCAACGGATGGCGTGGTGTGGAAGTTTGGAGAGTGGAGTGCCATCTCAGGTGTTACCTCGCCATATAATCGTGGTTCAAAATTACGTGGTGTTGTCCTTAGATATTTTTCCTTAGGGTTTGATTCTGAACCATTACCAATAGCCCGTTGTTTTGCTCCAATGCGACGTTAGTTAAAATACCTACTTACCAAATCATACGTAATTCGAAAGTGATGTTTGACCTCTCTTTCGAATACTATTTTGACACTTCGCTAATAAAAATTCCCCGGAATCAATTCCGAATTGACGTATTATAGTTGATTAATCAACACCAATTAGAGATTAAACGTCTCCCGAAATGGAGATAAACTAAATTTTTAGGTAACCACGACAGGAATCAAGTTAGAGCATTTGGGTAGCGGAGGTTTTTCGCTTTCCTGATTTGTTTGTTCCCACTTAAAATCCATCTCATATTTAAAGCTTTCTGAATCATTGAGGAAGTATAAAAGTGGAGTTGAGTAACAGTAAACAATGTACCCAGGAACATGTGACCAAAACTATTAATAGCGTGACCCTTACACTGCTTTTGTCTGATGCATGAAACCTAATACTCATCATCTGATTGGTTCACTGGACGGGAGATGACGCCCATCTATTAATTCATCAGTTCATTGGTCCACTGATTGATCCTCTGATAGCCAGTAGACTGGCGATTTCACCACTTTTGTTACAACGGAAATACAGATTCACCCTGTCATAAGATGTTATATATTGACAAATGAGGAGATAAGTTACGAATTCCGACAACCAGTCAATTTTTCACAGCTTAGTCACGTGACTACTAGCTACCTATCGGTCATACTTTTCGAAGCTCCTCTTAATAGCGATGCTCAATCTACTCATACTTCACGTTATGGTTCGAAAGTCAACTACACTTCAGTCAGGCTTAGCTCGTGTTATGAAATATTAAGTTAAAGAAACATAAAATTCTTCATTTACAAAGTTTACCATGTGACGTATCATTTTCTTTTCATGCAGACGGACATGGCTGAATTCCATCCAATTTTCAGGGAGAGTTTATTAGACAATCCCGACTACGAAGTGGGCAGCCAGACTGATGGGATGAATCTTGTCCTGAAGGAAAACTATGCTTTCGTCTTCATGACCATGGTGATCAAATGGTACGCAGCTACAATGGGAATGAGTTTGTTTCGAATCTCGAAGAATGTCTTCAGCAGTGAAGCAATCGGGGTTGCGATCCAAAAGTGCCATCCCTGCAAGAAAAGCTTTGATCACATGTAATAAGTATACCTCGAAAATTTATTTTATCTTATTTGCTGCATTGTTTCTTTGCATACCAATCCATTCAAAATTTGCTTCACTGGAACCAGAGATGATGAAAAATAGTAAAGTACTATTTAACCCTCTTCGTGGTTGTCTCTACAAGGTCTCTCGTCTTTAGCAAAAGTGACCAGATCTTGATGGATGAGATATCTTGTCAAAACCACTTTGGGTTAAATTTGAATTACATTTTTAATTTAACATACGATGATGTTGAAATCCTATTTGAAAATTCTCGGGTGTTCAACTTCTTCACATACCCACCACGCAATAGCATCAAACCTTCATTTTAGTAGTGGTATGATATGGTGTGTCATGTGATTTCTCGTGCACATTATCATACTCAGTCTGTTAATGTTGTAATCACTTTCTTATCTCTTTATGTACATCAAACATGCTAAGCTCCATTGCAATAACATATTGACTTTGAGGTGTTTCAATCCATTTTTTAGAATTAAATTTCTGATAACTGAATTTGATTGTCAATACCCCCATTTAAATTAAAAGTAGGTTGGTACGCATGCGTGTTGTATTAATTCATTTGGGAAAAGCAACTCAAACATCTCCTAAGTGCATTCCAAGGGTCTGCTACATAATTTGAAAATCCCTTCCCCAATAAATGTTTCATCACACATACACAATGTCCATATTTCATCTCAATTACATTTTTCTGGTTAGACTAAAGGTTGCCCAATATAATAGCCCATCAACTCACTTCTCAATAGAAAAAAACAGATGACCCTGTGGTAAAATCGGTTCATCTCTGTATATTCCGTCACAGTCTGTCCCTTATAGTATCATGGCATATGAAGAGACCTGCCTACCACCTTAAAATCACATGGTTCAGGAACATTGCTTGTAACAAGGGCTCGGGAATCGAAATTATCGGCACGGTGAGATTCAGACTCATCATAACTTGACTATCCCCAAGATAGCAATATTTTCTAGTTGTATACATAGTGAAATATTGTATGATGGTACAGCTATAATTACTGTATAAATGCAATATGATCTGACTTCAGGACAGACATTCTTCCTTGATGGCATGCTCTATTCATCCTAGTCACACTTATTTAAACTAGTTGTGTCTCACGATACTAGGCAAGGGAGTGTGTGATGGTATTTTAGTAGAGGGATTTGTACTCTTATACCAGTTCTGTATTCTGCAGTCTTCACTGAATGGCTTCTAACTCCTCATTTTGACCTGCTTGATTTTAACAGAATCCGTTCTAGGATTCTTCAAACCAATTAATGTGGCTATTTAGTAATCATATGTGCTGTGGGGAATAATAACTAATAACCAATACTACACTCCAATCGGAAAACTCGTGGTGCCCAGAGGTTTAAATTGGATCTCATATAAACATTTTATTTAGGTTAACTCAATATTTTTTTATCTTCAGTGTCAGCAGAACTTCAAAACCTGTCACACACACACACAAACTTCGCATTCCCTTAGCATAAAGGTGCGGATAGTTTTTTTAAGTTAAAATATGTAATCTTAAGATAAAAAGGCTGCATATGGCGAAAAAAGATAACTCCGGCTCTATACAAGTTCTCGTAAAGAAATATTTGAAAGGAAGTAATCCAACCAATCACAAATCAAACCATGGCTCTCAAGTCATCACCATAAAGATAACTATGCGACGATGCAAAATTTTGACAAATATTTCAAACATCCAGGAAGTTTTCATGAGATTTGAAAGGTGTGTCCCGCATCTATTTTTTGTCAGAAAAAAAGTTGACATCTGAAGTAGGTTGCTCATAAGAGCAACACAAATCTTAGCTGATAAAAATGTATTGAATCAATTTAAAAAGATGGTAAGGAAAATACAATAAAAAACCCAACGCTTTCTAGTTGTGAATCATTTATTCAATTCTCTTGACTCGGCTTCTCTTGGGAGCAATTTTGAATTTCGGGTGATGCGCTTTTTAACCGTCGTATTTATGAAATTTTAGTTTCATTTACCCTTCTAACGACAACAAGAAAAGATTTTGTGTAGATGTGAGACGGAAAAGGGCATTGTTAAGGTGTCCATAAGAAACATTCTACACTTAGGGCCTCGTTAAGTATATGTCCCTATGACTATATTCGCCTTCTCATTATTAAATCTTGTATAATGGGAATACAATATTTACATTTTTTTTAAAGATCCTCAATAGATTTGTATTAATCAACAGCATACGCGTTTACTATGAGGAAGCACCGTGTTAAATCTGACGTATGCGTATGTAAAGAGCTTCAATGAAATAGACGGAGTATGAGTACAGCTTATGCTATTTCTTTCATCGACTTTCTAATGAAATAGACGGAGTATGCGTACAGTTTCGTGCTATTTCTTCGATCGACTTTCTAATGAAATAGACGGAGTATGCGTACAGTTTCGTGCTATTTCTTCGATCGACTTTCTAATGAAATAGACAGAGTATGCGTACAGCTTCATACTACTTCTTCCATCATATTTCTAATGAAATAGACGGAGTATGCGTACAGCTTCATACTACTTCTTCCATCATATTTCTAATGAAATAGACGGAGTATGCGTACAGCTTCATGCTACTTCTTCCATCATATTTCTAATGAAATAGACAGAGTATGCGTACAGCTTCATGCTACTTCTTCCATCATACTTCTAATGAAATAGACGGAGTATGCGTACAGCTTCATGCTACTTCTTCCATCATATTTCTAATGAAATAGACAGAGTATGCGTACAGCTTCATGCTACTTCTTCCATCATATTTCTAATGAAATAGACGGAGTATGCGTACAGCTTCATGCTACTTCTTCCATCATATTTCTAATGAAATAGACAGAGTATGCGTACAGCTTCATGCTACTTCTTCCATCATATTTCTAATGAAATAGACGGAGTATGCGTACAGCTTCATGCTACTTCTTCCATCGACTTTCTAATGAAATAGGCGGAGTATGCGTACAACTTCATGCTATTTCTTCCATCGACTTTCTAATGAAATAAACGGAGCATGTGTGCATAGCTTTGTTATTTCATCTAGTCGCTCGGTTTGAAGCTCTATCGCGTGAGTATGGGGAAAAGCATAAATCTTACATCGACCTTCAAATGAATTACTCAACATAAGCGCGCAACTTCACGTTATTTCTGCCGATCGCTCGGTTTGAGGATCTATCACGTGGCTGATGGAAAAAATGTGGGACAAATTATTGATTGCGTTGAGTGATTATCAGCGTGATAAAATACACTATTCGGCGCTTCGATAGCCAATTGACTCCCAAGTCGATTCATAAACTTGCATAATTTACCCACCTGAGATCTTAAGCGGGTCCGGGACACAATAATCGTCAAATTTCGTCTTTCTGCTTAAAATGACGTCTGAATCATGTTTATATCTTAATTAGAACGAGAGATAGATTTAATTTTGTGGTTCGTTGGTTTGAAAATCTAATACTCAGACAGCTGTTGTCTTGGCAACAACATCTGTGAAAGACGTTATTTAAGTCTACGGAGACCTTTAAACTATGCAGAAAAAAGGTAGAACTTGCAAAAATCAAACTCAATCAAAGATTTAAGCGGAAAGAAGGAGTTAGATACTCATCTGGATGCTCTTAAAGGGTATTTAAACATTTTATTAATAGTAAATCTGTCTTAAAAACTTTAAATGCGTTTTTCTCCATGTTGCATTTTTTCAAGATGTCCTGTATTCAAATTGTTATAAGTCAAGAACCGATAAAGTTTAAGGGTTGAAATTTGGAATACATCTTTATCAAACATTATACTTTAATTTTGATTCAGCAAATTGAAACAAATATTTACTTTTAAAATATAACTTTAAAAAAAAAGTATCATAAAATTTTTAGAAGTTTTCATTTAAATATTTTTTATTGAATTAATATTTTTAAATTTGCTGAATCAAAATTAAATTTTATAAATTTGTGAATAATTTACTGCAAGAATTTTGAAAATTGACCAAGAACATTTTGAGTTTTAGCAATTTAAAATGACCCCTCTTTTTTCAAAAAATTTTAATTTAAAATTTTTAAAAACATTTTGGAAAACTTTTGTGTTGTGATTTTGTTTATTAGTTAAATGGGTAATCAGTACAAAAAAAATAAAAATTCTAAATTATTTAATAAAAAAAATTTCTGATGCGTCCCAGACCCCCTTAAGACAAAGACTCCGTTCACATGTTGTGTATTTTATCAGGTCAATGGGCGTATGAGCCTCACGTCTTTTCTCTGGTGTCAGGCAGCAGTTTTTCTGACTTCACAAAAATAGTTACTGCTCAACTCCTTTTCGTCATAAATTATTGATTTATATACTGATTATATTCAGTATTACTGATTTATATTCAGCTGCCATATAATTGTTCAATAGAATGATGAAAAACGGATCAAAATCTGTCAAGTGATTATTGAAGTCCGAACAAACGGGCAGAACGGAAATTATATTTTATAAATGTAGAGATTGTTTCACACACAAAAATTATACAATTCATATTTTATTTTTGTTAGCCTCTGGATCGGAAGGTTCCTGGTTCGAATCCGGGGTCAGGATATGGATGTAATTGTGCTGTCCTTAGTTAGAGGTAATGATGGTCGCCCATTGGGTGCTCCTTCAAAAGTGGCCATCGCTTCCGGCCTTGTATTGGCCTATGATTAACAATCGAGTGCCCACCGTGATTTAGAAAAACTATTTTAAGTGTTATTGTTTTTTTTCTTTTTTTCTTGGTGTTATTGGATTGTTTCGATGTTAATTTTGTGCTACGCGTTTAGATGAATATTCAATTCATAAACCTCATCTTTTCAGAATAGATAGACTAGAAGAGACCGGATTTTTCTGCAAGTGGTATGACGACGCCTTCGTCAAAGCTACCATTCAAGCCCCTCGTCAAACAGTCCAGAATGTACGAGCTCTATCCTTAGATGACCTCCAAGGAGCTTTTTATTTCGGAGGAATTGGACTAGGACTATCGACTATTGTGTTCCTTTTTGAAATCGCTATTTTTAAAATATCCAATGCGAGGAGTAATAGAGAGGATTGTTCCAGGGGGCGAAAACGGAAAACGAAACGCAAAAGAAAAATAGCACCATCTCCAATCGTTGATTGGGAGAAATATCTAAATTTTTATTAACTACTCCTTATTCTGCAAGTCTATGAAAGAGATTCGAGTTACTTCTTGCATAGTTTTTAAAATATCTATTTGAATATAGGTACAATTTCTCACAAATTTGTAGACTTTTCCGTAGATTTGTATGATCTCAAAGTAATATAAACTCAATAAATTGGTGTGTTAGTATGATTTGGAAGAGAAGGCTTGTGGTGGAATTGAAGTTTTTCTGTTGGGCATAATATAAGTAAATAATTAAGGTCGCGCTGGAGCAAAAAAAAAATGTGCTATTGGCGGCGGCCAAGCCAAAGGGAAAAATCCAAGGACAACACCTCGTAATTTTGAACCATTTTGAGATGACAAGGTCAACACCTGAGCTGGCAACCCATTCTAAACATTCACACCACGCCTACGTGAGGACATATGAGGCCACGACAGATTAAACGTGCTCCATCCCCGTTGTACTCACGGTCTTTAGCTGGACCGAGTTTCGAACTTGCAACTTCCAATTCGGCTACCGCAGCCTTTTTGACATAAGAAAAAAAAATCAGTGTCAAAAGTATATAAAAAAATTATTCGTAGATAGCAATCCAAGTTTTAAATATTTGAATCTGAACATGTTCTGCGTATATTGACCAAAGTTCAGTGACGTGCAATTGCACACTTTTACTATTTATTTCATAAACAAGAAGCCAGAAGCAAATAATTAAATATATCTAGATAGTAATGAGCAAATTCGCCTGTCCTATATCAAATGCTCCAAGGTGTGAATTGAGAATACGGCTTGAAATGAAGCAAATCTAAACGTTTTGGAAAACAATGTCAGTGAGTTTGATAGAGACCAGACTGTAGGTACCAAGAAGGACGACTGTAGTATTTCTACAAACGTTGAACTTGAGGGATTACATACTACATCAAATACTACGTAAAATTTTCATGTTTATACCATTATAAAGTAAAGTATAAATGCTAAATATAAAGATTGAAATGGCAAAGAAGGACTATTGTCTCTCGAAGTGGCCGCATAGATTGTGCGTAGGAAAATGTTTACTAGTTGCATTCTCTAGTCCAATCACTGTCAGGGATCATTTAAAAGCAAACCGCTTCCCGAATTTCGGGCTCAGTTAGGGGTGGATGTTTCGATACTAAATTCAAAGCTAAATTTCTTTGGTACTACGTAGGCCTTCGGTAATTAATCTGTGAAACGGCCTTCTTGAGGTACACGGCTAAAAAATCTGAATTTCTAGCTCGCTTGGACGCAGAAGACGATGTGCGTCTTCAACGAACTTCTGTAACACCGGACATTGACGAACTCAGCCTCAAGAACCAGGCACATTGTTCTCATTAACTTCGGGTGTACATGTAAAATTTTTCAAATATCCAAACGAGTTATGTCATTTTGTAGATTTAAATAATATTGTCTCCAGTTCTTTTTTTTTTAACTTTTGTTTCCTTTATTAATATACACTACCAATAAGAATTTGCACACCCATGCAAATGACGATATCTGCGGTCCTGATATACGTCACGCCCTCCGTCATTAAATATCGTGTAGGAAACAACATTGGCATTAGTCGCATGCAAGCTGCCACGAAGTACAGAGTTATCTGATTTCGAGAAAGGTGTAATCGTGGGGTACCACAGAAATGGCTTATCCTTAAGGGACATATCTAGCTGGCTGATTTATCCAAAATCGACAGTTACCTATATGATTCAAAAGTGGAAGGTGAGCGGTGATTGTAGGAATGCTTTTGGTATTACTCTGTGAAACGGACTTTTTTAAGTACACAGCTAAAAAATCTAAATATCGAGCTCGTATGGACGCAGAAGACGATAAGCGTCTTCGGACTTCTGCGACACCAAGCATTGACGGAGAGAGATCATTAGACCTAGCTGGCCAAGGAAGAGTGTTGGAAAAGCTTGAAGACAATTCATAGCAACACGTGCCGTGTGCGCAGTCGGGTACTTATCTTGTTGAAAATACACTCTATAACAAAAAAATCGACGCACCAAGAAGGAGTTTCCGATAGAGACAAAAATTGGTGGATAGGAAAATTATGTACAGAATAGAAAATGATTAAAATTTCAGAACAACTGAATGATTTATTTCAGAGTTACAGTAACGAGCTCAATAAGGTGTTGACCCGCCTCTAGCCTGGATGCAAGCTGCCACACGGCGTGGCATAGACCGATAAAGCTCCTGGATGGTCTCCTGCGGTATTTCTTGCCAAATTTGCTCCAATTGTCGGACTACGTCATCAACATTCCCTACCGGATGCAGTCGCCTTCCCATCATATTCCAGACATGCTCGATGGGAGAGAGATCTGGTGATCTGTCTGGCCAAGGAAGTGTTTGACAAGCTTGAAGACAGTTCATAGCAACACGTGCCGTATGTGGTCTGGCATTGTCTTGCTGAAAAATAAGCCCAGGGTACTGCGAAAGGAACGGTAGCAAAACAGGTCTCAGAATGTCGTCAACGTACCGCTGTGCAGTAAGTGTACCTCTAATGACGACCAAAGGAGTCCGGCTATCAAGGGAAATTGCACCCCAGACCATAACTCCTTGTTGAGGGCCCGTGTGGCGTGCAATAGTGAAAGCAGGATCGGCACGTTGCCTTGGTCGTCTCCAGACAAGTCTTCGATGATCGTCAGGACACAGTTGGAAGTGAGATTCGTCGCTAAAGACTATACGTCCCCAGTTAGCATCATTCCAGCCTGATCGAGCCAAGCACCACTGTAATCTGGCTCGACAGTGTGCAGGCGTGAGTAGCAGGTGGCGTGACGGTCGATACGAGCGTAGATTTCGCTCTCTCAGCCGTCTGTGAATGGTCATGGTGGACACTCGTGTGTGGTTCGCACGACTGATGGTTGATAGCGATGAATCAGGCGCTGTGACAACTGATCTGACAATCACTCTGTCCTCGCGATCTGTTGTGGCCCTACGTCGACCGCTACCATCATGACGCTGAAATCTGTCATTGTCCATCCTGCCAGCATCTTCTAATTTCCGCATCGCTTCGACTCACATGACGAGCGATTCTCCGATTTGCCCAACCTACCTCTTTCAATCCAATGATACGACCTCTTTCAAACTCTGAAAGTTGCTCGCAATGAGCTCGAATCCTGCGGCGAGGCATTTTTTCAGTCGTTGAAAGGTATCCTAAATCGCAATGCAGCAGAAATTTTTAACAACAGTTCAAGAACAACTCCTTATATACATCTGCTCGATGCGCAGTTCTGATGCGCTGGAGATCGCACTATTTATTCACTGGACACCAAATTTTAATCATTTGCATATTTGGTCAAAACATTTTTGCATACGAAATTTCAAAACAATAGGATGATTCCTTCTTGGTGCGTCGATTTTTTTTTGTTATAGAGTGTAATAAGTATATCCGTTGAGTATATATATATAATGAAAAGTATATCCGGAGAGTCGCAAAAGGAATGGTAACACAACCGGTCGTAGAATGTCGTCTATGTACCGCTGTGCTGTAAGTGTGCCAGAAATGACTACCAAAGGGGTCCGGCTATCAAAGAAGATGGCACGCCAGACCATCATGCCCTGATGTGGGCATTTGTGGGGTGCGATAGTGAGGATAAGATCCCCACGCTGCCCTCGTCGTCTCTATATACGTCTTGGTTGTCGTCAGGACACAGTTGGAAACAGGACTCGTGACTAAAGACTATACGTCCCCAGTCAGCGCCGATACGAGTTGATCGAGCCCGACACTACTGTAATTCTGCACCTTCTTGGTGCCTCGATTTTTTGTTTTAGTGTATATACCTTATTATTCATACTTCCGTATACGTATTATGTGTAATATGCCTCTTAGAACCAGGGCCGGTTCGAAATGTATACACAGGCAGAACTAGGACTAAATATACAAAGCATAACTGGATATATATACTACACACACACACTTCTGTTATAATAAAAAAGTTTCATAAAAAAACTGTATGGAAAATTGTATAACTTAAAACCTACAATTTTAGTTTTCTTCCTTTTCGCAAGAAAAATTCTGCTCTTATATCGCAAGTCCATACAGGTATTTTCTGCTATCTTATGTATAATGGATGAAATAGCAAGGTTTGTCAAACGATTCTTGACCGGAGGTGGTTTTACTTACAAAACCGCGCTCATAGGACGCCACTGTAACCGGTAAGATCAAAAAATCTTGAGGGCAATGTCTATTTACGGATATGGATCTTCAAGATAATATTTGCTTACACACTTCAACAAATCAAATTGGGTAGCTGGCACTATATCCTCAATGAGTTCCACAACTTAATCTTTGAAACATTGAATTTGATTAAGTCCAACATTAATATCATATGTAGTACCGCCTGCTGCATTGGAAATAAAAAAAAATAAAACATTTAATATATTTCTAAAAGAGGCCCGCAATCCCCCCTCTGACTAGAGTATTTAATTCTTTTGTTACTGTCATTAATATCTTCGTTGGAAAAAAAGCAGAAATTCTGTCGCCTCTGTGTGGACGGCGTTTTATAACGAGGTTTAACTGTCGCCCCTTCGGACGCCCTTCTCGGGGGTCAAGACCTACATATTGCACTGGCTGGCGCCCCCCCCCCCCCCCATCTTAGCGCTCGATGTGACAACAAATGTCGCATGGGCTTCTGACCGGCCCTGCTTAGAATATAGATAGAACTAAACATTTCATGGGTTTATAAACCGCCTTACTTTTGGTAGTTATACTATTTATTGAAACTTGGTTTTGCTTTTTATTCGAATATCGAAGCCTTTTTTTGGGCCTTTGTGATTCAGCACTGGTCTATTTTTGTTCATTGTCTTTCTGTGTGTTATTCTGTTAACAGTGTTCGATCACTGACTTCCTGTTTTACACAGCTCTCCACTGTCATGCGCAGGCTTCTTCATGTCATCGTGTGTCAAACCAATGTTAACCACATCATCGGGCAATGTCTTCAACCATTTTTTGTTAAGGCTTGTTGCCTTTTTGGTTCTTTTGACCCATGTAAAATCTTTCTCTATGACAATAATAAATGCTCGCTGGTTAGTGTGGGGACTCTGATGGGACCACCTCGTGCTGAGTGAGTCAACCTCCTTCAACCGGACCATACAAAACGCTCTGAACCTCAAAGAGAATAGATCCGGGGAGGGTCTTAACAAAATTAAAACATTTCTTGGGACTCCACGAGAAACTTTGGCTTCAAAAAGGGCTCCGTGGCTGAAAGTTTGGGAACCGCTGCTCTAGTCCATAGACGCGAAATGTAAGTAAGCTGAGCATTGTTAGAGCTGTTGAAAGTGGCCCATAGTAGTCACGTGACTTCTCTAAAAAATTGATTTGGTTGGCCGATCTGACATCTGAACGTCTCATTTGGCCATACATCTAAAAGCTGGTGAGATGCTGCTAAGACAGAATATAGAGGCAGCGAGAACCAGTCTAGGAAGCACTTACATGGGATACTTCGATAGGTCTGTTCTGAAAGTACGCACATTACACATGACAAACACTATCAAACAATTCTAGTAATAAAACATGCAAAGCTGGAATGATTGGGTGTCCCCACTCCGAAGTTGGCTTCTTAAGGAGGAAATTAAAGATCTCAAAACAGAATTTGACGTCTTGCAAGGATTTACGTTTAAAAAAACAAGTTAATTTTGCTCAACCGAATACTTCCTAATTTTAATTTAATCTATGGATGCTGGGTTTCTGGACGCTAATGAAATGCCAAGTTATCAACGATGTTGAAGATTTAATCTGGCCGTAAAATCAAGATTCTGTCGCAACCACATGTTTCCACAGATGTTCTAAAGTGCTTTGCTTTTCATTCCTCCCCCTGCCTTTGGCAACCTAATTGGCAAATGCAGGCGAGTAGGACGAAAATAAAAATGTGCCAGCATTAACTTTTACATCATTGTTTTCGCTCAGTCTGTAAGGCCACATTCACGTGAGGCGTTTCAACGCGCGTATGGCAAGGCTAGCAAGGTCCCGCCATTAAATCATGTTTATTTATTCCTCTAAGTCAGTGGTCCCCAACCCCCGATCCGCGGACCGGTACCGGTCCGTGGATCAAATAGTACCGGGCCGCCCAAGGAACATTAAATTATTTCCATTTTATTTACTGTGGTGTATTTCTCTCGGGTTTGTGCGGTTCTTATCTATGAAATGTCCACACAAATTAGGAGGCGGTAAATCATAACTTGAAATTTGTTCTGTTACTAGAGTTTCAATTATGATTTCTGAATTCTGTATGTCTCTATTTTCCAATTTTGACAAATGTGACAGCTGTTTTCAAGTTGGCAGACAAAGTAGTTGCATTTAAAGCCAAACTGAAGTTGTGGGGACGGCGCGTGAACAGAGGCATTTTGGACAGGTTTCAGAAATTAGCGGGGATTTTAGGCGAGACTGAGCCTAAACATTCATTCTCCCAGTTGGTGCACGATCACCTGTCTTTGCTTTTAAAAGAGTTTTATCGCTACTTCCCAACCACAAAAGACCCACGAACTAGTAAGGAATGTATCCGCAACCCATTTGTCAACAAATCAGGCGAATCTAGCATGTCTGTGCAAGAAGATAAACTGCTGGAGATTGCAAATGAAGGCGGTCTTAAAACTACGTTCGAGACAACAACTCTGCCGGTGTTCTGGATTAAAGTCATGGCGGAATACCCTGAGATTGCCGCCACAGCACTTAAATCCCTATTGCCATTTCCGACAATCATCTGTTTGAAGCGGAGTTTTCTGCAGTGACAGCAACCAAAACAAAACAACGGAATAAACTGGACATAAGCAACACACTTCGGGTGTCATTGTCTCCCATTACCCCCAGATGAAACCGTCTCGTTGCAATGAAACAAGTTCAGGGTTCTCATTAATTTCGCGTTCTAGTGAGTTAAAATGTTAAATCACTTCATATTCATTTTTTGGTGTAACTGTATTTTATTTTGAAGGCATGTTTAAATACAATTAAATTAAAATTATTAAATCAAAACAATCTAAAATATAAATAATATCAACGTGTTATAATATAAATAATATTTTTCCACATACCTCCCCCCCCCCAAACTTAAAATAAAATACTTTTAAGTCATTATTTTATTAATCTAATTTTTAAATGGTAACTAAAGTAATCTTTAATAGAGAATTGCCAACACATTTAATCTTTGAACATATGAAGCAGGTGACTTTGATATTATAGAATAGGAGCAAAATAATGTAAGGTTTAATTTACCAAACGCCCTTTTCTATTGGGTCATACGCGGTTTTTAAGATAAATAACAACACAGTACAAAAACACAAGAAAATTTTATTGAATCACATAAGCCCCATTTTGTTCTATGACTTTTTGTCAGCTGTAAAATTCCTTTTTTTAATCACTAGGCTTATTTGTAAAGTAGTTATCGACGTGCTGTTTGACAGTCTCCAAAGAATTGAACACCAGGCCGTTCAAAGAATTTTGAAGTGACCTGAAGAGGTGAAAATCTGAGGGGGCAAGGTGTGGTGAATATGGGGGTTGACACAAAACATCCCAGCCATACTCAATAAGTCTGTCTGACATTCAGCGAAATGTGGGGCCAAGCATTGTCATGCTGGAAGACAACACCTCGACGTCCTGGCCTCTTTGCTTCAATTTCTGCTTTTAATGCTGCCATTTGAGAACAGTATTTTCCCGAATTTATTGTCCGATGTTGTGGTAACAATTCATAATAAACAATTCCTTTGTAGTCCCACCATACAGAAAGCATTACTTTTTTGGGATGCAGCCTCCCTCTTGATGTGAAGTGGGCATCATCTTCGAGGCTGAAATTTCCACGCTTAAATTTAACAAACCACCTTCGAACTGTGGCCTCAGAAACAGCACTATGTCCATACACAACACACATTTTACAAGCAGTCCGACCAGCATTTTCGTTCTTTCTTAAAATACAAGAGCGTAATATGACAAAACTGAACTTTCTGGTTCTCCATTCTTAGCACTGCAGTGAAACAAAAATTACATCATATGCTATAATTATGCAGTGTAAGCAGAAAAGACCGAATTGGAACATCTGCTTCAATCAAGGTCGCTCATTATCAGAGGTAGCAAAAAAAATAAGAACAAAGCTAGCTTCGATTTAAAAACGTGCAGAACTTTCCGAATGACTCAAAACTTTACCTCCATGTGCCAGCAGATTGTTTTCCTTTCGTCAAATAATACAGTGAATGGTATGTATAGTAGTAAATGGTATTCATACCATCCAGTATTATCAGAACAATCGGTTATTTACCAATGCATATATAAAAAACAATTCTCATATTTTTATTCGTTTGTAACCTATTCA
Source organism: Metellina segmentata (assembly GCA_947359465.1). Lineage (NCBI taxonomy): Eukaryota > Metazoa > Arthropoda > Arachnida > Araneae > Tetragnathidae > Metellina > Metellina segmentata. Next base: position 85,156,044 of record OX375875.1, on the reverse strand, counting down.
TGAATAAAAAACCTGATTTCAAGCATAATTCATTTCCTATCAAAAATATTTTTTTTCTTAATTAAACTTTATACGATCAACAAAATATTTATTTTTAAGGTGAAAGACAAGTGATTGAAAAACAATTTCTTCTATAAACAGGTTTTGATTAATTATTTTAGTTTTCAATCATTTATCGTTAGATTTGGCATGTTATGCAAATAGTTTATGCACCCAAAAAATATTTTGTCAAAAGGAGATAATTGAATTAAAATGTAGTGAATTGAAGTACTTAGTTTTCTCAAGTGACATACCCAATCCAATGGAAAAAATTGACAAAGATCCAAAGAAATAAGAGAATTATTCATTTGTACATACTTTATTAAGTAAAATAGAGTTAACAAGCAACATTAACAAAAGCGAATTGTTACAGTAACAAATAAAAATTAACTAGAAGAGGTTTTTGTTTAACAATAAAACTATAAAATTCTATATGGTTTAGAAGGCACCGAAATTTCCCAAGCATTGTTGATCCCAAAAGATCTGAAAACAAATGTAAATTAAACTATACATTTTTGAAGTGCTTAGTACCTTTAGATCTTTGTATAAAATGCATAAATTGTGTTTAGGATTGTGCTATTTTTAATATATATATAATAAGCTTTGAGAGATAATTAAAATAATATCCAGGTCAAATGATATCTAGGATAGTCTGAATCGTTTCCCTTTGGGATTGGTCCAATAACTTGCAGTGTGTAGCTCTATTGCAACGTCAATTCAATTACCCAATTTCCTACCAAGTAAAATATAACATTTAATATTTTCAGTAGATTGTTCAATGCCTTAGTATATATATAAAAGTATGTATCTAAGTATACTTAATAAAATATTTATTGAAAATACTCTTAAATCCTATATTATATTGAATTATATTAGCTCTACCAACAGGTTATTCTTCTTGCGAATTATGAAGTGGTTGTTTTGTGGTTTTATAGCGCAAGGGCCATATTTGGTCAAGCTGCGCCAAACACTAGACAGAATGTCAAGTGCGAAAAGAAAGGATAAAGAAAAAGTAGAGAAGTATTGCTTAGGCATCCTGAGATCCCAGTCATGATACACAGCTGCTAAAATATTTGTTTGCTGATCTGATTCTTCATAGAAATAGTTAAAATTAAAATTCATTACTTCGATTTTCGGTAACAATATGGTAAAACCTGTGTTTATAGTCAAAATTACTTTAAAGCTATTTTGTAATAAATATTTAAGATAATTTAAAACAAGTTAAAAACCCAAAGTTCCATTACAAAGTAAAATATTTCAAAAAAATGTAAATAAAACAAATAAAAAATACACCTCAACAAAGATTGTTCTTTCACAATAATTCTATATATATAATCAACATATTGATTAAATTCTCTTTTTAAATGCTCAGAAGATAGAAATCAACACATCTTGCAAATACAATTCTTAACAATTCAGAAACATAATTAAATAATTTAACAGGATACATAAATTTCATCTTATAGATAAATTAGGCTTATTCTCTAAATTTAAAACGGAAACATTTCAAATAGGAGGTCATTAAACAACAGAAGTAGTGATTATTCAGAAAAATATCGATTGCACTATTTTTTAATCATACATTATACCCTGAACACTTTCAAAGAAATGTGCTTAACAAGTAGCTTCATTACATAAAGCGATTTCTAGTGTTAAAAGCACACAGATTGTAATAAAAGGTATGTTGTAACACTGTTTCCTCAACAGCTTTTTATAAAATACTAAGAGTAAGAAAGTGTAACACAGTTCATATCTTGGAAGATATTAAAAGCAATTGCTTCTGATTTTTCTTAGCTCCTTACAAATGTGCCAAAAATCTACAATGCTGATTTTTTTTTTCAATCAGGAGCACAAAAATAAAATTATTTTGAATTTTGAAAATAATTACGTTAAAATAGTTGATTTATTGAAGAAAAAAAATCACAGAAAAAGCACATTTTACTCAAATTGAAGTATTGCCGCAAATAAAACTTCATATTGTAATAACTGAAAAATGTGATTCTTTCATGGTAGACCACATTTTTCAGTTTGTGCTTTCAAAGCATTTGCATACCACTCCAATTCTGATATCAACCGTTGAGCTTTTGAAACAGCTGTGTCATTAGACGGCTGTGGGGTTCCATCTTCATCATAAGCTGTATGCACTGCTGGGTTGGTAAACATAAAACCAGGAGTGACCATGGATAATTCCCCTAAGAAATATCTTAGCTGCATTCCAGCTGTAGAGCCACCTCCAGGTCCTTTAACATAACAATTTGTTCATAAATGACAAAGAATCATTTTCTATGAAACTATATTTCATAACAAAAAATACTAAGATATCTGAAATGTGGGCAAACTGCCCATACAAAGTTACGGTTTGAATAATGTCAATGTCACAGGACAGTGGATACCAAGTTACAGATAGAAAATTTACAAGGGGATTTTGATAAGATATCCGAATGGGCTGTAAAATGGGGTATGTCATTTAATGTAGGGAAATGTCAAGTTCTGCATATGGGTTACAGGAACAGTGGAGCCGAGTAATGTCTGCAGGGAGTAAAGGTAAAGGAGGGAGAAACAGTCAAGGATCTTGGGGTGATAATTCACAGGGATTTTAAAATGGGTCACCAATGTTCAGCTGCGGGTAAGAAGGCTAATAGGTTATTGGGGTATATTAAAAAGACTGTAACTTCAAGGGATAAGAATATAATCTTGCCGTTATATAAGGGTTTAGTAAGACCACATCTAGAATATGCTGTACAATTTTGGGCTCCATATATGAGAAAGGACATAGAATCAATTGAAAGGGTTCAGCACAGAGCTAAAAAAATAATAAAGGGGCTAGCAAATTTCGACTATAATGAACGTTTAAGTAAGCTAAACATGTATACACTGGAAAGAAGAAGAAGGAGGGGGGATTTGATTCAGCTTTTCAAGTTTGTAAAACAAGGGGACAGAGGGCTTAAATTTCAATAGGGATAACAGAACAAGGGGCCATGGGTATAAATTGAATAAGACACATTTTAATTGGGATTTAAGGAAAAACTACTACTTTAATAGGGTAATAGACAGTTGGAAAGCGTTGCCAGAAAATATAGTTAATTCAAAGGGAGTGTACGAATTTAAGACACAATTGGATAGTCAGTGTGAATTGGGGAATTCATAAACAAAGGACCAGCCTTGTTGGGCTCGAGCCTGTAGCTGGTCGTCAATATTTGTATTTGTAATGTTTCAAATGAGTTAAACAGTAACTATATTCATAACTAAAAGTTTCTGCTAGTATAATTCCTAGCTATTACTATATCATACTATGGCTACTTGTGTTCATTCTCATAGCCATATGAAGATGTCTACTGGTTCAGTGAATAACAAGGCCAGGTAAAAAAAAAATATAACTTCAATAAAAATTCAGCAAAAATTAAATAAACATAAGCTGACTTGTCTACCAGCAGTGTCTTTTCTCAAAATAAAAAAAGGCTTAACACTAATTTTAATTTTTCAATCATCCTTGATTGCTGCATTCTAAAGATATTTTCAACTCACTACAGCATTATTTTCATGTTTACACTGATGCCATCACAATACTATTTTTTTAAATAAGCTTTTTAATTATGTTTTTGACAAATTGAGTGTGAGTATAAAATCAGGATTGACTTCAGAATGCACAAGAAATCAGCCAATTTAGATGACAATGATTAAAAAAGCATTGTAAAAAAAAAAAAATTCGAATAAAAGTTGGCACTGTTGGAGCAGAAAGGTATACTGTAGATATTGAAGTTAAATCTTAGCAAATTTAGTTTCAATTTTACTATATTCCCATCAAAAAATCTTTTTACAAGTTCCTTGTTTTAACTCTTCATAGAAGTATATCTTGCGTGAAGAAAAACTTGGCTGGTGTCTGCCTGCCTCATCAAACTGCACTTCTTGCATTTTATCTAACACTAGCATAAGCTCTGGTCCCTATTGTGTTTTCAATATTTGTTGCAATATATGCCAAACTTCTACCCCACAAGGTGCAGTAGTCTAGTTGGAAGAGTGGCGGATTACCAAACAGAAGGTTGTGAGTTTGAAACTTGATTCAACCAAAGACTGTTGCGTACATTGCGTCTGTTGAATGTGAAATTTGATATGGCTTCAAATGTCAACATGTTGGCATGGTGTGAAAATCTAGATAGTGGGGTACCATCACATATGTTGACCTCGTCATTTGACAGGAAATAAAAACTATAAGGTATTTTCATTAAATCTTCCTCTTCAGGATTGATCCCAGACCGTCGCCAATAACCATCTGTTTTGTGTTGCTCCAGTGTGACATTAATTCAACTATTTACTCTTACCCCAGAACCATAATTTCAATTTGACATGAGCTCACTTCATCTTGCATTCATGTATTAATTTGAAGAAACCAGGAAATATTCAACCAGCCTAACATTAGCACATGTGAGCACCAAATGCAAGCTTTAACAAGCTCGCCAAAGTGAGAGCTTTATCTACTAAGCCAATATGCAACACTCGCACCTTAATAGAAATCACATACTATATTATACTATTGTTATACATATACTGTTGCTACCAATCAGTTAATATTGATTTCTAACTAAACGTTTTTAATAATCTGTCTCTACGAAAAACAAATTGTAGTTTTCCAGAAGCATTAAGTTTTACAAGAGAAATGCCAAATTAGAACGTACAGCAGCAAATACCTGCTCATTTGTTATCAAATTATAATTTCCATACAAAAAAATCAAAATGGGTCGAAATATTCATTTTTGTCACTGAAATTTCATATTTTTACTGCCATAATTTACCTTTTAAGTACATCTCATTACTCATATTAGCTAGAAGTGTAATGATATATTACAAAACTAAAAATATTAACCAGTGGCCTTCCAGTTTTTGAATAAATCATAAAATAAACAATTAAACAAAAGAATAGTGATTTTTCTTTGTGTGCTACATTTTTTCCACCTACCCAGATTGCCAATCCCTAAAATTTAATATTTTTTCCTGCTTCCTGCAGGGAAAGTCTAATTAGCCCTCATGTAGCAAAAATGACTACAGAGCGGAAAATAAAAATCAAACCTGTTTCAAGCATAGTAACTCTTTTCATAGTTAGCATGCCTCATCTATTAAATTCTCCCCTTTTGTAACAAGAATGATAAGCAGATTTCTAGCTTAATCATCTTGCTGATATTTATTCCTATACTGAATTGAGCCTCCTAGATGGCATTGGGACACATCTAGCAGGCATGATTGAAACAAGTTTTCATTTTAGTTTTTATTCCAGAATAGGTTTCAAAACCAATTTGGAAACTTGAATAATTTTTCCTGTATATTACAAATTATAAACAATCTATATTTCACTTTTTCCACAAGTCTTTAGTAAATTTAAGTTTAGTAGTGTCCTTGAAGTTTCTTCCAGTTCAAAAAGGATTTTCAAGAAATGTAAGATCCCTGTCTCAGCACACATCAATATTAAATTAGGAAATGATCTGCTCTTACAAGAATAATATCAAGCAGTCATAGAAAAAATACTGACTAAAATTTTAACTTTATAACTATCTAGATTTTAGTCATAGTGCTGATGAAGATATATTCCTCAATACTGATGAAATTGCCCTAGTAGTTTACAATTTCAAAATAAAAAGATTTCGTAAATCCATTTTAATTAGTTTCAGTGGATTTTATACTTGTTTAAAGTGTAAATTTTAAAACTACCATGCATCTTAACTACAACCACACAAACTTTACCAACAAGTTTATTTGAATTGGGATTAATCCTCTTAAGAAATTTAATTTTTTTTCTTAAAATAAATTGCTTGATTTTAGGTATATTTTTAATTACAATTTATGTAGTTACAGTCACAAAAATCAAAAAATAACTTTTACCACATATATAATTAAAGTTGAATCTTACAATAACAGAAATATGCAGAAATATGCTAGCATTTCTCAACTTGTTATCCTGAACCCTTGAGATACAAAGTGGTTATTGCTGAGTGGAAAGTTTAATAACTGCAACCAAAGATAAAATCTAATATAGAAAATTATCAGATAATCCAAAGTTACTATACCTGCAGAATAACACAAAATGCTGCAAGGCTTACATCTGTATGATTTTGGAGGGAAATGATTCATCATATTGGTCAAAGCAGGTGGTATGCAACGATTGTATTCTCCACTAACAACAACATATGCATGAGCAGATTCTATGATAGCATTACGCTCCACCAGCCATTTTGGTGGGGTTTCATTAGGCCTATAGAAGTGTAATGGCTGTTCCAGCAAGGGAAATTCCAATTTCAATGGATCTAAAAAAGAGAAGGTTTCTCAAATAAATAAAATACATCAAAACACAAACTTGGGTGGAATTATTTTTTATCATTTTCAGAAAAGATTTTGAAAATTTAAGCATTAAATTATGTTTGGTAATTTTACGCAACTTGGTCCAAAATCATCCCATTTTTTTAGGTTTTTCACTACAGCTGATACAAAACTTTTCCAAAGATATTTTTGTATGATCCCATAAGAAAGTTAAAAATTGATTTCAAACACTTTTATTGTTCTTTCTTGGTAATTTATATATTAAAAATTGTTTTGACAAAGTTTGAATCCATTGTGTTATAAAGTCCCTACTATAAAAAATTGATTATTTCCTTTAATAAATTGACAAAGACTGCAGTCAAGAGAATAATTTGCAAAAGGTTAGGTGCAATACGTAACTTGCACCTGCAGTTGACAAGTGGAAGTGTGAGTGGACAAAGTGAGTTCCAATATCATTCAATTTTTGCTTTGCAATTGAGAACACAAAGACATTCATTTCACATATACAGTTCACAAGATGTCGCACACATTTCAAATATGAGTGTGTGTTTTTCATGCATGCAGGTGTTTGGACCAGTCTTGAATCAGGACTAGTTTTGTGAAATTTAAGCAAATAAATCTATGATTACATTTCAGCAAAGAGAAATTTTCAAAAACGTATATAGATAATATGGAGTGGATTAATTTTGTGGGTCAAATTCAATGACTTTTTTCAAGGTCCTCTTTTTTGAAGTCCTCTACAAAAAATGAAAAATAAAACTTGAATTAAGAGTTAACAAAAATGTAAATCTGCATTCCCTAAAAATGAAAAACCAGTCAAAAAGTCTGTTTGTCCTCTTCCAGAAGCACTATTTTAAACTTGATCAGCTTGAAAATGCAGTAAAATAGGATTTAAAGAGCTTCAAAACTCAAATTTATACAATTATTCTTTCTCTCCATGTTTTCTTATTCTTAACCTTTTCGAAACTTAAACTGATGTACCCATTAGGGTACATCAAAATAATAACTGTTATACCCTTAAAACATAACACTTATTCATTAATTAATGTTCTTCCTACTTAGCAACATCCTAATGTTCTGACCCATGAGGTAAATATACCCATTTGGATACATTATACTTCAATGGAAACCATGACTCTTAAACTACCTTAAATAGCCTATAAAATAATTTCAGGGTTTTTCTCAGGACTAGAAGTTCAAAAATTATTATGTGTCTGATTTCCTTCTAGGATTTACTTGGCAACAAAAAATATGGTTTTCAAATGTTCTACACCTTTTTCAATCAAAATGCAAGAGATTTGGTAAAGGTAAAGACAAATTTCGAACCAATTATCTTAACTGAAAAGCAGACATTCTTATTTAATTATCAGCCATATTTCAAATGAAAGTATACATTAAATATCAATAAATTTCAATTGAAAGTATAAAAAAATTGAATGCAAGAATCTTCTCTTTGCTCCTCTTTTCTTAAAGCAAAAGGGAACACATTCTATTAAGAAATCCGTTTCTTCACTTAAAAATTCAGAGAGTGATCTCAGATGCTGACCTGAAAACTAAATAGTTCAGTGTGGTAACAGTATTTATTGCTTAAGGATTGCAAACATAAATAAGGATTTAAGGGAAGTACGTTTCCACAAATGGGCAATAAAGCACTTTTAATGAAGATTAATAGCAACAGGTCTTAAGAAAGTAGATAAGATCAGGAGGAAACATAAATGGGAGATCTAAAAGAGGTCCCAGACAAAAAAGATTTCTTGTAAGCATTTAAGACCACAAAATATGATATTAGCAGAGTAAACCAGAAATAATAAATCATGCCATGCAATGTGTTTCTAAATAGGATTTTCCTTCTTTCCTTCCCTTTTAGGACACTAGCAATAATTTGTTCTTCTTACCCTCAATTTTTTGCTCATAAAAGAATAAAACATGCCACATAATTATTTAAAATATCACTTTTTCATTTTTTAGATAGGTATTTAATTACAATCATACTAGATCACCACAACAGGTTATTGGCAAAGGCCGGAATCAAAATTCTTATTTAAGGAAACATTTATTTTAGTAATTTATGAATTTCATAAACAGCAGTGTATAGCATACATACCATTGGGTTTTTAAGGATTTCACTATGCAACAATCATGTTCAAAGTACACATTTATGACATTTTCATTTTATAAGAATTTATAAAATAACAACCAGTAAATAACATTATTCAGCATATATATACAAAACTATCTAACAAATTGAACATTTTAGTTTATTGTCTTCAAGAAATTATATCATGCTGTTGCATATGTTGCCTAAATTACCCATCCTAATTGATACTGCCTAAGCAGAAAAAAGCAGCTTATGTTTTACCATTTCTCCTAATTGGAAAGGTCTATGCAACAAGTCTCTTTAAAGTGTGACCAAGATTGCAGTCTACAGTTGTTTTACAATTTCCAGCAAAAATGGTCAGCGCTTTACTTGCCTTTACATTCACTGATACCCTACTTTAACAAAAAAAATGCAAAATTGTTGGTTTCAAATGTGGCATCTGCAACTTATTCTATTACTCACTACATTTATTTATTAGCATTTAAAAATGCAATTATTGATGATTTAACTTTAAATTTAATATTAGAATTTTATAATTTAGAAATATTTTATATGTTAAAAAAGAATATTAAGTTTTAAAGGTGGTTGGATTATCAATGGAAAATCTTATTCTCCTGATCTAATCTTAAAATTATTTTAAAATCTACTTCAAAAAAGGACGTACTTTTCTGCTTTTTTGATAAATCATCTAGTTGTTTCTAAATTGACACTCATTTAATATTTGCACATTATTTATATGAACTATACATTTACAATTTCTAGCTGAGCATCGAAAAGTAGTTTGTTGTTTTTGCAGTCCTTATGATTGGCAACCATTAACATAGTTAAATTATAAGAAACTTTCAGAATTGAAAGTGTAAAGCTACACCTTAAATAGGCTGTTTCATGGCTACCACTAAAATGTTTTATGTTGCTAAAATTACATTAAATTTCGCTTCAGAAAATAAAAAAATTTATTTTCACAAAACTAATGTTTTATGCATACAAAATCAGTAGCATTTTATTTTTATGTCTGTTGGTGTATGTGCCTGCACTATGTCTGAACAGATAGATATATTTTCATGACATTTTGTGGAACTTTGAGTACTTACAGTAAAAAAGTGATTGAACTTCACAAAGTCAGTCTCTGCCTGTTTTCCCATTTTTTATGTTTGTATCACATTAAACCAATTTAATACATTTACATGAAAGGTTGTACGTTATAACTTAGTGAATAACCTATTTAGCATTTTCCTGTCTGCATTACTTAGCGGATACGTTATTTAACATTCCTGTCTAGTTTCATGCAAAAACAACCGAGTACAGATATCTCCTATACAATACTTAAACCCAAACTTAACCGTGCAAAATTGAAGCTGAAATGTAAAGTGAGCATCACGATTGTGGCTGAAACTCAAATTGTTTATTATAATTCCAATTTACAGAACTCAAATTGTTAAAGTAGCAAATTTATCAAAAATTATTGAGAATTTGAATTCATGGTGCTGCACTTATTTTCTCCAAAATGTAAATAATTTAGGAATATTAGGAACCGATGGTGTAGAGATTAAAAGCTCTAATTTTTTATTCATGCTCACCAGAACTTTAGTTGTGTTGGAAAACAATTTTGAAGATATGTCCAAGCAGATTTTATCACAATAAATAACTTCTTAAACTTTCATTTCTGCATTGTTTTGAAAGGAAACAAGTCTTTATGCAATACGAAAAGTAAAAGTGATGATGGCATGTTTTATTTTGATCCATTTCAATCAAAAGTAGTTGCTTTAGTACATGGGATGGTTAAATTCCATTTTATGAAAAAAGTTATATCATACTACAGCAGAATCTACAAGTCAAATCATAATGTTAGGAAAACTGCATGCTCTATGTAATTTGCCAAAAATTCAGCTGTGGCAATTTTATAGGAAATGGAAGAAAAGAAAGAGCATTCATAATCCCTCTAAAACTCAAAATCAACTTTTTGAAGTAGTTGCCTAGTCACCTTTTGAATTTTTATCGTTCAACAGGGATAGATGCATATAATATGGATTTATATGTATGGATATGATTTGCACCCAAAGTAAATTGTAAAAATTATTAAAACGTCAAAACGGCGTCAAAAATTATTTTCCAGAGATTTAAATGAATTTGCATTTTTCTATGAAAGTTGGTTGGTTGATTTTGGGTTTTATGGCGCAAGTTTTTCTATGAAAGAGAAAACTAATTATTCGACTCACTTCGTATCTATAACTAGCCAATTCAAGCCAAGCAATTCCAGATAATTCTGCTGAAATTGTTTACGAAGCTCAGACAAAATTAAATGTGTTTTTTACATGTGATTTTGATAAATAAATATATTTTTTTTTATTGGTCAGCAAAAACTAGACTAAGGTAGAACTTTTAAAGTGTCAAAAAAGGCGCACAATTAAAAAAAGTAAAATGTATTAAAGTAAAGAAAGACATTGCACACAAAACAAACATTACATAAAAAATTAAATTTGTTCGATGTTTCTGTAGATAAGCAACAATCAGAAAAGATTGGTATGAATTTATGCAAAATAAAATGACATACGTCAATGTTTGTTACGTGGGATAGTGATTTGCGATTTGGTCTAAGCTCACATAAATGACATTCACAAGTTTCAATCCAAAGTCAACTTACCAAATACAATTACTTCATGGTTTCGATCTTCAAGTTGTTTCTTAATGAAATTACCAACACGGACACAGTTTCTCCCTTTCCGTACAGAACCCAAGAATAGTATTACCTTAAGACTCATATTGGTTCAAACCTTGCCGGTGAACGACAAAACGGAAAGTGAGGAAACGAATCACTGAAACAGACAATTTTCGGACCGATTTCGACAGTTCCTTGTTGAACTTGAAATTCGCGAATGTTAGCGCATGCGCGTTGTGCAATTCTCAGACATTTTCAAAACAATGTTTCCATTTAATTCACCTCTGTTGCTATGACAACTGAAGGAGACAACCTTGGAGCATGCTTAAGAGGTAGACAGCATCAACCTTCTTCTGGTAGACAGTGAACGACGTCACGGTCGCTAAAAGAACTGGTTACCTTGTAGCAATATGTACAACACAAACAAAGCAACGTGTTTAAGCACGTGACTGGTTTTCCCTTTTCCCAAAACATGCTAATTGTATGCCGAAGCGCACATCTAAAGTTTAATCTTTTTTAAACCCTTGTCAAATAGTGCCCTTGAAAGTACTGATTGGTGTGTGGTAGTTGAATAAATGTCGCACACACACAGGGGAGGGGCAACAAAACAGACTATTTTGGAAGCACTGAAGACAGCAAAGTGAAAATAAATGGGTGACGACTGATCAAACGCGGCACAAATCACTATATTAAAAAAAAATTTCCGCCTTCTCTGCAGTAGGATTGAAAACTCGCTTTTTTTGCCCGCTTCTTAGACGGTTTCCAGAGGAAAGGACGGATAAGAAAATTACGAAATTGACATGGTGTGTTCAAAATTGTACAGGGAACAAGATGAAAAAGATTTTTTTTCAATGCGTCTATTAGTCAAAGTCGAGAAAAAAACGAAATTTCTAACGCGAGTGAGCAAAAGACGTACAAATTTTCAGTCTGCAGCCATGAATAGTTTTTTTTCAAGTACCTCAAAACGTATATTTTTGCACCACGCCAAGTTTGTTTAGAAATTTCAATTTGGTTCCTGATAATATTTGTTTGACATTCGGGAAAAATCGGGACATTTTCGTTAATTTTTTGTTAAAACTATCATATCTATATCTTATTACTATAAGTTTTCAAATTTGAAAACATCGCAGTATACCTTAGAATGTACTCTTTCTTACGGTACAATTATTTTTGAAATTAGTTAATAAATAAATTCGATGCAATCAAAGTTGGTCATACAAATTTCGTATTTTTTAGATCGTAATTTCCGATACAAAACTAAAATTGTCATACCTATAGCTTAATACTATTATTTTTTAAATTTGAAAATATCACTGGAAATCTTATAATACACTCTTTTTTAAGGTATAATTATTTTTCAAATTGGTTCATAAATAAATTTGATGCTATGAAAAGTATAATTTCGCGATATTGTACAAATTGTTCCTCGCGTAGGAGCGCGGAGTTCAAACGTGAAACGGCCTTGATGAAACTTGCTGTGACGTCAAACACGAAGAGTCCAATCAGGAATATACGAATTATTAAGATAGTTTCGCCTCTATGCGAAAGAATGTTGTTTGCTTCGCAAACCAAATGGGATTGCCTAGCAACATAGGCGTAACCAAGGGGGTTGAAACCTCCCCATCCCCCCATTCAATTGGGAAAAAGTTTGAGAATATATATATATATATATATATATATATAATGAGAGAGTTTTTCACAAATTAATCCTTTAATAACTGTTCATAACTTAATTTTAATTAATGTTTTACTTGTGTAATAAATAAATGTGATGAATGAAACAATGGTACATTAGTTCATAGGCGTAATCAGGGGGAGTTGGGGGTTCTACCTCCCATTCAGTTCGGAGCTTTAAGCTTTGTAAAGGCTATTTAAACCAGTTTATCTATTGAATAAAAAATATTTTTAGACTTATAACATAAATAATTGCACGGCATATAAGTGAAATTTTTATTCACTTGATTTTTACATTTAAATTAGAATATGATTTTTGAAGAACCAACTAGGAAAATGTTTATATGTACTTACCACAGAAAATACTGATTAATTTCGTCCAAGTGTAATAGTTCATGAAGCTCTAGTGACTATTTTCTAATTTATTGATAATCTAAATATTTAAAAGTATGTGCATTCATATACTAATGATGTTTTTAGTTTCAATAATGTTAATGTATTATATTGTTACTGATTTACTGTATTTTGCTTTATAAATTTTAAAAACCAGTTTGTTCAGTTGGTTCGGATTAACCAAACCCTCGGATTAACAGGGGGTTTGAATTTGCAGGGTTTTAGTGTAATTCAAGACTCTCTAAATTAATTTGTTGTTAAACCCAACCACACAATGTGTTTCTGTATGATACAATAAAATAACACTGTTTAACATTACTTTATATGAAATGAAAGAGACTAATATTTGCTAAACGCAAAATATTTAATAATTTTATCACTGTACTACAAAAAAATGGATTAATATATCATGTGAATTATAATATAAAAAATACAAAAATTTCTGAGAGGACTCTAGATGCGTCCTCTTTTTACTGGCGTAAGTCCATACTTTTTGGGACTGACCCCCCCTTATTCATCATGCCTATGTCTCTGAGTACTGCAAGGATCCGCGAAAACGAATTGTCTATACTTACTCGTCAATGAATAGGGAGATCTTGGGTGGTTCATTTCCTTTTCGACATACATTTATTTATTTCTCATTAAGTTCTACTAGTTTCACTTTATAATCACGGTTTTTTAACAGCCTACATACTATTAGAAGTCTAAATTCCCTAAGGGCTCTCGCTCTATGAAGCGGCTGGATTGAATACAGAGCAATTAGACAAGCCATTTAGTTCTGCAATCATTCAGCATTGTTAAACATGTTAGAAAAGCAGTATGGTATTCCTTGGCTATTTCTTTCCTTGTGTCAGCTCAAGAATTCTTGATTAATTTTGTTGCAAACAGTCCTCAGCACATCTTTTGTACTTTTCCTTTAGCAAATGTTTGAGTATTAAAAAAAACCAGTCTGCGAAACATAGGTAAGACATAGCGAAGACATAAGAAGGCTTGCAGTTTATAGGTAAGACATATTTAATACAATTATGTTAGAATTAAAATACTTTCGGGAGATGACTTTATTACTAAAAAAATTCAATAGAAATGTTACTGTGAAAGGTATAAGTTAGTTTTCTTCTTGTTGACATTACAACAGTGATATTTAAGTTTCTAACAACACTGATGAATGATTTCATGTCTTAATCTCATTATTAATAGTATAGTTGCATGCAGTTATTCATAAGTATATAGTTATTCAATTTTTAAAAATTATGATCATTCATAGGCGGCAGAGTCAGAATCGAGAGAATTTTTACCGATGTGCTTCAAGCAAACCAAGTTTAAATCTAAGCGGCAGAGTAAGAATCGAGAGAATTTTAACCGATGTGTTTTAAGCAAACCAAGCTTTTATCTAAGAAGTTCAGAAAAAATCGAAACGTTTACGAAACAATCGACGTTTTAATTTCTAATTTATATTTTGAGGGGGGGGGGCAGGCCTTTGGGTCCTATGGCTTTGCCCATATAACATATTGGTATTGAATTCTTCTTTTTTTAAGTAATGTGACATCAGGGACGTGCCAACGTTTTGAAAAGAGTGGGGGCGAGTATAAGCATAACTAGGGTTGTTGAATGGGGTGGGGATTTCTCCCGAAAAGTACCCCTGTAAAAAGTGGAAAGAATAAATAAATTATATTAATATTGATTAATTATTAATAATAAATTATAAACAATTAATTAATTTATATAAAAAGATATTCATCAATTAACATTTGATTTTTTAAAAAATCATATTTTTTTTGCTTTATACAATATTTACTAAATGACTTTATGGTGATTTTTAAAACTTACAATACATTTAAATTAGAAATTAAAACGTCGATTTTTTCCTAAATGTTTCGATTTTTCTGAACTTTTTAGATTTAAATTTGATTTGCTTGAATCACATAGGTAAATATTATCTCGATTCTGACTCTGCCGCCTATGAGTGCTCAAAATTTTTTTAACAGAATCTATATTTAAAAATTTGGTTTCAATGAAGCACAGTAGGCAATATTTTAAAAAGGTAAAAACTAATAACAATAATTAAAATATAAAATGTATTTGAAAATTTGGTTTTAAAAAAATACAATTCAAAATAATAAAAAATTCCATTTTTAATCGAAACATTATATTTTGGCCTTTTACTCTGCCTAATCTCGTGCGAGTTCTTTAAAACACAGTTTATCACAAAACTCATTTTCGATAGTTATAGTCAATCTACTTAGTCTATGTAGAGTTATTGTGGATCTGAAATAATTTTTGAAGATTTTTAAATTGGAAAAACTTTTTTCACCAGTTACAACTTACATAGCCAAAGTTTTAAAATTCTGAGTGCAAGTAATATAAATATGATAGATAATAATAAAAACCCCTGCAGAAAATTATATTGAAAATTCCCCGTTTTTTCGAGAATGGGGAAATGAGTAAATTTCCTATTAATTAAATTTTAAGGCTCTTATGTCGGTAGTTGGAAATTATTAGTTAATGTCGTACTTGAGCAACACAACGGGCTATTGACTACGGTCCGGAATTAATCCCTTAAGGAAAATATCTGAGGACAACACCTCGTAATTTTGAACCACGGTCACATGACGAAGCAACACCTGACCTGGAACCCCACTCTCCAAACTTCCAGACCAACCCAACGTGAGGACGACAGATTTAAGGTGCACCTGCCGCCTCTACGCCATACGCTTACAAACATCCATGCCCGACCCGGATTCGAACTAGGAACCTTCCGATCTAGAGGCTAACACCTTAACCACTATACGGGTTGGTCGGCGGCTCATATATCGGACGAAAGTTTGGAATATAATGGTTCAGGTAGCCGATTTGTTAGATTTATAATTGCCTAACATTTATAAAAAATTAGTCGCAATTTTTACTGCTTAGAGACCCCAAATTTTGTTCATACTACTTATATGAAAATAAGAATGTTTTTGTTAACTACAATTTGGAATAGGTATTTTTATTGGAAACCCGTTTTTCAATAATTGAGTATTACTGTTGTTTTAAGTTAGAAATATTTAAGAATCTCTCTAAATTAAAGAGTTACCACCGCCGCTGTCGCAGGATTGAAAACTGGGTTTTTTCACTCGATTCTCAAGATGGTTTGTCGATTGAGTACAGGTCAGAATGTTACGAGATTAACATGGTCTATTCAAAATTGTACAGGGAACAAAATGGAGATGGTTTGTTTACTGATGCGGCTATCAGTTTAGGGTGCACTAAGTGTTAAAGTATAAAAAAGCGAAATCACTTACGACAGGAGTGTTGGTTTGCGAAGCAACAAGTTTTAACAATGCACTGTTCTCACGTTTCCGTCACTTAATTACTTCACAAATTCAAGTGTTCACTTTCATAACATTAAGCTCGGAACCTTATTCGTCAAGGAAATCAGTAAAACTAAATAATCCATCGGGCAAAAATTCAGAACAGTTCACTTATAGGCAGTTTCCCGTATTTACTTCAAATAAGAAAGCCGAAAATTTAAAAGACACTATATTGTAAATCATCAAAATAAGCAATGGAATATTTGTTGCGATTTCCGGAATGCCCTTATCTTCAAACGACATTTCCGTCAGTTGGTCAGTCGCTTCTTGTCAAATTTGGGACCTAGCGCAATAAAACCCTAACATACAATCCGTCAGTCGGTCATCAAAATAAATCGCTTTTCTGAAGACATGCCGTCAAAGACATGGTCGAGCCCTCCAATACAGAGGTGAAACCACTATACAGCAATTTCTTCGAAAATGAGGTAATCATCTCGTAGCATTCAAGTGCGAGCACCACGTGCATTCATTTTGGGTGTAGAACCACTTTAAAGCCGTAAAACAAAGTGATAAAGTATCGGTATGCTGGGCCACCTTTCTCCACATATTCAGAGGAATAATTTATTTTTTGGAACTTTGGATCTTTGAAACAATTTTTTTTTCACTTTTAGTTAAATATAAACTTTTACTACACAAATAAAATTTGTTCGAAGTTTCTTGATAAACTTTTCATAAATTTACGTGTTAGAAAACTTTCAAATTCGTTATTTTCAAAATCTAATTTCGTGTTTTTTGCCCCTTGACCCTTCATTTAATATCCTTTTCGGGGAATATATCGAAGCTCTCAGAATGCGCCCCCTCCGTGCTTTCCTCCCTCTATCTCTCTATCTCTCTCTTTATATATATATATATGTATATATATATATGTATATATATGTATATATATATGTATATATATATATATATATATTTTATATATATATATATATATACATATACATATATATACATATGTATATATACATATATATACATATATATACATATACATATATATATATATACATATATATACATATATATATATACATATACATATATATATATATAGAGAGAGAGAGAGAGAGAGATTTAAGGGCGTGCTGCCAACTGCGTACTTCATAAAAAAAGGCGCCCACCCCGTGCATTTTTTTACAAAAAAAATGTCCAAAACTATCATTTAAATAATTTTAAATAAATCCATTCAACAACGCGCTGGAGAAAAGTCATAAACCTTTCTGATAAAACCTTTGTAAGAAGTTTTTTATGTTTGTGGATATTGAGGCATGTGTGTGTGTGGAGATGTACGACGGAAATGACTGCGGTAATTGTTTTATTTTAATTAAATGATCTGCAGTAATTTGTCAATGTCGTCGAAGGGTCGCCCAACTTTCTTGAGTACGTGCAGAGTGTTGAAAATGTACGAAAACCTTCATGTCCTATAATTTTTTATTTGTTTTCATACATTATATTTTTCTTTACACTAATTTTTGAGCCCCACCCACGAAATCGGCTGCCCAGAGCAAATGCCAAGTTTGCACTCCTCTAGATCTGAGCCTGCATCTATTGACAGGAAATGAAATTAGAGTCAAAATTTGCTTTAACTGTACTTTTTAATGTTACTTTTGAAGTTAAAAGTTAAAATGTTAATAATGTTCCTTGATAATGTGTTTCGGGGGCTAAATATGGCTTTCGCCCCGACAGGAGGGACCAAACCCCCCCCCCGTTGGCACGTTGCTGTTTGCCCTCCTCCTGATCTGGGCCTGTATCTATCGACAGGAAATGAAATTAATCTAAATTTTTTCAACGGTACTGTTTAATGATGTTACTTTTGAAGTTAAAATGTTAATAATGTGTTCCCCGATAGTGTGTGTGTGTGGAGGGGCGAAATATGACTTTCGCCCCTTCTGCTCAGTGACAGGAGGGACCAAATACCCCCCCCCCCGTTGGCACGTTGCTGTTTGCCCTCCTCCTGATCCGGGCCTGCATCTATCGACAGGAAATGAAATTAGTCCAAATGTTTTCAACGGTACTGTTTAATGTTACTTTTGAAGTTAAAATGTTAATAATGTTCCCTGATATTGTGGATGTGGAGGGGCGAAAAAAACCCCAGCCCTCCCTGTTGGCACGTACCTGTGTGACATTCAAATTGATAAAAAACTAGTGCCAAGGTAATAGTTTAAAGTTTCGATATTTTAAAATGCAACAACGAATTGGCCGTTTTTCAATCAAGAAGTGCCAAGCAACAGACAATGGGGTGCTATTATATGACAATTATGCTATCTTCTGGCACTAATAGCATGTTTATTAGAATCTGAAGTTTTGAGATATGTAGCTTTAAAAAATGGTGGAATTTGGAAAAAATCGATTTTTAACATGAATTTCTGGAAAACTCCTTAGGGTTGCCAAAATTATTTTCATGCAGCAATAACCTAAACATGATGCTAAAACATAATTCACGTAAAAAAAATTGGAACTTGTCTGAAGTTTGCGGAATTTTAGCTTTAAATTTCTGTAAATTGGATATTTCCGCTCACGAAACCTTAGTTTTGGGTGCCTCCTTCCTGCAAACTTTAGCAAGATGCCAAGAAATTTTTACTTCTAAAACTTAGTACTGGTATTATATAAGTAGATTATGAAAAAAAATCCTTGGCAAATATCTAAAGTTCTCCAGAAATATAAATTACACTTTGCCGTATTTCAGCTACAGTGCAAGAAATCGACCTTTACACAAAGATATTTGGGGGTTAGTTCTATGTCTGGGCAGTTTTTGCAGAGGCAGTAAGTCCGAGTCCCGTCTTTATTAATCTTCATCCCCCTAAAGTGTCCTGTCCGGAGTCCCATCTTTATTAATCTCCATCCCCCTAAAGTGTCCTGTCCTGAGTCTTGTAAGTGTGCTGGCGAGAGTTCTACTGGTACTGATTTCGGGGATTTGGTGTTTGATTTTGATTTTCCTGTCGTTGAGTTTTGCCCTAGTCACTGAATTGATATCGCTGAGAGTGACATGAGTAACATTGTTGGTGTTTAAATATCTTGCTTCTTTTGCCAGGGCATCAGCCAACTCGTTTTCAGCAATGCCAACATGCGCGGGAATCCACTGCATGGTGCACTGTTTCCCCAAATGGAAGATCTTACGAAGTGTACGTTGAATATTTATAATGAGCCCCGAAGAACCCCTTTGAATTGCCTGAAGAGCAGTTTTGCAGTCACTGAAAATGATTAACCCTTTGTCTCTTTCATTTTCTTCAAGATTGAACCCTTGGTGGAGCCTGCAACTCGGGTGACGGATAGCGGAACGCCTCCATTGATTTCCAATGGGTGGTAGAGAGGAAATAAAATACTCTCCGCGGACCAACAGGCAGAAGTCCAACCTCTTCCGAGGCTCTGGCAACCCTTTTTCATGGATAGATATTTTTATTTTGGATTCAGAGGTGAAGATGACGATAGGAAGGAGCCTGGTAGTCAGTTTGAGGAAGAGATAGATATTCCGAAAATAGAAACGGGAATGTGTGCGTGGAGCGGTTTGAGGAAGGGTAACAAAATTGGTGGACACTACTGTGGAAACGGACATGTCAGACAAGTGAAAGGGAATTTTTTGATAAAGAGGGAAAACTGGTGCGGATGTTACAGTCTAAGCGAGGTGGGGAGAGTTCAGTTGTGTGAGCCGTTTGTTTATCGAAATGAGATTTTGGCTCTGTGACATGAAGAAGTGTCGGGTCATTTGGGCACGATTAAAACGAAGGATAGGATCCTACGATGTTACTTTTCACCGCAATGCTAGCAAGAGATAGAACACTATGGAAAAACTTGCGATACATGCCAAAAGGTGGGAAGTAATAGGGACCGGTGTAAAGCCCTTTTGAAGTTAGTTCCGAAAATTTCGGAGTGCTTCTCTAAGTTAAACATTGATGTATGTTGGGCCTTTACAAACGAGCAATCTGGATAAACGCGTGACTAAAAGGCAGACTAATAAATTAGGGAGGTTAGAGAGGCATGGACTAAGTGTTCTCTTTTTACAAGGGAATTACCCATTTGGCTTAGATGGATAAGGAACTAATGGATGAGTCTGCAGTTATGACTATATACGTGTAGAGTTTTTATTATTTCCTGTATTGTGGTTTCAGCAACATTGTGTATGTGAAATACTTTACTGGCACATACACACAAAAGACGTTTTTTTTTAATCATTGAATTGTTATATTTTTGTATAGGACTAACTTTCGAATACTGTACCTTGAAAATTTTAAAGTTTCTTGTTAGTGGTATGTTTTTCTCTGATTATAAGAAAAAAATAAATCTAAGATGACCATATTGCAAGACTGAGCATGCGTTAGCGGGATGTGTTCCTTGAAATTGATAATGGTCGTAAGAGATATCTTGTATTTTTAGTAAATATAGCGCATGGATAATGCTTGGACCCCTCGGAGTTTGTAATGATTGGAATGAGGCACTCTACCTGTGGCACAAGCCTGTATTTTCATATGGACGGGTATAAAAAATTTTCAGGGAAGAGGAGTTGCGATATCGTGAGAAACTCCGCTGTGTTGTTGTTGTAACTAATCCCCGACATGGTCTCTTTAAATTAGACCAAGCCCACGAGTCCATAAACCTCCGATACGTCCAAGAAAAGTAGAGGTTCAGAAAAAACCCTGTCCATTGTAAAGTCAATACATTTTAAAATATGAGCTGGCGAAGCCTGATAAGCTCCGCACTTGGTACAAGTCCTGGAAACCTTCTGGTCCTGTTAGTAGGAGAGACTCCTTAAGTGTCCACTGGCGAAAAATGAAATACAAGTATGTTGACTTCTATGGCCCTCAAAGACTAGGACGCCTCCAGGACGACTTCGCGAGTACCAGTCATGTACTGGAGGGACATTCCAGAAATCTTTAGATGTCTTCCTGCACTCTGACAACGCTTCACTATAAGTACAAGGCATATCTGCCTGGAGAGTCTCTAAGGAAGCAGCCTTTGCCAGGGAATCCCCGATCTCGTTGCCACTTATACCGACATGGGAGGGAATCCATTGAATGTGCACCTAGGAATTGACTGAAAGTCTAGAAATTAGGTTCTGGATGGAAATGCAAGCCCTGTCCCCAACATTTGTTCAGTTACAGATGTTGAACTGAGTATCGGCTGTCTGTTAAGATCCAAATATCCAAAAGGTCAGGTTCCACAATGTTCTTAGCATAGCTCAGGCCTCTCTCGATAGCAATGAATTCAGATCTGAACACAGAGCAAGAATTTGATGTTCTAATTTTAAGTCTAAATGTAGAAGTAGGAGTCCTGATGAGGATACTATTACCAGAATGGCCTTCATCATTCTTGCTGCCATCTGTATACATTAGAAGAGCATCTTTAGGTATTTGATTGATTGTCTCAAGGGCCATCTGTCTTATAAATTCAGGGTGGTCTGTATTTTTATGAACATAATTTCAAAAGCTCGGTGTGAAAGTGGACATCACTAAAATCACCTACGAGACAAAATTGCTTGAAAAAAATGACTGTTTAGCTTCAGTCTTTGGTTATTGTTCCAGTTATTAAGATAGATAGAGGTTCTATTCTGCTCACCATAGCTGTGAAGCTTATTATAATATTTCACAAGGCAAAGTTTCTTCTCAGACTCAATGTCTGGAATTTACACTCAAAAGAGCAATTTCATTAAGGCAGCTACGCCTCAGGCCAGAAATAATTTTAGCAGCACTATTTTGAACACTGTCTAACCTATTAAGATTTGAATCTGAGTTACAAATATATATAGGGAAACCATATTCCAAAATTGGTCTAATAAGAGAAGTATGTCAATCTCAGAGCTGGGCTCAGCTCAAAAAAATTAGGCATAACTTTATTTTTTTTAAATATGCTTTGTAGCTTATTAATTAAAGAACAGATTAAAATTAGAAAATACCTAATTCTTTTAAGATTTACTCTTGTGTGGAATTTCATGAAACTATTTATTTTCTTTTTTAACTTAACAAAATTATTGCAATCACAAGTATCTTTTTAACAATGGTTTTACAATTAAAATAATAGTTGTTCTTATAAATTTGAAACACTTGGCAACTGTTGTTGAATGTTAAAAGTAACTTTTAGGTAACTAATTACACAAATCTATTCATTTAATTAAATTTATTTCAATTTCAATACAAGTTCAAATTAATAACAATTTAAGCAATTACGAATTAATCATTAATATCAATTTCTAATAGTATAATAACTGTGACAAATCACTAAATGTTAGTCTTCATGATTAACACTTTAACGAAGCTGTTAGTGCTAGCAATTATAATAACTGTTATCGAAAAAAATTTTAAACTTAATTATCTAAACAAAATTTTTTTTCACATCTATAAAAATATTGTTTGTTTTATAGAATTCCAGACATCTTCAAAAACTGCTTTTTCAAATTTCTCTAACCAAAGCAAAGCGTGATTTACCTACTCTGCAATTATTGTATAGTGAGGAAATCAAATTGAATATGTTTCTGCTAAATAAATACAGCGAAACCTCAAAAATCCGACTGATCAAATGATGAAATTCTGAAAGTATCCAAAAATGGCGTAAGTGACGTTACGAAAAGCACGTTCTTGTGTAAGACCACTTTATGGCCACATAAATATAAATACTATAAAATAAAAGTTGTAGGAATAAAAGTAGCACCTGATACGGATTAAATGTTGAGTACAGTGTATTGCACAGTAGACTTTCAAAAATCGATCGAATAATCGATTTAAAATTAAAATAGTTAGAGAGCAAAGAGAAATTTTCTTTTACGATAATTTTTGACGGAGTTACACATGCAAGAACATAAAACACACACACACACACACATAGTAGATAAGTATAGTAAATCTACTATAAAAACGTGTTTTTCTTCCATTGAGATGTATTGCAATTCTTCCGATTTCAAAATGTTCAATAAACATCTAGTTTGAATAGATGGAAATGTTTTTTTGAATAATCTTTACAATATGATGTGTGTCTCCAAGTACAAATAAAAAATTTTAAGAAATGAAAATTTTGCTAACCACATAGTTTTTTTCAAAATTTTTGGAGTTTTAGTACAAAATTTCTTTTGCTTTACAATTGAGTGATACACTTACCAAAAAGAGTTAATCTAATATATAATTATTCAAACTATTATGTGAATTAAAATATTAAAAATTAATGGTCATGGGATCTATTAATTTTTGATAATTTGTCAGAACTTTCTACCTTTTTTATACACGCATTGTCATAAAAATTTGCACACCAAGAAATAATTGTGGGATCGTAACGAAACTTGGCATGAAGGTACATGTCGGCCAGATATGCAAATGATTAGAAATGCAGGGTGATTGCGCATTGAGTAATGCCACTAGAGGGCGTTGAACTTCGTTCTCCTTGGAGTATAAAACAGGTAAGCAGAGTGTATTTAATCTTTTGCAAAGGAAACGCTGAGGTAGACATGCCGTTACGCCGCCATCGAAGACCATATGAGCAGCTGTCAGAGTTCGAGAGGGGAAGAATCATCGGGTTGATGGAAGCTGGGTGGTCAGCTCGGTGAGTAGCTCGTTAAGTAGGCCGTTCTGATTTTACTGTGAGGAGGAGGTGTTGGGACCAGTGGACAGAAGAGACGTCATTTACACGGCGACCAGGCTCAGGACGCCCTCGACAGACCAGTCATCGAGAAGACCGTCACATCATACGAAACGCACGCGTGGAGCCTACTGCCTCATTGTCCGCTATCCAGACACAGGCAGCACCTTCACTACGGGCCCTTGTGTCTTCCCGAACCATAGCAATGCGCCTAGCTGAAGTGCATCTGGTATCGCTACGCCCATTACGTGTGCTGCCAATGACACCCACCCACCGACGTTTCCGTTTGGAGTGGTGTCGCGCACGACGGAATTGGACTACAACGGAATGGAAGCAGGTCGTCTTCAGCGACGAATCTAGATTCAATTTGAGCAGCGATGACAATCGTGTTCGTGTGTGGAGGCCACGTAGTGAACTCCTCAATCCTGCCTTCGCTTTACAGCGACACATCGCTCCCACAGCTGGTGTGATGGAATGGGGTGCCATAGCTTTCGATACACGGCCACCCCTAATATTGATCCATGGCACAATGACAGCCCAGCGGTTCGTCCATGACATCCTTCAGCCACATGTGATGCCACTCTTGGCAGGGCTCTCAGGAGCCATTTTTCAACAAGACAATGCTCGGCCACACACAGCAAGGATGTCACAAGACTGCCTCCGCCACATTACCACCCTTCCCTGGCCTGCTCGATCCCCAGATTTGTCACCAATGGAGCATATCTGGAATCCTTTGGGACGGCAAGTTGGACACCCTACGAGTTTGTTCGAACTAGAGGCGCGTTTACAGCAACTGTGGAACGAGATATCTCAGGACATCATACGGAACTTGTATGCCTCAATGCCCGCTCGTATCACATCGTGCATTCGTGCCAAAGGGGGTCCAACAGAGTAATAAAACTTCCGTTCATTTGTACTTTTTTCTGCAATAAATGATACTTTTTCTTTGATTTTCTAATCACTTACTTATATCAAAGTAGTACTTACATGTGTAAAATTTAGTTTCATTTTGACTACTTTTTCTTGGTCCGCAAATTTTTGTAGCAATGAGTGTAAAATAACTTCTATAAAACTAAAGTGGACTAATTTTAAAATAGTATGACTTTTTAGTAGAAAACAACTACTCTGTGCAAATCTTATAACAATCGAATATGTAATTGCAAAATTGGTTTTGAAAGTCCACTGTCCCCGTAAGAGTTATTCATTAAGTGTATTGCTTTAAATTTTTTGGTCTCCTATCAATCTGTCTTAGATCGTGTATAGTTATACAAAGTCTTGCTCAGATAAACAATTTTATTTTTGTTGAATGTCTTGTTTATTTAACCCTCCGGAGCGATGGTTGTCTCGAAGAGGTATTTAGTAATTAGCAAAACTGGCCAGATCTATATGAACGAGATGTCTTGCCATAAAAAATTGGCAGATCTGGTTAAATCTTCATGGACGAGATATCTCGTCGAAAACCACTTGGAGGGTTAAGGTAAGCGCACACTAGTCCGATCCATCCAAAAGAAATGCCCATGGACCGAATAAAAAATGCACAATACACTAAATTAATCCGATGCCAACCGTCCGTCCGATGAGGAATAGCGTTGTGACGTTGCAAACACCGCCACTGACCTTTGATTCCAAATTCCTGAAACATATGTCCGAGCCCTGGTGATGAATGTCGCAGCAGCTTTCCCGTTTGTTTTTGGGTGCCAGTGATTTGTGGCTGGCGGAATGAGGGGTCTGCCGACACAGGAGATCGGTTGCAGTACTCGAGGGAAGCGGAGGTTTTTGTTTTGCGGTACTCGTTGATGAGGCCGCGGCTGTTGAGTTTTTGCCTGTTTTGCCATAGGGATGCAAATCTCTAGTATACAAAGTGTAAATACAATTATTTTCAAAATATATGCAAGTTATTTTTAAACTAGGCTGTTTGATATTGTAGAAAAGCATACCACTCGGCCCACTACGTTACAGCGTGCGCTTACCTTCAATGTTACACACAAGTCTAATGACACATTTCCGACTTCCTATTGCACTTTATCCTCATTGCCATCAGCCGGATAGTTAGTTACATATGCTTCAATAGGAAATGCAAAAATTTTAAATAAAAAAAAATACAATTTTAAATATGACCAACACAAAGCTAATTTTTAAAAATAAACGAAATGTCTGAAAAATTGCCTTTTTTCTGAATGCCAGATTTTTGAGGTCATACGAGATTGTTCTTCTTGGAAAATTAGATTACATGACGACTTGACGGTTAATGTTTTGCAGGTATAACATTTTTGTTTTGGGAACGAATTTGGCAACAGCATTCTTGCGTCGTTTCACGCATTTCAGCTTCTTGAAAGCGTACGTGAGGATGACAAAACAGGTCTCGGCAAAATCACATATTGCGATGAGGGAGAGGCCTAACCACATGCCCAGGAATCCGCCAATGTAGCCAAATGCTTCGACAATCTGGAATAGAATCATAGAGGAGTAAATGGAATTAGAAGAAAGATTACAGTTTTAGGAAGATAAAGTGAACAGGATTAAGGCTGATCTGTCAAAGATAGAAAAGCCGTTCATGGGTTGAATCTTTCATGTTCGTCTTTAATGGAAAATCTTTTAAAGAACTCTAATGCTGGGGTGATATTTTCAAATGTGTTTATTCGCCCTCGCAACGATATAACTTGCGATAATTTTACTTACTTTTTATTCAAATCGTTTAGACATCTTACGTAACATGCGAACAAACATTACGTATTACATAAAGACAAAGTAGGATTAAGGAAAACCAGTTGTTCGTATTAATTTTTTGCTATTTATTACCTGCTTGAAGTTCGAATTTTATCTGGTTCCGTCTGTTTTTGCACACTCATATGTGCAAATAAATGTTTCTTAATTTGAAATTCGAGATCACGATTATCATTTTAGAACTATTCGTCATAAGTATCTTAATGGCTATTTAACTAGTGAAAATAAAGTTCTTGCTCCATAAGAAAATGAGTGGTTCATTTAAACTCTAAAACTAAGAAAAACTGAAAATAAGCTGACCTGATACTTTTGTGTATAGGTGTACGATGTCTCTTGTGTCCTCGCGAAGTGCAAGGTGATCATTGTTAGACATCTGAAAACATATTTCGTAATTTTAATGTGTTTCAGTTCAAAACTCTTGTATTTTTTAAATTTCAGTTTCAAAACAATGCAAATGCTATTTTTTTATTTATCGAGAGCACCTTTTTTTAATAAATTTTCAATATAAGATGCTTTTTTTAATGCTGAGATTCTATATCACACTAGTAAATTAACAATTAAGATGTTGAAGAATATATTTGCAAAGGAACATTCTTAGAGAGCGGAGGTGGCGAATCTTTGGCACGAATGCCAGAGTCGACACGCTCGAAGATTTTGCTGGCTCGTCAACGATTTACAAATTTGAGAAAGGTAATAAAACAAGACAATAAGGCCCGGTGCACACATCAGGTTTTGCAACGTGCGGCGCCGCTACCGCAACGCAAGTGCGGTCTGAGATACATTAGATCCAATGGAGCAATGCACACATGCCTCCAGCGCCGCTGGGGCGACGCACTTCCAACATGCGTGCAATTTGTACCGCAGTTCCCCACGGAAAACGCACGGTCGCCGCACATGAATGCCCGTTCTGAAGTACCTTGTTTTCATAAACAAATGGAATATAAATAATAATTGATAAATGGTTGTATCCAGTAACGTCTACTCTGTTTCAAAATATACTTTTTTTACACCAAGTAAGCGAAATAAACACGTTTTCTTCGATAGAATATTTTATCGCAAATGGCGTGAAATGAATTCGTGCGTCATTTCACGGTTATGTGTGCATAGTTGGGCTTCGGTGCCGCAGTGGCGCAGCATGTTGAAAAACGGATGTAGGCACCGGACCTTAAATAGGCAATAAATCATTGAGGATAACAAGTATTTTTCACATTTTGTAAACAACGTCTATTGATTCCATTTAATACCAAGTTGTAAGTTTATCATATAAAAGCAACCCACGAAAAGCATTCAAATTTTAAAAAAGTTTTTTTGATATACATGGATTTTAGTTTTACTTGCTGATATCAAGTAGTGGAAAATATTGAACTAATACTTACGAACTTGAATCTTTATTGTCCTGAAAAGTAAAGGTACTGTAGGTAAAAAGCAATAATGAAATACATATTAATATAAATTTAGTATTAAAATTGCCTACTCCTTACTTCAGTTAGAGGATAAACAAACTCTTCAATCTTTACTTGCATTTCTTCTTCACTAGAAACAGTTCAAAATAATAAACATATACAACAGAGATAATTTATATATTCAAGAACTTGGTTAGTTTGGAATCAGCTGATATTATTTATTTAAAAAAATTAATTTCTTTTATTTTGTATCGTACTATAAAAAAGCGGGTAAAGATTTAAATTCCATTTTCGTTGAAGAAATAACATACCCACTGGTTAAAAGAATGAATGCTAAAAAACAAATGAAATTCCAAATTGTCAAGAAATTTAATTAAAAACTAGATAATGCTTAGATGAATTGCATTTAATATGAAATTATGTCATAACACACACATTGGAAAAATCATAAAATTACCTTTTAGTTTTCTAAGAAATAAAACTTCCTGTATCCTAACTTAAATGTTTCTTAAATTCATTAGGAAGGTAATTTTTCTGTTCAATTTCTTCTCTTTTAATGTGATTTATTGCCTTGCCTTTATTTTCTTTACATTTTTCGCATGATCGGAAAATGTATTCATATACTTTGTGCCTAAAATATATTTAGGTGGATTACTTTACAATGCTACATATCTAGAACTACATGTGGGTGGTGAGGGAAATGAAACAATGTTGGTATCCAATCATCGTTTGTTGGGCGACAAATCTAGACTCTCTACAGATTGAATAGAATCATACACGGAAGGCACAGTGCAATGATATTAGAAGCATCAAGTGTTCTTTATGTACACACATTTTAAGGCACAATTATCGTCCACTTGGTGAGGCTGTTGCCTCTCTATGGTATCGACATTAACGGACAGTTGATTACTTCTTAGATAATCATGTAACCACCTGTCTCCTCTCGTATCAGCCGTTAGGTGATAGCTTTGTAGTAAGCTTCGTATTCAACGCACGTGATATACTCAGTCTCAACGTCCTGGTAACACTACCCACTGAAATGTCAAATAGGTCGCAGTTACATTAATGAACATGAGCCCGTGCTTCATGGCGATGTAAGGTGCACGAGAAGTCGATGATTGTGACTCCGAGGTCGCATGAGTCGATTTTGCAGTCACCCATTCCAATTTCTCCCATGCGCGCTACTCACACTCAGCCGGTTTCTTGTCTAGTGTTTTTCAAATCCCAATGCTATCGAAATGCCCCCTAAGTACTGTTGCTGATCGCGATAGTATTTTGCATCGTGTTTCTTGGGCATCTTTGAAGTTGATAATCCACCTTCGGGCCCCTGCCTCGGCTTGAATTGAGGTTTTCCCACCAGTGGGATACGAGTCCAATAGCCCGGACCTCTAGCTACGATCTGAGGTGCTAACTTCAACATAATGACGTGTGGTTCAAATCCAATGATATCTAAAAACACGCGCGGCAACTCGATAACGAGTCAAATGCGGGACATATTCGTGATGTAGGCAGTTCGTGTAGTTCAATCGGCAGCAGCCGTTCACATCTCGCATGATACGTTGCACCATCCTCTTTCGGACGTTGTATGTTCTATCTATGTGTTTTTATTTGCGAGCAGTAGCGTCGAAAGTGGATTTCACTTTTACATGACAATCGATTCTCAAGTTGCTTCCCATAGTGAGGTGTAAGACGTAATTCTACGTCAACAAATCGAAACTCCCCAAAGTCAAGGTTCAGCCTGAAAGAAGCATTTGCGATGTACATGAAGAGACAAAAAAGTTATCACAATATCAAATCTAGACGATTAAAAAAAAGAATTACATCAGAAAGAAATTTACATCAATAAGAATTACTTTAGAAACCAATTAGAAACTTTAAAGCTTCCTCTTGCGACAATATCTGCCGATATACGGTATGCGGAGTTTAAATCTTTACTTGGTACTGAGCCTGTCGAATATACTATTCCACCAATTGCACCAGCCCCGGAATATTAAGGATCAAGTCAGCAGATGCAGAATGCCAGTCATAATTTGCCACAGGATGGTATAAGGGTTTTGTTTGATTCCATGCCACGGCCGTATATCGACATGCACCTACCTGAGAAACCTTTACAACTTCCTTACTTGGGATCTTTCTGGTGTAATTCTAGAATAATATAAAATCCTGCTGTTTTGATATTGTGTTCATTTCGTGGTCTCTTTATGTACATCACATATACACAGTCCAGTCACATTAATGTGACCACCACCTACTTTCGACGTCAACGTGAAATAACCAATCACAAAAGGCAGGTGGCAGCACATTGCAGTGGAGTGTATATAAAGGATGTCCTAGGGCATCGGAAAGCATTTCAATCGTTGGCGTAATGCAGAAACGTAGCGATTTATCCGACGTCCAAAAGGGCATGATTATTGGCTTTCGGGCCAAGGGTTGAAGCATTTCGGAAATGGCTTATTTTGTGAACTGTTCGCGTGCCGCCGTTGTAAAAGTATACCGTGCATGGCAAAATGGCACCATCCAAAATCAGCGGCGTGGCACATGTGGTGCACCACGGGCTTTAGATGACAGAGGCGAACGAAAGCTACGGAGATGCGTTCGGGCGAAAAAACGTGCAACTATTGAGCAACTGACCGCCCAGATGAACCAAGGGGCTACCAAGAGTGTATCCTCAACAACGGTTCAGCGAACGTTGCTGGGCATGGGCCTCCGCAGCAGACGCCTGGTTAATGCACCTATGATGACTGCTGTTCATCGGCGACGAAGGCTGGAATTTGCACGCCAGTACCGCAACTGGACGTCCACAGAGTGGCGACAGGTGGCTTTGTTCCGATGAATCCAGTTTTATGCTCCATCGGACAGATGGACGTTGGCGTATACGGCGTGAAACGTCTGAAAGCAAACACCCTGCAACAATTGACGGAAGGATCCAGGCTGGAGGAGGGAGATAATCTAGATCAGCTGGAGTCGGCATGGCTAAACATCCCAGTGAACACCTTCAGAAACCTAATTGACTCTCTTCCTGCACGTCTCGCAGCGGTCCGCTCTGCCAAATGTGGTTATTCTGGTTTTTGACAGGTGGTCACATTAATGTGACTGGACTGTGTAATAAGTTTCATTCCAATCGAGTTAAGTAGTTAGTAAGTATACCAACTATACTAGTAAAATAAATAATTATACATCTATAACAGTTTCAAGAAGTTATGTTTTACATGGTACGAATACTTATTTAATATGTTACGAAAATAATACAATACTTGATCGAAAAAATATCGATACTCACTAACAGCCTGGTCTACAATCCTTAGTACACTCTTCAAAGTCTTGTTCTATATGATCTAAAGAATTCAGAAAAATTATAACCAAGACCTGCACGGAAATTTATCATGAAAAGCGAACTTTTGAAAGCAGAGAATCTCTCGAATAAGCAGTAAAAAGGGAAGCCTCAAAATAATGTTCAATTTCATTGAATTATAATAAAAACAAATAAAAATATGTAATAGAGAGAATAGAGAGTTTCTTCGGGTTAAAAATGCAGATGGCGTTGCCTATAAACGCCGCCCTGTATGTAGTATGTATCGTTAGTAGCAATAAAATTCTCGAACGAGCAGGTTGTGTCAAAAGTGCCTCACTTGGAAGAGAGAGTAATGAGACACCAGGAGTATCGGAGTATAAGTAAGAGAGATAATTTTTATAAACTTTCCGTCAGACACGAGTTTAGAAAAAAATTCAGAGTTCAATTTTCTTTCCAATCAAGACTTACAAAATGAACTTAGACTATTTCTGTCGGACATGTGTGAAAAACTAAACTGGTTTAAGGTAATTGAATAGTTTTAGTGTACTATTTTTAATGTTTTTTAAAAATTTAATCACTTTTGCAACGGAATACTAAATGAGCTTTACGATTGCAAATATAGTCGGTAACTATAGAAGGCACTTGGATCACGAGGTTTTGTGCGAGTTTATAAGTTGTATTAGTTAACTGGTGGAAACGTAATCTATATATATAATTCTCTTACGTGGCACGCAAAAAAGACGTTATTTGTAATCGCGTTTTGGCAGCACTGTACGATTGTTTGTTTATCGTGAAGTCTCGCGCATCGATTGAATTTATAGCGTTATCGGATGAAATTTTATTGAAAAAAAAGGAAATTTTAATGAGTTGTTGCAGTTAGTTTATAATATAAATCAAAGAAGGCGGAGGATCTTTTCAGGGCCCTTTAAAAAACGGTCCTTTTCAGGGCCAACAATTATAGTTTAACAAGACGCTTGCACAACAACTTTCGGAAAAAACTCAATGAAAAAGTGTGGGTCGTTTGAGTGCTGGGAAAATGTACACACAAAAACATGCTGGGTATTCAATTTCCAAAGCAACGCTCACATTTCGAGTCAAAATTTGCACAAAGTTTTCATTTGAATTCTGATTTTAGAGATACTGTATATATTTTTTCTGTAATACAGCAAATTTAGATTTGAAAAACATTTTTTTGGTAACATATTTTGTAAACAATCCCTTCTGCTAGGACACATGTCTTCATTGAGGCGAGCAAAGCGAGCATAGGTTCGCGCAGCGAACCAATGAGGATTGCGAAGCAATCCTCCGGGGGTTGGCGAGCGTTAGCGAGCAGGGGGCAGGCCCCCTAGTTAACATATAATCCCTCTTTCAATTGTTGTATTTAATGTTGGTCCTGGCACCGAAGTTTAACTTCCAATTCTAAAGTTGGCGAGGGTAGGTCGGTAGTTCAATTACAGTTTTATGTAGCAACACAAAATACTATTGATGATGGTCCGGGATGCATAAATCGCGAAGGGTAAGATTCATGGATAACTCCTCGTCATTTCAACACAGGGTCAAATGACTAGGTCAACACCTGAGCTGGCACCACACTCTCCAAACGTCCACATCAAGCCAACGTGAGGGCGTTTGAGGCCACGAATGATTTAACGTGCACTAGCCCTACGTACAGGACGGTTATTGATTGGATCGAGTTTCAAACTCACAACCCTTCGGTCGCTAATCCGCGACTCACCCAAATGGGCTACCACGACCTGTAAGTTTTCAGTAGTAATTAGTAACGATTCTGGATTAATCCCGAAGGGAAATAGCAGAGGACAACACCTCGTAATTTTGAACCATTATCAGATGATGAGGTAACACCTGAGTTGGGGAGATAAACATCTATGGCGACCGTAGCACATGTTTCTTTGGCTCTTTCTTGCAGTCGCCTTTTGATTGTTTTCAGGACTGTCCACGATTTCGAAAACAAAAATTAATTTATAAAACATATAATATTTATGATTATATTATGTGATTTCCGGGATACGCTACCAAGATGACTACTGTGTCAGCCACTTAACCCTTGCAACAGCGAATTTCCCGTCAGCAGGAGATTCATTGGATGACAGTATATAATCTGGACCCAGCTAGTTTGAAACATCTATGTAGGAGGAGGAGAGCCCTATAATGAAGGACGACGTCATTCTTAATTCCTCACTGTTATTCGTAACTCAGTTTTTCTGCTGGTAGGCAAACTTTCGGAAGTGCCCAATCGTTTATTTTGTGATCGTTTATGTCTGATTAAGCTACTTCTGTTGGATTTCCTAAAGGAATCAAGGTTGCTTAAATTAGAATTATTGTGCTCTAAGTGCATCTCTCCGATGAACTTCTATGTAGTGGATCCAGGCTCAACCCATTCAGTTGAAAAATAAATTCTGTTAAAGCTTATTACAGTTGGTTTTGATTTCGCTGACATTGTCATTCATTTACGTTGTTTGTCGGAAACAGTGAGGTTTAGCGTTACCACTTTTTAAAAGCATCACTTTTGAATTTGCAGTACCATTTCTGCAGTTTCGTGGATCAGTGAGGTTCAAGGAATGAGGCGACATGCCCATGTCATGTCGGGTGAAGGTGCGACTCATTCTTAAAATTATTGTTTTTCTTTTTAATGTTTTCAGTATCAGCAGGGACATGACAAGAATGCAGTCAAGGACAACGCCGTGCGGGTACTGCTAGTGTTTAATAAATAAAAACTGATTATTTTAATTTAAAAACCAAAACTGATTATTTTAATTTAAAAACCAAAACTGATTATTTTAATTTAAAAACCAAAACTTCACTATTTCTTTTTGTAACATCAAGAAAATTTCAGGGGGTGCTCATCCCCATTTCATACCCTCTTCTCTTAATACATCATTGTCCAGTTAGGTAGCAAAAAATATGATAAAACAAACCGGTACGACAGAAAAGCTCATCCTCGTTTGGATAATTAATTTTCTCGGGATCGAAACAGCTATATTTTGAAATGGATCGGTTGAAAACACATTCATCAATGCACATCTGAAACAAAAAATAAATTAAATGAGGTACGTTACCAGTTCGTAAAATCATATATTTATGAATCTTATTAAAGGTTATAACTCTTTTTAAATTCTTGGAAATCGTAGGAATTTTCTGCTAGTTTTCCAGATGTATATAAGGGTTCCAGAAAGTATCACAATAAAAGTCAATCATTGCATGGGAACATTTTCTAGTTCAACGAATTAATCTGTGTTAAAGTAATAATTTATCATTAAAATTTAGTATTTGCTGTCATAATTTTTTGAACTCATTCTCCAGAACTGTGGAAATTGTTATGAAATCATAGCGCAATAAAAGTAGAGTTCAATCTAAACAGGTAAAAAATTGTAGGCGTATCTCTCCCTTTTGTGAGCAAATCATTAAATAGGTAAATCTAAAAAAAATAATGAAACTCATTGTTTTTTTCTCTTTTTCTACTCGTCCAAGCTATGGAACCACAAAAACGTACAATGAGATTCTTGTTTCGATCAAGCCAATGTTTAGTACCATATATTCTTCAATTAAATTATTTCAGTAAGGATTGCATCCGAGTCTTGCTTGACAGTTATGAAAATATTTTTGTGGCGACATCTATGATTCATATTTTGAACTAGTTTCTTATGTCGTTAGAATTGGTTTATCCATGAATAGGTTTGAAAAGAAATTTGTAAATTTGAATATTTTTCTCTCTTATTCCTTAATTGTACGAACAAAAATATACTTTCATATTTCCTTCAAATGAAAAACTAAAAAGCATCATCAAAGATTCAATATCAATAAATCACTACTAAGGTACTAAAATATTTACGTGATACTAGCAACACACTTATGTCTTGGTCTGGGTAAATTAAATGAGCACCCTTATGGGGGTCTTGGTAAATACAATGCTTTCGATAAATAAGGATGATGTCCATCTCGTTTACAGGAGTAAATGGAACAAAATCTGTTGGTTGGCTTAGTTTAGTTTTATGGGACAGAATCTCTTGAATAGAGAATGCTTTACTTGTAGCTACATGAAATTATCTAAAAATGTTGGGTCTTGGAGCTAAGATATAGTTCCACATCGGATACCATTCGAAGACTCTTAAAACTGAATACTGATTTAAGCATGCACTTAAACTACATAAAAATGTTTAATGTTCAATTTATTTTCATCCTTTATTTTGTATGGGATGATGGTTTAAATGGTATGTATTGTGCAAGAGTTAATTTATTAATACCTATGTAATTCTACTCTTATAAACAAGTGCACTCAAACATAATTTCTATTTACCTTTTGGTTAAGAGGTCCATATCCTTTGCGTTTCCATTTAATTTTGTAATCCGTACAGTTGGTAGGATATGGAGCAGGAAGCAAAACCTTCTTTGTCTTGAAAAAAAAATATTTTATAGATTATAGAGAGCAAGGGAAGCATTCCTACAGAATTGAAAAACGTATAGCTCATAGTTATTGCCTTGTAGGATGTTCAAACCTTTTACACGTATTTTATTCCTGTTCCGTTCTGACCACCTTACATTCCTTCACAAAAATTCTGATATTCTGCTCTTGTTCCGTTGATTTTATACTCATTCCAACCAGAACAAAAACTTCTATTTCAGTTCATTTCACTTCACCACAGAGTATCCCCCCCATGACTGAAGAATTATCTGAAGGAACGGTATTATTTTGATGGAAGTATATACAAGTGGTGGACAAAATAATAGGAATACCCATTTCTAAATGCGTATTGATTCGACCTTCCAATACAGACATGCCACGGATCATAGCAGTCTTCCATCTATTGGCGCTAAATGCGAAGGTATCAGACGAGCATTGGCCGGTGTGAAAGTTGTATGAGAATATTATGTTACCAGCAAAGCGCCGTTATGTCCGACCTCTCCGACGTGCAAAGATGTATAATCAATGGAGCTCGCCTTGTTGGAGCGTCTGTGAAGACAATAGCCAACCTTGTGGGTGTTGCAAGGACCACTGTGTCAAGGGTTACGACAGCCCACACAACTCTTGGAAAGATTTCATCTACGAAGTAGAACAGTGGACTAAAGTTGACCGACAGGGATAGACGAGTGTTGAAGAGGATAGTCAGCCGAAAACGCAAAACTATACAGCCGCAGATAATCTCCGAGATGAACACTCATCTCCAGAATCTTGTATCAACCAAAACTATTCAACGGGAGCTGCATGCTGAGAACATTCATGGCAGAGTGGCTATTCCAAAGCCGTTAGTGTCGTCGCATAATGCTATTAAGGGACTGCCGAGACCACCAAAACTGGACCCAACAGCAATGGAAACAGGTCATCTGGTGTGACGAATCATCATTTACATTATTTCAGACCATCGGACGTGTGTACGTCTGGCGAACAGCGGCAGAATCATTTCATGTTGACTGTCTGGTTCCTACCGTTAAGTATGGAAGTGGCTCTTTGATGGTGTGTGGCACGATATATAGGCGTGGCTAGGGGCTACTCGTAGTCCTGAGGGGGAAGATCAAAGCCAAGCATTATTGCAGTGTTCTCGCAGATCATTTACACCTTATGCTTCAGACTGTTTCCTGGAGAAAGACCTGTGTTCCAAGATGACAAACGCCCCTGTTTAAACGGCTCGCTGTTTTCAAACATGGTTTGATGAGCATGATGATGAAGTGGAACATCTCACGTGGTGTCCTCAGTCCCCTGATCTCAACATCTTTGAGCACTTGCGGGTATTTTTGGAGAACAAAGTCCATGCTCGGTTTCCACTTCCATACAACTCGAGACCACTTTGCATGAAGAATGGGTGTGAATTCCCTTGAACATTGTGCAAGACCTTTATTTGTCCATCCCACGTCGGATGCAAGATGTAATTCATGCCAAGTGTGGCCCAACTCCCCACTAATAAACATTTTGAGTTTTTTCACAGGTGTTCCTATTATTTTGTACACCAACTGTAGATACGGTTAAGATACATATACGGTTAGAATTTGTATAATGTCTCCATAGAGTTGAAATACAATTCAAAGAAAAGTAAACATATCTGATTATACATATACACACAATGATACATTTAAAGAACGGTATTAAATTAATTTATAATTAATGTAAGTTGCTAAATTTTGTGGAAAACGAACATGTCTGCCTGATCTTGTCACTGTTTTAGTAGAACTCCGTTCATTGGCAGATTTAACATCGTTTTGAACTGCTTTCAAAGTTTTGGTGTTCTTTGGTTCAAGTAAGGCAGTTTCAGGTAGCAAAAAAGCCAGTTTTACACGGTCAAGAGATACAGTTGTTTTTCGGTCATTGAGTTTCGGCCATGGTGACAGTTTTGTCCGTGTGGCGTATGACTTTATGGGGACCAGTATAAGGTTGGCACAATAGCGGCTTCACCCGATCCACTCTTAAAGATGTGTGAACATTTTTTCAAAGAAGGGTTGTCATGATACTTGTCAGTGCAATGAGCAGATGTTGCAATAGGGTTCAATTGCCGCGTGTAGTTGCGAAGAATAGTGATAAACTCCTCACCGCAAGGTGGGATCACTGAAATCTCTATCATGTCACCACAGACTATTACAGTAAAATAATCACTCGATAATGATTGGAATGAATACTTCGAAACAATGCTTATCGATGTGTTAAAGTACAGCCGTCAAAAAAATACGACTCACCCGTTCGTAATTGCACAATTTACATTGCAGAACAAAACGGAAAGAAGCTATCGATAGGGATTAACGTTTTCTTCAAGTATCAATACTTAAAATTTGTCTAAGGGGACGTCTTCATATTAAATTGGGTGCTTGCTCCGATAATTTCAAGACGAACCTCCATCTTTTATCACAAATTTGGATTCTACACACAATTTCAGGCGGAAATTTTAAAAAAATATATCAATTTTTTTGGATTTTTCACCGATTTGTAAGTGTGAAAATTAGATCTCCTGTTACATTGGCGTTTCACGTTTTTTGTTATATTTGCTACAATTATTAATTTGTCTTGGAAATTGTTTTTTCGTACTTTGCTACCCAAAATCCCAAACACAATCTATAAACATTTTAATTATCAAACTAAATTTACTATTTTTTATCAACTATGAAATTAATATTCATAAAAATTATGAATAGAAATATTGGGCAAATTTTGACACCATGTGATTCAACGGTTACTGAAACATCGAAATTCCAAATTCCATATCATTACGTGCATAATTAGTAGTGCAGTGAGACTTTTTGCAAAATTCGATGATTATTATCGTTATTGAGGATTAATCACAAAGTGAAAACAGAAATTTCTGCCAACAGATCCTGGGATTCAGTCAGAATGGATTCTGACTTTGTCACCATCTTAATGGACCAAGGCGCCTGCGACAAGTCATTTACTGTGACGGTCAGTACACGTCTTTATGAATATTTATAATGTGATTGAATTCCGAACATTTTTATACGCTCCCTCAATGGTTTTCATGGATTTTCTCGGTCAATTTTACGCCGTTTTACATTATTTTTTCATCAAATCCACTTGAAATTTGTGATAAAAGATGGGGGTTCGTATTGAAATTATCGGAGCGAGCAACCAATTTAATATGAAGACAAATTTTAAGTTTTGATATATGTAGAAAACATTAATCCCTATCGATTGCTACCTTCCGTTTTGTTCTGTGATGTAAATGTGCAATTGTTCGATGATGAAAGCGATAACAGTGATAGCTAGTTGACAGGGGAACTTCCATGGCGATCGCCATTCATGCTTTTTCCGTAGTCTTCTATCAAGTGATCACACCTGTTCAAAATTCCACTGACACATGGTCGACTGCCTTTCCGTCGCAGTGGGTTATACCATCTCTCTCTCGTCAACTGTTGTCTGGATCAATAATTACATTCCAAATACACACTCGATATAAATTTTCAAGAGCTTTACGTGTTCAGCATTCTAACGTTTATCAAGGTCAGTTTCCGTTATGCATTCAATTGTGTTTTGATTATCACCTTTATCCAAGTTTTTATCTTTGCGACCATTAAAGAGACTGAAAATTTGCATGGATTTGAATTCTACGTAATATTTAACTTGAAATTGATACAAAAACAATATTCTTGAAAAGTAAATTTTTATAGACGTAATTAATATTTTTACAAAGAGCATTTGGCAAAGACATTCCTATTTAGAGGAAACACAAACTGGAAAAAAACAATCTTATGTTTAAAGGGATTATCACTAATCAGAGTAATCTGTTGCCCCGGGAGCAGGAAGTGCTTAAAACTTCGACGTACGTGTCGTACAACAAAGTCTTTGCAGAACAATTTTTCCTTAATTTTATCAAAATTTTAGGTCGATTTTTCCTTAATTTTATAAAATTTTTAGGCCTATTTTTTTAATCATAAGTATTACGATGTTCTGCAATGCAAAAAGCGCTCTTTGCCATGCCTTTTTTTTTTCTTTTCAAGCTACGGAGCAACCTCCCTACTCCGCCCAAATTACCATAAACACTTTATAAATAACACATATTCTATATCAATGTCAAAATATTTAACTTCAAAAGTTATCGACAGAATTACAATTTCTGAAAATATGCTTTGGTTGTAAATAAAGTAAGTTAATTAATTTTGATGTTTTAATATAAATATGTAATACATATTTAGCCGGTAATTGTGTCTTACGTCTGTTTTTTATTTTACTGCAGTTTTCATAATTCGGACAAATTGCCTGCAGAACAATTGCAATTGCTTGGAGCTGTGTTGTAAAACACTGAATATAATTCTGCACCTTGGTCTGTTGCCTCTAATCGACTGTGGTAGCCTTGCCAGACCCCAAATATAACTAATAGACTTGTTAAATACCATGCAGCTCAACTGCTTTCTCTCGGGAGTCGCACTCTACAGCAATCAAGCTCCCCTCTTGTGTTTCTTTAAAACCAGACGCTACAGTTTTTCAAACAGAACATGTGCGCAAATGAGAGCACATGAAAATAACTCATAACACAGTAATCTCCAGCTTTGCTAGGGGTGGGGAGGAAACTATTCCGCAACAAAAACAAATAGAAAGTATGAACAGGACCTCGAACATACTTTTCTGAGATACATTTTGTACGTTGTGCAGGGTCGCAGAGAGAATCCATCTGTGAAGGGATTTACTTTCAAGAATGGCGAGTGAACGGCCATCTGGATAGCTAGAGGTGTGATGGCGTAGAAATTTTCCTCGCCATTTGTCTTCAACAACATCTTGTATACTATAAACAAAGAAAAAGCCTGAGTACATTAGTGTGACGATATTGATCTTGTTTGAAGACGTTAACATGAGCATAGAAATCAAATAACGAAAACAATTTTCAGCAATTGATATTCTAGGGTTATACTGTGCGCAATTTTGCATCTATTTCTCTGTATTTTAGCAGTTTTAAATGGAAAGAAAAGGGTAGTGTTAAATCATTCCCCCCTCCTTTACAGATATTTTAAATGATTTTTAAGTCCTCACCAACTTACTTTGAAAAGTTAAAAATAGTCCGTAAACAGTTTTTCAAGTGCGTGTATAAAATGCTAAATCTTGACGGTGGTTTGAACTTTTAAAGAGAGAACACCCATATTTTTTACAAAAATACGAACCCATTACAAGTACTCTAATCACGGAGACAAGTAGTAAACTCTCTCCTTTTAAGATATCATTTTAAAAGATTTTTTTTAAAGTCCTCACCAACTTATACTTTGAAAAGTTTAAATGGCTAGTTATCAGTTTTTCAAGTGTGTATATAAAATGCTAAATTTTGCCAGTGATTTGATTTTTTATAGAGAGAACACCACCTTTCTGTACAAATATGTGGACCAATTACAAGTACTCTAAACTCAGTGTTACAGTTCCCAAATCATAAATCAACCCTTCGACAATAGAAGACTCAAATTTCCTAGTTTCAAAAAGAAATTAAATATCAAAAATGTTTCCGTGTGAAGACAAACGACTTTCACGATATTCACGTGCGTTCAAAAAATGCATTCGCATCTAATTTGTAATTAGTTCGAAAAAGCAGTATGCTATCAAGCTTATCACAAATGTGGAATCCGCCGACTCATTACTTTTTTGTGTTATCTCTGCTTCAACTCTAAGCAACTAAAATTCAGATCATAAACACATGTTATATTATAGAATTTATTTAATTATATATCGTCGGCAAAAGTGTGAAACCACGTAAGTCGAAAAAATTTGATTTTTTGTTGTTCCTTAACATGCGCAGTAAGATCATCTGCAAGGCCAACTAAAAAGACAGGCCCCGAAACCAAAATATCACGTGATCAACTTAGTCGAAGTCTTGGACTACGAGATGAGTAAACATAAGATACGTAATATATGCTAAGTTACAACGTTTGGACGATTTATTGCCAAATGTGGTTTTTGTTGTTTTAGTCAATTTTACTCATTTTCTGGCAACCCTAAAGTTTTTCCTGACGATATTACACCTGCTTCGTAGAACGAACGGAGTAATTTTATTTGGAATTGTACCGCTATTTTTCTCCCCGATTTCTTGATATTTGTTCCTTGTGTCGGAAATTTTGGACTGTGGAATTTTTCTCACTGGATTGATTTTTATTTTGAAATTGGAGATTGTAAGTTACAATATTTTTGTTTTGCTAATTGATTTAAATTTGGTTATTCTATGAATCTTGGAATGTGCAGTTCATATGGAACGCTATTTTTCTTCAGATATGAAATTTGATTTTTGAAATTGCACATTGTAAGTTACGATTTTTTCCCCCTTTTGTTGCTCACTTCCCTGTAATTGATTTGTTATTGCAGTGGATTCAGTTCTCGCGCTTTTCATCCAGTTTTAAAACTTAACCCTATTCAGAAAGAATTCTACAATGCTTCGTTCGTTGGATTGCGTTTGCACGAGCGGATAGATATGCAACGGTTTCCCCTGACGTCACAGAATCGAAAACCAATGAGAAGAGAACCATGATAGTACTTTACGCAAGTCCAACTTGATTGGCTAGTTTCACGGGCTTGGCTTCACTTGGATATCTCGCCAATCTGATTGTTGCAATAACCAATTTTGATTTTGATCTCGCCAACTTATCCTAAGGGTACTTATACTTTTAAAGAGCTACTTTTCGGAAAGCAACGATGGCCTAATGGCTAAAGTCACCTATCTTCAGATTGACGTCTGCAGCGGAGGATAACTTCCCGAGTTCGAACCCGTCTGGCGGAAAAGTTTTTAGATCCTCCAAATTATTTAAAAAAAATTCCAGTTCAATTCCTTTTGATTCTAAATTACTTTTCCTAATTTTTAATACCCTTTTTATATATTTCCAAGATTCCGTTGATTTTACATAAATAATCTAAGAACCACTCTTGAACTCACTACCAGCTGATATTTTACCGCCCCTCTGCCGTCCCCTTTGCTTTAGGATGATGGTGTCGTATCCACCCCTGGCTTAGGACCATTCTGATGTAACAAAAAGCATACATAAAACACTAACTTATATAATTATTAACTTATATAATAAAAGGATACAATTTTCGATGATGATGTTAGATCAATGAAAATCATGTTACACACCTTATTTCCTTTTTTCTATAGCCTCTTGATTATACTACAGCAGATCTGAATTTAAAGTTACCGAGTCAACTAAAATATATTACTAAACAGCAGCAAAGAAATTTATCCTCACATAAATTTCGAAGTACGCCAAAGGAAGAGATAAATTGCCAACAGAAAAATTCTGATGACATACGTATCTAGGTCATGTGATCCGATTAGCCAACAACTGCTCCCATTCTCTTCTCATTGGATATCGATTCTGTGACGTCAGTGGAAACAGTTGCATATCTATCCTCTCGTTGCGTTTGCAAGTAGCGTTTAAAAAA
Organism: Metellina segmentata; assembly: GCA_947359465.1. NCBI lineage: Eukaryota > Metazoa > Arthropoda > Arachnida > Araneae > Tetragnathidae > Metellina > Metellina segmentata. The sequence goes on along the minus strand of OX375875.1, from coordinate 85,112,695 downwards.
GTAAAGTAAAATATCAGGATATATAAGTAGGAATATATCAATAAGAATAATTTTTAAAAAAGGAAAAAACCTTTTTAATACAATGAAACAAATTTCACTTGAAAATCTTCTAATTTTTTGTGTGATATTTTTGTTAAATATGTCCGTTGTTGCACGATTTCATCAATTAGGTCCAGGTTTAACTCCTTGATTTTTAAAAATTGTCGGAAAGATGTAAAAAGTGAGGGGAAAAATACGCCGTTTAAAAAAACGTCCGGATTTCGGACGTCCAGCTTGGATTTGCTTAAATTGGCTGCCATCTTGATTTGGCGCAAAAATTTAATTTGGCGACTACCACAGCGGTTACTAGATCTCCACCAGTTGCACTTACAGTTCTAGCTATAGCTAGGAATGTAATACTTTAATTCATTGATACGATTTTCTTTTCAAATTGCGTTAATGGTCATTAAAGATATTAGTATCTATTCATATATACAGCAATTAGTGCATATTAGTCATGAAAAAATACTCCAAATTAATTTACAATTCTGCTTTAAAGATGTTTTGAAGAAATTGTTTTTTAAGGAAGGTGATTATAATTACCTGTTGTACAATTTATCATCTTTTATTAATATCTGACTTTTGTTTTAATTAGATCTATGAAAAGGTAGATTACTGAACATTAGTTTCCATTTGTTCTAGTTGATTCATTGTTAGAATTCTATTTTAATTTGTGTTTATACTTAGACTAGCTGTGAAAAATGGTGTAATGACTGACTGCTTTCTTTATGCTTTTATATTACTATTTTAGTTGAACAAAAATATTTGACAGTGAGAGATAAATATTGTTTTCTTTTGTATTATAAATATACATTTTGTTATGTTATGTTTTTTTACTAGATGTGTTACATTGTATGAATAAAATTTTACTAAAATAAAGAAAAATCTGAACATTTTTTGGTCTCTAGTTGTATTTTTCTTTAATATACTTTAGAGTAAATTATAATTAAAAATAGTAGTTTTCCTTCCCTGCTAACTAAATGTATTTAAAACAGTACATTTCAGTGTAGTGTTTGTCAAATTGGGTCCATGCTTGGTACCCGATCGTCAGAAAATATTAGAAAAAAACTAATAAAAAATATGGTATATGTATATATATATTTTTATGATTATTTTTAGCTATTTTTCTTACGTTTCCTTTTATAACGTCCACATTTTTTTATCAGGCATATTTTTTATATAAGAAAAAAATATTACAAAAAACACCAGTGTAACGGAACCAACAACGCCCCCTAGCGGACTGACAAAAACTTACACAGTGTAACTCCAACCCTGGAGCAAGCAGCAGCTAAGCTGTAGTATGTGATAGTAAAAATGTCCCTGTCCCGAATATTTTATGTGCGTGAAAGTCTTGTAATTTCTGTAGTGTATGTGTGTGTAAATAAATTCAATTTAAGTGTTAGCTAGCCGTGTCAGTATACATCATTGCTACAGATAAGTGGCTACCCAACTGTGGGCCCGATCCCGATATCCATCGGATAGATAAGTATTTTTATACTTTACTAGCAAAATACCCGACCTTACTCGGTTTGAATTGGTTTACTCTAAATTGAAAAGATAATCAAAGTATATAATGACTTACGTTTTTTGTAGAATAAAAATTTATTTGAACACCTTTCGCCATCTTTATAATTTCTACAACTTACTTTGGTCAGAAATCCTACACATGCATATATATTCATGTAATACATTTCACATACATCGCACACTTGCTGTATGACAAAGCTACAAAATAACGAAAGGTGACACTAAGGTTACTACTATAAAAGACGATTTTGAGGGAGATTTGAAATTCCCTTTCTTAAGTTCTTTTCATGTTCAACTCAATTAATTAAAATTACGATTTATGGCGAGTGCTCTCGCACTCATAGTCAACAAAACAATAGTTTTTTACTTGTGGCACTCTTGCATTCGGTATGCGACATAGTGAAATTTTGCAATCTTCTCCTGTCATTATTACAACTAATTTTTTAATGTTTGAAAAGTTCTAGTTCGGATTTTTAAACATTATTATTCGTTCAATAACGGCATTATTCTTTCAATAACGGTATTATTCTTTCAATAATGGTATTATTCTTTCAATAGCGGTATTATTCTTTCAATAACGGCATTATTCTTTCCATAACGTATTATTCTTTAAATAACGGCATTATTCTTTCAATAATGGCATAACTACACTTAAAATTTGCTGAAAATTTATTCTGACTTGCATGCCATTTTTAAGTCGAATACTTTGTGGTGCTGTTGCGTGTGATGAGAAGGAAAACACATTTATTAAAATAATAAATAGTTAAAACAGAAAACAGCGAAAAAAACAAAATAAAAGATGTCAGAAAAAATTGTCCTAAAGATATTAATTTGTGATTCATTTTTATCTCTTGATCTCGCACAGTTGCCACAACTTACAACTAAAATTACACAAAATTTAGAAATGTGAAATTAATTCAGAGCGAAAGAAACAGAGAAAATATCACTGCTCGTGCGATCTTGTTCATTCTCGTTTCGTTGAAAAATATCGTCTGCCCCAAAAATTCGGAAATCGTTTGCATTGCACAAAGAACAAAAACAAGACTCGAAATAAATAAAGTATCAGAGCTGAAATTCCATTTAAAAAATTATTTTTTGAAAAATAATTACTTTTTCAGCAGTACTGGTAAAGCAATCGAAGTAATCGTAATATTCAATAGACATTCCAATTTTTCCAAAACTACCAAATTATGGTTTATTTAAGTATACTTACTCAGATGTTTTAGCTTGAAACTCATCTAAATATAACAATAAAGAAATTTATAATATTGCATTCACTACATTAGTAGATAATGTATAAAATAAAATACACTACAATCAAATATCTGGAATACAGTTCATGTGATGTCTACACAAACACACAAACACAAAATCGAGCATAGAACAGAAAGACGGACAGACAGACTTTCGCAACCAATGCCACTCACTAAATGAAGATAAGTACTCACTGTATGCAAATTTTCATGGAAATATCTCAAACCGCGTGGACGTGTATAGGGCACAACATACAGACAGACAGACAGACAGACAGACAGACACCAAACGAGAAAAAGGCGGATTCGGCATCAGAAGGGTCCAAAACGGATAGAAAACTTGAAATGGGTCGAAAATATTGAATGTACAAACAAACACTCCATTCTTATTTATATAGATGTCGTCTAAACCTAGGCAAAAAGTCATTTATAAAGAAGGTTTTTCAAAGTTGTACTGTAGAAATAGTAATTTTTAACTCAGAAGAAATTCCTTTATTTTGTATGTATTGTAATGAGAAATTGATTTCGTTTTAATGCTAAGTTGTTCGTCTGACTACTTAAACTTGCAAATCAATCCTGATTTAAGTGTTTCAGAAAGCTTAAAACTATTTAACTGTATGTATGTATTTAAATAGTTGGATAATTAACGATTTATTATGAATATTAATGCTGTAGAATGTGTGTAATGTGCAGAAATAATGTATCGATAACTAGTAGTTGAACGACCTTGAACTCTAAAATCTCCCGCCTAAAGAAAATCTTAGTCGACGTCTAACACGGCGCCAGTTGTTTTTACTTTTCTTATTAGGCGCGTTGCTTTGAAAAAAAAATATTTTGTATGTATGGTTTTTTGTTTTATGATCTTTATTTTATATTTACTGCATTGTCATTCTTCAACGAGTGAAAAAAAAAAAAAAATTTAGTGTGTTTCAATAAAGATAACACACAAAAGAAATATCACTTTCTGAATTTAGGGAGATATTTTATTTCAAAAGAAGTTGATATTTAAAGTATTGCCTTTATTGAATTATTATTTTTGTAATGAAGTTTGGGAAATGTTTTATTTGTATTTTGATAATGGTTCTGAGAATTCAAGAATATTTGCATGTAACTTTAGTTAAGTGTCCATAACGGAATGAACATAATATAATCTAAACGTTTTGCATTTAAAGGTATTAAGTTTAGGACTATTGAACTTTAAACTTAGGACTCTCTTCTTAAAGGAAAAAAATTCCAACCTAAACAATAGTTAGGGGTTTTGGACAATATGGCGTTCCTAAGGAAAGAAGACCTCCGAACTCTTGCATCGGAGCTTGGTCTGGCTGTGTCGGACAGCTTAAAAGTTATCAAACTTCGAGAACTTATAATTAAAAGTGAAAATTACGAAGAAGAGCTCGTAAAGAATATGCTCGAAGTTATAATTGAAGATCGCCTAAAAGCGGAGAATGCGGCCGAGGAAGACAAGTTGAAGGCTGAAAAGAAGGATGAGGAGGATAGGTTGGCACGAGAAAAAGAAATTGAAGAGGAAAAATTACTTAAAGCACAAGCAGAAGAACAGGTCCGAATTGAGAACGAGCGCAAGTATGAACTCGAAAAGCTAAAACTCCAGCTTGAAGCTTAAAAGGTTTCCAATTCAGTTGTTTCTACTCATGGCTCAGAGTACCCGAAATATGAACTCAGTCGGATTATCCCTAAGTTTAATCCAAAAGAAGATGAAATAGGACTGTTTTTAATTATTTTCGAACGTCAATTGAAGTTTATGAATCTTCCAGAGTCATCATGGATACAATATCTCACTGGTTCCTTACCAGCTGAAATAGCGCAGTTACTTGCTAGAGAAGATGAACAGGAGGCTCAAAATTACCAAAAGGTGAAAGAAATGCTTCTCAAGAGATTTAGGGTCACTGCTGATAAGTTTCGACAGTTATTTTCCCAACATAGGAAGAATCCTGATACGACATGGAGGGACTACTTTTTCGAACTGGCTTCTTATTTTGAAGGTTGGACAAAGGAAATGAATGTCACCACCTTTGATCAACTCAAAAGTTTATTAATTACTGATCAAATTAAGAAAAGGACTCCACCATACATCAAAGATCACTTCATTGATTTGTGGACAGATTGGGCCAACCCTCTAGAGTTAGCTGAAAAACTGGATACTTATGAGAATATCCGTCAAGGAGTGAAGAAACATGTGGTGCAGACTCAAAAGAAAACATATTGTAGAGACGAAAATAAAACAGCCTCTACAGATAGAAGATTCCGTCCTGTGGTTAATAGACACGAACATACGCAAAGTCAATTTTCAAGAGTTTCGATACCTCGAAATTCTACTCCTAGATCAGAAGGAAGACCCCCAATTCGATGTTTTGGATGCGGAACACCAGGAGTTGTAATATCTAAATGTCTTACTTGTACAAAATCTAAAGTTGAAGAAACTACTGTCAACTGTATGAACTTGTTCACAAGTAATACAACTAAAGATCTTTCAAGCTTGATTATCTTTGAACTTTTTGGTGAGAGAATTGCTGTGTGTGCCGATACTGGTGCCTCACACTCTATTGCAGGAGAAAAGCTGTATAACTTTCTACGAAAGAATGGAATTGCTTTCGAGGACAAAAAGATTTCACTGACTCTTGCTGATGGAAAACTCCAATCCATGGTTGCTCTTAAAACGGTTATCAACTTGTGTATAGAAGGTAAAATTGTGTCAACAGAACTTCTTGTTCTCCCTGAAGCAAAAGGGAATAGCACGCTGTTAGGGAAAGACTTTCTCCATGCAGCCGGTATTGTTCTCAACGTTCAAAATGGAACCTGGCATTTTAGTGAAGATCCCCATAGACAATATTTCTTCTATGTAAAGCCTACTGAATTAAAGGATGCGCCGAAAACTTTTAAATCAACGATTGTGCCTGAGACTACTACTATTGTCCACTTGAGAAGTGATGAAGGAAGACATCTGACCCAGATGCAAAGTGTAGAATTAAACTGCTTACTTCAAGAGTACAAACGCTGCTTTGAACCAGGGGGAGAACCTACTCCTTTCATGAAGCACAGAATAGTTACTATGAATCATCATCCTATATCTGTTCCACCGTATCGTATGTCACCGGCCAAGAGAGAAATACTGAAAGAACAAATTGATGAACTTTTGGCAAAGAACATAATAGAAGAATGTGAATCCCCATATGCTGCTCCGGTAGTGCTCGTCGCTAAACCAAACGGGAAAGTAAGATTATGTGTTGACTACAGAGGCCTCAACGCCGTTACGAAACCGGACACTTATCCATTACCTAGGATGGACGATCTTTTAAACGAAGCTACACCGACATCATACATGTCAACTATAGATCTACAATCAGGATATCATCAGGTGCAAGTGGATGAAAACGATTTGGACAAAACTGCCTTTATTTGTCCTTTCGGAACTTACCGTTATCTACGCATGCCTTTTGGTCTGCGTAACGCACCTGCCACTTTTCAACGCCTGATAGATAAATTCCGAGGTGGCCTGAAAGATGTTTTTGCACTCTCATATTTGGATGACATAGTCATCTTATCAGAGACTTTTGACAAACATTTAAAAGATCTAAAGACTGTTTTTGAGAGACTTTCTCTTTTTAAACTTCATGCGCGCGCGCACACACACACAAATAGAGAGAAATGCCATTTTTCCTGTGATCGTGTTAAGTACTTGGGTTTCTGGATAACAAGAGATGGAATTGAAGCCGATCAAGAGAAAATCGCTTCTATCCAAAGAATTCCAGTTCCAACTAATGTGAAAGAACTTCTGTCTTTCTTACAGACCTGCTCATGGTTCAGAAGATATGTTCCAAACTTTGCAGACATAGCACGACCTCTTAGCAATTTAACTAAAAAAAGAGTCGATTGGTCGTGGGGTCTTGAACAGCAAGAAGCTTTCGAAACCCTAAAAGAACGCTTGACAACAGCCCCTGTGTTAAAGCAACCTGATGGATGTAAGCCTTTCATAATTCGCACAGATGCGAGTAACTACGCCCTTGGCGCAGTCCTTCTCCAAGGAAATGGTCCAGAAGAACATGTGATTGAATACGCTAGTCGTCTGTTGATCCCAGCAGAACGCAATTATTCGACTACTGAGCGGGAAGCTTTGGCAGTAGTTTGGGCCTTAGAAAAGTTCCGAGGTTACATCGAGAATCAAGAAATTATCATTGCTTCAGACCATCAACCTCTTAAATGGCTTCTGAGCATTAAGTCACCCTCAGGACGTCTAGCAAGATGGGCTCTGAAGATCCAATCGTTTAATCTGAAAATTGAATATACGCCAGGAAGAGCTAATGTAATTCTCACAAATCGATCGCCGACAACATATGAAATTGCCGACCCGGCCAGTCCAGACCAAACTCTTGGAACTTATCATGTGTCAGCATTAAAAACTTACTATGAACCCCAAGTAAAGAGAGACACTGGGCATGTAGCTCCCATAAGAAGAAGGGGTCGCCCTAGAAAAAAAATAATCCTGGCTCATCGTCGGGACGTCATCAGAGCCAGAGGGGGAGTCTGTAACGGAACCAACAACGCCCCCTAGCGGACTGACAAAAACTTACACAGTGTAACTCCAACCCTGGAGCAAGCAGCAGCTAAGCTGTAGTATGTGATAGTAAAAATGTCCCTGTCCCGAATATTTTATGTGCGTGAAAGTCTTGTAATTTCTGTAGTGTATGTGTGTGTAAATAAATTCAATTTAAGTGTTAGCTAGCCGTGTCAGTATACATCATTGCTACACCAGTGCGCTGTCTGAAAAGTTTGGGAAATGATGGTATGATTTCGTGTATTTTTTCTGGATCATCAACTGAAATAGACATTTCGTGTGAATATTATGAATATTCTTTTGAGAAAGGCGCAAATAACCTGAATTTTGAAAAACAAAAATGCCACATATCGGGTATTATCCGCGAACGACGATATGCAATTGATTCAACGAGCTGAGATCGGCAGAAGTTCGACTAAGATGGTCACGTGACTTTCTTTCTCGCCGTTAGTTTCGGGGCCTGTCTTTTTAGTCGGCCTTGGATCATCTGCATCTGTTTAGTCAATTTTTTTTTTTAGTTTTTCTTTTCAACTAGATAGTATATTTAATGTATTATCGACGATGTATTCAATAGCAAACATGACAACAATGTACAGAAAAGCTGTATATAATTAATTGGCATAGTATAAAACCGCAACAATTATTTTCTCTCGTCGCGTTTTCTTTTCGTCCATCGTGCTTCTCTTTATTTTCGAATTGCATTTTGGAGTAACTTGACACATATTTAGCGGTCCTTCTGAAATTGTTTAGGCGCGCCCTACTATATGCATGGTACCTCAGTTGAAAACCACTCATCTAAGGGGTTATCAATACACTCTATAACAAAAAATTCGACTCACCAAGAAGAAGTTGTCCGATAGCGATAAAAATTGGTGGATGTGAAGAACATACATAGAAAAGCAAAATATTCAAATTTTGAACAATTGAACGATTTATTTCAGAGTTTGACCGTTGCAAAGGTAGGAAGTCAATAAGACGTTGGTCCACCTCTGACCTGGGTACAAGCTGTCACCTGACGTGGCATAGACTGAAAAAGTTCCCGGATGGTACCTGCGGAATTTCTTGCTAAATTGGCTCCAACTGTCGGACTAAATGGTCTGCATTAGGGATGCGACATCGATGTCGATGTTTTCAAAACATCGATGTTTTTTAAAAAAACATCGATGTATTTAACATCGATGTATTGGAGTCGATGTTTTTGTAACATCGATGTTATACTTGTCGATGTTTTATTTTTGAATGAAAAAAATACCGTTTTAAAAATTTAAAAACTAACCAAGTAGCATAATTTTTAAATTCAGCAAATCGAACATACTTTTAGACCAAAGTGGCCAAGTGTGAAGGGTCTGAAAAGTAGGGATGCGACATCGATGTCGATGCTTTCACAACATTGATGTTTTAGAAAAAAACATTGATGTATTGGATTCGATGTCCCATCACTAGTTGCTAAACCAGTTTTAAGAAATGGGGAAACAAGTTTAAATACACTGAATTTTAAAAACATCGATGTTTTGCTGTCGATGTAGCATCACAAGTTGCTAAACCAGTTTTAAGAAATGAAGGGAAAAAGTTTAAATACACTGAATTTTAAAAACATCGATGTTTAAAAACCTCGATGTTTTTGGGTCGATGTATCATCAACATCGATGTTTTAATTTTGAAAATCGATGTTTCAAAACATCGATGTTTTGCTATCGATGTCGCATCCCTAGTCTGCATTGCGAGATGGTTGCAATCGATTTCACATAACGTTCCAAATTGTGCTCTATGGGAGAGAGATCAGGAGACCTAGCTGGGCAAGGAAGTGTTGCGAAAGCTTGAAGACAATTCACAGCAACACGTGCCGTGTGCGGCCGGGCATTCTCTTGTTGAAAAGTAAGTCCAGGGTGTCGTAAAAGGAACGGTAACACAACCGGTCATAGAATGTCGTCTATATACCGCTGTGCTGTAAGTGTGCCAGAAATGACTACCAAAGAGGTCCGGCTATCAAAGGAGATGGCACCCCAGATCATTACGCTCTGGTGTGGGCATGTGTGGCGTGCGATAGTAAGGACGGGATCACCACGCTGCCCAGGACGTCTTCAGACTCGTCGGCGGTTGTCGTCAAGACAGTTGGAAACAGGACTCGTCCCTAAAGACTATACATCCTCAGTCAGCGCCATTCCAAGTGGATCGAGCCCGGCACCACTGTAAATCTGCACCTTCTTGGTGCGTTGATTTTTTTTGTTTTTTTGTTATACAGTATACATTATTTACAGAAAACATATTTTGCTACTCATGCACACGATAGTTTTCGGTTGGATCCAGTCTGGAGCAATAATACGAAGAGCTATTGGTGACGGCCGGGATCAATCTCAGAGGACATATCCAAGGACACTTCGTAATTTCGAATCAAGGTCGGATGACGAGGTCAACACCTGAAATGGCACCCCACTTCTCCCAACTTACACACCACGCCATAGAGAGGGCATGTGAATCCACGAAAATACACAACGTGCACCATCCCCGATCTATACGATGGCTTGGACAGTTTCTCACTCGCAACCCACTGGTTGCTAAATCGCTACTCCTCCAACCGAGATACCTCAGCCCCTTGTTCTTTCAAGAGAATTCATTATTTTCTCCACGTGGCACTAAGCCTGATTCTACTCATCTTACTGTCTACATTTTACTGTTACCGTACAATGTAAAATGTTTACTGAGCGTCTGATTTGTATCAGGTAGTTCTTAAACTAACCTGCATTTATAGTTACGATAGTATTTCGGGTTGCTCGGTTATACTGTTTAGATATTTTACAGAGTATAATTATAACGTATAATTATATACGTTATATACACTACCGTACAATAATGGACCGGACAACAAGATGTGAGGGTATATTGGAAAGAATACATGCTTTAATAGGGGGATGGTCCCCCCACGCGCTGTAATTACACTAGCATCCTTTCTGACATTACTTTCAACAAGGTTTTGCTATATAGCTATGGGCATTTGTGTCCATTCCTGCTGCAAGAATGTCGCCAGTTCAGCTGTAGATTTCGGACGTGGTTCCCTGGTCTATAAGCGTCGCTCTAACTCGTCTTACAAATGTTCTATGGCGTTTAGGTCGGGACTCTAAGCAGGCCAGGGAAGACGTTTTGCATCCATATCTTGACAGCACTGCTTGACAGAGACTGCAACATGACATGGAACGTTGTCGTCCTGGAAGTAACATTCATCCACTCCGTTAAATTGCCAGAGCGTAGGAAGAACCTGACGGTCCAAAATGTTCATGTAAGAGTCGGCATTCGATTGATCAGAAACAACATGCAAAGGTCCCAGGCCATACCACAAAAACACCCCAAAACAAGTAGTCGTAATTAATGCAAACTCACTGGCGTCCGGTCTATTATTGTAGGGTAGTGTGCATAATAAGTATATAATAAGTTATATATACGCTACATAATATAACTCGACACCAACCATCTGTTTGACCGACGAAGTTCAACTCAGCAGACGTGTTTCCCCAGAGAACGTTATAGGCAAAGCAATTGGTTGGTAGACCTTCAATGTTGAACACAGAGATCTGTTCCTCTCTGAAAAATAAATAATATTCGTAGATTTCTTTGTCAAACTATATAAACACATCAGTATGCACAGACTTCGACCAAGGGTCATAAAAGTTTACTGTCACTTATGGGAGAGCCGCCCTAAAACCATGACAGTTATCTATTATTTGTTTGATTATATATTTATTGATATTAATATTTATACTGTTACAAAAAAAATTCAATAAAAAAAGTAAATAAATAATTTAATTTAATGCATGACATTGCAAAACTGATTCTACATTTTCAGTAGTAAACCGACAATATATGTATATAAAAAAGGATGTGTGTATACAAATCTACACCGTTTGATTAATCCACGCCAAATTTGTTACACATACAACGGTCGAAATCCCAACGGGAAAGATCTTAACATTTTTTTTGGAGATTCAGTGATGTTTTCAAATTTTAAAAATAATGGTTTTTGCCGTAGACAAAACGGTTTTAACAATAAGTAGCGAAAATATCCAAAGATTCCGAGTTTTGTATGACGAACTTTTGATCGCATCCAATTTAATTATTAACCGATTTCAAAAATAATAGTACCGTAAGAAAGAGTATATTCTGAGGTATACTGCGATATTTTAAAAATTAAAAACTAATAGTAATTAGATATAGATACGGCAGTTTTAAAAAAAAGTAACAAAAATGTCCCGATTTTTATTGAAATTCAAAAATATATTATCAAGAACCAAATTTAAATTTCAAAAAAAACTCGACGAGCTGCAAAAATTTACGTTGAGAGGTACTCTTAAAAAAAAACTCACGACTGAAGACTGAAAATTTGAATGTGTTTTGCTCACTCGCGGAAGAAATTTCACTTCTTCAACTTTAACACTTAATAAAACCTAAACTAATAGCCGCATCGGAAAAAAATCTTAATAATTATCCAGGGAATACGATGAAGAACAAAGCATGTTAATTTCATTTTTTTCCGATCAGTACTTTCTCGGGAAACCGTCTAAGAATCGAGCTAAACAACACAGTTTTCAATCCTACGGCGGCGGTAACATTTTTTTAATGTAGAGAGATATGGTGGATTGAAACGCTTAATGGTGAACTCGACCCTAGCGTATGTCGATGTCTGGCTGTATGTGGTTTCTCTTTCAATGCGACAAGAAAAAGAGCGTCAGCTTTGAAACAAAGTGTTATCCAAAAACTATAAGGAACCTCAAGTATATACTATAGTCCGGTTTCCGGGAAGGAAGGTATTTTAATAAACGTCCCACTGGAGCAACACAGCGAGCTATTGGCGACGGTACGAGATTAAACTCGAGGTAAAGATCGGAGGATAACACGACATAATTTTGAACTGCGGCTTGGTACTCCTTGTCAATGTGAAGACATTTCAGGTCACCACAGATTTAACAGGCACCAGCCCCCACTTACACGATGGTTAGCCCAAGTTTCGAACTCGTAACCCTACGGGTGCTGATCCATTGCTCTTCCAAAGGGGCTGCCCCCCTCGTACTCAGAAGTGAATTTATCCACCGTGCTTAGCGGGCCGCGGTTGTCCAGTTGAAAGTGCATCGGATTAGCAACCAGAGGGTTGCGAGTTCGAATCCAGCCAAATACCATCGTGTACAAAAGGGGCTGGTGCTCGTTAAATCCGTCATGGCATCAAATGTTCTCACGTTGGCGTGGTGTGGAAGTTTGGAGAGAGGTGTGCCTGCTCAGGTGTTGCCTCGTTATCTGTCGTGGTTAAAAATTACGTGGTGTTGTACTCGGTTGTTTCCCTTTGGGGTTTCACCCCGGACCATCGCTAATAGCCCGTTGTGTTGCTCCAGTGCGGCGTTAATTATAATACCTACCTATTACCGAGCTAAGCAATCTGTGAGTTGGCGGAACATGTGTTTGATTCCTTCCTGAGTTTACTTCTGTCTTCTGATTCAGTAAAACTTCCCTGGGGTGCGTTTATGCATTGCGAAACGGTGTCTGTCTTGCCACAGCTTGGCTAAATTTGGTCCTTGAGCAGTAAAACTTAATCCAATCAGTCAACTAAACAGACAGATTTTGAATCTTTGGACCGATTCGCGGTAACAAAGTAAACTAAATACTATACAATTAACGAATGTATTTACCTTCCATTCTTTTTCCCATATTCAACTTCACCGATAAATTCGTGCGTCAGAACACCCATCTTGCGGTAAACCGATCGAACCTTGCTGAAGTTGGTTGGCAGTTCCATCGGCGTAACGACCGGCATCTGTGTAAGAAGGTACTTTAATTAACGTGATACTGGAGCAACACAACGGGCTTTTGGCACAGTCCGGGATCAAATCAGAAGGGAAAGATCTGATGAAAAACACCTCGTAATTTTGAGCCACAGTCAGGTGACGAGGTTAACACCTTAGCTGGCACCCCACTCTCCATACTTCACACCACACCAACATGAGGACATTTCAGGCGACTATAGATTTAACGTGCACCAGCCCCCCTTGTACACCACTCTCTTTGGTTGGATTCGAACTCGCATCCTCCGGTTGCTAATCCGTTACTCTCCCAAATAGGCTACAGTGGACCCGGCATCTGTGTAGAAACGCAATGAAACACAGCGTGAATGTAAAGCGGTTTAAAAGTAGGAAGAATGTTAAGGTGTGGCGGTGAAGTTTGTTATCAAATGTTAAAAAGGCAATTTTTTTTAATATTTGAAAAAATACAGTATTTTGGAATAATATTCTTAAATTAGCTTTAGAGTTGATTAATACCCAATAAACAACTTTTAAAAATCATTAAATTCTCTTTTTAACAATTAATGATAACCATTAAGTTAGTTGCTAACTGATAGTGTTACTAGCTTATTGTTAAACAAAACAGATAAAATTAACTGTTGTTATAAATTCGCAACAGTTAACGCTGTTGTCATAAAAAAACAGTTTTACCCATCGCTAGAAAAGGAGGTAGTTGAATTGAAGTCGCACTTGAGCAACACAACGGGTCACTTGCTAAAGTACGGGATCAATCCCGAAGGGGAAAATCCGAGAACATGTTAAGCTCTTTTTATTTCATGCAAAAAGCAAAATTTTCAATTTTTCGAATGAGTTGGATTATCTACGATACATTAATAACCGAATTTTATCGAATCACAAGGAACACTATTTTAGTTTCACCATAGATGGTATATGAATTGTTGCTTACATGCTAGTGAAATTTTTAAATTTGTAGTATTGCAAGACCAGGTATAGCTATATCCATAAAACAAACCTTTTGGGTCGGTTCTTCGCCTGTATATCCCCTGCAAAAGGCAAAATTCGTCATGCAGAATTCTCCGTACGATTTCTGTGGTGAGCAAAAGCTTGGAAAATTTGAACAAAAACGTTTCCTCCGTATACTGCAACATGGATACAGTAATTGAATTGAAACACAAATAGCACATCAATTTCACATGTAACAATGAAACATGTATAGTATTATCGATGAATAAGATAACTATACACCGAAGTGCCAGAAAAAATGGTACAAACGAATCTTTGTAAAATAAATAGCAATGTGATTTAATAAAATATAACATCGAGTTCAATGTCTGCACATCAGAATGTTGCATGCTCCAATCAATTTACTTCCAGAGTTCCAGTTCTATTTTTAACATTCTTTTATTAACAATGACAGTACACTAACACTGTGACAAGAAACAAAAGATATGGGCAGGCCCATTCCAGCGTTGTCTTCCTTCGACCACGTTCCAAATCAATCTGGCGAATTCCCCATCGGGCAGAGAAGATGAGCGATTTAAATTCCCTTTCTTAGGGATTATCACAAGATCTGTGGCTAAGTTACCACAAGCAACATCACCTGTGCACGACATTGGTTGAGTCTGACAGTGCGTTGAGTCACATCAGTGTGACCTTAAAAAGACTGAATGAACGTGACCAGCGTCGGCTGATGCGTATAGTTTCACACGATATTCGTGCAACACCGCCTCAAATAACATTGTCATTCAATACCCTTAACAAACAACAACGTCAGGACTGCAATGTTCAAATGTATGAGCTCTAGGACGCCCAATTCATACACCCTTGGTGAACTTGTCACACAGTTCTGCGAATCGCCTGGGCTCGGTAACACCGCCACCGGACACTTAATCAATAATTTGAAACCAGTAGCCTGATCTGGCTAGTTAAGTTTTGAACTGTTTGAACAGATACACCACATGGTCAACACTCTGAATTCCCACCTGGCAGTCACATGAGTCACTCTTGTTAAAGAAACGTCTTTGATAAGTGCCAAAAAATCGGCGTCCCGTTATTACTTGGTTTGGTTCAAAAGAACCCAACAATTTCTTTGTTGAGAGTTCTTTATAAGCTCCAAATACCTCTCTACCCTTATTTTTAATGTATGCCTTAGTTTTGCTTTGTTCTTTGTCGATCTGCTCCCTGGTGATGGCTTCCTTGGCTATTTCATCAGCTCTTCCGTTTCCCTTAAAGCCAACGTGTGCTTTTATCCATTCGAATATAGTTTTTTTTTCTATAGTCTGTTTTAAGTTTATAATTCTGTAATTCCTGTTAAAACAATTAAGGGCCTCCAATACGGATCGTGAGTCTGTTATGGTTATTGCTTCTAAACGTGCCTACTTGCAACGTCTTGATGCCCTGCGCACATCCGTCTATTCTTCCTACACATTTGGGATGCGTACTGGTCTATACCTTAAGTCACATTGGGGAAAGATGGACTCTCACCTTCGTCCTCTTATTATAAAGGCGCTTCTCCTCGACTCGAGATTGTTCAAGCTTGTGGTACTAGCTCCGTAATGATGCGGGGTTTGTTTAACTGGCATTTAATGGGAATCGTGGTACGTCTGTGCATCCTTTCTCACGAGTTCATTTGCTGTCTTCATTGCGCTGGGTTTGACCTCTTCCAACAAAACAATACATAGCCACACAAGTTTAGATACTCCAATTTATTGCTAGATGAACACTCAATTGATTTTGAGGTCTTGGCACTCCTACTAAGTCACCATATCTCAATTTTGTCTAAAGTATCTAGTATGCTATGCGACGAGCTGTGGAAACAAGAAATCCTACTCCTAGGAATACGACAGAATTATGGATCACTCCGCTATATATAGTGTTCAATGGTTACATAATACTTCCACAAGATCATGGAGTTCATGCCTCGTCGTTGGGTGGTATTTTAATTAACCTCGCACTAGAACACAACGGACTATAGTCGATGGTCCGGGATCAAACCCGAAGTGAAAAATCCGAGGACAATAACACGTAATTTGAACCACGGTCAGATGACGAGGTCACATTTGGCACATCACACTTTTCTAAACGTCCACATCATACCAACGTGAGGAAATTTGAGGCGATAGATTCAACTTTCACCAGCCCCCTATGTACATGACGTTCTTTGGTTGGACTCGAAGTCGAAACCCTCAGGTTGCTAATCCGTTACTCTTGCAATCGGAGTATTGCGGCCCTATGTCCAGTCGCATTTCTACAGTTCTACGCTCCCGTGAGAGGCCTACAAAGTATTCGAATAGTGTACATAGTTTTTCTGACACTTCTATGAAGTTGAGGGTGGGGGAAAGGGAGTGACCATGGATGAACCTCTAGTAAGCAAAAAACACCATATAAACTCACCCGTTATAATCACATAGTGTAAAAGCAGGAGCGGCAATACGATTTGGATAAGACACGAAGACATCTACTATCACTGGGTAACTCCAGTATACGTTCATGTAGGACCATATTTGATATGTGCACGCTCCCAAGCAGAATATTAGAACCATGGATTTCAGTAGTTTTCGGACATTGCCTCTAGCTTGTATGATCTGTGGAATTCCAACCAACATAGATTGCAGCAGTTGTCTTTTAGAGAAGCTCCAAACAGACATGGTCGATCCGTTTGGTTGTGCTATTAAGTCGAACTGCTTGAGAGAAAAAAAAAGAAATTTATTTGGATTATAACATGATCAATCCTTGTAAAATAACACTGACTGTTTAATAAGTTCAGATTAGTATTATATTTTTGTATTTTTCCAATGGCAGGCAAACAACAAAATAAAGGTTAGTAACAAAGTACGTGCACGTACAGGCAATACCTAAAATTGACACAAGATAAGGGTAACAGAAAGAAATATCTGCCTATCCATCTTCTAGGTTATCACTAGAGCTCGGATTTTGCATATTTTGCATCTTTTTTTTCCCAATGTTGATACAAATCTGTATTGAGTGTTTTTTGGTTTTTTTGCATGTTTAGTGCATATTTGGACAATTATTTTCTATTTTCAAACATTTTTAAGAAAAAAAATTTAAACATTTTTTTAAAGAACTCAGTGCGTTTTGAAGAAAGATTTTCAGAAGCAAAACGCATTTGAGTTGGTTGGCCTGACCTTTTCTTGTTTAACAAAATGTATAGATAAAGATAAAATAGAGTAACAAAAAAATAATGAAAGCGAAAGCACGGGAAGCAAAACATATTGCTTAATTCTATAATAATCGAATTGCTACGGTGACATATCAGTCAGACGGAGTCCGCAAGCTACTATCTCAGCACCTGTTTGGCTGTCGAGCGTTGCATCAAACTCACCCAAGAGACAGGATACCTCCCACGCCGTCGCCCACCTTTCTAACCACTCGGGCGCCAAGACATTACAGTTCGTTTTGTGCAGCTAGTGTGTTTGTGGTGTAAACTTCGGTTGTGGCAGAAGGCAAAAGTGTCTTCTAAATTGTTCATAAAGTGGATAGAGACCCGGCATTCACTACAGACGGAAAATAAATTTTTAGTCAAGTTTGTGGAAAAGAGGTAAGTGTGTTCTTACTTCATATATCTTTAAACTCTATTTCCTCCTTTCGCTGCATTTTTGTTTCAAAGATCTCAAATTCGAATAATATTTTTATGGAAACATTGAAGAAAATGCCTCTTTTTGTTTTCCTTTTCTGTCACTTGCAAAAATTGATATTTAAATACGTTTTTGTTCAAAAAATTCGTACATAGGTTCCAAGATCCAATTTCTTAGCAAGATGATATAACATAGAAAATATTTTTTTAAAGAAAATATGCATAAATAAAACAAGATTTTTATTCAAGTTTTTAGTTTTTTTGGTGGAACTAACTTTTTTCTATTGAAACCACAACGTTGTTCCCCCGCAATCAGCGTCCTTTATTTTCTATTATTTTACTGTTCAATTTACCTACCTACGAATTTACCATTAGTAAAAAATACCTAAATATTCATTTTCGATTTTGTGGCAGATTAATTTTTAATTACCTAAATTAAACCAGAAAAAATTATCAGAATTTCTTTTTGTTTGATTTGAGGTCATAGCTGGAAACAGTTTCAGTTTGACCAGCACAAATCAACTACAAATCACAAACAAAAAGTGGAAAAGGCACGAAAAGTTAAGAATCTTCAACATCCTTCCATCGCGTCAAAGTTTGAGTCAGTGTCTCAATCATCGGAGAAGAACGAGATGTAATAAGATCTCTGCGAAGCAATGTTGAAATCCAATATTGAAATAAGAAGGAGAATGAACATTTTAGAGCCTTCTTGACACAGGTAAAGAAATTCCTCATGAATCGACACTCAGAAAGAACTACATTACGCCTCTGTACGAGAAGGTGATACAAAGAATACAAAATGAGATAGTTGATTCCTCCATCTGGATGTCTATTGATGAAACGACTGCCCTGCGGGTGATATGTAAAACTCAATTCAGAGGAAGCTGGACGTAGCCACCTAATATTATGTAAAAAGTTGGAAAAAACAAAACACTCCACGATCGCCAGGACAGTGGGTGAAGCGATTAATATTTTGTGGGGGTTTCACTCGCAGTAGTATGGGGAGGAACGATTATTGCCTTTGGTTACGGATAGTGTAGTCTACATGCTAAAGGCTGGAGAAAGCCTAAAAGTATTTTATCCCAAGACGATTAACCCTAACGTGCATGGTCCCATGATGTCCATCGTGTTGCAGAAGAATTGAGGAATAATCTACCCGATTTGAATAAATTAATATCTTTGACAAAAAAGGTATCTGTTAAAGCACCTAGCAGAGTAAGGGCTTTCAAAAATGCATATCCAAATATTCATCTACCACCTGAACCAATAATCACAAAATAGGGTACGTAGATTTCTGCGGCTAATTATTTTACTGAACATCCCCAAAAGTTGAAAAAAGGGATTCGAAGTTTTGATGATACCAGGAAAAGGCTATTGCGAAGGCAAAAGCTGCACTGAACTATTCTTCTGTGGTCCAACATCTGGCTTACGTCAGATCCAGTTTTGGCAATTTTCCTGATTTAATTACCACTCTGGAATGTCTCAAATCTGACGTCTCAACTAGACACTCTAAAAGCTAAACGAGTTCAATTTCGTTTCCCGACGCAAAATATCAAAGTCACTTGGGTGACAGAAAATTTCACCGAGACACGAGCATTTTATCCTAAACACTCTGGGCACTACGATGTTACATTCCCTTCTTTACTCACATCAAACTCATGCAACACTTCACACATTCTGCATTTAGCTCTTTTTATAGTTTCTGGCTTTTGTAGTCAACTAATAGGTTTTCCTCTTCATTTTTTATCATGCGTAAATGTAGTAGCATATATATATATATATATATATATATATATATATATATATATACTAGTAAGAAAAAATACTCGGCTTTTTTAGCACCCCTTCTCAATCCGACGCCCCGTTTACCCCCTAGTTACGTCCCTGAGAACATTTGAAATGCTTTCATTTTAATCTGCATTTTTCAATTACGTAATATTTGTTTGTTGCTTTGTATATTTTTTACTTATCTTTATCTGCGCTATAAAATTAAAATTGTGAATTAATTGAATGAAAGTGTGTGGCTCAATTTCACTTTATCCTCCTCATGACCCTTTTTGTAACAATGGAAATTTTTGTTGTTGTTGTAATTTCGCATATTTTGGAGGTTTTAGTGCATATTTTGGGATTTTGTAATGCATACTTCAAGTCACAATTTTGCATATCGATCCTAGCTCTAGTTATCACTATCGATCTCAGATGTCCCGGCTATTGAGTGTAGTATCAATTTCTAAGTGTCTAATATCCAGTTTTGGGGATTTATTTCAAAGGGGCTCTTTAGAATTTAAAAAAAAAATAGAGATGCTTAATTAAACAATCGTGACGAGTCAGAGTGGGGCAATTACAACAATCTATGCGATTGAGGCAACTAAGATGAATTAAACATTAATAAGCCAATGTTTACTTTAATTTCTAGTTATTAATTCTTGACGGATAAAGTTATCTCCCTATCCGTCCTCAAGCTTCTCAATACCAGCCTGTACAAAGAGACCGCAGTGCAAATTTTATGGTGGCTGATATCAATTTCTTGGAATTTCTTTCAAAGGGGGCAGCAGTACCCTTCTAAAATAAGATTGTTGAATTTTGGAATATTTTTTTACTTGTTACTGCTCAGAACGGCTCTCCTTATACATGCGTATTTAGCATTTTGGTATGCAGATATGAACAGGCCGCACAGCACCATGTTGAAAACCAGACCTTAATGAACTGTTGCCATTTTATAGACAAGAAAATTTAATGGGAGAAAAAAAAAGCTAATAAATAACTTTAAAATGTTTTAGATTGAATTTTAAAATACGGGTTTCGAGGTGCATTCAGTCACCTTTAGGACTACCTGTGTGCCAAATTTCATGGCTGTAAGCTATAGATTCGTCTGGACACCAGACACATACAAATACTTCATTTTATAATAGTAGAGATGGCTTGACTCACATCTCGAAAGTTCTTCCCAGGACTTCAAATCATCGCGATGTGAATATAACGTGTCAACATTTTGGAGAGTGGGGGGCTTGGGATCCTTTTTACGACCACAAACTAATCAAGCATGAACTTTTCCTTATTTACCAGTTTGGGTCCAAAAATTTATTGCAACATTATTTAAATTCTAAGAGAGAGAGTACACCTTTTCTCTCCGCAATTCTACACACAAATTATTTAACAATAGAGTTCAGATTGATTTTTGAAGTATGGGACTCGTGAATATTAATGAGTAGGAGATATGTCAAACGTTTTTTAGTCATATTTGTGCGCAAATACGTTTACACTCGTCTAAAGGCACTGAAAGACCTTTCGGGAAGCTGCAGAAGTAGGATTAATGGAGATTAATTCAACAAGTTTAGAGATATTGTGCCACTTCCATCATACGCTCCCTAATTATACTTGACTATGCCACCAACTTCTGGCAGATATCAAATGATGACGCCAAACTTTTCTTTTATTACACTAGATAACAGAATTCACTGGGCTTCCAATTTTTCAAGATCCAAATCACTTGCATGAACACCCAATTTTTCTTGCAAGGAAGTACCTTCTGAAATTTTTCCTTTTGCTGCATCTATAAGCACTTCTAACTTGAGACAAGATTCACCATTCCTGGTTGATGGAATCGTTTTTCAATTTCGGTGGTTACTATGTTCACTTCGAACTAGCATTTTCGAAGGACGGCAGTTTAATTGATGTTGGCGGGACTGAAACTTTCAGAATATTCATACCGATATGGAAGTTTTCTTTTTCGAGATGGCTGTGGCAGCTCCAAATCTACGAGTTCGGCAGATTCGTTTGCTTCTCTCCAAATGCATTCAAAATTTTCATCGCTCCTCAAGTTTAAAAGTGTGTTCGAGAGATATTGTGCCGATTACTTTGCTTTCGTAGCAGTATATCCTGTCTTCTGCAAAGCTATAGTGAATTGCTCACATAGACCGAAAATTTAACATGCTACTTTTAATGCGAACAGTGACTTTGCTTTTTTTCAGTTGTCTTTAATATCCTCTTAATGCTGCCCTTCGATAATCCGAAGCTGCATTTCTATCACTCAAAATGGTTTTTACTGTCTGCAGTATCATTTCGTAATTCGAAAGGAACCTGTTTAATACGTTAACTCTAATTCATCTTGTTGTACAAAGTGGAAGGAGCTTAGGTGCTTTTTCTTCATTATTTTGATTGCATAGCGTGAGCACAATGTCCAAATAAATATTTTTTTTTTTCGCTGAAGATAGTATGAGTCATATTTGAAACATCCTTCACCAACCCCAAGACTTCACAAAGTAGTGAGCAAGTCCTACCTGCTTCTTGGAAACACAAGTCCAAGGAATGGTTTGCTGCAATGAACAAATAATGATTTTGGCTGAACATCGTAAATGAGCTTTTGGACACCATTTAAATGACCACATATATTCCGAGCTCAATCAGTGCTATGTCCTCTAACTTGTTTAAATCCTATAAGAAGTCTAATCATCACGTCCTCAATGGCATGAAATAAAGTATTCGTCTTTGTATCTTTTGTTGATTTGTCCATGAAGTCTTATCAAACTTTAGATGTGATGGGATTCATCCATATCAGACACAAGCTGAATTGATCATTACCTGCAACATCAGTAGTACCATCATAATGATACCTAAGAAAGTACTTAGCTTCAAATCTTGCATCAATTGTCGCTGAATTGAATGAGCCATTATTTCAAGGATTTTATGATTTTATTTTGTATTTTCTCACCCAACCAATTTATGCTTTTTTGGATTCATGTCTGTAGAAATGGAAAGCTTTCACGTCTTTTCTCCAAAAGATGAAGCAAATTCCCACCGTCATTTTTCCATCCACGAAGAGCTTGCCCTGTGCGAGCTGCGAGCCATGTAGCAAATTAAACTGATCATAGTATGTAAAGCCTGTTTTGCTTCCTTTTCTTGATTTTGTCACTGTTAACTAATTAAGATTACCACAGGAACGTCTCCATCTTTCCGGATTAAGAACTGTGCAGATCGACTATGGAGATCACTTTTCTCACGAACTTTGAATTCTTTTAGGACCCTTCTTCCAGTTCTTATGTCCATTCTGAACTTGCGCAGAGGCTTTTTCAGAACCTTTGGAAAAGTTGTTTTAGTGGTACTGGTTTAATGTTACTTTTGAAGTTAAAATTTTAATAGTTCCTTGATAGTGGGGGCGAAATACGCCTTTCGCCCCTTCTCCTCATAGACAGGAGGGTCGAAATGACCACCTATTGGCACGTCCCTGACTACAAGATAAGAAAATCAGGATACCTCCAACTGGGACAGTGCTTCAAGAAAGCCTCTTAGGCAGGCAAGGTTCATTGAAGAGGGAAGAAACATCAGCAAATTCCGAAGGTTATAAATCCAATTTATTCAATCATAACAACTAACATAACAAACAATTGCTATCTTAAATAGAGTGAACGTAAATAGTGTCACTCCTTTTATGCGATGAGCATCTGCTCATTACAAGTACAGGCGACCCTCTTATAACACGGTACTAAAATTGCGACGACCCTCTTATAACACGGTACTAAAATTGCGACGACCCTCTTATAACACGATAATTGTTTCTGTATAACACGGTTTAATTTGTACCTATTGTTGGTTAAATAGAGACCCGTTAATTTTTTTTCTCACCATTTTTGCCAAACCAATGCAAGTGGAATTTTTGACTAACAGTTTTATTATTGACATTCTATCCTTATCACTGGTGTGATATGGGAGTACTCCGTATAACACGGTTTTAGTTTCCTTATTACACGGAACGCAATCTCTACTTTTATATAATTCCTAAGTTTCGCTTAACACGGTTTCCATTCAACACGAACTATCCTATAGCACGGTTTTCATATAACACGGTACGAAATATACTAAATTGTACGACCCCCATGTTTCATATAGCACGGTTTCTTTATAACTAGGGCAACTTTTTTGTTGCAGTAAAAATGGGAAAAGTTGCATTTATCAATTCTTAAAGTTGCATTTATTTTTGATACACTAAAATCTAAAATAAATTATTCGTAAAAAATGAAAAATATATAGACAATTTTAGTCGTATACAACAGTATTATAACACATCATTACATACAAAAGAACGTTAAATGGCCGATCCTTGGCTAGTAATATCTGTAACATTGAAAACCTGTGCCAGCCGCAGTCATATAATGTGCTGTATCGGATAGCAGAAGCGCAAAATACTTTCGCTCAATATTCAGAGATTTTAAAACGCATCTACAACGCGAACAACATATTGATGATCGACACTCACCTCGCAAACTCTGCAGTCGATTATGCAAGTTTCGTCTGGAATATCAAGACTTCCAACCAATGTGTTGAAAAAGTACTTCTTACCAATTATTTCACTTTCATCTGTTTGGACGAACACCTTTCCATTACCTTTCCATTACGAACACCTTTCCTTCTTGTTTGATCCGCAATACTTCGGCGGTCACAAGATCAGACACACGTGATCGAAGGGTTGGTTCAGAGGACAAAAAATGAAATAATAATTTCATATTAATTAATTTTAGGCTAAATTTTTAAAAGTTGCAGGTGGTTTATTTGTGCAAAAGTTGCATTTGTGCAGAAAGTTGCATTTATGTTGCGGTTATAACTCACAATACACCCCATGTAGGATGAATTTTGGTTTTAGTACTTTACATGCAGCGTAGAACGTGTGAAAAAAAAAGTTGCATTTGTTGCAAAAAGTTGCCCTATTTATAACACAGTGCCATTTGACCCTGTTATAAGAGGATCACCTGTACACTTGTTCGATAGATAGAAACAAGCCGGTATTTGCATAATGCAGTAAAAGACTAATGCCACCACATGCTAATAAAAATGCCAAAAACAGACAGGACGGCAAGCGATTATAAATAAGGAGGGCATGATCGAAACTTAATGAGTAAATCAGAAAATAAATATATTTTTAATGAAAAATTAAGCATATTCTTCAATTAAATGAACCCCTTTGAAAGGGGTTGGTTTAAAATGTTTTATTTTAACGTTTTTGCTGCTACATTCTCCGATAAGATTTTATATCGGAGTCCCAATGCACTATTCTTCAAAAAGTATCTTTAAAATTCTTCAGTTCGTTTTTTAAGGTCTATCCTTACTATTTTAGCTTACTAGCATTTTTCAATTATATTTTTATTATTTATTTTCAGAACGAATGTTTCACCGCTGCAGTTGCTTTTTTTAAATGAACAAGAACAGAAATAACCCACCCCATACATTCTCGTATCATCTTTTAAACTAGACGTTCTCTTAGAATGTTTTAATACTCTATAAAGAATTTCCATTAAAAACCTTTTTGGTTGTGGAAACGGCTGAAAGGTTCAGTTGCTTATAATAGCTTTAATGTACTGACAATTTTTCTGCAAAATACTATTTCTACAGAATTGTTAACAGGTCTCAAACACTTAAAATTACATGCAGCATGATTGTATTAAAAATTTAATGTAAAATTCAATCTAGAACATTCTTAAATTAATTTAATGACATTTGAATTATTATTGTTTTCTTTAGAATGGCAACACCATAAAGATAATTACCAATTCTAAATATTTTTTTCCGTGTTTCCGTTTGAACGCCTTTCAGCCGAAGAACAAAACAAATAAAAAGTTTATATCTCCTAGATCGTTAAAGGTAGAGTAAAAATTTCAACGGATTTGAAATCTGCGGAAATTTTCACAATAGAACGATACCTAAAAATATGATTTTCTTTAAATAAATAATTTTTTAATTGTAACTTTTATGTTTTTTCCCATACGAATTTGACTTTCACTATCGATAAATCACAGATTCCATTTCATGCGTTCAAACGATTCCAAAGGAAGGGAATCAAAACAAATAAAAAACACTTTTGACTGGCATTGTTCAGTTCTTTTTTTTTTTTTTATAAAATTGGGATCGTTATTTGGGGATTAAAAATTTAAACAAATTTGAAATCTGCGGAAAATTTTGCAAAAGTTCGATACCTTCGTTTGATTATCTTTTTTTTAAAATAATTTTTCAATTAAACACTTACATTTTTGCAAAAGGTTTTGACGTCACCACGATTGTATCTCTTTACAATTCAAATTTGGACGCATTTGACAACGACGTGATGGCTGTCATCCAATAGGCTACGAATCAATAGGTTAAGAAGCAAACCAAATGGAAATTCGTAGCAATCACCGGGGGTTAGCGAGCAGTGGTCACACCTGACTCCACGAAAAGAACTGTCACGGGCAACGCCGTGCTAGCCACGCAGTGACTATTAGTGCTATGAACATTGAAATAAAAATTGCTGCTAATTGCGGCTATAATAAATCTGATGTAAAGAAGCATGAAAGTTTTCTCGGTAATGCGTCTTTTATGTTTAAATGACGTTTCAACTATGAACAAACACAGAACAACGATTCTCAACCTTATGGCACACAAACTAATTTCTAAAATTCTGCAGCATACCAAAAATGTTTCATTTTTTGTCTCTCTGACCAAAAAATAGATATAGTTTTGAACAATGTATAAAAAAATAATACTATTACCTATCCTTTTTGCTCCAAATGACCTTTTATAAAAAATTATTTTAAAATAATTTATTTGCAATAATAAAGTAATTTATGTAATAGAAAATAATACTCATAGTTATTTATACGGGTGTTACTTGAAAACATTTATAAACACTTGTCAAAAGTTCAAAACTAAACCGTTGAAATTAAGTAAATCTTATTCGATTTAAACAGTTTCACCATCCGTAGGCACACAGATTGAAAATCTCGACAATAGAAGGTCAGTAGTTTACTTTTAAGGCCACGTTCACATGAGGCGTTTCAACGCGCGTTTGACGAGGCTAGAATTGAATTATGTTTTTTTATTCCTCTAATTCAAGTTTCTATCTTTGCGACCTTGAAGAGCGGGACCTCGCTAGCCTCCGCGAACTCGCGTTTAACGCACCTCATGTTTACGGGGCATAAAGCACATGAAATACGCATGGATAATATATTTATTGTGAGTAAAAAATAA
Organism: Metellina segmentata; assembly: GCA_947359465.1. Lineage (NCBI taxonomy): Eukaryota > Metazoa > Arthropoda > Arachnida > Araneae > Tetragnathidae > Metellina > Metellina segmentata. Next base: position 85,085,938 of record OX375875.1, on the reverse strand, counting down.
TAATCTGCATGTGAAAATAAACTATAAATTACACGTTTCGGTGATTTATAAATGTTATCAAACAACTATTATAGACGAAATTTGTTTGTTCTTCTATGGGTAACTAAACAAATTCAACTAAAATGGCACTTTACATGGAAGAATTTTGATATTTTGAGAATAAAATTATAAGTTATTTCTTCGAGTCTCGAAAGAAAAAGATATTCGAATAATATAAATTTATTCTAGTAAACTAAATTTGTCTTGGCCTCTAATATATTTAGTTAATGAGGCTACTTAAAAAGTTGTGAACTCTTATTTAAACTTTATTCTTAGAAAAACTAATCGGTTGTTTAAAAATACATAATCTAATCTTACCAGCTTTGAGTTGACTATCTAAGAATCCTTCTTGAAGCCAAATGTGGATTAATAAGAAATCCATCTATAAAGGAACAGTCAAACATAGTTAATAAAGTTAACAAGCTAACCAAATAAACAAGACATTTAAAAATAAAGTTGCGTAAGAATTATTCTACTATTTTCACTGTTACCAAGTTTGTGAAAGAATTCAAGAATTATAAGGCTTTTCATTCTTTATTATGACTGTGGAATGAGCTTCAAGTTTAAATAGTGCAAGAAGAATGATGAATATACCATCACGCGATGGTCTTTTCACAACCCTTGATGAAAAGAGAACTGTTCCAGATTGAAATTCCGATATTTACGGGGGTATACTTTAATTAAAAATTATAAATTTTAGGGCTTCGAGAGAAAGGGAACTTTTCTTTTCAAAGATCTGCATTTACATGTCCTTTCGTTTCCTGCTTTAATTATTAACTTTTGCTTTCCTAACCCCCTCACCACCATACCCACAGGGGGTAGGAAGGTACTGGTGCTTGCTTGTGTCCAAAAAAGTGCAACTTGTTCAGAGGGTAAAGTGCAATCTGTTGCCTAAGTTTAAAATTTTTTAATCTCTATTGTTTTATAATAAAGCTGCCCTAGTGTACAAACTAAATGCATTTGTGTGCGAAGTTACTGCGAATCACATTTTTAATTTAATGAAGGGCCCGAAACCAAAATTAGATGGCCACGGAAACCCAGTTGGTAGAGTCGCGGATTTTTCACCGTACGGTTGCGAGTTCGAGACTAGATCCCACCAGAGATAGTCTTGTATGTGGGGGCTGGTGCACGTTAAATCTGAACTCAAATGACCTCACGTTGCAATGGTGAAGTGCCGGTTCAAGTATTCTTCGTCATCTGACCATAGTGTACACGTACGTGGTGACATCCTCAGAACTTTCCGTTAGGGACTGAGCATGGACAGTCGCCAACAGCCTGTTATATTTCTTCAGTGCGACGTTAATTCATACTACCTAAACAACTTACAGTAGCTCAGTGGGTAGTTGTGTAGTTAGAGGAAGTTTAGAATTTAATAGTGTGTCTTTTCGAACAAAGGTAATGGAGACTACTGTGTGTGTGATTTTAATAAATTATATAAATCTATATGACCCAGCATATGATAGCCATTTTCTGTCAATTCCAAACAATGAATTTCGAAATTTATGTAACATATGTTTTGTTACGATCCCTCAAAATTAATTTTAAACATGCGTGCAGTCAATAAGAAATGGGGTTTATTTCTCTATTCACAAATGACAGATAGTTTTTGAGACAAAGTAAACAAAAGATTCATGAATGAGCTACTCCCAGAGTGTTGCTTGTTGTTTGAACACGCAGAAGACACATTACATCTAACTTTCTGATGCAACAAAAAGTTTCTGAATCAATTTTTCTGGTTTTTGATCGTTGGAATAATGCTCCTTCACAAACAGTCGTATACAAACTTTATTTTTCCAAACATGTTCTCAGAAACCAAGTCAGAAGTTTGAAATGTTCCACGACCACAAAGGTAAAATAATGATAATAAAAACATTCTGACTTATGTCAAAAGCAAGTCTGGAAAAAACATGACATGGTAACAGATGGGTAAAATTATTAAAAAAGGAATTTATTTTCAATGTGATTTAGTTCTAAATTTGGGCAGCTTGTTTTCAAATCTTCTCTAGAATTATATTTCGCTATTGAAACCAGTTAAGTATAAAGATATCGCATTTTAAGAGTAGAAATAAATTGCGGATGCTGAAAAGAAAACAAATGAGGAAATACTAAAAAACGTGGAAGAAATTAAAACACAAAATAAATTAAAAGAAACAAAATAATTATTCATATGCTGCTCATCATCACTCTAGTCTGCCAAAGTCGAAACCTAACTTCATTTATATTCGGATATCGGATCAAAGGAACTGATCACGTATGTATAATTATTTTCAAACCTGCTGCGAAAACATCAAGGTTGATAAAGTATACACCTACCCTTTGTGTCCCACTAACACTTTTTTTATATCAATGCCTATATTCGAAAATTTATTTGGCGTATTTCTTCGAGCGAAACAATCGAAGCATACATTTCGTGCCACCTGTATTTCAAAAATTTGGCCTATTTCCTACCAAAGCGTTAACATTGACAAGTTTATGGAACGCATTTCAGACGAGATAAAAAAATGATCAGTTCAATATCCGAAAAAATGTCTACTCTCCCATTCTTACCATTTTTTTCGATTGAATTCCAAAAGCTGGTAAGAATCTGTTCTGTATGGAATTCGAAAGCAATTGACAGAACGATTTTCTTTTCAGGAGACAATTTTAGAAAACTTTCGAGACGCGGTAGCCCATTTGAGCGAATCGCTTAGCGACCGGAGGGTTGTGAGTTCGAGACTCTATCCAAGCAATAACCGTCGTATACAGTGGAGGGAAAAAGAAACAAACCACCCATCTTCATTCGAGCAATTTAAACAGTAAAAAAAATTCAAAGATGGCATTTGACAAAAACGTTTTTTATAAATTTAAATTCATAAAATTTCCATAAGAGGCCGTCATTAAAACGAGCACCATAATTTCCAATGGGAACCCCCAATTTCGACACACAATTTTGAATCTATATCAAAATTTAACCTCAGATAGCAAATTTCATGTCATTAGGTCTTACCGTTTCGAAGTTATGAGAACAGAAAAATTGGAGCTCCTAATGTTAAATCAGTCTCTTACACTTTTATACATATATTCCTAAATAATATTTCTATAGTGATGATATTTCGTACCATTACCGCGTTACTGTTAAACAACCCAAACAAAATCCATTTAATATTTTATTTAAAAATTGTTTTTAGTATGCAATAGTTATTAAATTAATATTTGAAAAAACTATGAATTGGGACCTTGTTAAATTTTGATAGGATTGGATTCAGAAGAATTTCTGGGTATGGCCATGCGAAATTTCAGCTCATTACGATAATTTTCCTTATCGCGATTTTAAAGGGCAACAAAAAGTCAAAAGTTAGTTCTTAAAATATTTTTTTCCCGTTAAATACAGCCGCAACAAATTACGTGTCTCATGTTTGTGTCCCAACTGACCACAGCAAAAACCAACGCTCACACGCTATAAGCTTTACACAAACTGACTACCTCTGGATTAATAAAAATAAAGAAAAACACATGCTGCGCAATTAGCCATATACCATAATAAAAGAATACATATAAACATGAAACATTAAATGAATATATAAATATATACGCAGACTCTCTCTCTCTCTCTCTCTCTCTCTATATATATATATATATATATATATATATATATATATGTGGGTTCGTAAAAGGTAAATAACTCTTAAAGTTTAAATTTAAGTTTAATTACAAAATTAATGTATTTACAGTATATTTACAAACATCTTTGACAATTAAGAATATCCGACAACTAAGAGGCCATCTGCCTAAAAAGTCATGGGCCGTCTGCCCAACTGCTAGCTTCGGTGTCTGGGGGAACATCTGTCTCATTGCTGCGGTCGCTTCTGAGCGGACGCTTCCTCTAGGTGGCGTTACTGCTGCGGACGTATCAGGCTTTGGCGCGCTCGTCGCACAATCCCACAATCGGCTATCCTGACTGTAATTTCGTCCTCGAAATTCGCCATCTTCAACATCAGTAAACAGGCCATAACATTATCACATATCTGAAAATACAAACAAAAAAGAAGAAAGAAAGAGGGAAAAAAGGTTCATATATACATTTTTTTTTTACTGTTGACCAGTGGACCAGGGTTTCATGTAATCAGCTGCTGAAGTAGTTAGGCTTGGACCTTCATGATCGCCCACTTTTTCAATGGCATATCTGTCATTAGGAGACACTTTTACAACTCGATAGGGTCCCAAAAATTTAGGTTTCAGCTTAAGCCCAACTCCAAACTGCGTACGCTGAATGGCCACTAGATCTCCTACTTTGTACACTCTAGATTTTTTTCTCCCTTTGTTATACTGACGTTTATTTTCCTGTTGCAATTTGAAAATATTGTCTTTTGCTTGTTCGCGTAATTCTTCTCTCTTCTTCATCACGGACTTTTCATACTCTTCTTCCAATATATCTTTTATCTTCAGATCTTCTTTATTTTTCATTGTGATGCCAATCATCAGTTCGAATGGCGTATGCTTCGTACTTCTGGATGGTGTACTGTTTATGATACTTTGTAGACTTGGAACGTATTTGAACCATTTGCTAGGCTCCTCTATTGAAAGTTTGGTAAGAACAGGAATCAACAGACCAATAATCCTTTCTGCCTGCCCATTGCCTCTAGGAATTCCGGTTGTTATTTTACAATGTTCAATTCCCTGATCAGTACAATAATCAGTGAATTCCTTCGATGTAAACGCTGATCCCCTATCTGAAATTATTCGTGATGGGTTTCCAAAAGTAGCTTGCTGTAATTTCAGCTTTTCTATAGCATCGCTAGCCGAGGTAGATTTCACTGGGTACAACCAGACAAACTTCGTAAAGGCATCGACTACCGAGAAAATATGTTGGTATCTTTTATTCGTTGTTGGAAGGGGTCCCAAAAAGTCGATATTGTAAGTCCCAAGTGGAACGTTGTCTTTCGGCACTGGATTAAGAAACCCTTCGCCTTTTCCACGTTTTCTATTGCAGAGGATGCACTGTACGCAATTAGAAATAACGATTTCAACATGTTTTCTTGCATTAGGAATAAAAAACTGTTGCTTAAGAATTTCCTCTGTCTTGGCAGCGCCAAAGTGACCTTTGTTGTGAACGTCTTTAATGATGTTATTTTGCATCGCCTGAGGAACCATTAGTAGTTCTTTCCCATTCTCATACTTGTACACAATTCCTGCTTTAATGAAATGTTCATTGTCATGTCCTTCTTCAATTAGAGTTTTAATTGCTTTAATGTGATCATCTTGATGTTGTGCAGCTTCTATTTGGGTTGTTAATTCTCCTTGTGCACGAGTTGTTATCAACAATATGTTCCTGCTTAGGGCATCCACATGCTTCATTTGGGTGCCTGATCTATGGACAACCTCATAATCATATTCTTCGAGTGACAATGCCCATAGAGCAATTTTTGGTGTAAGCTCTTTTTTCTGCATAGTCCTCTGAAATGCAGCGCAATCGGTCACTATTTTGAACTTAGTACCCAACAAGTAGTAGCGAAACTTTCGCAAAGCCTCGATTACAGCCAGTACTTCCAATTCGTAAGAACAATACTTCTCTTGTTGAGGAGTAGTCTTCTTGCTCATGAAGTGAATGGGATGAAATTTCCCATCATGAGCTTGCTGAAGCAAAACAGCTCCAAAGCCGTGGCTACTAGCATCCGTATGTAATTCTAAGGTTGCTCCTTGCCTAAAGAGATGCAATACCGGACTACTTGAGAGAATTTCCTTTAGCCTTTCAAATGCTTTGACTTGCTCAGAGCCAAATGTCCATTCGACATTATTTCGAAGCAGGTCACTTAATGGTTTTGCAATTCTTGAAAATCCACCGACAAATTGTCGAAAGTAAGAGCAAAGACCCAAAAAACTCATGACTTGTTTTACATTTTTCGGCTGGGGAAAATTTTTCACAGCACGCGTCTTGGATGGGGAAGGTTGAATTTTGCCGCCCTCGATAACGTATCCGAGAAATTCTATCGAATGCTGAAGAAATTGACACTTTTTAAAATTTATTATTACGCCGTATTCTGACGCAACCTTCAAAACCCTTTTGATTTTTTCCAGCCCTTCTTGTTCATCAATGGAAGGTATAACAATATCATCCATGTAAATTATTATAGTCTTGTCTCGAATTAAGTCTCTAAACACCGTGTTTATGTACCTCACAAAAACACTTGGTGAGTTACTACATCCGAAAGGTACAACATTGAATTCGTACTGTCCTTCGTGGGTGACAAATGCTGTGTAACGTGTCGAATTAGGGTCCATTGGTATGTTGAAAAATGCGTTTTTTAAGTCCAAAGTGGAAAATACCTGTGCGTTTCCCAAGCAATCTAAAACATCTTGAATTAATGGGAGTGGATGCTTATCTTTGATTAACTTTCGATTAACCGATCGATAATCAACGCACAATCTGTATGAATTATTACCCTTCTTTTTACACAAAACAATGGGTGAAGCGTAGTTAGAACAGGAGGGTTTAATTATTCCGTCTTTTAGCCATACTTGTATTTGTTCCTCAACTATTTTCTGTTCTTTTAAAGACATTCGGTGCGGTCTCTGACAAATCGGTATATCATCAGTTAAAATTAAAGTCATTTTTACTTCTGTGTCTTTAATTTTATGCGGCTTATATTCACTAATCAAAATATCTAACTCGTTTCTTATTTTAGGATCTTTTATATGTTGCAATTCAATTTCATCTGTCAAGGAAATCGGCAATTCGGATAAAGGATTAAAAGTCAAATCATTTTCTTGAACATCCTGTGCACAAGATGACGCAACGCCTATCATTGGAATATTAATGGCAGTCGCCAATAGTTCACACCTGTTTTCTTCTTTGAAAGGATGAGTCAGGGGGGAGGGGATACCAAACATCTGCCTTTCATTACTTTCGGATTCCAAAACAGTGGCTCCATTTCGGCAACTCGTTTTTGTTTTTATTCCTTTACTTCCTGAATGAGGTCCCTCAAAACGCTTAGCTTTTATTTTTTCTGACTCTTTCACTTCCGAAGTGTGTGTGAAAGAAAGATTAATAGAGTTTTCTCGAAAGCTCAAAATCCTTAAATCATTTCCTGATATTGAAATATTAAGCTTGTGAATTACGTCCATCCCAATCACAATATTGCAACACAAGTTTTCAATAACAAAAAACTCAGTGAGAATATTAAAATTGTCAATAGTAATTTCAGCACAAAAATAACCAAGTGATTTTACACTTTGATTTCCAATACCATTTAACATTATGTCACATGGGGTTAATTCTGGTGCACCAATTTGCATATAAAAATCATATTTCAAAATAGATAAATCTGATCCTGTATCAATTAAAGCATCAACATATTTACTCATAATTTTAAGACATTTATACAACTTCTTTTCATGATTACTGGACATATTAATTAAAACCTTCTTTTCTTCATTTATATCAGTTTTTACACCTTTATTACATTCGAATTTACGGTGTCCATATTCATTACACTTTAAACATTTAATTCCTTTATTCTTATTTGGACACTCAGAAATTCTATGACCAATTTCATTACATGAAAAACATTTAATATATTGGTTAGTAACACTTTGGTGAGCACGGACGATCGACGGTTTATCATTGAATTTTTTGGAGCGCTGATGACTTTGTGTTTCAGCTGATTTCATATCTCTAGCTCCCGGTCTTTTAAGATGGAATCTTGCCGCCTCGTACTCATCCAATTTATTCACTAATTCGGCTACTTTATTCAATTTCGGTAATTCATCAATAAAATGCTCGCGCATTTCAAACGGTATTTTCCTTTTGATTTGATCCGCCACTATGAGATCTTTCAATTCTTCATATTTAGAGATACTAAGACCCACAACCCATTCTTCGAAAAAATTATCTAACTCGTAGGCGAAATCACGCCAAGATGCGGTTGTTTCTTTTTTGTGAGTAAAAAAGTGCTGTCGAAACTGCTCTGGTGTTAGTTTAAATCGATTCAGTAAAAGTTTTTTCACGTGATCGTAATCATTTGCGAGCGGATCAGGCTCTCTTGCAATTAAATTTGCGATATCCAACGGTAAAAGACTCACGAGGAAAATAACCCAATTTTCTTTAGGTATTTCTATGCGTTTAATTTGTTTTTCAAACAAAGATAAATACATGCTTAAATCACAGTTTCCGTCGAAACGTGTCATTAGTTTTGAAAAGTCAGTTTTAAGTGGGGAAATAAAATCGAAACTTCCAGTACTTTTGTTTTCTAGCTGTAACTTCTTCAACTGAAATTCGCGTTCTGCTTTCTTCTCGTTTTCTTTAGCTTCCCTTTCGCGTTCAGCTTTATCGTCTCTTTCCTTTGTTTCTCGTTCAGAAACAATCCTTTTTAAAAGCGTTTTTGTTAATTCCTCACTGTATTCATCGGCTTTCGTTATCAACTTAATAAGCTGCGGAATTTTGGTTCCTTCCGTTGCTATTAGATCTAATTCCTCTATCAGCGCTAGAAGATCGATCTTGCGTGCTCCGGCTAAATACGTAGCCATGTTAGTGTCAAAATGAAAAATCTGTACTCACAGTTCAGATGAAGTATTCCTCAAGATCCAATATGCTGAGTCACGGTCCTTCACTCAAATGAAGTTCGCACCTTGAATCCGATGAGCATCAGGCGAATATTGGAATTGTCCGCGTCTAAGCGTAAAATGCGTTTCTCGAACGGTTCAGATAAAAACGGCAATCTTCGGCCTTTAATTAAATCCAGGCCAAACCCTCAAATATATGTGGGTTCGTAAAAGGTAAATAACTCTTAAAGTTTAAATTTAAGTTTAATTACAAAATTAATGTATTTACAGTATATTTACAAACATCTTTGACAATTAAGAATATCCGACAACTAAGAGGCCATCTGCCTAAAAAGTCATGGGCCGTCTGCCCAACTGCTAGCTTCGGTGTCTGGGGGAACATCTGTCTCATTGCTGCGGTCGCTTCTGAGCGGACGCTTCCTCTAGGTGGCGTTACTGCTGCGGACGTATCAGGCTTTGGCGCGCTCGTCGCACAATCCCACATATATATATATATATATATATATATATATATATAGCTTTAACTGCGTTTTCACCTATCAAAAAAGTGGAAGATCCCTCCCTCTCACCACTGGTATGCGGCCAAGGAACCGGGCTCTTCACTTGTTACTATAGGCGATAGAGCGTCTCCAGATTTCCAGATTGGCAAGTGGACACACGAAGAGTCTCTCGTTCGTTGAGGGTAGAAAAACTTATGCAGTCTGCTCCAAATGTGAAGCTCAGCAGGCCTCTGCCGAACATATCCTAGACTTGGGTCTTTCCAAAGTGGACTTATATGCTACCCCACTTCTTCTCATCAACTTTTTAAGGGTCAACAATTTATTGGATCCTTATCCTCCACTTGTCTGACTTCGTCAGACAAGTGGAGGATAAGGAACAACAACTGAGATTTCACTAGGTTCTTTTCATCTAGAACAGTATTTTGATTGAATTCGGGATCAAGACAACCACTGAGAACTCAATGTCTCTGGACTTGAAGTCATGATGAATTTCATATTTCTCTTGCCGACTCTTTAAAACATCCGCAGCATACGTAATATTTCAGCGTAGCAGTAACTGAAGCAACTTTAGCATTTCATATTTTAGAGTCCCACATGAGTTTTAGTTCATCTAATTACACAACCGATTTGATGAAACATATCGCACCCCGGCAAGAAAAGTGACACAACTCAAAATTGCAGAATTTGAGAAACATCAACTTAAAGGATACTATAAAACTTATATTAAAATAGCATAGACTTCTTTTAAATTTTAGGTAAGTATTTATGATTTTAACTTCTATTATATTCTGTAGAATAGTAATATAACCCTCTGGGTTATACTCATACACATTTTTCAATGACATAACATCAAAATTTTTATTTTTTGACTTGTGTCACTTTTCTTTCCGGGGTGCGATATCTTTAAGGATTCCAATACGTCAAAAACTTATCTTCTACTAGAACAAAAACAACAATGATTGCAACAAATGTAATTGCTCAATATTGCATCAATAAAATTATTGAATCATTGTCTGAGGTTAAATGTACTATATCAGTAGCAACAGATGCAAGTAACCACTAATCAGAGAAAATGTTTCCGCAGTTGATTCAATATTTTAGTGTTAATGAGGGTATTTTTACCAAAACGATCAATTTAGGCAGTTTGCCTAACCTGAAAGCCAGTACCAAATGTCATTTTAATATGAGAAATTTACGAGCATTCAATTTGGTTGATAAATGTATAGCATATTCGGCGGATAAGTGTAACACACATTTTGGAGAAATAAGACGTGGTAGTGGCAAACATGTGTTTAGTTAATTAAACACCGAAATTAACAGAGATTTAATCGGTATTGGCTGTTGTGAAATCGTGATAAAAGAAATAACCCTTTTTTAAAGAAATTACAAATATATATATTTACAAAACTTTTTATTGGTAGCGATAATACAGTCACAACTACAACTCATCATACGTAGAAAACATAACAGCTGAAACATGCCACTCTGACACAGAACCGTGTCCACTCTCCAAAGAAACATCCAATCAACTAAAAAGTAGTGATGGGAGTATTCGAATACAAAAGTACTCATGTATTCGATACTTAAAAGTAACCGCTGTACTCGATACTTTTATGTGAGTACCGGAAGTATTCATATGAGTACCGGAAGTACTCAAGTAGTTGTTGTTGTATTCATCCAAAGTATCGGTTACAAAAGTACTCATATGAGTACAGGAAGTATTCATGAATACAGGAAGTACTAAAGTAGTTGTATTCATCCTAGGAGTATCGGTTACAAAAGTATTCATTTGAGTACCGGAAGTACTCTAGTAGTAGTTCCTGTACTCATACAAAGTAGTAAGTACTCATCAAAGGTATTCGCATACAAGAGTACTCATGCTGGCTGTTCAAATACCAAAAGTATGTCGCTGCGTATTCGAACACCTGAGAATTCATCGTATTCTTAAGTAGCAGAAGTGTCATATTGTAAAAGTATGGATATCTATGGTTCTCGTTAGTTTTATTTTTCTTGTCTCGATTTTGCTTTTCCCAATTTTATAAATCTTGAAAATGCACGTGATGAATGAAGCGTCGAAAAATTCCATCGATTGAGAGATTGGATTTCTTTGCAAAAGACATTGAGTTTGCCTTTTATTGTTGAAAATTGTATTTAAATTTGTCAATTTTTTTAAAATTTTAATTTTCAGGCTTTATTTCTGGTATTAAAATTATCTATACAAATAAGATACTTTTATGCTCAAAATGTTTTTCTGTTTCTTCAAGTAAAATAACGTTATTATTTCATTCTTGAGATGGCTGTTACTTTCTTCAAAGTACCTGACCAGAGTAAATGGCTACAAATTCCCAATTTTTACATGCTATCTTGAAAAAATATGTGCTGCATGAAATGCTGAAAAGTTCCATCGATTAAGAAATTGGATTTAAAATTTTCTGGAAGCAATTTCCCGAATAGACAGGCTGGATTATCAGTGAAGTACACATGCTATGCCCTTTATTTTCTACAAGAACAATTTGCTGTCGGTTAGGAAAATCACTTAAGTATTATCAGTTCTATTACGTTTCTTTAATTTCTAGATTAATTCTTTTAAGTGATAGTATTAGTCTTAACAAAGTTACTTGGGGTCATTATTAAGTTTAAATGTTTCTTTCCTTTCTTGTTTACTTTTTCATAAAGGTTAAAAATTATTGCTTAAAAAGTTAATTAATTCTAAAATCTAGAATATTCTGTAAAACTTTTAAATTAGTTACAAGTGCTTTATCATTTGTATGTTGGGTTCTTTCTTGCATTTGAGTAAATGTTGTGTTGCTTTCAGTTCTTATTTGTTTTCATTTATGTTTTAAATTAATGTTTCTAAAATTTAATTGATTCTAATATCTAGTATAATCCAGTAAAACTCTTGAATTAGTAGCAACTGCTTTATCATTTGTATATTGTTTTCGATATGTTTCCCTGTTTTGCATGTCATCGTGTGTATGAATCTTAAATATCTCAAGATATATTTGAGCCGATCAACCGGTATAGTGGTTAAGGTGTTAGCCTCTAGATCGGAACGTTTCTTGTTCAAATCCGGGTCTTGGCATGGATGTTTGTAAGCGTATGGTGTAGAGGCGGCTGGTGCACCTTAAATCTGTCGTGGCCCAAAGTCTTCACATTGGGTTGGTGTAGAAGTTTGGAGAGTGGGGTGCCAGCTCAGGTGTTGCTTCGTCATCTGACCGTGGTTCAAAATCATGAAGTGTTGTCCATGGATCTTTCCCTTAAGGGACTGATCCCGGACGGTCGTCAATAGCCCATTGTGTTGCTTTAATACGACGTTAACTAAAATTCCCATTACCAAGATATATTTGAAACTGAGTCATCCAGATCAGGTTTAAAAGAATAAAAACGTAAGTGTTCATATTATGACAAAGATTTCTATTTGAGACAAGATAAGCATGATGTACATTAGATCGCTGAAGCAAGAAGTGATATTCAGCGCCTAAAGTGCTCATATTTATGCAGTAACGAGTGAAAGGCAATGCTCAAAGAGTGCGACACAAAGGCCTAAGGGAATCTTGGCAAAAATATGCTTTTAGCATAACATCTGCTGCTCCTACACAGTTATGGGACAGATTTCGGAAGGCAATGAGATTATATTCGATCTCCTTCGTTGAAGCAAATGGGCAACATATCTCAGAGCCTGTCGATAGTAAATGCCATTTCACATGCTTTTTCTGCAGCTCCCTGTTTTAACACCTATCCAGAGACATTTCAGCGCACAAAACATGCATAATCCCATTGCATTAATTTCCATTCTTGATCTGAACTCTCGTATAACTCAATTCAGAGAAAAAGGATTGATGTGATGCTTTAAAAAGGACCAGAAAAACTGTGCCTGTCCTGATGGCATTGTATATCTAATGATACATCTTTCCTCTGTCACTCACTTTATAACATATTACATCTGTATCATCACATATTGGAGGAACATGTCTTCCCTTTGGCTTGGATACACTCCTTTTTTATACCTTTTCAAAAACCTGTAAAGATCCAACAAATGCATATAACAATAAGCCAATCACACTCACTAGCTGCATGTGCTAACTTTTTGAAAAGATGGTTAATTCTCGTCTCACTTGAATCTTAGACACAACTTAGGCTCTTAAATTAGAAGCGAGATTAGATGTGTCCACCATCGAGGCCAAGAAGATACATGGTTTCATTTACGTCCTGACAATCAGTCATTAAATTGCTTGAAGATTGCCGATAGTGAACTGTTCTTAAACATTATATGTTTAGCAGCGTGTATCTACCAAAAGTAAAGAAGAGTTACACTGCTAGTTATATATACTAGTAAACTTAAGTTAATTTTTTAGTGGTATCTAAGTTCGGCACACATGTTTTTATGTTTGCTTTCTCTTTTCTTTTAGGCATTTGGAATCTGAAGAAGAGCAGTGGTTTTCCTCTCTAGCTTGATCTTTCTTGTGTTTTCCCTCCTTAAAGTTTGTAAAGTAATTTAAATGTTTGCAGTTTTCCTAATTTTAAATTTAGTTTTTCATGCATTCTATATCTAGGGTTCCTACAGGAAAAATCAGTTTACATCGTAAACTGGTTATTAAATTTAGAGGTGAGAACCTCTGCTAAAGAGGATTAGAGCTCTTGGCGATACCTCTATAAAAAAAGTGCATCATGATTCCTACCCCATGGGTGATGTGGAAATGGAATCGTTCATTTTAGGACATGTTTTAAGTTACAGAATATAATTGTAATAGCTTTTAAAACATCAAATTGGTGTATTCAGTCTGAAATATACTTATTAAAAATGTAGATGGCGTTGCCTATAAACGGTGCCCTGTTATGTAACATTAGTGAGTATTGTTAGTAGCAGAAAAATTCTCAAACAAGACAATTGTGTCCAAAGTGCCTTCCTTGGAAGAGAGAGAAATTAGACACCAGAAGAAACAGCCCCTGAACAATACTTGTTCCATTCTCGGCATTTACATTAATTAGTTGGTTATTGTACTGACACTCAGCCGTGGATGACATGTTCTTAAGATCTGTGGGTTTAACAAAAAAATACTAATTTATGGTTCTTTACACTTAAGCAAATCCAATTAAAATATATAGATTTTACAAGCTTGGGTGTTTTTATTCAATTGATTGGAATAAAAATATTTACTCAAAATTTAACACCAAATGGTATTTTAAAAATTTGAAATTAATATAGTTAAGAAACATTAAGTTCACAATAATAAGCTTTAAAGTTTCTAAAAATTTCAAATTTAATAAGAATTCAGTTTAACCACCCTAGTGGTTGCAACGAAAAACATCAAGTACAAAAAATATCTGATTACAAGATGAAGATTGGGTCAGTTTTCCTCTAGTTATGAGATATATCGTGCATCAAGATACGGTCAGTTTTGCTAATGAAACAAATCTCATCGAACATGACCACCCTGACGTTTAATGCGAACACAGCACTTGGGAGTATTACTGTGACTGATTTGAAATAATATTCAAAGAAAGCACGGAATAAAAATAAAGCCATTATGAGACCTTGTAGACGAGGACTAGAAATAAAGTACTATTTTAATTGAATTTTCAACGTCTCACCGAACAGGTTTCTGAACTATGAAATAAGTTATGAAACGATGATAAATGCCCTCCTATTTTGTCATTGTAAGAGCCCTATATTGCTCAGTATGTGAAGCAAAAATCCTGACATGATAAAAATTTAATATGTATATCGTTATTAATATTACTACCTAAATATTGGAATTACAAATTTTTACTAGTTCAGTGCAAGTGTAATATGTATTAATTTAATTGTCTGAACTTCAACAAGCAGATTTTAATCTTATTAAATGTGAATATACCATATTGAAAAAAAAATTAAGAATCGAAATAAGGGCTAAGTTTACAGAAATATTTTTAAAGTTTCAGATCCTGGTATTAAAAATAACACTCTTACATCTTTTAAAATATTTTTAGAGTTTTGTAGAAAAAGAATTTTTGTTCTTATATTTGGGGTTCCCTTCAAAATAAAAGTTTGTCTTGTTTCCTGTTGAGTGATTATTTCCTCAAATTATAGTAGAAAACCAAATCCATAAAATGCAAAAACTTAAATTAAAAAATGATATGTAAAATCGAGATAAAAATTAAAAAATTCGGCAATTTGTAAATTGTATTTTGGTTTTACAAAATACAGTTGTTTTTTAACAAGTTCAAAAAGAGAAATAATAGTAATTTTCATTTAAACAAAATTTTTAAAAATTTATATTAATAAATCGGAAGAAAAACAATGTTCAAACATTTAATTTAGAAAACATTCAGAGTTTTGTGAGAGAAAAAAACCCAATCCTTTTACAAAGCAAAAAAAAATCAAACTAATTTGATTTTTATTATTTTTTGTTTAAGGAAGCATAGTCCTAGATCTGGATTCGAACCGCGTTCCGTGTTACTCCAAATCCGTGCTTCTAACCACTATACCAAGTAACACGTGACATATTAAGTTGTTTTACAAATAAAAGCCATATATCGTAATTCTCAGATTCTTATATCGATTAATCGTTTTTTTCGTGTATTCGAATAGTACTCGATACTTGAAAGTACTCGATTACTAAGTACTCGATACTCAAAAGTACTCGATTCTGCCCATCACTACTAAAAAGCAGTTTTCAAAAACAACATTTCACCAACGTTATACATAAAAGAAATAATAAACTTCCGGGAAAACCATTTAAGATCACATAAATATGTCAAAAGAAAAGATCTCCTTTCCAAGAGTAATAAGAAGTATAAATAAACACAGGAAGTATCACAATGTCTTGGAATAAGGAAAAAGAAATACTATCATTATATTTAAAAGATATTCCGGAAGTATACGTTACAACTCTTCCCCCCTTAGAATAACTTTTTACCCTGTAAAAAGTTACCATAACTTTAAAAAAAACTAAATTCTACAAAATTTTATACAAATATTTACAAACATACATACAACTGCCAAGTTACCTAAATAAACTATAAAAATAAACTCAAAGGACATTTTGGCAACTTAGAACAGTCGGCTAAGGCTGTCAGCATTTTGGTGTTTTCTGCCCTGACGATGGATTACCTCATAGTTCCAGGGCTGAAGTGTGAATGCTCGAATGTCTGTCTTAGTGGTTGAAATAGAAAATTTTTGGCCTGAAAAAAAAGCCTGAATTTTCAACTCATTAGGGGACCTCTCACCCTGTCCCACATAATGACCCAAGTACATCTCCTTCTCTTGGGCAAATTTGCATTTGTACTTTTCAGACGAGGGCCCGCTTTAGTTATTATCTCCAAAACACAATTCAGACATTCGAGCATTCCTTGGATTAGCCGGGTATTACCGCTAATACATCCCAAACTTTTCTGTTATTGTGGCTCCTTTGACCGAAATCCTGAAGCGAAAAGTCAAGAAGTCCGAAATTAAGTGGACCAAAGAATGTCAACGGTCTTTTCAAGAACTAAAGAGGAGGCTAACCCAGAACCCTATTCTGTATGCTCCTAATTTTAATGCCCCGTTTAACGTTCAATGTGATGCCTTGGATTTAGACATGGGTATAGTGTTATCCCAGAAGACAGAAAAGGGGGAGAAGCATCCTATTCTGTTTCTCAGCAAGAAGTTCTCAACCGCAGAGCGAAAATACGGAACTACCGAAAAGGAATGTGCCGCTATTGTGTTTGCTGTCAAGAAGCTACGATACTACCTAGATGGACCTACCAAGTTCTTTATCCAAACTGATCATAATCCTCTAGTTTGGTTAAAAAAGAACTCTGGTGTAAATCCGTGACTCATGAGATGGGTTCTTGCACTGCAGCCCTGGAACTATGAGGTAACCCATCATCAGGGCAGAAAACACCAGAATGCTGACAGCCTTAGCCGACTGTTCTAAGTTGCCAAAATGTCCTTTGAGTTTATTTTTATAGTTTTTTTTAGGTAACGCGCGCGCGCGGCACAGTTGTATGTATGTTTGTACATATTTGTATGAAATTTTGTAGAATTTAGATTTTTTTTAAAGTTATGGTAACTTTTTACAGGGTAAAAAGTTATTCGAAGGGGGGAAGAGTTGTAACGTATACTTCCTGAGTATCTTTTAAATATAATGATAGTATTTCTTTTTCCTTATTCCAAGACATTGCGATACTTCCTGTCTTTATTTATACTTCTTATTACTCTTGGAAAGGATATCTTTTCTTTTGACATATTTAAGTGATCTTAAATGGTTTTCCCGGAAGTTTATTTTTTCTTTTATGTATAACGTTGGTGAAAAGTTATTTTTGAAAACTGTTTTGTAGTCGATTGGATGTTTCTTTGAAGTATACACACGGTGCTGTGTCAGAGTGGCATGTTTCAGTCGCTATGTTTTCTACGTATGATGAGCTGTAGTTGTGACTGTAATATTGCTACCAAATTGTAAATACATTTTTTTTATTCTTTAAAAAAGGGTTTTTTCTTATCACGATGTCACACACCCCTCATATGAAAACTATTGGTTAAAAGACGCTTGCTCTTAAATCTAACCTATCTTCACTCATTGGACGCCATAGCCACCTCTCACTGAAAAACAAAACCCTCATTTATAAATCTATTATCCGTCCCACTATCCTCTATGCTTCCCCTGTTTGGGGCTCCACATGTAAAACTAATATCAAGTACCTTGTACCGTCATGTAAGAATTTGACGGACAGCTGATTTAAAATTAAACTATTTATTTACATAAATATTTACAAGATAATTATGGGCACAGCCATCGACAACCGAAACCTGCCTGAAGCCAAAGTAACACAATTGGCAAAACAGAGACGTCTGTCTCTCGTTGAATCTCGAGTCCGAATCTCCTCAAAATCCACGTTCGCTTCGCAGAACCGCCGCTGACAACGAGAGGGGGGTGAATTCCGAGCCCTCTAGAGATGTTTATGTTCTCTGCCGAAGAGAAACACCCCCACACAGCTGCGAAACCGTCTGTCATGCCGACTTGAGTCCCCCACCGCAAAAACTTGGAGGAGCCGCACGTGCAAAGACTAAAATTGTTTTCGCATTCCGAAACATTCCAGCGTCCACGTGTTAGGGAAAAGGGTCGGCAAGTACCATATGGTACAACCGCCCCCACTACTGAAAAAACTTTTCCCAAAGGTGAAAAGTTTTCAACGTACGCATCCACAGACGCACGGATAATCACCCACTGGCAATTCAGAATAACAGATCACTTACCACCACCATATCCTGAAACCGTGACTCAAGAATATGTGTAAGGCAAGTTAAATCCAATCAATTTAAAATTCATATACCGGAGTAACTTTCTACTCCCTTACAGTATGGTCACTCAAGGCTCAAATACCAAATTAAAATAAAAACAAAATAAACACCAAACTTAAAACTAAAACCAAATCACATTAACCACATCACATATAAGAATTTCGTTAAGCGAAACCCAAAATTTCAATACACAATACGAACTATAATAATACTTTCATTAAACCAACCAAAATACACCAAAACATATATAAAATATCAATCTTGTTAAGCGAAAACCAAATTCCTAAGTTTCACTCAACACACGTCATGAGTTGCAATTTTAAAACTACAAATCTTCGACAGTGGTTTAGAATGACAGAGTGAAAACATCCTAAACACAAAATCAATTTCCGCTCTACACAAAGCATAATTTAAATTTGCACGTAGCTTTCAGCGAAAAGTACTCGAATGAAGAACATAGATACAAGAAATCAATTCCACCATACGCAAAACATAGTTTACAACTTTTAACATTTAAAATCCTCGGCAAAAGATACTGATATCATTGAATGAATATTTCATAATTACAAGGCTACCAATTTCACTCCGAGCAAACATGATTCACAATTTTAGCACTTAAAATCTCCAGAAAGAAAAAGAAACATTTAAGTGAAATGCCCATAACTACAAAAATCTCCATTTCACTCAACTCAAAACATAATTCGCAATAATATTACACTATACAACACAAATCTTCCTCAATTACATTTTATTTAGCTCTGAATTTTCGTGAAAAGCGCGACTCAGACTGTCGGCGTTCAAGTGTTTTTTTTTTTTTTTCCTTTCCCAGATCGGTGTTCGATCTCGGAATTTCCAATTTTTTTGGTCGATGCATTGCCAAAATCATTAATACCCTCCCGATTTCACATTCCTGCCAATCTCGTGACAATTTTATCTGGGGTCCTAGCCATTTCTCATACCGCAAGGTGTCTGGGGTTTTTATACTCTTCCCGTGCACCAATTCTGCCGGGGCGTAAACGCTGCTCACGTGTACCGTGGAAAACACTAACGGTGTAAGTTGTGGGTCCCAATCTGATCCGGCTCCGGAACCTAACTCTAAAGGTCTTGGCTTCACCCCTTCACTCACTAGCAACTCTTTTCTTTTCCCCTTTTGGCCCACGTGACCTATTTCAAAAGTTTCCTCCTGAACGGAAACGGACACCTCTAATTCTTCTTCTAACCCTGGGCCACCTTCCGTTATCTTTCCCTTACTGCTATTCGGTATTTCCAGGAAAATCATTCCCGTCGTTTCACTTGCTACCCCCACTGGAAGAACCAACGATTCTTCCGATCGCACCTTTGCGATCGCGGTCTGGATTACCACCCTCGGAGAGCATAACTTGGCTACTTGGGGACTTACTTTCTCCCCTCCAGAAACAACGTCGTCTCTCTGCCCCTTTAGTTCTTTTTTCTGGTCGTTAGCCTCTGTCATAGGAAGACTAATAGGCTCGCCCGATCTCAACTCCGCGTCGGTCTTATTTATCACCAACGGGGCCGCAACATTTTCTCCACACTTCTGCAAGCGGATTTCAACTGTATGACTTTGCTCAGATCTCTTTTGTAGATACGGCATCAGTAATGCATGTTCGGCCTCCCCTCCGAGTCGTCGATTTATCGGTTCTACAAACACCATTTTCCCCAACCTCGGACAATTTGGCCTCAAATGGTCGCTCGCGTTGCACTCAAAACACCGCGGCATAAGTCTCCGGTGTGGCGTTTTTGGTACACCACACTACTACCAATGGAGTGAGACTCAACGGTTTTCGTTTGATACAATTTAATTATGTCAAGAGAAATTTTACATCAACTACTATGTACAATGAATTTTACAATCGATGACAAACAACCCGATTGTTCCTGTTCAAACAGTAAGTTTCAAACTATCACAGTTTGTCTCGTTTTCAACGGGGTTTGATGTCCCCGTGTAATTTTTGCAGCGAGCTACCTCCTTCACCACCTTCCTCCGTGGCTTCCCTAGCTCGAGTCCCCTTTCCTTCTTCCCGGGGCAACAACCTTTTTTTCTCCGCGTCGCCTCTGTTTCCAATTCACCTCCCACTCAAGGGGTCTCAGATCCCCCACATGTGCGAAAAAACCGACAACCGGCGGTTCTTCAAAAAGCCCCGCTGTCTGGTGGAAATCGGGGTGAACAAGAAACAGAGGCCGACAATGAGTTGTTTCCACACATGTGGCTGTCGGCTCCCTTGTAGACTACGATCTCACAACACCTCCCCCCATAAAAATCAAATTTCGGGGTCAAGGAAAAATTTGATTCTAGGGGCGAAATGAGCCATCCTAAAGTGAGATCTGAGAGGCACAATCTTCCCTCTTAATCTCACCACAACCAGAATTAACCAATATCATTAAAACAAAACAAAAAATCAGTTTAAAGACAATCCGAAACCATAGGCTCAGTTTTGCAAACCATTCAAGTAAAGAAAAATAACATAAGTTTACAAAAAAACACACAAAACAAAAATAACTAATCTTACTCTAATTTGCTAATATTAAAAAAAAAAAATCTTACACTGAAATAACAAAGACAAATATAGCAAAACTAAGGTTGCTTATATACATCAAAATTTAGACTTGGGTTACTCATCCTGTCTACTTAACCCATCCGCATTTCCGTTTCGCTTACCAGCACGATGTACAATTGTAAATTGAAATTGCTGAAGACATAACGCCCATCTAGTGAGACGTGCGTTTGTACCGACCATTCTCTTTAGGAACGTAAGGGGGTTATGATCTGTCTCAATCACGAATTTTTGCCCATCTAAGTAGTGTCTCAGTTTCTTCAAACCATATACAATAGCCGCTAGTTCCCGCTCTATAGTACTGTAATTTTTCTCTGCTTTAGAGAACTTTTTGCTTAGATACAATACTGGGTGTTCTTCCCCATTCAGTCTCTGAGACAGGACGATTCCTGCTCCACTAGCACTTGCATCAGTCTGCATGACAAATTCTTGACTATAGTCCGGAGCATATAGTACTGGGCTTCCCATCAAACTTGATTTCAAAGCCGAGAATGCTTTTTCACATTCCTCGGTCCAGACCACTTTTCCTCTCTTTTCCCTGCCTTTCAGGGCATTTGTCAGAGGAACCGCCATGACACTATAATCCTTGACGTATCGCGAGTAATAGCCACAAATCCCTAGAAAAGCTCTAATTTGGGTTTTGGTCGCAGGAGTAGGAAATTCCCGAATAGCTTGAATTTTAGCTTCGCTAGGAGACCTTTTTCCTGACCCTACCTCATGACCTAAAAACTTCACGTGATCTTGGGCAAAACGACATTTTGCAGGCTTCACGGTCAGTTTTGCCTCTCCTAGCCGTTTTAACGCGCTTCCCACATCCTGTACATGCTTTTCCCATGTTGGGGAAAAAATCGCGATGTCATCGATGTATGGGGCCGCAAAACTTTCTAACCCTTCCAAAACTTGGGCCATCAATTTGCAGAAATAAAATGGAGCATTTATTAGCCCAAACATCATTTTCTTCGGGAGATATGCCCCAAAAGGAGTTACGAAAGCTGCGTATTTCTGTGCCTTCTCAGTGAGGGGTATCTGAAAATACCCTTTTGTCAGATCCATTATCGTTATAAAAGGAGCAGCGCTCACTTTTTCCACCACCTCCTCTATATTTGGCAAGGGAAAAAATTCAGTCCTGGTGATGGCATTCAATCGCCGATAGTCCACACAGGGTCTAGGATCTTTACCTGGGCTTTCCACTAATATCATGGGCGATGCATAGTCTGATTGCCCAATTTCTATCACCCCAAGCTCCAACAACCTTTTAATCTCCACCCTTAAAATTTCTATTTGTCTAGGGGACATTCGATAGGGTTTCGCCCTAACCGGCTCCGAACTAATAAGTTCAATATTCATTTTTACTAGATATGTGTTACCGGGATCCGACGAAAACACCTTCTCGTGCTCCTGTAACATTTTGGCAAAACGATCGACTTGCTCGGTATTTGCCCTCTCTTCTAAAGTACTTCCCCGGATCATTTCTTGCAAGTCAAATTGAGTGGGATTAGGTAAAGGGTACGGGATTTCGGCCTCTTGCTCAATCTCTTCCAGCCCTTCATCCATAATAAAATTTATGTAATCAGCTCGCTTGTGATATGGCTTCATTAGATTAACATGATAAATGGTTGTCTTTTCCCTTTTTTCGGGTATATCTATCAAGTAGTTGGTTTCCGAAATCCGACTCGTCACCGTGCCAGGTCCTATCCAATTTACGGCCATTTTGTTTGGTTTAGACGTAGCCAAAACCAACACTTTATCCCCTACTTTAAAAACCCTGGACACTGCGTTTTTGTCATACCAGGCCTTCCTTTTTTCCTGAGTTTCCGACATCGTCTGTACCGCCAACTCCTGACATCTTTTCAGCCTATTTACCAATCCCAAAATGTAATCCACCACATTTTGATCCGACTCTTCTGGTGCTAACCAATTTTCATATACAAGTGTTTGGGGGGTTCTCAAATTTTTCCCGTGAACTAACTCGGCGGGACTAAAACCGGTGCTTTCGTGAGTCACCGTACGTAAAGCAAATAAGGCAGCCGGCAGATTGTACTCCCAGTCTTCTCCAGTTTCCAAACACAGTACCTTTAAAACCCGTTTTACCGAAGAATGGAACCTTTCCACAGGGTTACTCTGAGGATGACACACGGAGCTATGTGTAATTTTTATACCAAATCTGGAAAAAAATTCCGTGGTCAAAACACTTGTGAAAGAGCTCCCCAAATCACTCTGAACTTCCCCAGGGAAACCCGTTCGTGAAAAAACCGTGAGCAAAGCCGTTATCACACTCGTTGACGAAATATCTTCCACCGGAATGGCATCTGGATATTTTGATGCCAGACAGATCGTCGTAATTAAATACCGGTTGTTCTTATTACTAAGCGGAAGAGGACCGACCGCATCAATATTAATTTTAGAGAAAACTTCCGATATTATAGGTACCAATTTCAATGGGGCCTTTCGTTTATCCCCGCTTTTTCCTACCTTTTGACAAGAATCGCATGCTCTCACGAAACTCTCGATGTCCTTATAACAATTTGGCCAAAAGTAATAGCGCAACACCCTGTCTTTGGTTTTCGTTGTACCCAAATGTCCCGAAATTTCATCATGACAAAAAGCCATAATCCTTTCCCTAAACGGAACTGGAACGCACAGTTGAATTTTTTCCCCACCCCGCTTGGATACGGATCTTCGAACTAATTTTCCCGCTTTTTCTTCAAATTCTCCTTCCTCCGGGTGACTAATACGCTCCCAGTATTTTCTTAACGATTCGCAGTTCCTTTGAGCGGTTTCAAACTGTTGTGAGGAGATTCCAGCTAGCCCCGTCTCGCACATTTCCCTATCCGGTAACACGATCCCTTCACCGCTTTCTACTATGGGGGAAACAATTTTTTCACCCTTCTCGATAAATTGTCCCTTATCGTCTACTACCTTCGAGGAATCTTTTTCCCTTCGTGTTTTTCTTCTGGTCCCTTCCGACGGGTCGAAGACGTTTTCCGCCGAATCTGTTTTAGCTTTACTCCGCGTTATAACTGCATTTAAAGGGACTGGGTTTTTTCTAGCCTCCTCAATTAATTGAGCCGTTTTATTTCCCAGCAAATAAAATCCTTGGTCTAGTTCGTCCGCTTTAATTGCAACTTTAGTAGTTACAGTACCAAAGTCTCCCTGCAACACAACTCTAGATAAAGGTAAGCATTTACATTCGGTATCTAAGGGTTGTCTCACCCACGTGACTTCACCCGTAAAATCTTCAACGTTTACCCAACTCTTCACACACACATCTATGCAACTACCCGTATCTCGCAAACAGTCTTTTTCCACTCCATTTACATTCAATTTGCTCATAAAGGGATTAAAACTCTCATTTAAGCCACTCCCCGTTTCTAAATTATTTACACTCTCTCTAAAATTCTTTTTAAAGGTTGGACAATCAGGTCTAATGTGCCCGGGTTGATTGCACTGGAAACAAATTATTTGTTTTTTTCTTTCGAAAGTCCTATTTACATCTTTCCTAGACATTTCTCTCTTTTCCGGTTTTTCCTCTCTAGTTTGGATTTCTCCCCTGTCTTTATTATTTGCCGAAAAATGTCTTCCCCCTCCAAATGCTCTCTTTTCCCCTGGTTTGGCCTCAATTTTCTTGAAGGTTCGTCTTACACTTTCGTAATTATCCAATTTTTCGGCTAACTCCGTAGCTTGCCTAAAATCTTCCCAGTTGTCTAAATAATGTTCTTTAACTTCAACCGGTACCCTCTTCTTAATTTGTTCTGTGAGCATTAATTCTTTAAGCGCATCGAAATCTCCAACCTCCACTGATTCTAACCAACTTTCCAAATAACCCCTGAGCTCATAAACCAGATCAGACCATAACGACCCTGATTTCCTAGAGTGCTCTTCAAATTTTAAACGTAGAGCAACCGAACTCAGTCTAAATCTCTTCATCAACATTTTTTTTATGTAACCATAATCATCATTTTTTTCGATGGGTTCTTTCACTATTAATTCCGCTACATCGGCTGGCAACAACGGAATTAGCTGCGATACCCACCTATCTTCTTCAACCCTTTCTTTTTGGGCTTGTCGCTCAAATATCATAAAGAACAGTGCTATGTCTAAACTTTTAGGATCAAATTTAGGAACCAAGTCTTTCAAATTAATTTTTTTTGTGATTGTTTCTCTAGGCAGCGTACTGTTTGACTCAACACTAGCTACTTCGATTGCATGTCCTAGTCTTAACTTTTCCAATTCAAACTCTCGTTCCTCCCTAGCTATCCTATCAGCCCGTTCTTTATCCGCTATCCTATCAGCCCGTTCTTTATCCGCTATCCTATCAGCCCGTTCTTTATCCGCTATCCTATCAGCCCGTTCTTTATCCGCTATCCTATCAACCTGTTCTTCTAAAATTCGTTCCAAGAACGCTTTTGCTGTCTCCTCATCATATTCTGGCGCTCTCTCGATTGCCTTAATAATATCTTTTACTAATACCGCGTCCTCTACAACTACTTCGAATTCGGCTGCTAAAAGCCTTAGAATATTTTTCCTTTGTTTTTTAAGGAAATTAGCCATAACACTTTAAATTACTCTACAAGGTAAAAATTCAAAATAACAAAAATCACTTAAAGGATTCCAAAACTGAGTACTCCTAATCAAAACAAGATAAAACTTTACACATGAATTACATTACTTAAAACCATGTAATCAAACTAACTACACTCATACAATCCAAAAAAAAAATTTTCTTCAAAGCAAAACTCTGTCAACAAAACATTAAAAATTTTCCTCAAAATCCCATTTTCTATTGCCTCTCAGAAATTACTATAAGGTAGGACTCACCCCTTTTTCTGACTCTTTCATCTTCTGGAACTCCACACACTTGAAAGCGCAGGCACCGGGTTTCTCTGGCGTCCTTCTGGGCACAGGCGCAGGGTTTTCTAGAGAATTCTCCACTGGTTCGTTAAGCTTCCACGGTCACGAGCGCAGGGCCTTCCGGAGAACTTTCCACTGGTCCCGGGCTTTTCGACTTCCCAGCAAGGCACCGACGTTGGGCTTTCCAGAGTCTGGCGTCCTCCTGCTCCTCAGAGCTAGTTCCTCAGAACTTTAGGGTCCTCTTGGCACGTCCACTCCTTCTGTCGAGCAGTATGTCCCTTTTGGACAATCACTGGATTCCGAGCACAAGTCCACTCCTTCTGTCGAGCAGTATGTCCCTTTTGGACAATCACTGGATTCCGAGTTTATTTGACTTAAACTCTGTATCCGACCACTTGCCACCAGTTAGTAGCTGTGGCGTTTTTGGTACACCACACTACTACCAATGGAGTGAGACTCAACGGTTTTCGTTTGATACAATTTAATTATGTCAAGAGAAATTTTACATCAACTACTATGTACAATGAATTTTACAATCGATGACAAACAACCCGATTGTTCCTGTTCAAACAGTAAGTTTCAAACTATCACAGTTTGTCTCGTTTTCAACGGGGTTTGATGTCCCCGTGTAATTTTTGCAGCGAGCTACCTCCTTCACCACCTTCCTCCGTGGCTTCCCTAGCTCGAGTCCCCTTTCCTTCTTCCCGGGGCAACAACCTTTTTTTCTCCGCGTCGCCTCTGTTTCCAATTCACCTCCCACTCAAGGGGTCTCAGATCCCCCACATGTGCGAAAAAACCGACAACCGGCGGTTCTTCAAAAAGCCCCGCTGTCTGGTGGAAATCGGGGTGAACAAGAAACAGAGGCCGACAATGAGTTGTTTCCACACATGTGGCTGTCGGCTCCCTTGTAGACTACGATCTCACACCGGTCAGAAGTGTCAAATTTCCCTCCCGGGGAACTAGGCGGGAAAAAATCGTTCCGCTCTCGAGTGGGGGGGTAATTCTTCTCCCTTTCCTTCGCTGGGAAAAATGTTCTTCCCTGGGCTTTTGGTCGGGATGCCTCAATCCGTAGTTTTTCAAGCTCAAAGTTATACCGTCTTTCTCGTTCCTTATACCTTCTCTCTCGTTCCCTATCCGCTCTCTCTTGTTCCCTATCCGCTATAACCCTTTCTCTATCCTTTCTTTCTTGTATAACCCTTTCTAACGCCACTTTTGTGCATTCCTCATCGTAGGAATCGTGCGAGATGATTAACTCCTTAAGTTGGGATGTCAGTAATCCCGGAGTAACCGTTCTTTCCAAAAATTCCGCTAGTTCCTCTAGATCTTGTTTCCTACCTTTGCCCAAGTACGCCATTTCAAAAATTCAAAATTGCCAAAAAAAAAAAAAAAAAATTCAATTATTTTGCACAACACCCAATTCAATACTTTTTACGACATACCGTAATCTCACAACATACAATACAACATACCATACCATAATTTAGCAATTCTCATATACACAATACAGATTCAAAAAAAATACTTAAGCTAAATCAATTCCCTTTGGAGTGACCACACTAATTGAGATTAACAAAATTTTAGCTATTACACAATTCTTGAAACTTAGTCACAGTGACAAAATAGGGAAATGGCACTAACCTGTATCTGCTGACTTGGATCACTTGGCACCACTGTCCACAGGCTGGACCACGGGTGGAAACACTGCACTGCACTGCACTATCTTCGGCTAAAAAGCCCACAAACACACTCTTCGGCTGAAAGCCCACTGGTGTAGGTCGTCTCGACCTCTTCCACAACGCGCACAAATAGCACTGCGCCACTGACGAAAAAACGGTTCGCGATGAACCTATAATAGCCGATCAAGATGATCTCTGGACGAACCGGTGGGGAATCTATTCCCCTGATGAACAGGACTTGTCGAGCTTTCCGTCGATTCCGCTCACGCTCCGTTGAAAAGGGCCGGCAACTCGAAACCAAAACCAGAACTTCTTGCGACGAGTTTTGGTGATGGATGGGGTCGGTGACTCCGGTACCTCCTTCTCGCTTTCTCTAAGACAAGGGAAACGGTCTCCAGCGAAAGTGACAATCCGACAGCGGAAATGACAATCAGAACTTCTGGTTTCGAAGTTCTATCGGCCTTCTCTTTCAGGCAAAACGGCAGGTTCGATTTACTTGTCGAGGCTGTTTTAATCTATCAACCCCGCTGCCACCAAATTAATAAGCTGTACCGTCATGTAAGAATTTGACGGACAGCTGATTTAAAATTAAACTATTTATTTACATAAATATTTACAAGATAATTATGGGCACAGCCATCGACAACCGAAACCTGCCTGAAGCCAAAGTAACACCATTGGCAAAACAGAGACGTCTGTCTCTCGTTGAATCTCGAGTCCGAATCTCCTCAAAATCCACGTTCGCTTCGCAGAACCGCCGCTGACAACGAGAGGGGGGTGAATTCCGAGCCCTCTAGAGATGTTTATGTTCTCTGCCGAAGAGAAACACCCCCACACAGCTGCGAAACCGTCTGTCATGCCGACTTGAGTCCCCCACCGCAAAAACTTGGAGGAGCCGCACGTGCAAAGAATAAAATTGTTTTCGCATTAAGAAACATTCCAGCGTCCACGTGTTAGGGAAAAGGGTCGGCAAGTACCATATGGTACAACCTTCAATCCCTTCAAAATACTATTATCCTCCAAATGGTCAATGCCCCGTATTATGTGCGCCGTGAAATCATTCACAGAGATCTCAATATCGAACCAACTAGGGGGCCCGCCACTGCTCGCCAATCCCCGGAGGATTGCTTCGCAATCTTCATTGGTTTGTTGCGCGAACATATGCTCGCTTCGCTCGCATCAATGAAGACATGTGTCCTAGCAAAGGGGATTATTTACAAAATATATTCAAAAAAATTATTTTTCAAATCTGAATTTTTTTGCTGTTTTTCAGAAAAGATATATACAGTACCTATAGAAACAGAATTCAAATGAAAACTTTGAGCAAATTTTGACTCGAAATGTGATTGATGTTTTGGAAATTGAATACCGAGCATGTTGTTTGTTTGTACATTTACCCTTGCACTCAAGCCACCCACGCTTTTTCATTGAGTTAGTTGTCGAAAGTTGTAGTGCAAACGTCTTGTTGAACTATAAAGGCCCTGAAAAGGACCTTTTTTTAAACGGCTTCTTTGATTTCTATTGTTAACTGCAACAGCTTTACTAAAATTCATTTTTTTTTCAATAAAATTTCATCTGATAACGCTATAAAATCTATTGAAGCGCGAGGCTTCGTAATAAACAAACAATGGTACAATGTTGCCAAAACGCGATAACAAATAACGTCTTTTTTGCGTGCCACGTAAGAGAATTATATATATATATAGATTTTTGAATACATCAAGACCCTTTCAACAAAATTTTTCAATAGACTCTCCTTTGTCCCAAACCCACTTTTACAAAACCTACCATCCTATGACACCTCCCTTTTAATCTAATTAATTAAATCTCGTGTAACGTACACTTCCGGAATATCTTTTAAATGTTATGATAATATTTCTTTTTCCTTATTCCAAGATATTGTGATACTTCCTGTGTTTATTTATACTTCTTATTACTCTTGGAAAGGATATCTTTTCTTTTGACATATTTATGTGAGCTTAAATGGTTTTCCCGGAAGTTCATTTTTTTTCTTTTATGTATAACGTTGGTGAAAAGATATTTTTTTGTAACGGCTTTTTTGGAGAGTCGATTGGATGCTTCGTTGAAGTGTGGACTGAGTGCAGTGTTCGAATGGCGTGTTTTAGCCGTTATGTTTAAAACGTATGATGAGAGGTAGTTGGAACGGTGATGTCGCTACCATATTGTAAATAAATTTTTCTTTAATTCTTTAAAAAAGGCTATTTCTTTTATCACGACGTTACAGCTACCTATTAATGGTGGCATGCACTGTGATCGTTCCCATTAAATTGAAGTCTTGGACATCCCGTCCTGATTTGAGAATAAACTGTGGACATCTCGTCCTGTGTTCAGCGAAAATTTGCGTGCGTCCTGCAGCAACGAAGAAGGCCATCCGGTCTGAAGTTTTTGGACATCCCGTCCTCGTGAGTGGAATATTTGCGTGCGTCCTGCAGCAACGAAGAAGGCCATCCGGTCCGAAGTTTGTGGACATCCCGTCCTCGTGAGTGGAGTATTTGCGTGCGTCCGGCAGCAACGAAGGGGCCATCCGGTCCGAAGTTTGTGGACATCCCGTCCTCGTGAGTGGAGTATTTGCATGCGTCCGGCAGCAACGAAGGGGCCATCCGGTCCGAAGTTTGTGGACATCCCGTCCTCGTGAGTGGAGTATTTGCGTGCGTCCGGCAGCAACGAAGGGGCCATCCGGTCCGAAGTTTGTGGACATCCCGTCCTCGTGAGTGGAGTATTTGCGTGCGTCCGGCAGCAACGAAGGGGCCATCCGGTCCGAAGTTTGTGGACATCCCGTCCTCGTGAGTGGAGTATTTGCGTGCGTCCGGCAGCAACGAAGGGGGCCATCCGGTCCGAAGTTTGTGGACATCCCGTCCTCGTGCGCGGAGAATTTGCGTGCGTCCGGCAGCGGCGAAGTGGGCCATCCGGTCCGATGTTTTTGGATATCCCGTTCTGTTTCTGTGTATGAAACGTGGCCTGTTACTGCGTGTGTCCAGCAACGAAGCTTAGTCCGGTCAGTAGAATTGGGACATCCCGTCCTGTTCCTGTGTGTGAAACGCGTGTGTGTTCAGCATCGAAAGGGCCATCCGGTCCGAACTTTTTGGGCATCCCTTCCTGTCATCGTCAGCAAAGTCCAGTTCGAACTTTGGGTTCCTGCTCAAGGACTTCCTGTGTACCGTCAAGCAACTGTTCCAGATAAGTGGTTTCGGTTTTAAGTCTAAAGTTTTATGCACTATTATATTTAATGTACAATTTTACTTCTGTTTTTGTGATAACTTCCATTTATCGTAACAGGTTTCGAAACAAAAAAATTTCTTAATTGCAAATTTTGCTTTTATAATAGAAATTAGTATTGTTTTGGAATTTATGTGAAATAGAAATTTAAGAGATTTTAATCGTCGTAGATGTTTATTTATCTTAATTAATAATTTAAATTTGTTTTGTATTTGAAATGGTATTTTGATTTAATTTTTTTTTTAATTAATTTTCTTTTGAAGGTCTTTTGGGTTACAAAATTGGTTTTTGTACATTTATTTCTTTTCTATTGTTCTATTGTCTTTGAGTTATATTTCTTGTGGCTTGGCTATAAGGTAAGTCAGAATTCTGGTCAGTTTCGGTTTCGAAAAATTTTCATTTTGTACCTTACGTTATATTTGAGTCCAAAGGGGGAAACTGTTTAGAATTTAATCATGACTTATTTAGTTAAGGGAAAGAAAGAGGACTTGATCAAATTGGTGGAGGAGATAGATTTAGAAATCACCCTAGAAAAATCCATAAAACAATTAGTGAATCTTATTACTTCAAGTGAGGGATATGATGAGGAATTCACCAAAGCACTTTTTGGTAGAATTATAGAAACTCGAAAGACAAATGAAGCCCTTGAAGTGGAAGAAAAACGGAGAATTGAAGCCCTTGAAGTGGCAGAAAAGCGGAGAATTGAAGCCCTTGAAGTGGAAGAAAAGCGGAGAATTGAAGACCTTGAAGAAAAGCGGAGAATTAAAGCCCTTGAAGTGGAAGAAAAGCGGAGAATTGAAGCCCTTGAAGTGGAAGAAAAGCGGAGAATTGAAGACCTTGAAGAAAAGCGGAGAATTGAAGCCCTTGAAGTGGAAGAAAGGCGGAGAATTGAAGACCTAGAAGTGAAAGAAAAGCAGAGAGAACGAGAGTATGAGTTGGAAAAATTGAGAATAGAAGCAACTAGTCAAACCCAGCGAGGTGCAGTTGATAAATTTAGACCAACGAATCGAGACTTGACCAAGATCCTTCCGAAATACGACATGAAAGATGATATGAGTGTTTATTTAATCTTGTTCGAGCGACAGGCAACTTTGCTGTCGCTGGGAAAAGAAATGTGGGTATCTCACCTATTAAGTTTGATCCCCCAAGAGATTGCTCATATAATAGCCCGTGAACCAGCTGACCTAGCTATAAATTATGATCACATCAAAAATATTCTGTTAAAAAGGTTCAAACTAACACCAGAAAGATTTCGACAGTTATTTAGTTCACACCATAAAGCAGTTGATCGGAACTGGAGGGATTTCTATCATGAATTGTCTACTTATTTCGATGGATGGATTGCAGGTTGTCAGGTCCTTACTTTTGAAAAACTGAGAGATTTGATCATCACAGATCAGATGAAGAAAAAAACACCATCCGAATTCAAAGATATGTATCTCAGAGAATGGACAGAAATAAACTCCCCTACAGATTTGGTGGAGCTGTTGGAGAAGTTTGAAGACGTTAGACGAACTGTGAAACGATACCCTGTCTTTGCGAAAGACAAGTTCGAGGGTCGAGTTCAAAACAAGTTTGAAAAGACCGATAATCCACCAAGGAGAAGTGATACCATAAATGGTAAAGGGGTTAAGATAGAACGAAGATTTTCCGAACAAGACCCAAATCCGAAATTCGACCGCAGGAGACAGATGCGGTGTTTTCATTGCAATCAGCCTGGTCATATCCGACCAAATTGTCCAAAGTTGAAGAAACCTTCGGAAACTGTAAATTACATTTCGGACAAAGAACCTGAGAAGTACCTGGAACCGTATATCATGAAAGGAAAAATTAACGGTCAGGATATAAATTTACTAAGAGATACTGGAGCGACCATTGACATTGTGTGTCGGAAATTGGTGAATTCAGCTCACATGACGGGTGAACATGTTTGGGTACAGCAACCTTTGGACTCCAGCTCAACTTGTTTACCTCTTGCCGAAGTTCTGGTAGAGTGTGAATTGGGAAAAACACTGACTAAGGCTGCTGTGATTCCAGATGAACTAGACCGCGGACGATATATTTTAGGGAATCGGACTGCTGCCTTGTTAAAAAGGGAAGATTGTCAATCTGTGGATCAAATAAATGCAGTACTGACAAGGCATCAGAAAAAAGTGAAAGAAAGGGATGAATCTCTCTCTCTCTCTCTCTCTCTCTCTCTCTCTCTCAATCTTTAATTAAAGAATCCGAAAACCCTATCCCAGCGGAAGAATTCAGTACCTTGGAAAAAAATGAAACGGAAGCAGGGGAAGTAAGTGACGAGTTCACTCATGTGGCAGAAGATCAAGATATCACTGAATTGTTAAAAGTGGATACTGAGCAACTAATCAAGGCTCAAGGTGAAGATGAAGAGATGAGCTCTCAAGTAAAACAAATCCAAAATGGAAACCCTCCTAAAGATTTTGAACTTGTGAAAGGCCGACTTTTGTTAAAGATTAAGAAAGACAAGAGTGGTATCGAAAGGAAGCTCATCGTCGTGCCCATAGAGTATCGAGAAAAGATACTGAAATTGTGTCATGAAGGCACGTCAGGTCATCTTGGGACCACCAAGACCAAAGACAGAATGACCAAGTACTTTTTCTGGAAAAACTGTTACAAAGAAGCAGAGGACTTCGTGAAGGCTTGCGATTCCTGTCAGAGAGCTGGAAAGGCAAGGGACAAGAAAAAAGCGCCCATGACTCTTGTTCCAGTGATTACTGAAGTTTTTTCCCGTATTAATATTGACGCTGTAGGACCTTTGCCCGTGACGGACTCAGGCCAAAGATACCTGATTACGGCAATGTGTATGTCGTCGAAGTACCCAGATGCTGTGGCAGTACCAAACATAACATCTAGATCCGTAATTAATGCTCTCCTTCAGATTTTTAGTCGAATGGGTTTTCCTAAGGAGATTCAACACGACCAGGGAACCTCGTTTATGAGCGAACTCACATCGGAATTTTTTGAACGTTTCGGCATCAAGGTGGTACTTAGCTCTGTGTATCATCCCCAGAGCAATCCGGTAGAAAGGTTTCATCGTACCCTGAAACGGATTTTGAGAGTTTTGTGTACCGAAGAAGGACCAGATTGGGAGAAACATGTCCATGCAGTCTTGTTCGCCTTAAGGACAGTTACTCATGAATCCACCGGATTCAGTCCAGCTGAATTGGTTCATGGAAAAAACTTACGGACTCCCGTCACTCTTCTGTATGAAAACTGGTTACAGCCGGAAGAAGGAAATTCTTCAGTTGTTGAATATATCATCAATCTTCTCAGAAGATTGGAAAAATGTCGCAGCCTAGCCATTGATAATATGGAGGAAGCTGCCAAGAAAAGAAAAAAATGGTACGACAAAAATACCGTGAAACGTGAATTCAATGTTGGAGATAAAGTACTGGTACTGGCACCCTCACCTGTAAATAAGTTAGCGGTTCAATTTAATGGTCCTGGGACCATTGAAAGCAAGATTTCGGAGACGAACTACTTTGTTGCCCTGCCTAACCGGAAAAATTCGTCACAAATCTACCATGTAAATCTTTTAAAACCTTATTACCAGAGGCCTGAATTCATAAATCTGGTCACTACTTGTGAGGATGAAGAATCAGAGTTGGAAGAAGAATTTCCGCCTGTGGAAAACAATCCCAATATTTTTGATCTCGAGGAGATATTGAGAAACAGTGAAGTGAAAGGAAGACTGGATGACGACCAGATTGACCAGCTCAGTTGTGTTATATGTAAATATTCCAAGTGTTTCTCAAACGTGCCTGGCCTCACAGATCGTATTCAGTTTGATATCGAACTTTCTGAAATAAAGCCCCTCTGTGCGAAGCCATATCGAATGTCGGTCCGACATTCGCAGATCTTGAAAGCCGAAAAGGAATGTGCCGCTATTGTGTTTGCTGTCAAGAAGCTACGATGCTACCTGGATGGACCTACCAAGTTCTTTATCCAAAATGATCATAATCCTCTAGTATGGTTAAAAAAGAACTCTGGGGTAAATCCACGTCTCATGAGATGGGCCCTTGCATTGCAGCCCTGGAACTATGAGGTAATCCATCGTCAGGGCAGAAAACACCAGAATGCTGACAGCCTTAGCCGACTGTTCTGAGTTACCAAAATGTCCTTTGAGTTTATTTTTATTGTTTTTTTAGGTAACTTGTGGCAGTTGTATATATATGGTTGTAAATATTTGTATAAAATTTTGTAGAAATTAGTTTTTTTTTGAAAAGTTATGGTAACTTTTTACAGGGTAAAAAGTTATACTAAGGGGGGAAGAGTTGTAACGTACACTTCCGGAATATCTTTTAAATGTTATGATAATATTTCTTTTTCCTTATTCCAAGATATTGTGATACTTCCTGTGTTTATTTATACTTCTTATTACTCTTGGAAAGGATATCTTTTCTTTTGACATATTTATGTGAGCTTAAATGGTTTTCCCGGAAGTTCATTTTTTTTCTTTTATGTATAACGTTGGTGAAAAGATATTTTTTTGTAACGGCTTTTTTGGAGAGTCGATTGGATGCTTCGTTGAAGTGTGGACTGAGTGCAGTGTTCGAATGGCGTGTTTTAGCCGTTATGTTTAAAACGTATGATGAGAGGTAGTTGTAACGGTGATGTCGCTACCATATTGTAAATAAATTTTTCTTTAATTCTTTAAAAAAGGCTATTTCTTTTATCACGACGTTACACTCGCAAGAGACCCAAAACCCATCTAGATCGTGACTTCCAAACTTTTCTCCCTCGCAAAAAAACGTCGGTGTGGTGAACTCAGGGACCCCTTGGACTCGCCACACTGACATTATTATTTTTTTTTCTCTCTCCTCTCCATCTTATCACCACAAACTCCCAAATCATCACAACAGCTCATTCATTCTGCCACTTCTTTTCGGTACTGATTGGTCGCCCTTCCTCTTTGTCTCCTCCCCCCTTTGGAACGTGAATTGGACTCCTAATTGTATCAATTATTAAACTCTATCGTCTATCACAATTATTTACCTTTTTCATAGTGCATTGTCACTACCTTCAACTTTCTTCCCTCATTTTTAAGTTTACAATCATTAAATTCTTTATTAATTCTGATGTGGAGGTTCGCAGTTCTCTGCATGGTACTCCGTAATTGATACGTCCGTTCCGTTCCAGGAAGTATCGCAATGTCTTGGAATAAGGAAAAATAAATACTATCATTATATTTAAAAGATATTCCGAAAGTATACGTTACACTGTCCAGTTCACAACTCTGTAAAACACGAACTGGAAACTTTGATGTTTGATGAGCATTCAAATCTCTCTATATTAAAAAAAAAGTTACCGCCGCCGCAGGATTGAAAGCTGTGTTGTTTAGCTCGATTGTTAGACGGTTTCCCGAGAAAGTACTCATCAGAAAAAAACAAAATTAACATGGTTTGTTCTTCATCGTATTCCCTGGGTAATTATTAAGATTTTTTTTCCGATGCGGCTATTAGTTTAGGTTTTATTAAGTGTTAAAGTTGAAGAAGTGAAATTTCTTCCGAAAGTGAGCAAAACACATACAAATTTTCAGTCTTCAGCCGTGAGATTTTTTTAAAGAGTACCTTTCAACGTAAATTTTTGCAGCTCGTCGAGTTTTTTTTTTTTTTTTTTTGAAATTTCAATTTGGTTTTTGATGATAGTTTTTTGAAATTCGGGAAAAATCGGGACATTTTTGTTACTTTTTTTTAAAACTGCCGTATCTATATTTTATATTACTATTAGTTTTTAATTTTTAACATATCGTAGTATACCTCAGAATGTACCGTTTCTTACGGTACTATTATTTTTGAAATCGGTTAATAATTAAATTGGATGCGATCAAAAGTTGGTCGTACAAAATTCGGAATCTGGATATTTTCGCTACGTTTTGTTAAAACCGTTATATCTACAGCAACAACAATTATTTTTTAAATGTGAGAACATTACTGCATACATTACATTACACTTTATCTTATAGTATAATTATTTTTCAAATTGGTTAATAAATAAAATCGATGCAATTAAAAGTTGGTCATACAATTTTCGGAGCTTTCAGATCGTAATTTTCGATACAAAACTAAAACTGTCATATCTATATCGTATTACTATTACTTTTTAATTTTGAAAATATCGCAGTATACCTCAGAATGTACTCTTTCTTACGGTACAATTATTTTTTAAATTGGTTCATAAATAAATTCGATGCAATCAAAAGTTGGTAGCACAAATTTCGTATTTTTTAGTTCGCATGGCAGGTTTCTCTCGCAGACGAAGGTTGTATTTTTGAGTATGGGGTTTGCCAGAAATCGAATTTATTGTAGCAACAATTGCCATAAAAACCATTTCTTTTATTTGTCGAGGAAAAAGGCTCGCTTTTTTTCCTCTGTTCTCAGACGGTTTACCGAGAAAGTACAAAGTACAGATCGTAAAGTTTGGAGATTAACACGGTTTACTTAAAATTAAACTGGGAACAAGATGCAGACAAAAAATGCTTTTTACTCATGCGGCTATTAGTTTAGGGTGCATTAAGTGTTAAAGTAAAAAAATGTGAAATCACTTATGAAAGAGATATTGGTTTGCGTAGCAATCCCCAGGGGTCGGCGAGCGGAAGCGAGCAGGTGGCGAAGCCCTCGTTGTGACGTCATGGACCGGAAAGTGAAATCAGGATAATACGAATTATTCAGATAGTTTCACTCTGCGAAAGGAATGTTGGTTTGCGAAGCAAACCAAATGGGATTGCGTAGCAATCCACGGGGATTGGCAAGCGTAAGCGAGCAGGAAGCGGGGCCCCCTAATCATGAAAATATGTATAATTATTTTTCAATATATGCTGTACAAACGGAGTAGGTGAAGGAATTTTGTGAATATGCTGAAGTTGAATATAAGCAATTATTATATAACAGTGCCTCACGTTGGTTGTCCTTATATCCATGTTTAAATCGCATTCTACAATTTTTTACTTACCTGTCAATTAATATTTTTCTTCCAAGTCCAAACTGTCCACGAATTTTAAGACTTCTTTGAATCCGATTTCGGAGAAGCTTCATCGTGGTTCGCCCATTCAAATATGTTCTCTTTTCATAAAAATTACCAAGGTATTGGATTCAGATAAAATTTCTATGGAAACTCTGTACGTGTTTAAAATCCCTAACAAATGCGCTAGAACAGCGCATTGAAAAATCTTTCTTATCAATAAAGTTACCAGTATTGTACGATCTTTACCACACAATAGTGATCAACTCCAATCCTATTTCTCTATATTAAAAAAAAATTACCGCTGTCGCAGGATTGAAAACTGTGTAGTTTAACTCGATTCTTAGACGGTTTCCCTAGTAAGTTCCGATCAGAAAAATATGAAATTAACATGGTTGGTTCTTCATCGTGTTCCCTGAACAATTGTAAAGATCTTTTTCCGATGCGATTATTAGTTTAGGGTTTATTAAGTGTCAAAGTTGAAAAAACGAAATTTCTTTCGCGAGTGAGCAGAACACATGCCAATTTTCAGACTTAAGCCGTGAGTTTTTTTTAAAGACGGTTCCTCGCAACGTAAATTTTTGCAGCTCGTCGAGTTTTTTTAGAAATTTCAATTTGGTTCTTAATAATATTTTTTTTTTAATTCGGGAAAAATCGGGACATTTTCGTAATTTTTTTAAATTGTCATATCTATATCTTTTTATTATAAGTTTTTAATTTTAAAATATAGCAGTATACCTCAGAATATACTCTTTCTTACGGTACAATTATTTTTGAAATTGGTTAATAAATAAATTCGATGCGATCAAAAATTGGTCATACAATTTTTGGAACTTTCAGATCGTAATTTCCGATACAAAACTAAAACTGTGATATCTATATCTTATTGCTATTACTTTTTTATTTTGAAAATATCGCAGTATACCTCAGAATGTTCTCTTTCTTACGGTAAAATTATTTTTAAAATTGGTTCATAAATAAATTCGATGCAATCAAAAGTTGGTCGCACAAATTTCGTATGTTTTAGTTCGCATGGCAGGTTCCTTTCGCAGACGAAGGTTGTATTTTTGATTATCGGGTTTGCCAGATATCAAATTTATCATAAAAGCAATTGCCATAAAAACGATTTATTTTTATTTGGCGAAGTAAAAGGCTCGCTTTTTTCACTCTGTTCTCAGACGGTTTACCGAGAAAGTACGAAGTACAGATCGTAAAGTTAGGAGATTTACACGGTTTACTTTAAATTTTACAGGGAACAAGATACAGAAGGTTTTTTACTGATGCGGCTATTAGTTTAAAGTGCATTAAGTGTTAAAATAGAAAAATGTGAAATCACTTACAAAAGGAGTATTGGTTTGCGGAGCAAACCAAACGGGATTGCGTAGCAATCCTCGGGGGGCGGCGAGTTTAAGCGAGCAGGGAGCGAAGTCCTCGCTGTGACGTCATGGACCGGAAAGTCAAATCAGGATTATACGAATTAACATAGTTTCGCTGTCCAGGAGATTCACTCTGCGAAAGGAATGTTGGTTTGCGAAAAAACCAAATGGGATCTGTGAAAGGAGTGTTGGTTTGCGAAGCAACGGGTTTGACAAAATTCAGGTAGCAACGGGTTTGGCGAAATTCGTGCAGCAACGGGTGTTGCAGTTGGTTTGCGAAGCCGGGGGTTGGTGAGCGTAAGCGAACAGGGGGCGGAGCCCCCTAGTAATTTTAAAAAGTGATGCAATTAATTGCTATAAAAAGTCGTTAGAGTATATAACATCTTGGACTCGTGAATTTCAGGATTTGAATGTTTTTGAATGGATGGCACTTAAAACTGTACCTGAATGCGTGCAAATTGAAAATGCTATTTTATTTATTATTTCGAAGATAATAGATCACATTAATGTATATCAATATTGCAATTTAAAACTCTTTATAGAAAAACACGTCAATGAGGATGAATTTAAAGAAATTTAAACAATCTCAAAATGACTAGTTGAAAGAATATTTTCGATGATTGGTTTGCAAATGAACAAAGGAGCGTAATTGTCTCAGCATTGATTCTGCTAAAGCAATCTTAATAATAACCTATAATAACAAGGAAGAATCGTGCAAATATTTCTATTACGAAATTAAAAACAACAACAAGCTGCTGAGTGACGTAATGGGCTCAAACAAATATGAAAAGTATAATGTTTAGTTTCTAATACTTGAATATATATCTGCTATTATTTTGTTGTTATATGTTTGTTGTTTTAAAATTGTATTCGTATTCTTTGCAACGTTTTGAAAAAAAAGACTTAAATAAATGGTCAGTGTTTTCATTTATAAATTCGTTCTCACATTTACTAATTTTTTTCAAAATACGTAAATAATATGTTCATTAGATTTTCTTTCAGTTAGTGGTTAATATATGTGGTGAAGGCTTACCTTTCCTCACATGTTATAATTATTTTTGATTCCTCCGGGTTTTTTATTTATTGGAAAAGGAATAAAAGTAAGAATTAGATTCCCTGATTCCTTGTATAGTTGTTTTTTCGATACCGTTCCCGGCCCTCCTTCCTAAGAAAATCTTGTAAGTAGAGATTGGATTTCTCAGGCTTTTTCATTTCTTGGACAGGGTGGCAACAAAATCCTCGAAAAAAAGTTCCCTGATATTTCCCTGATTTCCATGATAGTGCGACAAAAATTTCCCTGATTTCACAAATCACTTCAGAAATGTCGGGATCCGCAATTGGTATCGATATACGGTATCCACACGACAATATTTTTAAATATTTAGGGTCAGATGGGGTAAAAGAATCATTCTCCACAAATATTTTGTATTTTTTCTCATCAGATATTTTAATTGTTATCGTGAGGGTTGGAACCCTTAATGGAACTCTAACAATAGCAATTGAAAAAAACTGGGAAAAAGAAATATTTTGACTATGAACTTTTTACACTTGTCCCTACATTATCCTAATATACTTCAACATCAAATGCAAATATCAAAAAAAAAATGGTACAGCTTCAGTTTACGTTTAAATTGGTGGCAACGATCTTGGCACTTTTTTTTTTGGCGCATTTCTAGTAGCTAGTTAGGGCAGGTTAAGGCAACCCATCAGTAAAACGATTATTATGGTTTCCATGGCAACCTCAGCAAGCGAAATGTTAAATCTTTAGGCCCGGTACACACTAGTACACACATCCAGTTTTTCAACGTGCGGCGCCGCTGAAGCAACGCAAGTGCGGTCTGAGATATATTAGATCCAATGGAGTAGTGCACACATGCCTCCGGCGCCGCTGTACGTTCACCTTGAGTGCAATTTGTACCGCAATTCCCCACGGCGCCGCAGCTCGCCGCACACGCTTCTCCGGTCTGAAGTACCTTGTTTTCATAAATAAATCGAATATAAATAATACTTAATAAATGGTTGTATCCAGTAACGTCTATTTTGTTTCAAGATATACTTTTTTTTACACCAAGTAAACCGAATAATCTTGTTTCCTTCGATAGAATATTTATCAAATGGCGCGAAATGAGTACTTGCGTCATTTCACGGTTATGTGTGCATAGTTGGAATTCGGTGACGCACGTTGAAAAATCGGATGTGTGCACCGGGCCTTAGACAACGACCGGTACAGCAGCTGTACCATCATCGCGCCAGGGCCGGCCCTAGACATTTTGGCGCTCCGGGCAAAACCTTAATTTTGCGCCCCCTCCCCGTTTTTTTTAAGTAAATCTCATGCGACCATATCAATCATCAGATAACAAGATAAGCAATTTAGCACTTAAGGCAAAATAACAAAAATTAAAATGTAGTAATTCTAACTGAACTAATATCCCATATTATAAATAAATTCTAACTAACCAAAGTAATTAAAATGCCCTTTTTCTAACTTTTCTTTCGGCAAACTCACGAACCACAGTGATTTCAAGTCTAATTTTTCACTAATTTGGTGTTCTATAGCTATCATTGCCAATCCATTGAGACGATTTTGCGTCTGCATCGTTCTGAGATAATTTTTTATTATTTTTAGTTTTGAAAAGCTTCTTTCCCCTGAAGCCACAGTGACTGGCAATGTAAGTAGAATTCTTAATGCTATGCTGAGGTTTGGTGCAATTTAAGTGTAGCGATAAACTTGAAAACTTCAACAGGGGTTTCCTTTTATGTTAATAATGACGAAACAATGCTTATTTCATCGGCTAGGTCGATGGCGTTAAGATCGCTTGAATTTCCATCAGTTAAAACTACTTCCAAATCTTTGCAATGAGCCAGTAGCTCATTTCTGGGCATGTCTTTTAGACCAAAAATATCATACAAAAAACTGAAATAATTACTGTGAGTATTTAGCAAATTATATCTGGTTTCCAAGGCATTTATTGCTTGATCTATAAAAATTGTGTGAAAAAAATAATCTATTTTATATTTTTGTTTGAGTCCGGGGGTTCCGGGTTGAGTCCGGGTTCATCCGGGCCCTCATACAAAAACGTTCTTCTTTTGCTTCTGACACGATGACGTGGTGTGGTGGTTTCGAAATTAGCTTCCACGTCAATCTCTGAAGCAAGCTCGGTTGCTTCTAAAATGATGCTTTCAAAAGCTTCATCTGATCTCAGGTTTTCAAAGAAGAGTTTGCAGTTGCTAAGCATATCAATAGCTTGTGACATATTAAAATTTACAGTTTGCAAAAGTTTGCTGATGGGGTTAATACAGGCCTCGAAATAGATTTTTTAATACAGGTGAACCTTGTGCACCTAAGTTTTTAAATTTGGTG
The DNA here is from genome assembly GCA_947359465.1 of Metellina segmentata. Classification (NCBI taxonomy): domain Eukaryota; kingdom Metazoa; phylum Arthropoda; class Arachnida; order Araneae; family Tetragnathidae; genus Metellina; species Metellina segmentata. The sequence goes on along the minus strand of OX375875.1, from coordinate 85,043,544 downwards.
CACTGTGTGCACCTAGTGGGAAAAAATTAGGTGCACAATTATATTTTCATGTGCACAGTGCACCTGTGCACCCGGGTATTTCGAGCCCTGGGTTAATATGATTCAAAATTTTATACCAGATCACAACAGAGCATATAAATTTGAACTGCTTCAAATTATTTAATAATCCGCTAGCCTTGTCTCTGATCATATTATCGATTTCTGAATCTTCATATATGCTGTACAAAGCATCGTGAATTGGACCAATTTGAAACCGCAGAGCTTTTAATGAGTCGACTCGACTTTCCCATCGCGTATTACTCAATGGTTTTAGGGTGTAAGTATCAATATGCAGGGTGGTCATAAAAAAACTTGGCCGACATATGGACCTCTAGCGGCCGTTCCGTTCAACCGATCGAGATGAGATTTCAGATATAGTTATTCAGAGGTATGAGCTCGGGATTCTGCGAACGACAATAAAGTGGCACTCACAGTTACGGTTATGGGTAGAGAAACTCGAAATTTTCGAATGGCAACACCCACTTTTTTTCTGTCTCAAAATGCTCAGCGCATGCGAAAACCCTAAATAGCGTTGGAACGGTACGTGTATCACAAAAAATGGAAGCGTTATGCACTCACAAAAAACAGCTCTGCGAACGTGCAACAAAACCACGATCGGGGCACACGAAAGAAATTTGCATATGTTGGAGGCAAGACACCAACCACAGAACGCCTTTCGCCAAATATTCAGCCAGATCTTCAGTCGGGAGCTCGTCAGCGAAAGTTAATGGAAAATTGGTAAAATTCTATTATTTAAATGGGATGAATGCCGTGGAAGGGACCTTGCGCGTTTACCGTCGAAACCATCGCCACATACGAGGCCCATGTATCTGGCGAAAAGCGTTCTGTGGTTGGTGTCTTGCCTCTGTTATATGCAAATTTTCTCCGTGCGCCCAGAACGTGGTTTTGTTGGCCGTTCGCAGAACTGTTTTTTGTGCGTGCATAACGCGTCCGTGTTTTGTGATACACGTACCGTTTCAACGCTCTTTAGGGTTTTCGCATGCGCTGAGCATTTTGAGACAGAAAAAAAGTGGGTGTTGCCATTCGAAAATTTCGAGTTTCTCTACCTATAACCGTAACTGTGAGTGCCACTTTATTGTCGTTCGCAGAATCCCGAGCTCATACCTCTGAATAACTATATCTGAAATCTCATCTCAATCGGTTGAACGGAACGGCCGCTAGAGGTCCATATATCGGCCAAGTTTTTTTATAACCACCCTGTATTTCAGTAATATTGCCCAACAAAAAGAAGAGGAAGAAAAAAATGCATATACTTTTGAACAATATTGAAATGAACTTATTAAATTCGCTCCCAGAGGGTTTTCTCTTAGCATCGGACATTTTGGTTTCTGGAACAAATTAATTAAAATAAAAGATAATACTGATATAAAAAAAAGCCATGATTTAATTTAAATTATAATTTCTGAAATCCCCCACTTGTGCGCCAGTGGCTTAAAAAAAACGTATTTTATTCAACTTCAGACTCAATTACCTTTCATTCGATACCACACAAGCCATGATTTGATTTAAACTCTAATTTTCAAAATCCCCCCCCCTTATGCGTCACTGACTTAAAAAAATGTATTTCATTCAATCCAGACTCAATTACCTTTCATTTGATACCACACAAACCATGTTTTGATATAAACTCTAATTTTTGAAATCTACCCCCCACCCTTTTTTTGGCTTATGTCTGATGGATTTTATTAGTTTTTAAAAATAAAAACAAAAATTAAAACACTTACCTTCACAGAAGCCAAACGCACTGGACAATTTGCACAAGCACTTTTTTAAAGCTTTTTTGCACTAACAATTTAAACAAACTATTTTATTTCGCACCAGCCGAAGTCTAGTGGCAAATAATGCATTGTTTTAAGTCTACTTCCTTTTTATATGCAGTTGAAAAGGGCTGTTAGATCTTGTTTCGCTTGGTTTCAAAATTGTTGTTTCCTGTACAGTCGTGTTGCCACGGGCCGAAAAACTTGTCAATTCTTGAAAGGCGGTGGCTGAGTGGTTTTGTCATGTTGAATTGAATTCAACTAGATTTTGCCTTAATGTTTAAATATATATGATATTATTTGAATTATGTGCGAAGAAATAAAAATGATAAATTCCACCTGCCGCCTCTTAATCTTGTCAACGATCAGTCAAATCTTGCAACGCGTTTTTGAGAAAATTCCCGTGAACCGATTTCAATGAAATTTGGTATACTTACAAGGGTCCGATGGCAATGCAATATTATGAAAAATAATTTATTGATATATCAGAATGACAAAAAAATATTCTTTACTTTTTAGTTTTAGAGCATTTTATAAAAGCCTGTAACTTAATTTTTTTTATCAGTTTATTTTCATTTTCCATGATTTTGGCGCCCCTAGATCATTGCGCTCCGGGCGGCCGCCCGGATCGCCCTACCCTGGGGCCGGCCCTGATCGCGCCAAGGAAGAATTTAGACAACGGCCAGTACATCAGTTGTACCATAAAACTTATAAGAATCCCGCCAAGAAATAATTTAGACTAAGGCCGTTACAGAAGTTGTGCATTGAAAGTTACAAGAATCGCGCCAAGGAAGAATTGCGCTTGTTATATCGATAGTCGTAGTCAAAAGGTTAAATTTTCGTTTTGAATCTCTAATATGTATGTTTGTTTATCTATCTCTCAGTATGTTTGTTTCCTGCACGTAAAGTCCTGACGAATCTATGGCACTTACAGCACAGGTAGTCCAAATGTTTTGCAATTTTTTAATCGCGGCGAATTTTAAAATTCCATCTTTAACATTTTTAAATGAATTTAATTATTATTGAATGCAACAGCATAGAAGATCTTAAATTCTAAATTTATTTTTTTGTTTTCATTTTGCGCGGAGGAATGATTTTCCAGCAGACGATAAAAAACAAATAAACTTTTAACTGGAATTTTTTCATTCTTTTTACTATCTACTAGACCGTTAAAGATGGAGTAAAAATTTCAACGGATTTGAAATCTGCGGAAAATTTCACATTAGATCGCTACCTAAAAAAAGGTTTTTTTTTTTTAATTAATAAAATTTTTAAATTGTATATCTTTAATATTTTTGCAAGAGATTATGAAGTTTAGAGATTTTTAGCGAAAGAGGAAAAATAAAAATAAACATTTTGGCTGGCATAGTTCAGTTCCTTTTATAAAATCGGGATCGTTAAAGATAAAATTGAAAATTTCAACGGATTTGAAATTTGACACCAGACAGATACCTTATACGTTTGATTTTCTTTTAATAAATAATTTTTCAATTAAATATTTTTCTTTTTACAAGAGATTGTGACGTCACGCCGAATTCCCATTTGGTTTGCGAAGTAAACTACTATACACCACGGGCAACTCCGTTATGGATGTTACCTAATTTGAGAAGCAAATCATAGTTCATAATATTCATAATTTGGTTTACTTCGCAAACCAAATGGAAATTTACAGTGAATTCATTCCAATAGGCTACGTTTCGCGAAGCATACCATCACCACGGGCAACGCCATGATGGCTGTTATCCAATAGGCTACGAATTCTCATTTGGTTTGTTTCTGAAACTGTATTCGTAGCAATCACCGGGGTTTAGCGAGGAGCACCTAGTTAGTTAGCTCCTGATCCCACGAAAAGAACTGTCACGGGCAACGCCGTGCTGGCCACGCAGAGGATAGTATTCTTTAAAGCTCTTTCAAAATTCGTTAAACTGTCGGTTGAGTTCATTTGAAATAATTTCTTTCTAGGCAAAGTTAGAAGTGCGCCAAGGCCGTTACAACGCTATAAACGTAGACTGAAGCTTTACCAAAAAATTCTACAAATTGTCCTGTGTAATGTAATTGTAAGCAAAAAATATTGATTCATTGCAAAAAAAACAGCAACATTAGTTACACAAATTTAAAATTGGAAACCACAAGTTGTATCGCTGGCCTCACGGCGACGAGACGCTCCGGCAACGAAAACCACGGCGGCGGTTTTCACTGGGTTCGAAAATTACGACGCCAGTGTTCTTTATTCGAATTACAATTTCAGCGAAAACAATTTATTCGATTCTCAAAAGTACTTGTAATCGCTCATCTCTAAATAGGCCACAAACGACAATAGTTACCGTTTTTATCAAAATTTTAAAAGTTCCCTGATTTTTTGAGAAATTTGGAAATTTTCCCTGAGAATTCCCTGATATTTCCAGAATTAAAAAGTTCCCTGAGAATTCCCGGTTCTGTTACCACCCTGTTGGAATTCTGGTTTGAGCGTTACCTAGTTTGGGGTACAGCGATCCCTCTTGTTTCTCCCTGTCTCATTGGACCACACTGATTGGATAATCGGTGACCTCCAAGGTCAAATCTCCCCGCCAGAATCTACAATCGCTACACTTCTTAATTACCGGAAGATGTTGGCGTGATTTGGCGCTCTTCTTCCTGGGTTTTTTTAACATTCCGTTGGGAAAAAGGAATAACCCCGGTTGTCTTTCTCCCGCTTGCTACGTGTAATTTATTGGCGTTAATTTCCCCCTCGCATTGGGGCTGACCTTCGTTTTTGGCGACCCCGGAAAAGGAACCGAGGGACTGCTTTTTTTTTTGCTACAGAGCCCTTTTTTTTTAATTGAAGAGAATATACTGCTTGACTTCGCTGCGGTGGCTTCACCCCAAAATTACGACATTTTGGTCGTCGTGCTTTTTTTTAATTTAACCATGGCATCTTCATCAGTGATTGTGGTGAGGGACTAGAATTTTTGGCCACTAATTGACTTTCAACGAAGCTGTTCTTTCATCGCGTGGATCGCTATTCCAACTTTGCTGCTCTGCGAGCCTCGGAGATGCTGTTTTTATTCGCGCGGATCACTAACCCTAATTTTGAGGTTTCTCTACGAGCCACTGAGATCTTGATCTTCACGCCGATATATGGGGGGACGCGATCAACTGTGTCCTGGATTGTTTAATCGTCGAGTCTTCCCTAGTTTGATTTCATGGAGCAACTAACGAAATCATTGCACTTTGACCGATCAACGAACTCGACCAATTCCTGAAAGTCGTTCTGGTAACCGACCCGACACCCAGAAGAGGACCCTTGGACACTCACTGAAATTAAGCAATTATCAATTCCCTAACTCTAGCATCGAATTCGACCACAATGACCAGCGGTCCCTTCGAAGAAAAATAAAGAATAACTTGGACTCTCCAATCTTGTGTTTCGATTTTTTTTTTTTGTATTTGGTTCCACCATGTTCCATGATATCCCACTGCGTCAACTTCGAGGTGGGGAAAAAATATCATTTGGTGTATCCACTTTTATAAACTCTTCTTTCTAAACGTCAGACATTCATCCGATATTGCCTTTGCCTTTCACGAGACATTTTTGCTCATTAATCACGGCCAATCAAAATGATATCCAGTCGACCAAAAAAGGAGTATGATTTTACGAACCTCTATTTAATTTAACTCACCTTTTTCTCACCTTCCCTAAATTTCACCACACTATACAATTCAAGATTCGTCGAAGATGATTCTTTTTTTATTTGACATCTAACATTTATACACTGACTAGCCACTTCGTGGTGTGGTGAGATCCACACCCTTTAAGGGTTACTGTCGAGGGAAACCCGTGGGAAAGGATTCTATTGAATCAGGCCGCTTCTTTGTGGACCATCTGTCCGATTCTACGCTATCCACACCCGTAGGGAGTTTCTCATGGGAACGGAATGTGTCGGCGAGTCCGGACATTTTTGAACTGACCGACAAACGAGCCAGTCGGTTCCTTTGATCCGTACCCTAAATAGAAGAAATTTGTCCCCAGCTGTGAGGTCAGCTATAAGAAGGGGACTGGAAGAGACTTTCTGGGCTTCTTAGTCGGACTTCTGGAGAGAGCGTACGGTGTGCCTCTTTCGTATGATCTGTGATAGATCTCTGTGCAACTAAACGAGTGATGATTTTCACTCTCCTCAGTTTTGAAACTGCATTCCTTCATGTAAATAGTTTATCTATCCAAGAGATAATAAATATATTTTTATTCAAAAAATATTCTATGTTTGGCTGGGCATAACGTCACAGTGGCTATCCCGGCATTGCCCTTGCCAGTTTTTGTGGTTAGGTTATTGTTTGCTTTCTAAACCAAATGGGAATTCGTAGCCTATTGGATAGGAGTTGCCCGTGGTGTTGGTTTGCTTCGCAAACTAAATGGGAATTCGGCGTGACATCACAATCTCTTGCGAAAATATAAATATTTAATTGAAAAATTATTTATTAAAAGAAAATCAAATGTATAAGGGGCCAATCTGGTGTAAAATTTTCAGCAGATTAAAAAATACGTTGAAATTTTTAATCTTTCTTTTACGATCCCGATTTAAAAAAAAGAACTAAACAATGCCAGCCAAAATGGGGGTTTTTTTTGGCTTTACTTCGGTGAAATCGTAAGATTGCAGCAAATGTAATCTGTTTATTTTTGGAACGCGAATGTTGGCGTGACGCCATATTCTCTTGCGAAGAGAACTACATCACTATAATTAAAAGTGTATTTGTTTTTTATCGTCTGCTGGAAAATAATTCCTCTACGCAAAATGAAAACGTAAACAGAAAAAATAAATTTAGAAACTCTGAATCAAATCCGCACAATGGATAGCACCAATGGCACAGCTACTTCCAATATGGACACCTCTAACGCCAACACCACCGTCGAAAACTCGGCAGATTCACAATCAATCAACTCAGACTTAAAAAAACTCTCACCAGGCGAAATCAACAATCTAGCCAAGTGTTGTGAAACATGAGCAACCAATTAAAACGCGCAGATGGCGCTGCTTGTTGTCTCCTTTTATCTGAAATCTTCAGAACGATTTGAGTTTCAGAAATTGTATGATTGATTGGATAACGATCAGCTTCGTGCTGAATTTAGGGGATGTCCCCTTATCTTTACCTAATTGTTCGTTTGTAAATATGTAATTATACTACTCATTAAATACTAGAATATTAAACCTGTTCCTGCTCAAATTATTTATTGCCCATGCATTTTAAAATCACTGAACCACCTCGATGAAGAATAATCCAAAATCTGGTGCATCGCGCCGAGAAGTGAAGTTTGTGTTCCCGAAGTGAATTATTTGGATTACTTGAAGGGTAAGACCGATTGAGCTGGAAGCGGGTAAGCGAAATTTTCTTTATTTGAATACTGACTCTGAACAAAACGAAACAATGAGTACTGCAGAAATACCAGACCGGAATGCGCAAATGGCGCAAGTTTTAGGAAAACTAAAACAGAAACGTTCTACTTTGAGACAGCTATGTACAAAATTAATTAAGAAAATAGAAACTGCTGTCGCTACTAATTTAGATGCTGAAGCTAATTTGACTTTGTGGGAAGAATTGGATGAAACTCGAGCACAATTAATGGAAAAAAGCATAGTACTTAATTCACTTAATGATAGAATAGAGAATTTAATAAGTATCGATAATATCGAAGAATACGAGGCAGAAATTATTACTTCTGAAGAATATAAAGACAAAATTATATCATACAAACAAAAGATCAGTAGAAAAATGAGTGAGATCCGTAAGCAGGAAACTGCACCAAAAAAAACAAGGGATTTACGTACTCTTGAAGTAACAGAAGGTGCTTCTTCTGAGGGGAGCGGTTTGCTGGGATGTAGAGATCATTATGACTCGCACTCTAATATTATTCGTTTGCCGAAGCTCGAAATTGCTAAATATTTCGGTGATCCAGCCTGTTGGTTGGAATTCTGGCAACAATTCGATGCTGCTATTCACAGTAATGATAGATTGACGAACGTGCAGAAATTTAGTTATTTAAAGTCTTATTTGGGTGGCGTTGCACAAAATGCTGTTTCTGGGTTTTCGCTTAATGCTGATAATTATGACTCCGCCATAAATTTATTAAAGGATCGGTTTGGCCGGAGAGATTTAGTAGTTAATTCGTTGATGAGTAAGTTGTTAAACATAGAACCCTGTAAGAATTCTAATAATACAAAAGCCTTGCGGCGTCTTTATGATACCTGTGAAACACAAATGAGAAGTTTAGAATCCATGCAAATCACCGCAGGCATGTACGGACAATTACTCTATCCAATTTTGCTAAAGTTGATACCCGATGATATTGTTCTAGAATTTAATAGAAGGCTTGTAGACTCAAAGGATTTAGACGTTATGGAGTTGATTAAATTTCTCAAAACGGAAGTTGAGTGTAGAGAAACAACTATGATGATAAATAATTTGAAAGGCGAAAAATCCATAAATACTACACATGAAAAATCCAAACTAAGTTCTTTTCAAAAACATTTAACACAGCGAAACATAAAGTCCCTTCATCGATGACTTTGAACACCCTGACTGAAACTCTGTGTTCATTTTGTTCTAAGAAACATTTGCCAGAACTATGCAGTCTCGATTTAGAGCAACGACGAAATTCTCTGCTTAAGCAAGCAAAGTGTTTCAGATGCTATAAAAAATTCCACCGGCAATCACAGTGTCGAGTCAAAAATATTGAGTGTACTATTTGCTATTCCAAAGGTCATTTGAGATCACTTTGCGAGCAACAAGTCAAAACAAGAAAACCACATGCGGAATCTGTAAATAAATCCTCAACCTCGGATGTAGATAAAATAGTTATAACATCATTAATTCCCCAATCGTCGTTTGAAGAAAAAGAACCCTGTATATACTTTCAGACCGTTAGATGTCAGGCTATCGGATTATACAAAACGATGAATGTGCGTTTACTACTCGACTCGGGATCACAGCGATCCTTCATTACCAAAAGCATTTCTGAAGAATTATGTTTGGAACAAATCGGAAGTGAGTCAATAAAAATTCACACATTCGGCGCCAACGAGCCCCATATCTGTACACAAAAACGATTACGTGTTCAATTGCGAGACTCAACATCGGATTTTTGTTTATGTTTAGAGGTTTTGGAAACGGAACAAATTTGCGCAGATGTTATTAGTACACCCAGTGCGGAAGTATATAACAATATACGAAAGTTAGGAATTAATTTATCTGACATTCAAGTGAAATCGGGCGCCAAGGGAAAACAAATAGATATTTTGTTGGGTTCCGATTATTATTGGTCCGTTTTGACGGGAAATAATAAATGTTTATCATCAAATCTAGTTTTGAATGAAACGAAATTCGGATGGACTCTTCACGGTAGATTTTCTAATGCTTCTCTGAATGACTCATTAAGTGTAATGCATGTTTCGATTTGGGAAGGAAATAAGGATGACGAAAGAGCGTCAATTCAACTTCAGAAGTTTTTCGAACTTGAGTCATTGGGAATTAAAGACGAGCCATCTGATAGAAAATTATGCGATAAACAAATGCTGGAAGATTTTGAGGAAAACATTCAATTTAAAAATAATCGGTATGAAACCAAGTTGCCTACAAAATTTGAAACATTTAATCTTCCAAACAATTACGAAACCGCAAAAAAGAGATTCGACAGCTTAATAAAAAGATTTCGAAATAACAATACACTGTTCGAAGAATACAGAGCGATCATTCAGGAATACATTACTCTAGGAATTGTAGAGGAGGTCAAACCTCAAGAGATAAATTCAACAAACGGCAATTTAACATACTATTTACCCCATCACACTGTTTTTCGGAAAGATAAAAGGAATTTGCGAATCGTATTTGATGCCTCGTGCCACGCGCCTTGTGAGCCATCCTTAAATGACATTCTAGTTCCAGGTCCAAATTTGAACTCTGACTTGTTCGATTTGCTTTTACAATTTCGAAATCATAAGATCGCAGTAGTGGCCGATATAGAAAAGGCTTTCTTACAGATAAGTCTCGCTGAAGTTGACAGAGATGTGACACGTTTCTTGTGGGTAGATGAACTTCCACAAGATCATGACTTTCCAGAAAAACCCAAAATCCTTAGAATGACGCGAGTACTATTTGGTGTGACTTCAAGTCCCTTTTTGTTAGGAGCTGTTATTAAGCATCATCTTAAGAGGTTTGAGACACCTGTTCTGTGATTAATTCTTCAATGTATGTAGATGACTTGTTGACAGGTGCGTCCAATGTTGAAAAGGCTTTGAAACTATCAACGGAGTCCAAAGATATTTTCCTCAAGGCCAATATGTCCCTACGTAAATGGCAGAGTAATTTTTCTGGTTTGAAGGAACGTTTAAAGATTTTAAAATTTGATGTCTCTCCTGATTTGTCATCTGACACCACTCCATTTAAAATCTTAGGATTAATTTGGAACACTGAAAATGACACCTTTAAAATAGGTAATCAAAATCTTTGTGAATTTGTGAGATGTCAGGAAAAGACGAAAAGAACTGTTATTCAGACATCTGGTAGAATTTTTGATCCATTGGGATTTTTGTCACCATTTACAGTCCGTATAAAAATGATTTTCCAGTCATTATGGGAACGTGGCATCGATTGGGATCAAAATTTACCACAAGATTTGCAAAAAGATTGGGACATTTGGGGTGAACAACTTCCATACCTTAGTACTGTAGAAGTGCCTAGATATTACTTTTGTGACTTAACGGATGAATTTCCAAACAGGGTAGAGTTACACTGTTTTACTGACTCAAGTGAAAAGGCTTACGGTGCAGTAATTTACCTAAGATTCGCTACTGACGACGGCAAAATTAAAACTGTCTTGGTTGCTTCAAAGAGCAGATTAGCTCCCATTAAACGTTTAAGCTTACCAAGATTGGAACTCATGGGCGCAATTATAGGAGCAAGACTTGCAAGTCATATTACGTCCGTTCTCAAGATAAGCTTCATGAAACTTTTTTTGTGGACTGATTCAAACATTGTGTTACATTGGATTCAAAGCTCTTCGAGTTCTTGGAAACCCTTCGTGAGCAACCGAGTGTCCGAAATCCAAAGTTTGACTGATCCAATGGACTGGCGACATTGTCCAGGGCGTGACAATCCTGCAGACCGACTGACTAGAGGACGATCTATTACTGATCTGAAAATTGACAGTTTGTGGTGGTTTGGTCCTCCCTGGTTGACACAAGAAAGCGATGTATGGCCCAGAGAAGCAACAGAAATAGACGATAACTTAAGAAAATCAGAAACCAGACAGAAAAAGATGAACATTTCTCAGAAGTTTTGCACATCCGCTCCAATTGAGCCACTTATGAAGATTGAAACCTTCAGTTCTCTTCGGAAGATCATCCGAATAGTAGCCTGGATCAAAAGGTTTATACATAACTTGAGAAGTTCCAACAAACGAGAAGGCTGTTTATCTGCTGAGGAATTACGAGAAGCCGAAATGCATCTTGTTAGACAAGTGCAAGAGAAGAATTATGGAGATGAAATAAAGGCGTTGAAAGAGAAATCCCAGATTGGAAAGAAATCTAAAATTTACAGTTTGTGTCCATATCTAGATGAAGAAAACTTATTGCGAATTGGAAGCAGACTCAATCAAGCCGACTTCACCCCCAACGAGATCAATCCAGTTCTTCTACCGAAGAATGAATTATTCACTGAACTGTTGATAAAGAGAGAACACGAAAGAGTGATGCACAGCGGAGTGTCGCTGACACTCACGCAGATAAGAAGAGAATTTTGGATACCAAAGGGAAGACAGTTAGTAAAAAGAACCATCAACAAATGGTTAATTTGTAAAAAATATATGTTAAGACCAGCAAGGCAATTGACAGGACAACTTCCTAGAGATAGAATTACTGAAGCACCTCCGTTTAACATAATCGGAGTAGATTTCGCGGGACCTGTCTTCGTTAGAACTGATAAAAATGACTCTTCAAAGACATACATTGCACTCTTCACATGTGCTGTTACTCGTGCTATCCACTTAGAATTAGTGACAGATATGTCGACTAAATCCTTCCTTCTAGCTTTTCGGAGATTTCTTTCGAGACGTGGAACTTGCAAAATTGTCTATTCCGACAATGCAAAGAGTTTCAAGGCAGCTGACAAAGAATTACAACGTTTAGCAAGTATTTTAAAGGATCAAGATCTACAGGATTTCATCTCAAACAAAGGAATAACCTGGAAAAATATTATTGAACACGCTCCATGGTGGGGAGGATTTTACGAACGTTTAGTGAAAAGCGTCAAGGATCCACTACGAAAAATCCTAGGAAAAGCCCTCCTGACATTTGAAGAACTAACAACCATCTTGAGTGAAATTGAAGCCGTCGTGAATATGCGTCCGCTGACTTACACCACAAGTGATTTCGGCGATCCAGAGCCACTTGCACCTGTTCACTTTCTTCAATTCGGAAGGAATGATTTCAGCTATCCTCTTCACTTTGCTGAACTGGAGAACAAACTTTCCAACAAGGTGATGAGGGAATGTAATCTCATCACATTCCTAAACAGCAATTTTAAGAAATCACAAAGTAACTACAGAGTCGTCACCTTTCTCGCAAGAGAGGGGGAAAAGAACCGTGCGTCGAAGCAGGAATGTAGTAAACAGATCCGCCGATTGTACCGAATAAGGAGTGGCTACCCTTTCATGAAGCGCCGAAAAGGAATAGAAATACGCAAGATTCCAACCCAAAAGGAAACTTTCAGAAAGCTTTAGAAATACAAAGGTGAATATAAAAAGGGGTTGTCAAGTTTTAAGAATTTAGGTGCTTGTGAAAGCCAGATGCACAGGATGCCGATACTGAAGCTTAGTGGAACTTGACGTTAAATAATAATAGGGCTTCTAACCAAAATTATGAGGGGGCGTTGAGCGGAATCTAAAAAGGGAAATCTTGAAAGAGAATTCAGAACCAATGAGAGTATTTTAAGAGGGGACTGACTAGCCACTGAGCGAAGCCAGAAAAAATAAAAGAATCAAAGTTAAGTCAAAAAATAAGAACGGATTGGCCGAGGGTTTTCAGGTAGGCGGTCATCTCCCAGGATTGGAGACTTGTTCTGATATAGAGTTTGCGAGATTTTGGGAATAGGAGATTAGATTTTGAACAAGATTTGGAGCAGTGCAGGTCGAGAAGTTTTGACTATGCTCGCCTTAACAAGTAAATCGATCTTAGAGCGTGTGAATACACCCTCACATTTATCTCTCTCTCTCACTCTCTTTAAAGAATGTATTTTAACTGTGTTCGCGTACTTTAGTTTTAAAACTATATGTATCCGTTATAATTAATTAATGTTTTAATAAATTAATAGTTTTATTTGTTAATGACTTCGCCTTTTCAATGTGTCTTGTACTCAAATAGTTCCTAAGTCCTGGTTTATTGCAGTTAATTCAGATTTTAATAGTTAATGAACTTTTGGCCTTTTGTTTTATCATGACGCTAACCACATTTGTACTAACCACTTGCGACCTTAGTTTCTGTCTTCTAAAATTTAATAATTAGTGAACCTGGGTTTTTATTAATATCATTAATTGTACTAACCACTATCTCCAAATAAGGGAGAAACAAAGCCCCCCCCCCCAGCAAAGGACATATTGATCAAGAGAAAGATGTACCAAACCAGACTGTTAAAACAGTTATGGCTTAAGTGGAAGGAACAGTATTTGCTTCACCTCAATTCTGCCCATCATTTCCTAACACCTGAAAGGCATAGAAATCTCCAAATTGGGGATGTTGTTTTAATAGATGGGACTAATAAATCAAAATTGTTATGGGATATGGGAATTGTGAAGGAAGTAATACATGGCAGAGATAAACTCATTCGTGCTTGTGTTGTAAAAACTGCAAAAGGACTATTCCGGAAACCAGTTCAACTGCTGTATCCTTTAGAAATTGAAAATATTGTATAATTAATTACGTATAACACGTTTTTGGATTCAAAATGTCTTAAACAAATATCATGTAATTGCTTTTCTTTATGTTACACACATATATTCATATTTTATTATTAGTGTTAAAAACATTATTGACATTTAATACTATTAATTTTTTCATTTATTTGTATTGTCTCTTCACAATTGAATATACTTACATATTTAGTTTGAATATAAGAATGCCTCGAAATTATTTGAACGAATTAAGTTTCTAGAATTGAATTATTTTTAATAGTAAAATCTAAATGGTATATATAATTCTTTGGTTTACTTTGTTGTGTGTTTATGTTTAACTTGTTAAAGTGTTTATGTTTAACTTTTTTATTTCAGTTTATTCTAATTGTGATTTAATTAAGTTTGCAACTGTTAATTTGAATTTGGTATTGTAATTTGACTTCAAATTCAAATATTGCAATGTTTTGAAACATGGTTAAAACTGTATAATTGTGTACTCTTAATAGAGTCCAGGTGGGGAGTGTTGTGAAACATGAGCAACCAATTAAAACGCGCAGATGGCGCTGCTTGTTGTCTCCTTTTATCTGAAATCTTCAGAACGATTTGAGTTTCAGAAATTGTATGATTGATTGGATAACGATCAGCTTCGTGCTGAATTTAGGGGATGTCCCCTTATCTTTACCTAATTGTTCGTTTGTAAATATGTAATTATAGTACTCATTAAATACAAGAATATTAAACCTGTTCCTGCTCAAATTATTTATTACCCATGCATTTTAAAATCACTGAACCACCTCGATGAAGAATAATCCAAAACCAAGTGGCTCAGATCGAAGATCCAACAACAAAAAGCACTACTTGCATTGTGACGTGTTGGAAATGGTAGCGTCGTCTACTAGAAGAGATCGTTCGCAGTGTTCTGGTAGTACATTTATGAACAATTTTGATGGATATGTAGGTAGCGTATCCATACAGGTCGTCCAGGTGACTAATTTTGCCGAATAGGGTGAATTGTCCTTGACCTCGGGACTCCAAGTTGACTATCCGGCTCAGGTGAGCCCTTGTTCAGTCCTTACTCGATCGAGTAATATTCCTAGCTCCGATGAGCTTCTCCAAGGGTTCTCGCACGCGTGTGTGAGATTCGCAGTTCTAGCAACTCGTTGAACTCGTTAAATGGCACACGGTTGAGTGATTCCCAGCTCCTGTTCCGCTATAAGTTCTGTGTCCGCTCCAAATCAGCAGGATCAGCAGTTCAGGTTTGAGCTTTCCCTACATTTGAAAGACGCAATCCCGGTTCGGGAAATTTCTCAGAATCAACGAACAACAGTCGCAATGTCTGCCTGTTTATGCTAGACTTTTTCCAGTGCTCGAGATGAGTGCTTCCGTCCGTTTCAATAATCGAAACAACTACTCAGGGTTGAGCTTTTCTCAAGTCTGATAGACGAAATTCCGGTTCGGGAAATTTCTCCGAGTCCACGAACAGCTGTCGTGACTCCGCACTTACACAGAGAATGGGGTATCGGAAATCGTGAACGGGTGTCCACTTCTTGGGATCAGTTTGATCCCTCTGGTCTCTTGACCTCTCTCCTCGAAACTTTTCTCCCGTCTCTCGACTCCGAAAGTTCCACGGGGGTTATTGGGGCCTCCTCTCGTTTCATTCGACACACTTGCCGTTGGCTGGCTCTAAATCATGTTGTCCATTGGAGGTTAATTTTCCTTTCCGCCGGTAACTTCATAAGTGAGCCGTCTGATGGAAGAAAGGTCTCTGCGGTCTCCTGTGATCCTGGAAGCGGTGGAAATGAACTTCTGACCCAGGGTTCGTTATCTACGGGCCGCAAACTATTTCGTTATACTCTCTTCGCGGTGAAATCCAATCTCTTGACCGCCGACTCGTCTACTCTCGGCCGGGCGCTGGGTTCATGTGTTGACGTGACCTCGGCTGCGTCTCGTCTTTTCATCCTTCAAACTCTTCAGCCAAGCGCTTGTTTTGCTTCCGTCACAGCGTCATTGCAACCAACAGTTGACATACTCAAGCTAAAATCTGACTCCTCCAAGTACAGCTTCTTTGTCACCATTATGTTGCATTATACCTTAGAATGTACTCTTTCTTACGATACAATTATTTTTTTTAATTGGTTAATGAAAAAATTCGATGCGATCAAAAGTTGGTCAGACAATTTTCTAAATATTGGGACATTTTTGTTACTTTTTGTTAAAACTGTCATCTGTATAGCTTAATACTATTATTTCTATTTTTTAAAACATCACTGAAAACCTTAGAATTTACTCTTTCTTATAGCTCAATTGTCAGACGATTTCCCGAGATTAGAGATCACAAAATTACGATATTAACATAATTTATTCAAAATAGTCCAGGGGACAAGATGGAGAAGGTTTTTTTACTGATGCGGCTATTATTTTAGGGTTCATTTAGTGTTAAAGTAATTTTACTCCACCACAAAGAGTAATGGTATTGTACGTCATGCGATCAATATCCCATCATCACATTCCTAAAACTATCACCAATGATATTGAATCAACAGTTGTCTCAGTAAATATCCCAAATCTACCACCACTCACGACTCACAATAGTATCTATCTATTGCTCATGCCACAACAGAAATACAATCAACGGTAACAAAACTATATGAACTACCAACGACAACATCGTCCTATGCGTAGACTTTAACGCTACGCATATGCATTGGGACTGCAACAGCAACACACAATCATAGTGACATCCAGATCCTTAAATTAACCAACAAAACCAGCTTTTCAATAGAAGCCCTTTCCGATCCCACCCGTATCCAAGGAACTCCTAGCAATGTCCTAGATTTTGCACTGATTAAAGGTTTTCATCACACGTTCACAAATAACTCCATACCTGAACTCTCTTCTGATCATAACCCCGCTACTATTATTTTCGACACCATTTACTCCCCCGTTAGCATTATTACACAGGCAGAAGTACACAAACTGGAATAAATTCAAAGACACGCTCAACAGTAACTTGCAATACCAGACACACACTGACAGAGTCTCATACCCCTCGCAACTGGATACCCTCACTGACAAGTTTCAAACAACATCCTTAATGCCCACCAACTCTCATCCAAGGAAATTAAACAAACAAACCACCTTACTCTTTCCCATCACAAAAGAAATATTATCAAAAATCGAAATTTTTTTAAAACTATGGCCCCGACGAAGACCATAATACCAAACAACACCTCAACAGAATCCAAAAAATTCTCACTGAAGAAATTAAAAAAGACACTCAACTTACCTGGAAAAATCACATCCCTTCTCTAAACACTGGCGACCACATTGGAATAAAGCTAAAACACTTAGGGGAAAAAGACCTACCATCCCTCCCTTTCAAACAACACAAACAACAGCACTATCTGATCAAGATAAAGCAAATGCACTCGGGGACACCTTCGAAAGCCAATTCCATAACACACAAGGACATCAACAACCCCAACACAAATACTCTTGTTAACACAATGAAAGATTATTTTTCCAAACCACATCCATAAACTCAAGATTCACAGAGCTCCTGGTATTGAAGGAATCACTAATAAAATTCTGATTAAACTCCCCTAGCAATTCTTATTCTCTCCTACACTATCAACCCTATCCTTAAATTAAAAGGGACTGATCCCGGACCGTCGTCAATAGCCCGTTGTGTTGCTCTAGTACGACGTTAACTAAAATTACCATTACCATTACCTTAAATTAAAACATTTCCCTAAACCCTGGAAAACTGCAAACATAATCCCTATTCTTAAACCACATAAAAATCCTTCTGATCCTACCAGTTACACACCCATATCACTTCTCACCACACTCAGTAAAATGACTGAAACCATAATTCTGGATCGATACAAATACCACATTATACAAATTATTATTATTGTTTGCTTTGGAATGGCAACAGCATTTAAGATCACAGGTTCTAAATTTATCTTTTCAGTGCTTCCGTTTGATTTTGTGGAGGAACAATTTGTCAGCAGACTAAAAACACAAATAAAAATTTTTAACTGGAGTTTTGGTAGTTCTTTTTTCTTTTATCTCCTAGACCATAAAAGATAGAGTAAAAATGTCAACGGATTTGAAATCTACGGAAAATTTCACATCTAAACCGATACTTTAAAAAATATAATTTTCTTTAAATAATTAATTTCTTAAATAATAAATCATTTTTAAATTGAATATATCTTTTATATTAGAGAGAGAATATATCTTTTATTTTTAGAGATTGTGACGTCGCGTCAACCTTCACGTTCAAATAATAAAAACATTTTTGTAAAACCGGGATCGTTAAAAAAAGATTGAAAATTTCAACGAGTTTGAAATATGCGGAAAATTTTACACCAGATACCTTATACAATTGATTTTCTTTTAATAAATAATTTTTCAATTAATTATTTACATTTTCGCAAGAGATTGTGAAGTCACGCCGATTGGATCTCTTCGTATTCGAATTTGGCCGCATTTGACATTGAGCATTGCCCTTGATGTTGGTTTGCGAAGCAACTCCTGGAAACTCCAGCCACGGGCAACTCTGTTATGGCTGTTATCCAATAGGCTTCAAATTCCCATTTGGTTTGCGAAGCAAACCAACTCCACTGGCAACGCCGTTATGGCTGTTATCCAATAGGCTACAAATTCCCATTTGGTTTACTAAGCAAACCAATAAACCCACAAAAACAGCTGGCACGGGCAACGCTGGGCTAGCCATGAAGTTGCTAGTTAGAACATAATTCTTAGAGTGTTGTTAACATCAACCTATTGCAGAAAGGCAATAAAAAGTTAATTAGAAAAATTAAATAATTCAATATTGATTTAAAACCTTTGATAAAAATAGTGGTTTTCACACACACAACTGCCCAGAGGAATGGTTCTTCATGGTCTTCTAATTTTGAGTGAGGGTCTGATCATGTTTCTTCTAAAATAGGCAACTTGGACACCTAAACGAATACGCTTCAAAGAATCTATTGGCTCGGTGTGGAAGTTATGAGAGTAGGGTGCCAGTTCAGGTGTTGCCTCGTCAACTGACCGTGGTTAAAAATTGCGTGATTAGTGTTTCAAAATGACGTGATGTCGTCATGGGGTCTCTCCCTGCGGGGTTGATTCCGAACCGTTTCAAATAGCCCGTTGTGTAGCTCCAGTGCGACGTTATTAAAATACCTACTTATCTATATAAATATGATTGGGATTTTTATGGTGCAAGGGCCAGATATGATACCAATGAATTCAAATATTTTTTCACACGTGTGTTGCCTGTTTCAGTTATAATTTCAGTTTCAGGTTCTCTTTTACCTTTTCACGTCAACTTGATGGAAGAAACCATTGTTTTGTTTGACTGGCATTTGCCCAAATCGCCAGATGGCTATGACTGACAAATGTGATTTTTTGACGTGAGTAGTACTTAGGTATTTAATTTAACGTCGCACGGGATCGACACAGCGGGCTATTGGTGACGGTCCGGTTAATTTTTGGGGTAGTTTTTGATTAACGTCGTACTATAGAGCAACACAACGGGCTATTGACTATGGTTCGGGATCAATCCCCTAAGGCAGTGCTCCCCAACCTTTTTATCGCCGCGGAACACCGGCAAAGTTGTTGTATCGAACGTAGTTTTAATGCCTCCTTCATTTGCAATCTCCAGCAGTTGATCTTCTTCTTGCACAGACATGCTAGATTTGCCTGATTTGTTGACAAATGGGTCGCGGATCCATTCCTTACTAGTTCGTGGGTCTTTTGTGGTTGGGAAGTAGCGCTCGAACTCTTTTAAAAGCAAAGACAGGTGATCGTACTCCAACTAGGAGAATGAATGTTTAGGCTCAGTCTCGCCTAAAATACCCACGAATGTCTGAAACATGTCCAAAATGCCTCTGTTCACGCGCCGTCCGTACAATTTCAGTTTGGCTTTAAATGCAGCTACTTTGTCTGCCAACTTGAAAACAGTTGTCAAAATTGGAAAATAGAGACATACAGAATTCAGAGAAATACACCATAGTAAATAAAATGGAAATAATTAAATTTTCCTTCGACGGCCCGGTACCATTTGATCCACGGACCGGTACCGGCCCGGGGGTTGGGGACCACTGCCCTAAGGGAAAGATCCGAGGACAATACAGCATAATTTTGAGCCACTGTCATATGACGAAGCAACACCTGGATGGAACCTTATTCTCCAAACTTCAATGCCACGCCTATATGAGGACATTTGAGGTCATGACTGATTTAACGTGCACCAGCTCCCTTTGGTTGCAATCGAACACGTAACCCCCCGGTTGCTAATACGTCACTCTTCCAAAAAGGCCACTGAGGCTCACTCCAGCATGAAGATTCCAGTCATAAAACAATAAGGAGGCATATTGATTTGGTATTTTTAATTAACGTCATTTCTGGAGCATGACAACAGGCTATTAGTATGTAATTTGGTAATTTTTATTACCGTCGTACTAGAGACGACGGTTCGGGATCAATCCTTATTAATCAACTGTCGGGAGATCGTTACAGACAACAAAGCGTAATTTTTAACCACGGTCAGATGACGGGGCAACACCTGAGATGGCACCCCACTTTCCAAACTTCCATCGTTGTGTTGCTTTGGTACGACATTAATTAAAAAATTACTAATTATCAAAATTCCACATCAACCCAATGTGACCACTTTCTGCCACGATAGATTTAAGGTGCACCAGCCGCCTCTACACCATACGCTTACAAATAGCCATGCACTGAACCGGTAAGGTAAATTTTAATTAACGTCGTACTTGAGCAACACAACAGGCCATTGACGACGTTCCGGGATCAATCCCTTACAGTAGCACTGACCTGGATTCAAACCACGAACTTTCCTATTTAAATTCTAATACCTCAACTAGCAGACCGGTTGGTCGGCGGACTATAAGAAGATAATTGTCCCGTATCAAGTTAAAGCAAGTGACAATGCATTTTGTAAAAGGAAAATAATTTAGATAGAATTTAGTGATTGATCAATCAGGTGTGCGTCAGATAAACGTGCACCAGTCCCCCCGTTCACGACGGACTTAGGTTGGATCGAGGTTCGAACTCGCAACTCTCCGATTGCTAATCCGCGACTCAAGCAAACGGGCTTCCGCGGTTCACACACTGTTAGGTAGAGTTATGCGAAAAAATATTGCAGCTGTGTTCAACGTTCTGTCCCTTTCCTCTTTCCGTAGCGGAACTGTTTCTCAGAATGGTCCATCAACCAATTCAGAGATGTCGCTGGGATCGCCCTACCGCGTGTGGGTAATTTCATTCATTTATTGCCTCGCTTTGTGTAGTGGAGCTGGTATTTGTCAAGCTTAACTGAGAGCGGGGAAAGTACCGGCTTTGTTTGACGTTCCGATGGCAAGTAAGTTCTTGGTGGTTTGTTTTTCTTTTGTGTGTAAACAATTGTTGTTTCCGGATGTGCTAATTCAGAGATCGTAAAATTGTCTCGTATCAGAAAAAGGCGATTAAAAAACGGAATCGTGTGCTAGCAAAATGTTATGGTATTCGATTGGCTTTAATTTTTATTTTGTCTCCACCCATCAAAATTCTGATGCGCGGTTTTAGTTTTATTGGACTTTTTATATTCAAGCTAAATTATACTGTTATGTGGAACATTTTTTTAAAAATCAAATCTTTGAATTCAATAGTATTAATCTGAAATTAGGGATCCAAGAACATGTTTGGAGTACGACTGAATCACGAAATTCTAATATCGTATTACAAAATTTAAAAATATATCGTCAAGCTAATTAGCAACACTCGTAACTTCTCTGTTAAAGCATAGCAGATACGAGTTTTGCTAATTAGCATGACGATATATATTTCAACTTGTTTGCTTATTTTTATTAATTTCCTCGCAAGGTGACTAAAATGGCGAATTCCTACAAATGAAAAAGTTAAGTGGATGTGATTAAATTTTTAATTTGTGAGGAATAAAGTATTTTATCTCCACACATCAAAATTCTGATGCCCGTTTTTTTAACCTATTATTTTCCAGCTAAATACTACTGTAATGATGAATATGTTTCTACATGAATGTTTGGAAAATGACTGAATCGCGAAATTCTAATATTGTTTGGGTCGTTCTCAAAAGGTGGGAACAAGACACATTTTATAACTTTAAGTTTTGACAGCAAATAAATTTAATTCTTGAAATAATTTTTTTTTTCCTCAATGGGTTTTTAGCAGGGTGCAAAAAAATCATGATTTTTTTTTTTTTAATCCATTAATCGGATTTATTTGATTTAAATCGGATTATTTTGATTTAAATCATATTATTTTGATTTAAATAAGATTTTTCTATTTAAATTTCTGCAGGCCCTAAACACTGTTTATATAATAAATATATATAAATTTGTTAAATAAAAAATTGAGTTTGTGACATGACATGTAAACCAATATTTATTTTAAGTAAACAATCAGAATTTGTGACATGGAAAATCAATATTTACCTAACTTTATTTAACTTTAAAACACAAGTTGACATCCTACATAGCTGTTCTTGAGAAAATTACATCATCATGTTAACAAATTTATCAGCAAGTGTAAGTGACAGACCTAAACTATAGTCTGAGAAGTAGAATAGAACCCAGAAAAAATCAGACTATAGTAAATTCTGATTTAAAAAAACCTGTCAAGTTGCAATAATAATTGGATTTTCACTTAGTTTTAATTGGATCATTCTTTTTTCCTGCTGACATTTTAATGGCTGTGTGTGAAAATGTATATTTCTACTCTTTTAATCTCTATTGCTAAATACAAGAATAAGCAAACACAGAGGTTCCCAAATTTATCCAAGTGGTGGCACCCCTTAAGAGAATTCTAATTTTCTCACAGCACACCCTCGTCATCATGTAATATTTATCTGTGGTATATTATTACATATATATATTTCATATTTGTAACACTTTGAAAAATTAATTAAAGAATTAAGAACATAAACATAATTAATACAACTAGTATTTAAAATTCACACACAAACACTTTAATTTTACTTAATAAGAAAACATAGGTTGGTGAAAATATAAATAAAACAAATAAAATTACCTTCATCATGCTCTTGGTTGAGGAGTGAACCGATTTTTGATAAGTGACCTTAATCCTTTTTTCTGTTGCTTAGAAATAGCTTAGATTGGAGGTTACGGGTGCTTCGCAGCACTTCTCATCTCTCTATGGGGCGCCGCGGCACACACTTTGGGAGCTAACTAACAAATGCCTCAAAAACTTTACTTCCCACTTGTGTTTTTTTAGCTAATAAAATCAGTCACCTCTTTCGTTTATAATTTTGAATCAAACTGTTGTATACTTCCTTTAAGTGTTTAGGATGGTATGTAGTATCCGATACGTTACAACTTTCGAGCGATGTATTGCCAAATGTGGTAACCTTCCCGTTTTCGTGCTTTTCTTAGTTTTAAGGCAACCCTAGATATTTTCTCCTGACGATAATAAACGGGTCTCATGATTGGTTAAGGAAGAAAATACGCTTTTCCACTTTTATTTTTGATGTAGAACGGAATTAAAATTTAGACAGTCTTTGAAATTGTTGGGATCTTGATTTATAAAATCGACTTGTTTTATTTATTTTCAAAATTTTTAAGATAAGTTTGGAAAGCAGATTGTAAGTTACAATTTTTTAAATTTGTCACTTAATTTAAATTTCGATTAAAATTTAGAAAAAAAATTTGGATTAAATTTGATTTTTGAAATTGCAGATTGGAATTTAGAATTTTTTTCCCCTTTTGGTTGCTTATTTCCCCTTAGTTGATTTGATATAGCAGTGGATAGTGTTATTAAACGTTAGAAAATTGTTTTTTTTTTTGCAAACATTGGGAAGAGGGTGAAATGTCTTTCATGTGAGAATGATATGATTTTAACATTGAGAAAGGATGCTGGTGATAGGTAGGAGTGGAAATGTAGAAAGATAGGACAAAAGTTTGGCAAAAGAAAGTATAACAGGAGTAAGAAATTGGAGGGTAAATGGGTGTTTGGAGGACTTGAACGAGGGACGGATAAATGTTTTATGGTTGAGGTGAAAAATAAGAACCAGAAAGTTTCGGCTGAGGTAATTCAGAGCTGAATTTTGCAAGGAACTACAAAAATTTCTGACTATTGGAAGTCATATGCTGGTATCAATACCCGAATGACAAAGAGTTCAAGGGTTATCGATTCGAGCATATGACTGTTAACCATAGTCAGAATTTCAAGGACCCGGCTATGAGGGTAAGTTTGATTTTTGTTTAGCTTTTGGTTATATTACTAAGACTGGACTATGCTTGAGTGGGCACCCAATACGGGGACTTATACGCATGGAAGCCAACGGTGAAAGGTGCTCGCCGGCCCCGGAGGGGCGGCGAGGTAGCCGGCAGGCGGGGATCGCGCGTTATACGCTGTGACTTATCTCCAAACAATTTTCTCCCGGTATACTGGTTTAAACGCATTGAAACCTTAAGCGCAATACGCTTTGACTTCTCTAAAAAAAATTTCCTCTTGTAAAGTCATTACAATAAAAATATTTGTTTTGCTTTTCCATATATGGCTCTATAACCTGGAATATCCCCATTGAGTTGCTCACATAATGCTAATTGCTAGAAAAATTGTGAAAAAATATTTTTTCACACTTATGGATAGCAGAAGAATTTTTAGATTTTTTTTTTCTCATCAAAAACCTTTGTGTGGATTATGATCACAGAAAAAAACTACCTTATTAAAAAAGGATTTCTTGTTTTGAATTTTCTATGCATTGCAAAGTCTCTGATTCAAAATTGATGAAAATCCGGACGTTTTAAAAAAATCTCGTTTTTTATTTAATTTAAATTTTTTTTAACAATTAAAAAAAAAATTTTATTTAAATTTTTTTTTTAAGTGACAAAACTAGGATGAAATTGACGCAAAATTGCGTACATGTTCGGAGAAAACCAGACTGAAATATTAGAAAATTTTCAAGTGAAATTTATATTGCTTTTTTCTTAATTTTTAAACAAATTATTATTATTATTTATACACTGTATGCAAAGGTTCACGGTGTATATGGCGGCCATCTTGGAATTGCTTATATCGGCCGCCATCTTGATTTGGCGTAAACAATCGCTTTGGCGTAAACAATCGCTTTGGCGGCCTAACGTATCGGATGCTACCACTCCACCAAGATCGATGTTTTTGGGTCGATGTATCATCAACCTCGATGTTTTAATTTTGAACATCGATGTTTTGCTATCGATGTCGCATCCCTAACAGGTACATCACCAAGAAAATAAATTCTAATGTGTTTTGCAGAATTGCAGAAAAAAATAATAAATGAATAGAGCTTTCAGAATAAGAAATTAATAGAGAGAGTATAGGGTTATTTTGTTCATTATTTTGATCAGTAGATGGCTTCATTAGTTTAAAATTTTGAAGAATTAACAAAGAAACCATACTAAAGCCATCCAGCATGTTTTGCGATGTCCATAAGTAACGATCGAAATAGCTTTATACCTGAAGCAAAAAAAATATATTGGTAAGTACTTTTAAACTAAATTTATTTGTCTTTAAAATAACTTTTTAAACGTTTTAAAGCATTTTTATGTGTTTTTGTGCATTTTCTTTGTCGCAAATATACTTTTCTTATTTTTTAAAAATTCGATATCATAATCGAATTTCCGATTTTTTTTTTTTTTTTTTTTTTCCAGATTTAATTTATGTTACAAAGGTGCCGATGTCCCAAAACATAAAAAAAAAATATTAATTACTATCTCCTTTCATCAGATTAATAGTTTTTTTTATCGAAAAATAAAGTGAATTTAGCAGATAAAATATTACCACCATTACTAGGCATATGTCGGCAAACGTATACGATCGATGTCAAATGGCGACGGCGTCGATCGTTACTCAATTTTGGATGTAATGTAGCAAAAATCTCAATAAGATTGAAAAAAATTCTTTCTTTTTTATTTTCTGCTTTATGGTTCTAATGACCCTTTGAATAAATTTTTTCTGGTGAAACTTAGATTTTTAGAACATTTTGTTTCCTGATTAATTCTATAGAAATTATAACTTTTCCAGGAGTTTTCAAGGATAAGGTTATTTTTATTTTGTGATCATGTTTTCCTTTTTGTATGTGTAAATATATGTTATTTAAAAAATCACAAAAAATCAACCAATCTACTCTAATTTTAAAGCATTGACTATTTATAACTAATTTACTATTGGTCATTAGACTTGGGAAATGCCAAAGTTATGTAACCTACAAGCCAGAAATGTCCGAAATCTGTAACCTACAGGAAAGCAATGTCTAAAATCAGAAACCTGCAGAACTTGTAATTAAATGTTTTAATTAGTATTTTTGCAGAACAGTTCCTGTCTTTGAATGATTGTATATTGTATTATAGGCCTATAAACAATACAGAAAAAAACTATCGAGTTAAATTTCAAAATTTTAAAAATTATTAATAGTTATTCATAGTTTGATCATACCGGGCTTGATGTGTTGCCGGTCTTCCAGCTGCTGTTGCGAGTTTGATTTCGCTTTCTTATTCTTTTCAAAACACTGGGGGCTCCGCTCCAGCTTGCCCAACCCCGGGTATTGCTACGCAATCACATTTGGTTTGCTTCTCAAACCAACACTCCTGTCACAAGTGATTTCGCTTTTTTTTTTAAACACTTAATACACCCTAAACTAATAGCCGCATTAGTAAAAAATCATCTCCATCTTGTTCCCTATACAATTTTGAATAAACCATGTTATCTCATAACATTCTGATCTGTTTTTAATTGCCAACCCGCTGAGAATAGAGCGGGAAAAACGAGCATGACGTCACAGCAAGTTTCAATGCCATCTGGCGAACCCGTTAGTCTGAAAATGTAACCTTAATTTCTGTGAATAAGAATGAACGCGTATCACTCATCGATCTAAAAAGTACGAAATTTGTATGACCAACTTTGGATCGCATCGCATTTATTTATTAACCAATTTAAAAAACAATTGTACAGTAAGAAAGAGTACATTCTGAGGTATTCTGCGATGTTTTGCAATTTAGAAACTGATAGTAAAAATATATAGATATGACAGTTTTAACAAAAAAGTCCCGAATTTCAAAAACATATTATTTGGAACCAAGTTGAAATTTCTAAAAAAAAAAGAGGTAAATTCCCAAGAGGTACTTTAAAAAAATCACGACTGAAGACTGAAAATTTGTACGTATTTTGCTCACTCGCGTTAGAAATTTCGCTTTCTCAATTTTGGCACTTAATAAACCCAAAGCTAATAGCCGCATTGGAATAAAATCTTCATAATTGCCCAGGGAACACGATGTAGAACAAACGATGTTAATTTCGTAATTTTCTTATCTGTACTTTCTTGGGAAACCATCTAAGCATCAAGCTATCAACCCAGTTTTGAATCCTGCGACAGCAACTTTTTTTTTAAGAGAGATTTTTTTTGTATTTGCTTTTAAATTGTCTTAGGGGGAGTGAATGAGCAACACATGAGTTTTGAGAAGTGAATGAGTTATAGCATACTGCTGCTCATTCGAAGGAAACACAATCTGGTGTTGTCTGGGTAAGGCTCCTTCTCTGATACACCAACACATCCATTTTTGAAAATTTCCCAATTTTTAAAATTTTTAACTGTTTTTGAAATTATATTGCTTACCTTGTTACGTATGCAGCTTCAGCCCGCTTATGGAATGGAAATTATCCCACCAATTATTTTATAATACACTTTCATAAATTCATAGTGAAAATAAGAAGTAAATTCATTTATTGGTACATCAGAGGTTTCAATAAAATAAAATTAGTGGCAAACGATTCCTTTACTAAAAGGATGGAAAAGGATTGCAAGTTGCATACGTCGAGTCAAATTTGACTGGATCGGAGACCGAATGAGTTTCGAAGAAAACATTTTCCCGTGAACCGAAACAAATCGTAAGAGCTATGCAAAAACTTTGATAAATTTTTAAATTTATAATATGGGTTAAAAAAAGTAAAATGGAATTTTATTGAATAGATATATAGTGCATTTTAATAAAACAAATTTAATTTGAAAATACCCATCTAAGATGATGGTAAAAACGGATTGTGCATGGCATAAAAAAAACTAAGTGAGATTTGAGCATAATTGGCC
The DNA here is from genome assembly GCA_947359465.1 of Metellina segmentata. Lineage (NCBI taxonomy): Eukaryota > Metazoa > Arthropoda > Arachnida > Araneae > Tetragnathidae > Metellina > Metellina segmentata. The sequence continues at coordinate 85,015,682 of OX375875.1, read as the reverse complement.
ATTGGGTATCTGTCACCCGGATACAAAGAGAAAAAAAAATTTTAAGCATAGAAAATTTACTTTCGTTTTTGGTCAGCTGCCAAATACTATGAGAGTTCGAAATTTTCAGTTTTCAAGCGAGTTTTCCCGGTTGTTTAGCACTCTGGTTTACGATTTTGTGATCTTTTCCTCCACGGTTTTTTCAATCGCTCAAGTATTAATTAAAATAGATTTTCTTTATACTGTTTTTGTATCACCAACCAACTTAAAAATTCCCTTCCCAATAATTATAATGACTTTTTAAACATTGCACTCACGGGTAACTCAATAAAACAAAATTAATTAACATTTGATGATCATATTCTTGTTCGTCTAGCAGGGCAACTATTTTGTGCGTTGCGAAAGCCACATGCATCGCAAGTCGAAAACAGATCGATTTTAATGAGTTTTCAAGTCTTTAGAGTGTTTTTACGTGCTAATCACACGAGTCGATTGACGATTTGTATATCGCGTATCAAGTGTTGCCATTCAAGCAGGCCAGTTCCCGACTCATCGCCAATGCCGTACTCGTAAGCAGTTTTATCGCCGATCGGTCGCTAAAAAGAGGTCAGAAATATTGGGAAAAAATATCCTTATTTGAAAACTGAATTTTGTTTTCAAAGGAAAATAAGCACTTTCTAAGGACTATTGTTGAAAAATAAATACTTCTAAGGGCTCTTAGAAATGGAAGGTCAAAATAAGCACTTTCTAAGCACCCGTGGGAACCCTGTGTTCCCACATTTTGAGGTCCCTATTACAAAAAATTAAAATATATATATATTCACCTTGTTTTTGCTTATTTTTATTAATTTCGTCGCAAAAAGACGAAAATAGCGAATGCTTTCTTGTTTACAAAAAAAGTTACGTGAATCTAAGCTTCTACTCCGTCCTATGTGTTTTTTTTTTAAATTAAAACAGTATCTCTATATTAAAAAAATGTTACCGCCGCCGCAGGATTGAAAACTGTGATGTTTAGCTCGATTCTTAGACGGTTTCCCGAGAAAGTACTGATCGGAAAAAAAATGAAATTAACATGCTTTGTTCTTCATCGTATTCCCTGGATAATTATTAAGATTTTTTTCCGATGCGGCTATTAGTTTAGGTTTTATTAAGTGTTAAAGTTGAAGAAGTGAAATTTCTTCCACGAGTGAGCAAACACATTCAAATTTTCAGTCTTCAGTCGTGAGGTTTTTTTTAAGAGTACCTCTCAACGTAAATTTTTGCAGCTCGTCGAGTTTTTTTTAAATTTAAATTTGGTTCTTGATAATACTTTTTTGAAATTCAGGAAAAATCGGGACATTTTTGTTATTTTTTTTTAAAACTGCCGTATCTATATCTAATTACTATTAGTTTTTAATTTTTAAAATATCGCAGTATACCTCAGAATATACTCTTTCTTACGGTACTATTATTTTTGAAATCTGTTAATAATTAAATTGGATGCGATCAAAAGTTCGTCATACAAAATTCGGAATCTTTGGATATTTTCGCTACTTATTGTTAAAACCGTTTTGTCTACGGCAAAAACCATTATTTTTTAAATTTGAAAACATCACTGAATACATTACATTACACTCTTTCTTATGGTACAGTTATTTTTCAAATTGGTTAATAAATAAAATCGATGCAATTAAAAGTTGGTCATACAATTTTCGGAACTTTCAGATCGTAACTTCCGATACAAAACTAAAATGGTCATATCTGTATAGTATTACTGTTAGTTTTTAATTTTTAAAATATTGCAGTATACCTCAGAATGTACTCTTTCTTACGGTACAATTATTTTTAAAATTGGTTCATAAATAAATTCGATGCAATCAAAAGTTGGTGACACAAATTTCGTATTTTTCAGTTCGTAGAGCTGCTTCCGCAAGCAGTAGTGGGTTGCACTTTTGACTATCGGGTTTGCCAGATATCAAATTTATCGTAGCAACAATTGCCATAAAAACGATTTATTTTTATTTGGCGAGGAAAAAGGCTCGCTTTTTTCCCTCTGTTCTCAAGACAGTTTACCGACAAAGTACAGATCGGTAAGTTTGGATATTAACAATGTTTACTTAAAATTGTACAGGGAACAAGATGCAGAAGATTTTTTACTGATGCGGCTATTAGTTTAGGGTGCCTTAAGTGTTAAAGCAAAAAAAAAAGTGAAATCACTTGCGAAAGAAGTATTGGTTTGAGAAAGCAAACCAAACGGATTGCGTAGCAATCCCCGGGGTCGGCGACCGTAAGCGAGACGCAGCGAAGCCCTCGCTGTGACGTCATGAACCGGAAAGTGAAATCAGCATAATACGAATTTTTCAGATAGTTTCACTCTGTGAAAGTAATGTTGGTTTGCGAAGCAAACCAAATGGCATCTGTGACAGGAGTGTTGGTTTGCGAAGCAAACCAAATGGGATTGCGCAGCAATCCCCGGGGGTTGGCGAGCGTAAGCGAGCAGGCGGCGGAGCCCCCTAGTTTATTAAAAAATAAACATATAAATAAAAGAAAAAATTATTTACAGATCTACCAGGGTGTCAAGATTTAAATCACTGATTTAAATCACAACTAATCTTACATTGTTATAACTAAGTAAATACAACATAGGAAAAAGACAGAAGTGGTCAAATGATTTAATTTTTCTGCACTCATGGGGATTTCAGCACTAATGGTTACACCCATCTCAGAGGGAACTGGGTCAATTACTGCATGTGATAAAAGATTGCAACAGCCAGTTGTAACTTATTAGAATATACTATACTAGAGGGCCTGCCCCCTGCTCGCTAACGCTTGCCAATCCCCGTAGGATTGCTTCGCAATCCTCATTGGTTCGCTGCGCGAACCTATGCTCGCTTCGCTCGCCTCAATGAAGACATGTGTCCTAGCAGAAGGGATTTTTTACAAAATATGTTACCAAAAACATGTTTTTCAAATCTAAATTTGCTGTATTACAGAAAAAATATACAGGGTGGTCCCGAATTCATGGTACAAACTTTAATGGTAGGTACAGGACATTGTAACAATGATTTATTGTATAGGAATGTATAGTCGCCAGTGACGCGGTGAGGCGTAAACAGGGGAAATAAAAGGAAAGAGAAATGGAGTGATCGGTTGGTATCATTGCCGGTAGAGGGCAGTAGATGTCTAGCCGCTGTTGAACATGATGCATCGCAGTAGGGAAAAGCGCCATTCACAATTGTGCTGCCGTAGACGATGGGTGACTTTACGTATGCAGAAAAAGCAGACATGCATTACATGTACGGCCGTGCAAATGGTAACGGCAGAGCTACGTTACGAATGTATCGCGCGGAGTATCCTGATCGACGAATGCCGGATCATAGAATTTTTCAACGGTTACATCGTCAACTTTGTGAAACAGGTGCGTTCGACGTCAACAGACATGGCGCTGGTCGAGTAAAAGCTGTACGCACTCCAAGGCTGGAAGAAAGCATCTTGAACATTGTGGCTGATAGACCCGAGTCAAGCACAAGAACTGTTGCGCGTGACGTAGGTGTGAGTCATCAGACTGTATGCAGAGTGTTAAACGAAAATCGCTTACACCCCTTCCATTTTCAGAAAGTACAAGCATTGAATCCGGCAGATTATCCTCGCCGCGTGAACTTCTGCCTGTGGGTGATGCAGCAATGTGCGTTGCAGCCGGATTTCGTAGATTATGTGCTATTTACAGATGAAGCGACATTTTCACGCGAGGGTGTCTTTAATGCGCACAATTCCCATGTGTGGGCAACCGATAATCCACATGCAACGCGTCGACATGCGTTTCAGCAACGTTTCAGTATTAATGTGTGGGCTGGTATTGTGAACGACTTTTTGATTGGCCCATACTTACTACCCACGCGGCTCACTGGCGGAAGCTATCTTATTTTTCTGAAAGAAGTGTTACCACAACTGCTGCATGATGTTCCGATCGCCATTCGTAACCGCATGTGGTTTCAGCACGATGGGGCGCCAGCACACTTCAGCATTGATGTACGGAATTACCTGAATGCCACGTTTGGTACTCGATGGATTGGGCGTGGTGGACCAGTCCCTTGGCCACCCCGATCTCCCGATTTATCGAGCCTCGATTACTTTTTATGGGGACATCTAAAGCATCTTGTTTATGAGACTCCAGTTGACTCAGATGAGGATCTCGTCGCTCGCTTATCTGTAGCTGCTGCAGGTGTGCGTTAAATACCAGGCATCTTTGAACGTGTACGCCAATCGCTCCACCGACGCTGTCAAGCATGTATCGATACTGGTGGACGCAATTTTGAACAATTACTGTAAACATGACACTTGTCAACAACGCTTTCAATAAAATCTTTGTTTTTCCTTTCGGCCGTTATTTCCCCTGTTTTCGCCTCACCGCGTCACTTGCGACTATACATTCCTATACAATAAATCATTGTTACAATGTCCTGTACCTACCATTAAAGTTTGTACCATGAATTCGGGACCACCCTGTATATAGTATCTCTAAAATCAGAATTCAAATGAAAACTTCTGCATGAGTGCAAAATGTGCAAATTTTGACTCGAAATGTGAGCGTTGCTTTGGAAATTGAATACCCAGCATGTTGTTTGTGTGTACATTTTCCCAGCACTCAAACGACCCACACTTTTTCATTGAGTTTGTTGCCGTGCAAGCGTCTTGTAGTGCAAGCGTCTTGTTGAACTATAATTGTTAGCCCTGAAAAGGACAGTCTTTTAAATGGCCCTGAAAAGATCCTCCGCTTTCTTTGATTTCTATTATAAACTAACTGCAACAGCTCTTTAAATTTCCTTTTTTTTTTCCAATAAAATTTCATCCGATAACGCTATAAATTCAATCGATGCGCGAGACTTCGCGATAAACAAACAATCGTACAGTGTTGCCAAAACGCGATTATGAATAACGTCTTTTTTGCGTGCCACGTAAGAGAATTATATAGATACTGGAAACAGTAAGGTAAACACACATGACATAAATCTAAATGCCAGGAAGAGTAATGTATAAACATTTCTGATTTACAGCACTCATAATATAAACACTTAAAGGAAGTATACAACAGTTTGATTCAAAATTATAAACGAAAGAGGTGACTGATTTTATTAGCTAAAAAAACACAAGTGGGAAGTAAAGTTTTTGAGGCATTTGTTAGTTAGCTCCCAAAGTGTGTGCTGCAGCACCCTGGGGTGCCGTGTAGAGAGATGAGAGGTGCTGCAAAGCGCCCGTAACCTCCAATCTAAGCTATTTCTAAGCAACAGAAAAAAGGGGTTAAGGTCACTTATCAAAAATCAGCACTCCCCAACCAAGAGCATGATGAAGGTAATTTTTTTTTGTTTTATTTATATTTTCACCGACCTATGTATTCTTATTAAGTAAAATTAAAGTGTTTGTGTGTGAATTTTAAATACTAGTTGTATTAATTATGTTTATGTTATTATTTGTCTAATTTCTTTTTCAAAGTGCTATAAACATGAACTGTGTATATATATGTACTAATATACCACAGATAAATATTACATGATGACGAGGGTGCTGTGAGAAAATTATAAATCACTTAAGGATGCCACCACTTGCATAAGTTTGGGAACCTCTGTGTTTGCTTATTCTTGTAGTTAGAAATAGAGATTAAAAGAGTAGAAATATATATTTTCACACACAGCCATTAAAATGTCAGCAGGAATAAAGAAAGATCCAATATGAATTAAAACTAAGTGAAAATCCATTTATTATTGCTGCTCGGCAGTTTTTTTTTCACAATTTACTATAGTCTGATTATTTCTGAGTTCTATTCTACTTCTCAGACTATAGTTTAGGTCTGTCACTTACACTTGCTGATAAATTTGTTAACATGATGATGTAATTTTCTCAAGAAAAACTATGTAGGATGTCAACTTGTCTTTTAAAGTTAAATAAATGTTAAGTAAATATTGATTTACCATGTCACAAATTCTGATTGTTTACTTAAAATAAATATTGGTTTACATGTCACGTCACAAACTCAATTTCTTATTTAACAAATTTATATCTAAATTATTATCTAATTAATCTATCTCAAATAAGTTCCATATGTTCCATCTAATGTGATAATTTGGTAAATGGAAAAATTTGAGTTTTTGCGTTAAATTTTGGGGTGGGAGAGAGTAAGTTTAAATATATCTAATTAGCCAACCTTAAATGTGTTCACAAGTTGTACGAAAATGCCCTCTCCGTAGACTCAATGTTCAAACCCTTTGTTCTTGTAAAATGCTTGGGAAAGCATTTTAAATGAAAGTGGTATACTCACTCAAATGGGCCACGAGAGATGAGGGAGAGAAGAGATTGGATATGAATCTCAAATGTCAGTCATGCATATCTATTACCTGATGCTCATTTTGCTGGTTGACAAATCAAATGTGATATTTCAGTTGAAAACGTCGCATAATCTGAAAGTGCTTTACTAAAGATTTTTTATTGGTAGATTGGTTGCTGAATTTACATCTGTGGAGCAAGATAGGAAGATTCCTGGTTCGAATCCGGGTCCGGGCATGGATGTTTGTAAGCGTATGGTGTAGAGGCGGCTGGTGCACCTTAAATCTGTCGTGGCCGAAAGTCCTCACGTTGGGTTGGTGCGGAAGGTTTGAGAGTGGGATGCCAGCTCAGGTGTTGCTTCGTCATCTGACCGGGTTCAAAATTTCGAGGTGTTGTCCTCGAATCTTTCCCTTAAGGGCTTAATTCCGGACCGTCGTCAATAGCCCGTTGTGTTGCTCTAGTACGACGTTAACTAAAAATTACAAATACCGAGTACAACATCTGCGGTCAGATTATTTATTTAAACTTTTACATTTATGCAATGAAAACATTATCAGTGATCACAACTTTAATTTCCAATCTGCTGCAGTATTGTCATTTTATATCATATACTTCACCTTATGTTTATGATAGTAGTATGAAACTTTTTCGTAACAACTCAATATACAGGGTTATTCATAAAGATGGACCCAATTTAAATAATTTGTATTTCAGGAAATTTAAATTGGATATGAACAGTTTACATACCAAAGGAAAGATGAAGTTCCTAATTTTTTTTTTGCCCACCGCTTGGGCGGTGATAGTTGCGTAAACGGCCGCTAGGGTACTCGCTCCAATAGGCAGGCCTATTGTGTCACCGTCACTTGTGAGTTAAGCTTCGGTTTCCTAAAAATTGGAGCCGTTATCTAACAGCCGTGATGCGTCATGATGCCGAGGGCATAACTAGACGGCCGTCTAAACAAGAGTCCAGAGGTGTTAACTTAGACGGACAGAATACGTTGGAGAATGGGCAACACAGACGGCTATCGTGGTTTATTTTATTCGAGAAAGTGGTTAAAAACAAGGTGGTTTTTTATTCTCTAGTTCAAAGTTTCTAACTTCGGGATCGTTGGAAGATAAAGTGAAAATTTCAACAGATTTCATATCAGCGTAAATATATACGTCAGATCGATATCAAAACAGTTTTATTATTCAATTATCCAGCCACCATTAATAGGTAGCTGTAACATCGTGATAAAAGAAATAACCTTTTTTAAAGAATTAAAAAAAACTTTATTTACACAATGGTAGCGATATCACAGTTACAACTACATCTCATCATACGTAGAAAACAAAACGGCTGAATCATGCCACTCGAACACAGCACCGTGTCCACTAGAGATGGGCGATCCGCTCAGGAGCTGACTCAAAGAGTTAGCTCTCTTGACGGAGTGAGCGAGCGCTGATTCGTCAAAAAAGAGCTATAGCTCTTTTTTAACCAATCAGGGCTGAAGAGCGGTAACTCTTTTTAACCAATCAGCGCTTCCACTCTCGAAGAGTCATTTCCGCATGCGATCACCAGCTCAGTGATTCTTTTTGGGAATTGATTCTTTTCGAGATTTGACTCTTTCGAAGAATCATTTCCGCATTCGATCGTTTGCGCTCACTGATTCTTTTGGGAGTTGATTCTTTTAAGGAGTTAACTCTTTGGCTCTTTTCGATAACTATCGCTCTCGTAGAGTCAATTCCGCATTCGTTCTTTTGCGCTCCCTAGCTTTTTGTTACTTTTTTGAAGTTTCAAATTTTTAAATATCTATGTATTTTCATAAATGTTATTTTTTTAAATTTAATTCAATTTTAGATTGAAAGGGTGTTTTTACGGCTTAAGTCATATCACGCCTTTTAGCACTAATTAAAACTAGTCTTAAGGTTGTTATTAAAACATATTCTAACAGTTATTATGTTATTCACTTAACATTACTATAATAATTATAATAAAACCTTGATTTCTCGGGAGTGATATCATTTTAATAAAGCTTCACAAAATTAAATTAAACGTAACTCGTTTTTATTGCATTGCCTTCACAAAACAAGGCATTTTGAAAATATTTTATTAAAAGACAGGGAGGGAACTTGGATTTTGAAAATCTTTGGGACAACGAGTATTCGATGGTATTATATACCTATATCTTAAAATAACTAGTTAAAAATCTTAAGTACTTAAATAAGTTATTAATATTTTTATTATATGATTTTAAAATATCATTTAAATTATTAGGAAGTCTCATTTGGTAACTAAGTGGTTTTAGAAAGAAATCTTAATGTATCCAAACACGTCCAAGACACTTTTTTTAAATGTGGTATAGAAACATTTTCATGATATTTTTATGTTTTGTGTTTTAAACAATAGCAATGGGCTATAAATATTAAAAGTATATATTAATAATTTTGTAAAAATATGATAATTATGTATGAAATTTTAAAGAAATGTGTCAAAAACTTCAAATGTGCTACATGGAAATCTATTCAACCAATTTGAAAAATGATGCTACCAAAATAAACTGCATGCATATTTTTAGGGAATGAACTAGAATAAAAGGATATTTAAATAAGCAACAATTTTACAAGTGATTGAAAAATGAATAGAAGATTTTTTAGTTTTACAGTCCTACTTCTTAAATAAATAGTAATAATTTAGAAACTTTTGAACTCAGCATAATTATTCTAGTTCATTCACTTGACAACATTATAAATAACAAACTCTCAAAAGTTTACTAGAATCCAGTTATAAGTTTTTGTATTATAACATTTGAAGTGAGGAAATAATGCAAAAATATTAATTTAGAGTTAAAGGTAGTATCAAGTGCATTGCTTGCTCCCTTGCGTTTGCTGTCTGTTTGTGTAAACAATTTTGTTCTTCCTTCTCTTTGAAAAAGTTCACTCCATTTCCAAAAGAGAAACCATTTAAATATTTGAAAAGACTTTCTAAAATTATATTTGCAAAAAAAAGTAAGGTTTAAATTTTGATTTTGCCATGTTTTTGGCCTTTTAGTGGCCATTTCCAGTGTTTTCCATTCTTACTTCTTGTTTTCCCGCCTTGATTAAAATCTTAATACTTCTTCAAGTAATTAACAGAGAAAAAATTAAATATGTTTTGGAAAGTCAAATAAATACTCTATCCAATAAAATCGAAAACTTTTTTAGAATTCTTGGTCAAAAATGAGATTTTTAACGTGTTTGGATATTTTAATTGCTACTTCTGTAATCTCAACAGGTTCATGACGGGAATTACAAAAGTAGAAGTGTCCTCAAAGTAATTTATTCTTTATGGACAATTTCAAAGTTATATGAATTGACATGGTTTGGGGCCATCTTATGCCTTAGCAATTAAATTTTACAGCTTAGCAGCCCTATGCTGCAATGCCTATCGTCCTCGGGCCCCGTCTCCCTCCTTTTGCTGATTTTAGAGGTAAACTGCGCAATTGCTGGATGAGTGACTGTTTCAAGTGTTGTGTGCGTGGGTGTTTCAAGCACGCTTGGCGCCTCTTCGTCTGGACACATGCGCTCACGTGACAACGAGGGATGTTCGATGGCCCAAACATATTGTGTACATTTCGATATGTTATATACATTATTATATATCTCAAAGGAGCGGTGAGTCATCAAAAAGAGCTAGCTCTTTTTAGTGAGTGAGCGGTTCCGATCCAATCCCTGAAAAGAGTCATTTTCCCCATCACTAGTGTCCACACTTCAAAGAAACATCCAACGACTAAAAAGCAGTTTTCAAAAATTAACTTTTCACCAACGTTATACATAAAAGAAAAAAATAAACTTCCGGGAAAACCATTTAAGCTTACATAAATATGTCAAAAGAAAAGATATCCTTTCCAAGAGTAATAAGAAGTATAAATAAACACAGGAAGTATCGCAATGTCTTGGAATAAGGAAAAAGAAATACTATCATTATATTTAAAAGATATTCCGGAAGTATACGTTACACTATAGTTAAAAGATTTATCGTCTGGCTGTAAAAACATTCCTCCACGCAAAATCAAAGCGAAAACAAAAAAAAAATTATTTTTTGAGCGTTCTCCGGGGCGATGAAAAAAAATTTTGGCATGGTACCAAGGCCGACTGTAAGGTTACTTTGGTAAAAAATCCAAGATTGGGGTTATTCTTCTATCGCGTAAGAAATGCGTTGAAAAACCAGGTAGAGAATAAAACTTTTTTTTGAATTCATTTAAAAATCTTCTAGATTGAATTTTAAAATTTCGCCGCGACTCAAAAATTGCAAAAAAAAATTGGACTACCTGTGTGCCAAATCTCATCGCTGTAAGTGCCATAGAATCGTCAGGATTTTGCGGCCGCGAAAAAAAACAAACACTTCCTTTTATAATAGTAGAGAAGGGAGTACGGAAATGGGCCAGTCTTGTGAGGGGGAATATCTGAGATTTTCACAGCTGGCCAGTTGTAAAACAGATCACCTAAATCAGTGATTTACTTTAAATATCGTGCATGCAAAGAACCTCTGGGTGAATATTTGCACAAGTGCATGTGCACAAGACACAAGTGCTTATTGTGAGTAGGCATAACAGCAAACAAAGTCGCGCACGTTCTGGTGCATGAAGTGAAAATATGCGACGCTAATTCAAGAATGCAGACTCGTCTAGTTTCAATTCGTTCTTTAAACGGAGCCGCCGTGGCTTTATTGTAGGCGGTGCAGTTTCGATTTCTGTCAGGGGTGCATTCCTCCCTGAGTGTATTTATTTCTCTCTTCCGTGTCAGTAAAAATTTCATTGCGTTTGTCTTGCTTGGTTATTGTATGTGTTGTGTACTGAGTGGAGTTCGGGATAAGAGCGAAGCAGCTTAGAGATAACACATTTATTAGGTACGATCTAGTTGACGATATGTAGCGCGCATTCTAGAACACATGCAAAAGCTATGAATACAGGCTTCTGCTTCTTCACGAACGTGTTGCAAGATTCTATTTACATACTTTGCAACAGGGGTTCCCAACCTTTTAGTAACTGCGTACCACTTGAAATTTTTGGCGTACCACCAGTCTTATATTTTTTTAGAAACGTATATCGAATGTCAGAAAAGTGCCCAATGGCTTGTTTTATTTTAATTAAAATACCAAGAAAGCTTTTTTTTTATGATTAATGCACTTGTATTTCGTATTAATGATGTTTTAATAAAGGAAAAAAATAAAACGATTATTGAAAATTGCAGTTATATATTTACTCACTTGTCTAAAAACAAATAATTTTAAATAATTAGTACAAACTAAGCAAACAAAGATTCACGTAATCAAAAATTAATTTTTAGTGCGAAACTTGTTTGTCTTTTATTAAAATATCAATATCAGGAGCAATGGAGCTTACTTCACTCTTAAGTCCTCTTCAATACTTACTGTTTCTATATTTATTTTTTATATACAAAAGTTCAGAAAAACCACTGTCACAAAGTAACTAGTAACAAATGGCATAAGAAATAGCATAACGTGGTTGTACATACTAAAATATCGAACAAACTTCGTAGAATATTTGGGTCGCTCGTGTATCATCCTTACGTACCACCTGAAACGTTGTCGCTTACCACCATTGATACGCGCACCACCGGTTGGGAATTCCTGCTTTATGACATTGTGTCTGGCGCAACATGGCCAAATATGGTCCTTGTGCCATAAAAAACCCAAAACTAACCAACGTTCTTTAAAGTTCGTTATTTGTCCTTGGCGAATGAACATTAAATTATAAAAATCGTCGTGATATTTGAGTGTTAAAAGATGACTGTACGTAGATACCATTTCGAATGGGACAGTACCGTTTTTTCGTATTTCCAGACCGTTCCATCGTAAAAATTGCCAATTTGGTCCCATTTTTGGAATGTTGCGTAATAATTATTTAGATTAAGTGTTAGTTAATGAGGGTTTGTTGCCAAACAGAATTATGCTATGGAATGGAAGAAGTTTTAAAAGTTATAGAGCGAAATTAGCTGCGTAAGATTAGATTCCTTCGTTGGAGAAACATTCATGGTACGATCGGAATACAGTCCTCCTCTACGTCTACCTAAATTTTTTCATGGATTTTTTCACAAATGAATAATATCTACTATTATAAAAGGAAGTATCTGTCTGCGTGCGTGTATGCGGTGTCCAAAAGAATCTATAGGACTTCCAGGAATGAAATTTGGCACACATAGTCCAAAAGGTGACTGAATACGCCTCATAGCCCGAATTTAAAAATTTAATCTAGAACATTTTTTAATTAATTTATTGGTGTGATATTGTGAGAGTGGGGTGCCAGCTCATGTGTTGACCTCGTCATCTGGATTCTGAATTACTTCTCGGATCCTTCCTTTCGAGATTGAACCTTTGTGAGGTTCAAATTATAATGATCCAACAACATGACGTCACGCCGTCAGTGGGGACCTGTCAATTTGGAGCGCAGCTGTTTCTCCCCTAAGAGCAAAAGACGGGGCGGTGGGAATGTGGTTGGTAGAAGAAGAGTAGCAGCGGATGTTCTCTTCCGTTACTCTTACTCAATATGTTGTCATTTTACTTCAATCATGTATATAGATGTAAATAACGTATTTTGATACTAAAATAAAGGGTTTAAATTATTTACTTTTAATTGATATGGAAGGACTTCACTACCGTCGCTTCCAGTTACGACGTTAATTAATAATTACAAATACCTGGACCCTCGCCAATAGCCCTAAGTGTTGCTACACTGCGAAGTTAATTCAACAACCTGCTAAAACCTGAATGTTTAATTTCAGTTTTTATTATTTAGAGTTCAAAGGGATGGTTTTTCCTGTTGTGAAAGGAAACAATTACATGAGAAAAATGCCCAATTAATAATATATCCAAGAGGCCGCCGGGGCTCAATGATGTGTATGAAAATGATTTGTATCAAGCTCGCTCCCACGGATGGGGGAGAGGGGATTCGGAATGCCTATGTATTTTTACTGCATTGTGAAGTCTTTGAAAAGTCAAAAAATTTCTTTATTTGAATGTAGAATAAAGATGAAATTTACAACATGCTGGTAGTTAAACATTGGCTAGTTTGAACACATTGTTTCATTTAGGTGTTCCACAAGGGAGCGTTTTAAGTGTAATACTTTTATCATAAAAATTAAAGGCATTGTACAGCAACTTCTCCCATACGTAAATGGAACGCTTTTTTGTTCACTACTTTCAGATCTTTTGTACTGGAACGAATATACCATTAGGTATGTCCACACTTGTGCGCTTTCATTTTCAACGTTCAATTCAATTTGCGTCAACGCATGCCTTATTGCATGCACTTAGAGTCATGCCATTCACCTGTCCACACTCGTGCCTCACTTCAGTTTCAAGATGGATGGAGATTATGCTATTCTGTTAGGACTGTTTCTGGATGTTAAATCATTGTGGCATAATTTGTGATCAGGCAAGTAAATAAACGTAGGAAATCAAGGCGAGCGATTTGGATGAAAGAATATTTCAAAACGCATAATGAGCATTTATTTATTTACGTTAAAATTTATTATTATTTGTTGGGGAGCCCACGTTCAAACGCGATGTTTATATTTCTTTGATTTATTTCGCTGGAATCGTTTGCACGTGTTTCCTGTTGCTCGCAGCGAATAACAGCTGAATCTGCTTAAAATCGGAACGAAAGATGTTAGAATAAAGGAGGAAGGCGTGAATTTGCGCCGATGTTTTATTCGATAATAATGTAATAAGTCCTTTGCTTGTTGATTAAATTCTTGTTGTTACTGTTAGACTTGATTTTAACCTTTCTTCCACCCTCTGATCATTATTAAAATTTAATAATAATTGAAATCTTTCCTGTTATTCTTTCGACCAATAGATGTGGTTATTTAGACCTTATGTGTGTTGTGGAACCAATAAAACTAAATTCGAAATACAATGTACGAAGTGGTTACAAAACAGTTGTAAATAATCGTCGCTACTGATTGGCTGGATTTCAAAATTTTACTGCTGAAATCAGATAAAACCTAATTGTGCATTTCGTTACACGTAAGTACTTATAAATATTTGAGTTAAATATAAGTAATAATATTTGCATATAATCTATGCTTATGAACTTAGATGACTTTTAGTTTACAAATAATTATTTTAATAATTAAAGGATAAATAAGTGTTAAAACGAAAATACACAAAACATCTTTTTCTGCTTTCAACCATCAGTTCTAATATCCAAATCAGTCTTTTCCCCCCTTTCATGGCTTTTTCACTTGACGTTGTCTTCTGTTTGGCGCAGCTTTTCTAAATATGACCCTTGTGCCACAAAACAACCAACAGTTGAGATGCTTGATCAGCTTCCTGAAGTGGAAGTATGTTCCCAGAAATTAGTTCCAGAATTGTTTTAATAAACATATATTACCTGATCGAATTTATCAGAACTCGGAAGTTTCGCGGTTTACGATAGAGATGGGCGATCCGCTCAGGAGCTGACTCAAAGAGTTAACTCTCTTGACGGAGTGAGCGAGCGCTGATTCGTCAAAAAAGAGCTATGACTCTTTTTTAACCAATCAGGGCTGAAGAGCGGTAACTCTTTTTAAACGAATCAGCGCTTCCACTCTCGAAGAGTCATTTCCGCATGCGATCACCAACTCAGTGATTCTTTTTGGGAGTTGATTCTTTTCGAGACTTGGCTCTTTCGAAGAATCATTTCCGCCTTCGATCGTTTGCGCTCACTGATTCTTTTGGGAGTTGATTCTTTTAAGGAGTTAACTCTTTGGCTCTTTTCGATAACTATCGCTCTCGAAGAGTCAATTCCGCATTCGTTCTTTTGCGCTCCCTAGCTTTTTGTCACTTTTTTGAAGTTTCAAATTTTTAAATATCTATGTATTATCATAAATGTTATTTTTTTTTAATTAATTCAATTTTAGATTGAAAGGGTGTTTTTACGGCTTAAGTCATATCACGCCTTTTAGCACTAATTAAAACTAGTCTTAAGGTTGTTATTAAAACATATTCTAACAGTTATTATGTTATTCACTTAACATTAATATTATAATTATAATAAAACCTTGATTTCTCGGGAGTGATATCATTTTAATAAAGCTACACAAAATTAAATTAAACGTAACTCGTTTTTATTGCATTGCCTTCACAAAACAAGGCATTTTGAAAATATTTTATTAAAAGACAGGGAGGGGACTTGGATTTTGAAAATCTTTGGGACAACAAGTATTCGAGGGTATTATATACCTATATCTTAAAATAAATAGTTAAAAATCTTAAGTACTTAAATAAATTATTAATATTTTTATTATATGATTTTAAAATATCATTTAAATTATTAGGAAGTCTCATTTGGTAACTAAGTGGTTTTAGAAAGAAATCTTAATGTATCCAAACACGTCCAAGACACTTTTTTTAAATGTGGTATAGAAACATTTTAATGATATTTTTATGTTTTGTGTTTTAAACAATAGCAATGGGCTATAAATATTAAAAGTATATATTAATAATTTTGTAAAAATATGATAATTACGTATGAAATTTTAAAGAAATGTGTCAAAAACTTCAAATGTGCTACATGAAAATCTATTCAACCAATTTGAAAAATGATGCTACCAAAATAAACTACATGCATATTTCTAGGGAATGAACTAGAATAAAAGGATATTTAAATAAACAACAATTTTACAAGTGATTGAAAAATGAATAGAAGATTTTTTATAGTTTTACAATCCTACTTCTTAAATAAATAGTAATAATTTAGAAACTTTTGAACTCAGCATAATTATTCTAGTTCATTCACTTGACAACATTATAAATAACAAACTCTCAAAAGTTTACTAGAATCCAGTTATAAGTTTTTGTATTATAACATTTGAAGTGAGGAAATAATGCAAAAATATTAATTTAGAGTTAAAGGTAGTTTCAAGTGCATCGCTTGCTCCCTTGCGTTTGCTCTTTGTGTAAACAATTTTGTTCTTCCTTCTCTTTAAAAAAGTTCACTCCATTTCCAAAAGAGAAACCATTTAAATATTTGAAAAAACTTTCTAAAATTATATTTGCAAAAAAAAGTAAGGTTTAAATTTTGATTTTGCCATGTTTTTGGCCTTTTAATGGCCATTTCCAGTGTTTTCCATTCTTACTTCTTGTTTTCCCGCCTTGATTAAAATCTTAATACTTCTTTAAGTAATTAACAGAGAAAAAATTAAATATGTTTTGGAAAGTCAAATAAATACTCTATCCAATAAAATCGAAAACTTTTTAGAATTCTTGGTCAAAAATGAGATTTTTAACGTGTTTGGATATTTTAATTACTACTTCTGTAATCTCAACGGGTTCATGACGGGAATTACAAAAGTAGAAGTGTCCTCAAAGTAATTTATTCTTTATGGACAATTTCAAAGTTATATGAATTGACATGGTTTTGGGCCATCTTATGCCTTAGCAATTAAATTTTACAGCTTAGCAGCCCTATGCTGCAATGCCTATCGTCCTCGGGCCCCGTCTCCCTCCTTTTGTTGATTTTAGAGGTAAACTGCGCAATTGCTGGATGAGTGAGTGCTTCAAGTGTTGTGTGCGTGGGTGTTTCAAGCACGCTTGGCGCCTCTTCGTCTGGACACATGCGCTCACGTGACAACGAGGGATGTTCGATGGCCCAAACATATTGTGTTCATTTCGATATGTTATATACATTATTATATATCTCAAAGGAGCGGTGAGTCATCAAAAAGAGCTAGCTCTTTTTAGTGAGTGAGCGGTTCCGATCCGATCCCTGAAAAGAGTCATTTTCCCCATCACTAGTTTACGAATTTCAGCGAAGCTAGTGGGATTTCGATTCAGTGTGCAAATAGGAACAATTGAGCAGTTCGTGTGACGCAGTACCTTGTCTCATCGCGCCAAAACCCGGTTCTTATTCCCATCCATCTTCGCTCGATTAAATAAAACAACACATGAGAGTTCCTCGTCATTAATTGTCTGTTTCAGGAAACTGACGGAAGTAGCCTCTCCGCCCAGACAAATCAATCGGACATTGCACAGGGTATTTGAGATGGTTGGAAACCGAAACATCCTTTTGCCGCCTTATGGCTGACTTTTTCAAACGTTTTTGGTGTGCGGCTCAACACAACAATCGGATTACAATTATCCTCGGATGTTTCCCTTCGGGCTTGATCCCAGACCGTTGCCATTAGCCCGTTGTGTTACTCCAGTGCGACTTTTATTAAAACACCTACCTACTGAACAAAAAATTCAGCTATTCCTTTTTGAAAAAGACAATGCGTTCGAGACTGCTCAACGTTGAAATACGTTTTTTGAATAACTATGATTTAGATTAACTATTTTGTTTATGCATCTTAATTAAAAATATACAGAGCCTGTTCGCACATTTTCTAGACGATTTTGGTTAGCGGTAATACAAAATCGTTTCCTGCAAAAGAAATAATTGCAGTTGTACTATGTTTTTAAAAGTCAAAATTATCGTCTGCGGCTGGAGAGGTTTGTTTTTATTCAAAATGGCGTTTTCAACGAAGCAGTGGTTCGAAATATTCATATTCTGTTATCCAAAAACGATGTGAGAGTCATGGTTTTGTGATATCTAAAGCGTCGATAGGTAATATCGTCAACAAGAAAGGAAAAAAACGTCAAATTGGAGCTTCAAGTGGGACAAAAATTCCTAACAAGTATCCAAGGAAGAAACGGACATCTTCGACTATTGCAAAGGTACGTTGTTTAATGTTAAAAGAAAATCCCCCTCTATCAGAAAAATATCAGTCAAAGGACAGTTGCAAAATCATTCAAATGCTCGGTGTCCACTGTAAACAAAATGATAAACGTTGATTTAAATCTTAAGAAAGCGAAAAAACGCAATGTGCATCGTCTTTCTCCAAGCAAATCGCTGAACACGCTGCCGAATTCTATATGAAAAACACTTATTCAAAGAAAAATGGAAAAAAATTGTCACAATAAATGAATCATGGGTGTATTTAAATGATTGCAGCAAAAAAAGAGCCATTTATTATCATAAAAGGGGAGGAAAAAATTTAAGTACATTGTTCACAGAATCGAAAGAAAGTTTTTCTAAGGGATTCATGATTGTTGCTGGTTTTTCAGAAATGGCAAATTAAAAATAAAGAGAGTGGAAAAAAATGTCAAGATTAACTCCAAATACTACCAGGAACATATTTTATCGCCAATTTTTCTGAATGAAATACCATCGCTTTACCCACAGTGCCATCAATCTGTGGAACTCCATCAAGACAAAGCTAGCAGTCACACATCAAAATCCACTGTACATTTCCTAACAGAAATGGAACAAAAAACCGGTATCAAGGCCATAGGGTACGTCCATAGTGCACCGCTTCCAGCTTCCTGCTTTACCGCTTAAACCGCGGCAGTTGCAAACAGCGTTGTAAAACCGCGCGATTCTAGCAGGGGGTGGTTATAGTGCAACGCGCGTTGGACCGCCTGTCAGTTTGCAACATGGAGCTATCACACGAGGATCTATTGCAGGGATGGTGAACCTATGACCCGCGGGTCACACTGACCCACGCAGGCTTTTTAAATGATACACGCGTTGATTTTTATAAACTTATCATTTCATCATATACATAAATTTTTGATATTTTTCGAACCCTTCTTTTAAAAAACATGAAGAAAATATCAGTGTTAATAAAAAACTTAAAATTGAAAAAAAATTGCACAAAGGATTTTTGTAAAATGTTTTAGACAGGGTGTAAAAAAATCGTGATTAAAAATATATCAATTGGAATTTTTTATTTAAATCGGATTTTTTTATTTGAATCAGATTTTTTTATTTAAATTTCTGTAGTTTCTCAACTGTTTTTACAAAAAAATTTATAAATTTTTTTAATAAAAAATTGAGTTTGTGACATGGTAAATCAATATTTACTTAACATTTGTTCAACTTTAAAACTCAAGTTGACATCCTACATAGTTTTTCTTGAGTAAATTACATCATCATGTTAACAAATTTATCAGTAAAAGTGACAGACCTGAACTACAGTGTGAGAAGTAGAATAGAGGACAGAGAAATAATCAGACTATAGTAAATTCTCATAATAAAACTGCCGAGCAGCAATAATAAACGAATTTTCACTTACTTTTAATTCATATTGGATCTTTCTTTCTTCCTGCTGACATTTTAATGGCTGTGTGAATATGTATATTTCTACTCTTTAATCTCTGTTACATACCACTAGAATAAGCTGAGCCTTAAAAAACTTTACGCACACCGCAGAAACAGGCGACCGGTTTCGACGCATGCGCATTTCAGGTGTTTACAAAAAAACCCGCCAAAGTTTGTTGTTTATTCATACATTATGGCGGATTCCTCGGATGACGATGTGATGGAACTACTCTGTTCAACTGGAAACAAATATACAAGAAAATTTTAAATGGGAGACTTGTGCACAATCATACTTTTTATGTCATTACTAATCAGAGTATGTCGATTTAAATCCAAGTGATTTTTCGTTAAAAAATAACATTGATTTAAATCAAAATTTTACATTGAATTTTTCTTATTGTTATGTTTAATATTTGAAATGAAATACTGAACAAGATGTATGTTATTTTATTCAAATAAGTTTAAAACTTTGCTCATACTGAGTTCACCCCAGAATTATATTGAAAATCATCCTACCTTTGAATAAATAACAGTACTTACTGATTGGGATCATATAATTACAAGACAAATATTTTCATCTTGGGCCACTGACCAAAGATGTCCATCAGTGGTAATTTTGTTTGAAACATTCTGTGTGACTACAAATCGCACATGGCCAATTTAAATCATTCGCCATGTGTTGAGTGAAGATGCTCGAAATATATTCACTCAAATTATAACAATTATAGAAACGTGCTTTGTTCAAAGATGTTTATTTAGTATTGTAGTCTGTTCATAAAAAATTTAAAGAGACTCTCTCTCTCTCTCTCTCTCTCTCTCTCAATAGAACAATTTTCTATAGTATCACAAAGCATTCAAATTTTGCACATAAATCTTTATAATTAATTGCCAATTTTAATTTTTTCATTTTGTTATATTGATTCAATTCATATGGAGAAATTTTATACATTGATCCCTCAGAATTCTTTACATTTTCTGGAATAAATATTCAATATTTATGAAATTTATATTTGGAATGTAAAAGTGAATTCACTCATCTGATAATTGAGTATGTTGAGAAAAGATTATGGTAGTTAATAAAAATAAATTGTTCTTTGAGCCAGATAATTTTCTTTAAAAAACCCTGTGCTACTCAGGGTATTTCAGCTAGTATAACAAATAAGGAAATTATTAATTTACACAGGAGAAAGGATAATTTAATACGGTTACTTCAATCAAGTAAATTTATATTTCATATTAAAAAAGGAGTATTTATGGAATTTTTATTTGGAATGTAAAAGTGAATTCTGTCAACATAATGGAGTATGTTGAGAAAAAAATTATGGGAAATAAAAATTGTTCTTTGAGCCAGATAATTTTCTTTAAAAAAACCCTGTGCTACTCAGGGTATTTCAGCTAGTATAACAAATAAGGAAATTATTAATTTACACAGGAGAAAGGATAATTTAATAGGGTTACTTGAATCAAGTAAATTTATATTTCATATCAAAAAAGGAGTATTTACTCAAAAACCATATAAATCATCTCTACATTATGAAATTGAAAATATATAATAAGTTTACTGCGAGAGAAAAACAAGCAAATTTGAAATCTAATTAATATTAATGAAGAAATTCAATGTGGGTAGTTGGAATATTAAAATGATATTTACCTGATCATTACACTGCCCATGTTCTTGACTTCAATTTTCGCGCGACGCGTAAGCGACTCGCCGAAAAATGCTGCACGCAACAGGCGACAAGCGATACTAGAGGAAAGCGACCGGAAAGAGACTCTCTGTCGCCTGTCTTTTTGGTGTGCGGACATAGCGAGTGGAAGCCTATTGGTTCACACTAGTGATGGGGAAAATGACTCTTTTCAGGGATCGGATCGGAACCGCTCACTCACTAAAAAGAGCTAGCTCTTTTTGATGACTCACCGCTCCTTTGAGATATATAATAATGTATATAACATATCGAAATGAACACAATATGTTTGGGCCATCGAACATCCCTCGTTGTCACGTGAGCGCATGTGTCCAGACGAGGAGGCGCCAAGCGTGCTTGAAACACCCACGCACACAACACTTGAAACACTCACTCATCCAGCAATTGCGCAGTTTACCTCTAAAATCAACAAAAGGAGGGAGACGGGGCCCGAGGACGATAGGCATTGCAGCATAGGGCTGCTAAGCTGTAAAATTTAATTGCTAAGGCATAAGATGGCCCAAAACCATGTCAATTCATATAACTTTGAAATTGTCCATAAAGAATAAATTACTTTGAGGACACTTCTACTTTTGTAATTCCCGTCATGAACCCGTTGAGATTACAGAAGTAGTAATTAAAATATCCAAACACGTTAAAAATCTCATTTTTGACCAAGAATTCTAAAAAAGTTTTCGATTTTATTGGATAGAGTATTTATTTGACTTTCCAAAACATATTTAATTTTTTCTCTGTTAATTACTTAAAGAAGTATTAAGATTTTAATCAAGGCGGGAAAACAAGAAGTAAGAATGGAAAACACTGGAAATGGCCATTAAAAGGCCAAAAACATGGCAAAATCTAAATTTAAACCTTACTTTTTTTTGAAAATATAATTTTAGAAAGTTTTTTCAAATATTTCTCTTTTGGAAATGGAGTGAACTTTTTTAAAGAGAAGGAAGAACAAAATTGTTTACACAAAGAGCAAACGCAAGGGAGCAAGCGATGCACTTGAAACTACCTTTAACTCTAAATTAATATTTTTGCATTATTTCCTCACTTCAAATGTTAGAATACAAAAACTTATAACTGGATTCTAGTAAACTTTTGAGAGTTTGTTATTTATAATGTTGTCAAGTGAATGAACTAGAATAATTATGCTGAGTTCAAAAGTTTCTAAATTATTACTATTTATTTAAGAAGTAGGACTGTAAAACTATAAAAAATCTTCTATTCATTTTTCAATCACTTGTAAAATTGTTGTTTATTTAAATATCCTTTTATTCTAGTTCATTCCCTAGAAATATGCATGTAGTTTATTTTGGTAGCATCATTTTTCAAATTGGTTGAATAGATTTTCATGTAGCACATTTTAAGTTTTTGATACATTTCTTTAAAATTTCATACATAATTATCATATTTTACAAAATTATTAATATATACTTTTAATATTTATAGCCCATTGCTATTGTTTAAAACACAAAACATAAAAATATCATTAAAATGTTTCTATACCACATTTAAAAAAAGTGTCTTGGACGTGTTTGGTTACATTAAGATTTCTTTCTAAAACCACTTAGTTACCAAATGAGACTTCCTAGTAATTTAAATGATATTTTAAAATCATATAATAAAAATATTAATAATTTATTTAAGTACTTAAGTTTTTTAACTATTTATTTTAAGATATAGGTATATAATACCCTCGAATACTCGTTGTCCCAAAGATTTTCAAAATCCAAGTCCCCTCCCTGTCTTTTAATAAAATATTTTCAAAATGCCTTGTTTTGTGAAGGCAATGCAATAAAAACGAGTTACGTTTAATTTAATTTTGTGTAGCTTTATTAAAATGATATCACTCCCGAGAAATCAAGGTTTTATTATAATTATTATATTAATGTTAAGTGAATAACATAATAACTGTTAGAATATGTTTTAATAACAACCTTAAGACTAGTTTTAATTAGTGCTAAAAGGCGTGATATGACTTAAGCCGTAAAAACACCCTTTCAATCTAAAATTGAATTAAATTTAAAAAAATAACATTTATGATAATACATAGATATTTAAAAATTTGAAACTTCAAAAAAGTAACAAAAAGCTAGGGAGCGCAAAAGAACGAATGCGGAATTGACTCTTCGAGAGCGATAGTTATCGAAAAGAGCCAAAGAGTTAACTCCTTAAAAGAATCAACTCCCAAAAGAATCAGTGAGCGCAAACGATCGAATGCGGAAATGATTCTTCGAAAGAGCCAAATCTCGAAAATAATTAACTCTCAAAACTAATCACTGAGTTGGTGATCGCATGCGGCAATGACTCTTCGAGAGTGGAAGCGCTGATTCGTTAAAAAAGAGTTACCGCTCTTCATCCCTGATTGGTTAAAAAAGAGTCATAGCTCTTTTTTGACGAATCAGCGCTCGCTCACTCCGTCAAGAGAGTTAACTCTTTGAGTCAGCTCCTGAGCGGATCGCCCATCTCTAGTTCACACGTTCTGACGACTACTTATCGCGCGTCGCTTTGCGGTCTCTCCGGTGTGCGGCTTGCCAATTACAGTGTCGAAAGATAGTTCAGAATAAGGGCTATCAAATAGAACATTTGAAACACAAGAATTTTATGTAATTTATTTTTGTGAATACAATATACATTGTCTAAAAAATGTGTAAACAGCCTCTGTATAGCTGTGAATTTGCAATAGAGTTTATAAAATTTTAAATGATTCTTTTTTCAAAAGAAAAATTTGTATCGCATAAAATTGATTTCTAATTGAATTTTATGGAGTTTTATCGTCTAAGATGGGGACACCCCATCTTAGTAATCATTTTAAAAAAATGAAGTTTTACGTTTCTTGTAGTTAAAATTTTACCGTTAGATTTAATTTTTATGCACTCGTTTGTTTTATTCATTGCATTTCTCCTTTTAATGTGTTGGTCTGGTTATTCTAGTATATCCTTTTCTGGATTTTGATAATAAAACCCAAATCAACGACCTAAAATGGAAATGAGTCATCCTAGTCAATATTTGAAAGGTTTGAATGACCTCCATTTTAACCATGTAACATTTAGTTGTGGAAAAACCCTTTCCAAATATCTTCGATTTTCTACGAACCATTGTCTTACACACATCGTACTTTTTCTATTGTATTTCCTATTACTTTGTTCAGAACGTTTTATATAATTTAATAAAAATTATATTTATGATAGTTATACGCATCTAATACATTTGTCCTAGCTCCATATTTTGCGCCATAAAACCACTCCTTCAATTTTTCAAGACTCACGCCTTGGATATCCCGACAGGGATCTTTAACAACATTTATTTCACATGGAAACGCAGTTTTTATAGTGTTCTAGAGAGCTTCGCCCTCTGCTCGCCAGCCCCCACCCGGTGATTGCTATGCAATCAATTTTTGTTTGCTTCGCAAACCAAACTAACACTCTTTTCTCAAGCGTCTTGGTGAGGCTCATGTGTAAATGTGTTTTAGTAGCCGCATCGGAAAAAAAAAAAACCTTATCCACCTTGTTCCCTATACAATTTTGAACAAACCTTATAATTTCGTAATTTTCTGATGCGTACTTTCTTTGGAAACAGTCTGAGAATCGAGCGAAAATAATTAAGTTTTCAATCCTTTGAAGGCGAAACTATCTCTACTTTTTTTTAAAAGAAAGTGTTTGTTTATATGTCTGTTTCGCGGCTGCAAAATCCTAACGATTCTATGGCACTTGCAGCAATGAGATTTGGCACACAGGTAGTCCGAATTTGTTGCAATTTTTGGGTCGGGGCGAATTTAAAAATTCAATCTGGAAGATTTTTAAATAAATTTAATAGTTTTATTCTCTACCTGGTTCTTCAACGCGTTTCTTCCGGAAGTAGAAACACCCGAATCTAGACTTTTCTACCCACGTGACCCAGCCGTCAGCCTTTAGAACCATGCCAAATTTTTTTCATCGCGGGGAACAAGGAGAAAATTACTTTTTTTCCTTTTCCGGTTTGATTTTGCGCGGAGGAATGACTTTCCAGCCAGACGATAAATCTTTTAACCGGAGTCTTTAAGTTATTTTTTCTATCTCCTAGAGACCTAGACCGTTAAAAAAAGAGTAAAAATTTCAACGGATTTGAAATCTACGGAAAATTTTATACGCCAGATTAATACCTTACATCACGGCGTCGCCCGTGGTGTTGGTTTGCGATACCACGGGCAACGCCGTGCTAGCCACGCAGTGGCTTGTCCTTAATAATTCGTTTTTTTCCACATTAGACTTTACTGGCCATGTCGTCACAGCGAGTTTCACCAAGGCCGTTTCACGTTTTATCTTCGCGACGAACGATTTGTACACTATCGCGAAATTATACTTTTCATCGCATCGAATCTATTTATAAACCAATTTTATAAATAATTTTTCTAGACGAACATTAATACAACTCAAAATAAAATTATGTTTATCAGTTTTGAGCACCTCTGATGAAAAGCGACAAAATTCTCTTAGGATATTTTCATAGATACCACTTCAAATTATTCTTCAACTAAATGTTGAGCAGAAACAACAATTCATTCTTTAATTACAAACAAAAGCATACTGTAGCTTTTTTCCCACTTTTTTGAAAAACAGCTTTTTTGAGTTGTCACTGTTCCTCTAAGGGTGCGAAAAAACAAATGGATTTTCCAGTTTTCCTCTGGAACGCCTGGAGCAATTACAACTAAACTTGGTGCACATATGACTTAATCCAACAGTATTTTTTTCCATATAGTAAGAAAACACCCCTAGGTGTGGGGTGGAAAGGGGGTGACATGTATAGATAGAAGAAATGTTCTTAGTTTGCATAAATGATACAAATCCAAGATTGGCGTGAGTGCAGTAAAGACCCTTTCAATACTGTGGACATTTTTAGGAAACCCAATAAAACAAAAATATAATAATAAATTCATTTTTAAATGTTCTACATTAAATATCGCTTTTCTTTCCATAAGACATCAAAACAAAAATGATAAAAATTTACTCTATAAAAACCGAAGTACTATACAGAAACAAACAAAAGATTGCATAAATGAGACAAACCATTAAATGCACAAACGATCAAAAAAAAAATATCGCTAAACTTTGAAAAAAATATCCAAATAATCCAAACTAAAAGTGAATGTGCTTCAAAAATCAAAATCCAAACTATCATAGTCTAAAAAAGAAACAATAACAAACGTATTGAACAACCGTTATCCAGTTTCAAAAATGAAGTAAGCACAATAAAAAAATTCAAATATAAAAGTTAACGTTAACTAAAAGTTAATATGCTTTTAAAAAGGCAATAAATTTCATAAAGGATATCCAGTAATAGAACTTCTACACACGCGCAGAAAATACGGATTCATTCAATACCGATCATGACTGTTGCCATTCGGAGGAAAGGGAATAATAATTAAACATCGCATTAAATTAATTTTAAAATTTTCAAGATTAAATTTTAGAAATCGGGCTGGTCTATAAAATTGCTAAAAAATTCGTACTACATGTGTGCCAAATTTCATTAGTGTGAATGCCATAAATTCCTCCGTGCACCCCGTACACTCACATACAGAAACTTCATTTTGTAATAGTAGAGAAGAGATGCCCTCTCTTGGACTTATGATGATCGAAAAAATTCCAGCACCCACTCGGATTCAAGTTTAACTTGATTCTAAACTTGAGACTTTTCCTGTCTAATAAATACCCGTGCAACGCCGGAGAATAATCACTCGTTTTCGTTGAAAAATAAATTAACTGCTTTTCGACATTTTTCTAATTTTTACTACTTTAATTTTTCTATTTACTTTAGACGCAAATCGTAAACATATACTATATTCATACATGTGCTACATTTCGCTTGCATCGCACCCCTGTTTTTTAACAAAATTACAAAATGTCAAAAGGAGACTAAGGTAACAACAAAAGACAATTTTTTATAGAGGGATGGGCTTTCGCTCTTTTCCTGTAACATTGCTCAACGGAATTTCATAGTTTACCAACCAATATTTTTGAAATTCATCCAGCCATTTGGATGTAGTACGGACACGCCAGACACCAAACGCACAATACACCGATTTTGTATTAGAAGGGTCCTAAACAGATAAATAACTTGAAATTGGTCGAAAATATTTCTTCAAAACAAACACTCCATTTTTATTTATACAGGGTGGTCATAAAAAAAACTTGGCCGATATATGGACCTCTAGCGGTCGTTCCGTTCAACCGATCGAGATGAGATTTCAGATATAGTTATTCAGAGGTATGAGCTCGGGATTCTGTGAACGACAACAAAGTGGCACTCACGGTTACAGTTATAGGTAGAGAAACTCGAAATTTTCGAATGGCAACGCCCACTTTTTCCAGTCTCAAAATGCTCAGCGCATGCGAAAACCCTAAAGAGCGTTGAAACGGTACGTGTATCACAAAACACGGACGCGTTATGCACGCACAAAAAACAGTTCTGCGAACGGCCAATAAAACCACGTTCTGGGCGCACGGAGAAAATTTGCATATAACAGAGGCAAGACACCAACCACAGAACGCTTTTCGCCAGATACATGGGCCTCGTATGTGGCGATGGTTTCGACGGTAAACACGCAAGGTCCCTTCCATGGCATTCATCCCATTTTAATAACATAATTTTACCAATTTTCCATTAACTTTCGCTGACAGAGTCATTTCGTTGGCATGTACGAGCTCCCGACTGAAGATCTGGCTGAATATTTGGCGAAAAGCGTTCTGTGGTTGGTGTCTTGCCTCCAACATATGCAAATTTCTTTCGTGTGCCCCGATCGTGGTTTTGTTGCACGTTCGCAGAGCTGTTTTTTGTGAGTGCATAACGCTTCCGTTTTTTGTGATACACGTACCGTTCCAACGCTATTTAGGTTTTTCGCATACGCTGAGCATTTTGAGACAGAAAAAAGTGGGTGTTGCCATTCGAAAATTTCGAGTTTCTCTATCTATAACCGTAACCGTAAGTGCCACTTTGTTGTCGTTCACAGAATCCCGAGCTCATACCTCTGAATAACTATATCTGAAATCTCATCTCGATCGGTTGAACGGAACGGCCACTAGAGGTCCATATGTCGGTGTCCAAGTTTTTTTATGACCACCCTGTAGATTCTTGAATGCAACGAATATATGAATTTTTTTTCTATGAATTGAATGACTTTGGGCAATTCTTTGTATGAGTAATCTCGAAAAAACCAATATCTCAACTCGCAAAACTCGAAGATAAGCAGAGCAGTAAACTTCCACTCCGAGAGAAGACACTCGCCACAATACAACTTTTAGGTTTCACTAAAATGAAAGTTGTTCGGATGATCGTACATTTTAAATTAAATCAATAAATTAATCAAAAATTTAAATTAATACAAAAAAGTACATTTTAAATAGAATTAGGGGTTTTCGCAGAAAACAGATCAGTGGTGCTTTTGATTTTTAAAAAATAATTTGTTATATGGCCTGTCTAATAATTTAGGTTGGTCACTACAAAGAATTTTTAAAGGTCTGCGAAATAGAGATGGGCGATCCGCTCAGGAGCTGACTCAAAGAGTTAATCAGCGCTCGCTCACTCCGTCAAGAGACGGAGTGAGCGAGCGCTGATTCGTCAAAAAAGAGCTATAGCTCTTTTTTAACCAATCAGGGCTGAAGAGCGGTAACTCTTTTTTAACCAATCAGCGCTTCCACTTTCGAAGAGTCATTTCCGCATGCGATCACCAACTCAGTGATTCTTTTGACAGGCGCCTCAGCGTACAGCGTAAGTGTCCGACAAGTTGACTCTGATTGGCTGGTATGATCATGTGACATCTGAGACGTAAAGGTGTTTCATTTGGCTATTTATCTACGTTTTGGCGCAGATCTCGTTGACTGATAGGAACGGTTTTCGAAAGGTTTTAACATTTTGCTTTATTTTTACTGTGGAGAGCGGTCGTTTTTCATACCGCAAAAAAAAAAAAATATTTAATAAGGCATTTATTTATGCATATTTAAAATAGTAATTCTGGTATGGTAACCCAATTTTAGTGCTTGAATTTCTATTATGGTATTAAAAAAATGTGTTTTTCAACACCAAGTCCCATCTTTCCTGGTTTTTACTTAGAACAATGGTATCAATTATGTATTTTAAGTGAAAACTACTTTATAAGTCATAATTTAAAACTTAAATAAAGGAATAATTTTTCTGCTTTCATCTTTTCTTTTCAGATCCATGGCTATGGGTGGGTAGAGGTGGGAGCCGAAAATTGTATCATTTTATTATATAAGTTAATAATTATATAAGTTAGTGTTTTATGTATACTTTTTGTTACATCAGAATGGTCCTAAGCCAAGGGTGGATACGACACCATCATCCTAAAGCAAAGGGGACAGCAGAGGGGCGGGAAAAAATTTCAGCTGGTAGTGAGTTCAGGAGTGGTTCTTAGATTATTTATGTAAAATCAACGGAAGCTTGGAAAAATATAAAAAGGGTATTAAAAATTAGGAAAAGTAATTTTGACTCAAAAGGAATTAAATTGGAATTTTTTTTTAATAATTTCGAGGATCTAAAATTTTTTACCGCCAGCTGGATTCGAAATCCTAAAGTCATCCTCCGTTGCAGACGCCAATGTGAGGTAGGTAACTTTAGCCATCGGGCCATCGTTGCTTCACGGAAAGTAGCTCTTTAAAAGTATAAGTACCCTTAGTATAAGTTGGCGAGTATAAGTTGGCGAGAAATACTACTAACAACAACCATACAACATATATATGAGGAGCCAATCAGAGTCAACTTGTCGGACACTTACGCTGTACGCTGAGGCGCTAGTTTCTTTTTGGGAGTTGATTCTTTTTGAGATTTGGCTCTTTCGAAGAATCATTTCCGCATTCGATCGTTTGCGCTCACTGATTCTTTTGGGAGTTGATTCTTTTAAGGAGTTAACTCTTTGGCTCTTTTCGATAACTATCGCTCTCGAAGAGTCAATTCCGCATTCGTTCTTTTGCGCTCCCTAGCTTTTTGTTACTTTTTTGAAGTTTCAAATTTTTAAATATCTATGTATTATCATAAATGTTATTTTTTTAAATTTAATTCAATTTTAGATTGAAAGGGTGTTTTTACGGCTTAAGTCATGTCACGCCTTTTAGCACTAATTAAAACTAGTCTTAAGGTTGTTATTAAAACATATTCTAACAGTTATTATGTTATTCACTTAACATTAATATAATTATAATAAAACCTTGATTTCTCGGGAGTGATATCATTTTAATAAAGCTACACAAAATTAAATTAAACGTAACTCGTTTTTATTGCATTGCCTTCACAAAACAAGGCATTTTGAAAATATTTTATTAAAAGACAGGGAGGGGACTTGGATTTTGAAAATCTTTGGGACAACGAGTATTTGAGGGTATTATATACCTATATCTTAAAATAAATAGTTAAAAATCTTAAGTACTTAAATAAATTATTAATATTTTTATTATATGATTTTAAAATATCATTTAAATTATTAGGAAGTCTCATTTGGTAACTAAGTGGTTTTAGAAAGAAATGTTAATTTATCCAAACACATCCAAGAAATTTTTTTTTAAATGTGGTATAGAAACATTTTAATGATGTTTTTATGTTTTGTGTTTTAAACAATAGCAATGGGCTATAAATATTAAAAGTATATATTAATAATTTTGTAAAAATATGATAATTATGTATGAAATTTTAAAGAAATGTGTCAAAAACTTCAAATGTGCTACATGAAAATCTATTCAACCAATTTGAAAAATGATGCTACCAAAATAAACTACATGCATATTTCTAGGGAATGAACTAGAATAAAAGGATATTTAAATAAACAACAATTTTACTAATGATTGAAAAATGAATAGAAGATTTTTTATAGTTTTACAGTCCTACTTCTTAAATAAATAGTAATAATTTAGAAACTTTTGAACTCAGCATAATTATTCTAGTTCATTCACTTGACAACATTATAAATAACAAACTCTCAAAAGTTTACTAGAATCCAGTTATAAGTTTTTGTATTATAACATTTGAAGTGAGGAAATAATGCAAAAATATTAATTTAGAGTTAAAGGTAGTTTCAAGTGCATCGCTTGCTCCCTTGCGTTTGCTCTTTGTGTAAACAATTTTGTTCTTCCTTCTCTTTAAAAAAGTTCACTCCATTTCCAAAAGAGAAACCATTTAAATATTTGAAAAAACTTTCTAAAATTATATTTGCAAAAAAAAGTAAGGGCAAAATCTAAATTTAAACATGTTTTTGGCCTTTTAATGGCCATTTCCAGTGTTTTCCATTCTTACTTCTTGTTTTCCCGCCTTGATTAAAATCTTAATACTTCTTCAAGTAATTAACAGAGAAAAAATTAAACATGTTTTGGAAAGTCAAATAAATACTCTATCCAATAAAAGCGAAAACTTTTTTAGAATTATTGGTCAAAAATGAGATTTTTAACGTGTTTGGATATTTTAATTGCTATTTCTGTAATCTCAACGGGTTCATGACGGGAATTACAAAAGTAGAAGTGTCCTCAAAGTAATTTATTCTTTATGGACAATTTCAAAGTTATATGAATTGACATGGCTTTGGGCCATCTTATGCCTTAGCAATTAAATTTTACAGCTTAGCAGCCCTATGCTGCAATGCCTATCGTCCTCGGGCCCCGTCTCCCTCCTTTTGTTGATTTTAGAGGTAAACTGCGCAATTGCTGGATGAGTGAGTGTTTCAAATGTTGTGTGCGTGGGTGTTTCAAGCACGCTTGGCGCCTCTTCGTCTGGACACATGCGCTCACGTGACAACGAGGGATGTTCGATGGCCCAAACATATTGTATACATTTCGATATGTTGTATACATTATTATATATCTCAAAGGAGCGGTGAGTCATCAAAAAGAGCTAGTTCTTTTTAGTGAGTGAGCGGTTCCGATCCGATCCCTGAAAAGAGTCATTTTCCCCATCACTACTGCGAAAGAGCAACAGACCTGTAAAACGTTTTCGCCTTGGGACAGAAACCAGAGTCCTCCAGTAGTGGTAGGGTATACAATCAACTGTTCAAGGTTACTTTTCGCTAGTTATTCATTACATCTGCTGACTCATGATGGTTTTAATTTTCATTCCCATACATAGCATGCATATGTTATTCCTTCAAAACTGCTTGCTGCAACAAGGATGCATTAATTGTCGACTGAAATTCTCATTGCCAGTGTTTAGATTTTTTTGACGATTGGCACACTGATAAGGCGTAATTATTGGGTAGGTAGTTCAGTTAACATGTCAAGAGGGTCCGGGATCTTTCCCGTCGGGAAAGATCCGAGGACACCTCGTAATTTTTAAATCCGGTCAATGACGAGGTCAACACTTGATCTAGCACCCCATTCTCCATACTTCCACACCACGTCCTTGGGGGTTTTGATCCCGGACCGTCGTCAGTAGCCCGTTGTGTTGCTTCAGTATGACGTTATTAAAACACCAACCTACCACACCACGTCAACGTTAGTATGGTTTGAGGCCACAGTAGCTTTAACTTACTCGACGATCTTTTGTTGAATCGAGTTTCTTGAACCGAATGACTTGGACGAGAAACTTTATAGATAGGCCTGGATAGTAATTTTAGTTAACGTCGTACTAGAGCAACACAACGGGCTATTGACGACGGTCCGGGATCAGTCCCTGAAGGGAAAGGTCAGAGGACAACACCTCGTAATTTTGAACCACGGTCAGATGACGAGGCGACACCCCACTCTCCAAACTTCCACACCAACCCAACGTGAGGACTTACGGCCACGACAGATTTAAGGTGCATCAGCCGCCTCTACACCATACGCTTACAAACATCCATGCCCGGACCCGTATTCGAACTAGAAACCTTCCTATGATAGGCCTGGATAGATAGAATTGTTAGCTTATTTGTTTTTGTTTCATGGGAGGGGGAGATGTGTTGCTGTATTGATGATTTGTTGGGTTCTTTTGGATGATTTGTATGTTCACTTGCTTTGTCTAAAATGGAAATTTTTCGAAAACATGTGCCTTATTTGTACTTCTTAAACGGTCAAATTTAATAAATTCTGATCTTCAACCGGACTCCGTTTGATCACTTGCTTTGATTTAATACTTAAAAGAAAAATTGCTTTAAAGGCATGTTATACAATAAATTCATCGAAAGTGAATATTTGATGTTTGTAAAACTTGAGTTGTACAAAGCTTTGTTTGTTGTGTAACACTCGAATTTGTTATTTGTTTTTCCGTATATATTTACCGGCTGTCTAGGGCACATCTTGTGGTGTGTACGAAAATCACGACCTCGAGGTATCCAAATGATATGTCCTGCCTTCTGTATTACTCTAACGTACCCTCCTAATTTTTTACTTTTTTACCTACCTTGTTGATGTCTTGTATTTGACGCATCTAGGCCAAATATAGCCTTTGCGCCATAAAACCCAAAACCAACCAACCCACCCTAGATATTAGCTAAAATATTTTTCTGGATCCTAATTTCAATATTACGAAGGTTTTTTGAAATATTTGAATGAACGTAATGTCTAATATTAGCTCTTAAATACTACTTTCAATTCCAGTTTCATCGTTTTGAACATAAAAAGTTATCTTTAAAAGCAGGGTGTGTACTTTATTTTGGGACTGACTATATTGCGTCAGAACAAGCTAAGGTCTCTTCTTTACCCATTTTAACTGCATGAGAATTCAGTTAACACTTCAGCAAGCATTGATTTTTCTTGTTTTAATTTCATGATCCTTTCAAATTTTCTTTAGCATGAAATGATGTTAGGTTTTGTAAGAAATTAATTCCTTTTTTTCCCCCTTGGTTTTACTTTCAGGTTTTCGTGAGCAGCAATTGGGTACTGCAGCTATATTACTATTTGGTAAGCTTTTTTAATCTCTCGGTGCTCTTAAATTTTTCCTTAGGTTTAATGGCCTACTACTTAAAGTACTCTTCTAATTTACAAATAACCCGTTGTGTTGCTAAAGGGCGACTTTAATTACACTGCTGGCCACCCAAATTGCAACACCAAGAAAGACAAGAGATATCACAACAAAATTTATTTTGTAGATAACATGTTGACCAAGTATCAAATGATTAAATCTATAGACTTCTGTGAAGTGTGGTTCCTGCCAAAATCAGTAGCCAGAGTAGCCGCCATTGTTGGAGATCACCGCTGCAACACGCCTCGGCATTGATTCAAAGAGACTTTGGATGTGTTCTTGGAGTACAGCAGACCAAGCAGCTTCCACACGTTGCCAAAGTTGATCTGGTGTGGCAGCTGGGGATGTAATCTGGGTCAATCGTTGAGCAACCATGAACCACATGTTTTCTATCGACGAAAGATAATCCGGAGAGCGAGCTGGCCAGGGAAGCAATTCAATCTGGCGATTGACGAAGAACCCTTGGACAATGCACGTCACGTGTGGTCGCGCATTATCCTGTTGAAATATGGCTATGGGCAAGCCCTGAAGGTAAGGAAGGACAACTGGCTCCAACACCTCGGAGATGTAGCGCTGACTGTTTAAAGTACCGGCAATGCGTACTAGAGGAGTGCGAGAGTGATATCCAATACCACCCCATACCATAATACCCGGTGCAGGACCAGTGTGGCGGTGCATAACGCAGCTGTTCAGCATCCTCTCTCCACGGTGTCTCCAGACTCGAATCCGACCATCGTGGTGTTGCAGACAGAAGCGTGACTCGTCAGTAAAGACAATTTCATTCCATTCTGCTGTCCTCATCCTTCTTCCATCGCACCATTGGCGGCGGAGACGTCTGTGGTTCTGCGTCAAGGGTAGACGAAGCAATGGACGTTTTGCGGACAGACCACTCTGCTGTAAACGGCATCGAATGGTACGAGCAGACACTGGATGATGCGTTACAGACTGAACGTGCTGTGCTATGGTTCGTGATGTGGCTGAGCGATCCGTCATTGCCATACACACAATATGCATGTCATCACATGAAGTGGTGCACTGAGGTGGATGCGATCGAACACGTCGGTCCGTCGTACCCTCCTGCATCCAACGATCACATATCCGCATTACAGTTGTTTGGTTTCGTCCAACACGACTACCGATTTCCCTGAAAGATAATCCACAATTGTCGTACTTAAAATCGTCGAAATCTCCAAGCCTTAAATAACGCTTTGAAGTGGCGCCGCAGGCGCGCGTGATGTGCGTCTGCGCTGAAATTCTAATCATTTGCATATCTCACCTTCGCTAATGCATGTTGTAAATTTCATATTATTTGCATGCTTCCTTCAGGGTGTTGCATTTACAGTGGCCAGCAGTGTAACTACCATTGTCATCTTCTAATTTGCAATTGCTGTCGAATTCGTTGTTGCCATTCGAAGGGAACAGAATTTGTGATCAATATTAAGAACATCGTACCGGTGCAACACAAAGGGCTATCGGTGTTTTAAAAGGAAACGGAATACATCATACACGAAAAGCGATTCACATATTTTGAAGCAGAACTACGCCTTTCTCCTCACTATTTGGGAGTTACTTGTGTAGGTTATTGAGTTTGCGTTGCATGGGAGTAACACTATTTGCTGTTGGTGACGGTCCCGATACAAACCTTGAAGGGAAAGATCCTCGTTATTTTGAACCACGGTCAGATGACGGGGTCCACACTTAAGCTGGCAAGTTTACGCCAACTTGAAGGGAGAAAGAAGATACACACATATGGCATAAGCAAGGTGGAAACGTGGCAAAAATGATATGATTCGTTAGCGAGTTCCGTTTTCATATCATTACATTTGAACCACATGTCATGGTGTTGACATTAGTACCTCAGTTCGTAGTAGAGAGCCACGTTGTTGGACCGCGTATAGCACCGTCAGGAAAGCTAGATTTAAACTGAGGTAGAGGTTGAAAAGGCGGATCATGGACCAAAAATTTCAAATATACTTAGCAGGCCGAGGGCTGTGGGATTCTGAAGACAACAGACAACACACCGGGTGAGCGAAAGAGTGAGCAGCTTACCTGGGAGAAGTTTGCGTGGGAGGTTGCGTATCGACTCACGCGAACTCAGATTTCAACCATCGACTACACGTGCACTATATATCGTCAAGTAGTACATGCTCGATTACTTTACCGAGCGTCTAATGCGAAAAAGACAAGTGTTTGCAGGATTAATCTGACAAGCAGGGCTTATAACACGTCACTTATTGTCACTTTTTCAGGGTTCTTAAATTCTACTTGGAGAAAACAATTTTCAGTGTGCAATTTAAAAAATTCCTTTTTTCCTGTAAAAAAAAGTAAAATGTCAACCCAGTACATATTGTGTAATTTCGCCTTACGTTGGAACTTGTCCAGGCTAGTTTCTTCCACGGCAGGTACGCCATTTGAGCGTCATTCAGAAGGAGGGGGGGGGGACGGGACAATTCCTTATCTGAATGATGCCTGTGTTTCCGCCCAAATCAAACCTTTTTTTAACATTTATTTTGAGGCGATCGTAATGTGATGCTACGGTTGGCACCGGCTCATATAATATTGGTTTCATTTCGCGAAAAGAATTGGAGCCTCAAGTATCACCAAATAAGATAATATTGCCACCAAACAACCAATAGCAACTCTCTAAATACAGAGCAGCAGAATATAGTTTCCTTCCATCGTAATTTCCATAAAGGCAGTGGAACGCTGTTCCATCGAATTCCCCCACAACACCTTTGGTCACATAGCCTGGTGCTAAGGGATTTGATATAGGAAGAGAGTCGGCTTTGAAGCTTTAGGAAGATGTATCTGAACTAGATTTTTCTATTCACAGAATTTTTAATCAGTGGCCTAAGCGTTGGTCAACGTACAAACCAATTCAAGAAGACTTGAAACTTCCCACACCGAATTTCTTCAGAAAAAGGTACCCCTAATGCATAACCTTCATTCTCGAATTGTTGATAAGAACATTTTTAGGTAGGATCTGCAAAGAAATTTATTCGAGATTTGAAGATGGATGAAATGTAGAGAATATGTGTCCTCCGAAACTGTTGCCTTTGGCTGCTATTGGAGATCAAATTTATAAAGCACTTCAGAATGTGAAAGAAAAGGAAAGGAATTTCTTTTTTCAAAGGGCTCAGAAACATTACATTGCTAGTGGTAAATATCTTTTGAAGAAGTCCTCCTTCATTTAATCTCTACATAAAAGTTTATCCTATCTTGGACCTCTTGAGAGACTCAGTGGTGAGAGTGTATGACAAGTATTAGAAGTTGCAAGAGCAATTTGCAATGGGAGGTCCCAACAGACATACTACTGGATGAGTGGAAATTACTCCAAAGAATGAAGCCTATTTATGTTTACTGGGACCAGTTCTTCAGACAGCGAGACATTAGTAGTGTGGATCCTAAATACCCAGTTGGGTCAAAGCTATTGAAGGCTGCTCTGTCACTTCTACATGGTAGTTCTGACATTGAACGTGGCTTCTCAGCCTCAGGAAGAGCTTTGACAGGAGACCGCGTCAATGTCAGAACGCACACTCAATGCTTTGTGACGGTCAGAAGAAGCTAGTCAAAATTTTGACAATCAACCTTATTTGGTGCTGTTTACATCAAAGCTAATGGATATGGGAAGGGTAGCATATAAAGCCTACTATGCCTATTTAGAAGATATAAAACGGAAGGCACAAGAAAAATTAGGTAAGGACCGGAAAAAAAACGAAAGACTGGAAGTAGAGGAAAATTTTTTTTGAAGAGCTAGCAAAGAAAAGAAAGGTAATAGAAGAACAAAAACTTAAAATTATGTGTAAAGAAGAGGATAAGACTTTAGACAGTGCTTCGAAATTGTTAAAGAAAGCCACTGATAGGCTCAAGAAGGCGATAAAAAAATAACGATTTTAAGGAAGCAGTACTTGATCAGGTAATGATTAAAGGGGCGGCAAAAGTCTCAGATGATGCTGGTCAGTAAAGACAGACTTTAAAAAGTGCACTTTCTTTTCTCTTGAATAGAAAAAAAAATTATTTTAAAATTTTTCTACAAAAACAAATCCGACAATCTTTTCTAAGAAATGGAAGAAATTCTTCAAGTTGTGTCAAAAATAAACAAGATATTTAAAAATCACGCTTACAAATAATTTTATTGTTTTTTTAATATCGTTTCAAAATAATATGCTTTTTAAATGAAGAAAATAAATATCCTTCCAATGAAAGTAAAGAAACAGATAGGGGTCACTGTGTGTGGGGAGAGTATCTTTTTCTTTTCTATCTTTAGACTTGAAATATATTCGGTATTATTGTTATTTGTCACTTAGTTCGATTTGTCACTTTTTTACACCTTAAAACCTGTTATAAGGCCTGGGCAAGTAATCAACGTGCCCATCGATATCAATGCCTCTCCAGCTGAACGACAATTACACTTTCAACGTGAGCATAAGCACTGGCCACTTCCCATATCACGCTATGCTTGTCGTGTATGATTCGAATCAATCTCTCTTACTCATTAAATGATGATTTCAAACACAACCACCGTTTGACCACCCACTCGGTTTCACGAAAAGACATGCAGCAAAGAAATCTAAGCACATCGCACCTCGCCAAGAAAAGTGACACAAGTCAAAAAACAAGAATTTGGATGTCATGTCATTGAAAAATATATGTATGAGGTGCCCCAGCGTATTATATTACTATTCTATAGAATATAATAGACGTTATCACCATAAATACTTACCTGAAATTTAAAAGAAGCTTATACTATTTCCAATATAAGTGTTGCAGTATCCTTTAAGTTGATGTTTCTCAAATTCTGCAATTTTGAGTTGTCACTTTTCTTACCGGGATGCGAAATGTCTAAAGCCGAGCGGCTGATACCCATGATGGCTTCCTACCTTTTGACGTAGAATACTTTATACCTTTCGAAACCGGGGTACCACACTTAATTTGTAAATGTCACAAAAAAGCGCAAGTGCAGAAAATATAGATGATACATAAATGAACGATATCGGCGTTCAAAAGAGCATAAAAAAATAATGTTATAAATGCTCATTGATATTGTGTTGACGTCATCGGCTGATGCAATCGCAGCGCAAAGTTGAGTCATGAAAATGCGTACTTCCACTCATAATATTAGTCTGGCTCTGGCCTCCTTTGTGCGAGCATAATGTGTGAGCTGTTATGTGTTTCGGCTCTTTGCGCGTTATAAATAACTAGCCACTGCGTTGCTAGTAAATAATTAATGGAAAAACCTTAAAATTTAATACTGATTTAGATATTGGACTTCGAAGTGTGGAAAATCGTAAAGATTTCAAAATGTCGAAATATACAAAAGATGGGGTTATTTAGTGTGTTGTGTGCTTAATGCAACACTGCACTTGCATAATAAACACCAGAAGAGTTATAGAAAACGTCAAAACTGGAAGAAAGTTCGAGATGGGAAATCCAAGAAGCAGAGTATCTACGGGCTCGGAGTTTTTTTTATAGAAAGTATGGGTTTCGTACCTTCAAGGTAAACTAATGCCTGATACGAGAGCCCTATACCTCCACCTCTCAGTTCGACGGAAATAGCATATATGATGTATGTATAAACGTTTTATAATCGAATAATGGAGTTCGGTCCAAAGAGTTCGGTGATGAGCTTCAACCTTCAACATCTACTGAGTGCACCAATTGTGATATGTTCCGAGCAATGAACATTTTGATGTATGAAATTATAAGTCTAGTAATTTCACTGTCATTCACCATGGCCACACTGACATTCTACGCCGTAAACGTAGCGACAGTGTCCCACTCCCGACACAGACACGTCATTTTTTTTAAAATTAATGTTAGTTTTCCGTTTGCTTACTAAATCAAATGTTACATCACCACTATCGAGTGTTTCTTTTGAAATTTATTCACGTTGTTTCGCGGCCGACCAACCGGTATAGTGGTTAAGGTGTTAGCCTCTAGATCGGAAGGTTCCTGGTTCGAATCCGGGTCCGGGCATGGATGTTTGTAAACGTATGGTGTAGAGGCGGCTGGTGCACCTTAAATCTGTCGTGGCCGAAAGTCCTCACGTTGGGTTGGCGTGGAAGTTTGGAGAGTGGGGTGCCAGCTCAGGTGTTGCTTCGTCATCTGACCGTGGTTCAAAATTACGAGGTGTTGTCCTCGAATCTTTCCCTTAAGGGACTGATTCCGGACCGTCGTCAATAGCCCGTTGTGTTGCTCTAGTACGACGTTAACTAAAATTACCAAAATTACCATCACGTTGTTTCGCAATTTTGATTATTACTTTAACGTTTGCCGGTTGACTCAACTTAACTGGCGGTACTTTCAACTGTAATTTTAACTGAATGTATTGTTTACTAACAAATCCGTTTCTCATTCTCATTCTCAATCTCAACAGAACTTAATGACTTGCAATCAATCCCATTTCTGTAAACATGTCAGCAATGACCAAGAAATGTCAATTCATTTCATTAAATTAAATTTTTTTATGCTATTATAAAACATATCCACCTTAAATATATAAAATGTGACGACTAGGATTTTAGAAATAAAAGACGTGTAAAAATTTACAGATTAAAGGTGACTTCGTTTCCTGACTTAGTTCTGTATGTTATTGATGTAAAATAATGTTTGGATTACTTTTTGCAAAACACAGGAAACTAATTAAATTGTTGAATTCAAATATTAGTAAAAACTGACCAAATTTAAACAATTAATAACAGAGTGAAATCTGAGTTGTATTGTTGAAACTGAAATTTTATTGTGGATTTTGTTTCTAATATCCCCTTAGTTGAACATTTGTAGAACTATTGAACTTTTCTTTTTCTTTTCAGCTGTAGTGCCTTTAGGATTGTGCCATATAAATTGTGACATAGGAGGCTGTAGTTCTTTGTTTCAATCGACCTTTTCTGATTTGTTGTCAACTGGTGTAGAAAGCTTGTGTCGGTAGGAAAAAAAGTTGTTTCCAATTTTTTGAAATTCCATAAATATATTTCAAAATAAACTTAATTTTACGTTAATTTTTTTATTAAACTGCTATTAAAAAATAATAGAAATATATCAGAATAACTTGTGATCTGTTGTAACTAAAAGTATTATAATTAAATTCATTCTAAGATCATTGATTACATTTTTATTTTTGATTTGTGAATAGAGACATCAGAGATCTATTAAAATGTGTGAATGACTGCCACAAAGTATTTTTTCCACATTTCATCACAACAAATTCAACTATATACTTTTTGAATGAAGTCTGCAATGGAGATTTTATTTATGGTAAGTATGTCTTGTTTCATTTGCAAGTTTCAATGCTTAGCAGGTGTTGAGTCACTTAATAGGAAAGTCATGTTTAATAATGGATCCACTGAAAAATATTTTAGAATGTCTTGTGGACTTGTGAAAATCTGCTGTGACTGTTCAACCTCTTCAGTCTGTGGAGGGAAACCTTGCCTAAAAATTATTTGACTCTTTAAGAAGCAGTTAGTTTCAGATCATAAAATTTATTAAATGAATCAAGATGGGGTAATGTCTCCAAATTTATACATTATATATACGATTCATCATATTTTAGCTGTTTCATAATTAACTTTAAGCTTTTGTTTGACCAATTTTTCTTTATTTGTATATTTTTGCTCTTAATTGTTGCTTTTGTTGATCTTTTTTATTGTTCTTTTTCCTATTGAATCAAAATAGCTTTCCACTTCAATCCATAGTCTATTTGTTAACATATGTACTCAATTACCAGATAGGTGAATTAACTATTACGCTCCAAATTTCAATTCCATGAATACAGAATACTTATACTAGCAGTATAAAGAAGTTTTAGGGATGAATGCCTACTTTCCCAGTTAAATTCAAATAGAAATGAACCAACATGTACAAAACAAAATGAAAATATTTAAATTCTCAATTTTAAAAATATGTGCAAAATTGGAATGTTTTTGTGAAATTGAAGAAAACTTTTTTATTGTGACTAAGTGTCTATAGTTTCCATAAACAGACTGCTTAACTTATTTGATACTAGCCACTGCGTGGTTAGCCTGGCGTTGCCTCTGCCGCAAACCAACACCACGGGCAACGCCGTGCTGTAAGGTATTAATTTCTGGTGTAAAATTTTCCACATATTTCAAATCCCTTGAAGATATATTCTATTAAAAAATTATTTATTTAAAGAAAATCATATTTTTAGGTATCATTCTAAACTGAAATTTTCTGCAGATTTCAAATCCATTGAAATTTTTACTCTATCTTTAACGGTCTAGGAGATAGAAAAAATAACTTTGATTTCAGATAAAAGATTAATCGTCTGGCTGGGAAATCATTCGTCCGCGCAAAATCAAAGCGGAAACGTGCTTTCTGCGGATGGAAAAAACTTGCCATGGTTCCAAACCCTGACTGCAAGGTTGCATGAGTAGAAAAAGTCCACTGCGTTTAAAGATCCAGAAAGAAGATAAAACTATTGAATTCATTTAAAATTCGCCGCGAGCCAAAAATTGCAAATAATCTGGACTACCTGTGTGCCAAATCTCATTGCTGTAAGTGCCATAGAATCGTCAGGATTTTACGGCCCCAAACAAACACTTTCATTTATAATAGTAGAGATGGTTCTTATTTGAATAAAATTACATGCATCTTGTTCATAGTTATTTCATTTTCAATAGAAATAAACTTATACAGGAAGAAAAATGAAGTTTAAATATTTGATTTAAATCAATGATTTTTAAATAAAAATCACTTTAAATTGGCAAACCCTGCTTGAATGTATACATTTTTAGTGATCTCTGCTAAATTAAGTTGAAACTTATTCTTCCTCAACACCAGTAGAAATTCTTTACACCAGATTAAGTTCAATTATTTTTTTTTTGGTCAAGATTTATTGTTTGGATAATAGATTTAACATTTTTGCTAGCTACGTTCTACAACATGAATGAAAAAAGTAAGGCTTTAGGAGATGGTTTAAGATAATTTATTTTTAAAGCGACTTCTGTTATTGAAAAATTGCATTTCATAATGACCATATTTACAAGTACTGAATAGGTTGTTATTACACAAAGTTGTGAGTTATATCGAATATTTCTGTGTTTTAATATTTTAATTTGTTTTAGCTCTTGTTTTTGAACATAGCCAATTTGTTACCTTTCACAATCTAATTATTTTAGCTGAGTAGAATTGGTTGAGTTTTTTAGTATTCTGTTGATTTAACAATTTATATATATATATATATATATATATATATATATATATATATATATATATATATATATATATATATATATAATGTATGTACTAATAATCAAACTCTTTTCAGATATTACAGTACATTGGGATTGTATTCGTCAGCATTTCAACAGATTACTTACTTGCATTGCAACTTCAAGCAGCATGGAATCTCAACATTCTAAGCAAAATGCAAAACTGCTCTCTTGCAAGTATGACTGTTCTCTTTGTAAGAATTGAAAGATGCTATATGGCTAAATTATTTGCTTAATTCCTTCTTCCTTTTTAATATATTAGTATTGTTTGTTATTTTTAAATATATGATTAAATTAATAAAAACATTTTGTAAATTTATGCATTTATTATTACAGTGTAGAGTTGTAAAGAAAATTAGATAATTTATTTTTCCTTAGCTATCCTTAAACTGGAAATTACTTTGTGACAAATAAACAATTTGCTATCAGTCATCAGATTCTACTAAAAGCTTTGAAAATTATACAAATTGAAATATACAAGATTGTTTTGGGATTGTGGAGTTTTTGAAACATAAAGCTGTGATAAAATCCTAGTTTGATGTGATTTTGGCATTCTTTTTTCTTTACTTCTAAGGCAGTGTAAATTGTTGGTTTGGTAGTCCCATTGTATACTGTGCATGTTCCTTTTTTAAATAGTGTTTCAAAAATATTTTTATTTCTATTCTCTAAGAAATTGAATTATTTATTTTAAATATTTTTGCATTCAGTTTCAATTTTGACAGTGAA
This sequence comes from Metellina segmentata, assembly GCA_947359465.1. Lineage (NCBI taxonomy): Eukaryota > Metazoa > Arthropoda > Arachnida > Araneae > Tetragnathidae > Metellina > Metellina segmentata. The sequence goes on along the minus strand of OX375875.1, from coordinate 84,971,741 downwards.
TGCTCATTTTGATCAGGTCCTTCACACGTTTTTTTTTTTAAATCTCTATATATTAAAAAAAGTTACCGCCGCTGCAGGATTGAAAACTGTGTTGTTTAGCTCGATTCTTAAACGATTTCCCGAGAAAGTACTGATTGGGAAAAAACGAAATTAACAGGATTTGTTCTTCATCGTATTCCCTGGACAATTATTAAGATTTTTTTCCGATGCGGCTATTAGTTTAGGGTTTATTAAGTGTCAAAATTGAAGAAGCGAAATTTCTTCCGCGAGTGAGCAAAACACATACAAATTTTCAGTCTTCAGCCGTGAGTTTTTTTTAAAGAGTACCTCTCAAAGTAAATTTTTGCAGCTCGTCGAGTTTTTTTTTTGAAATTTCAATTTGGTTCTTGATCGTATTTTTTTGAAATTCGGGAAAAATCAGGACATTTTTGTTACTTTTTTTTAAAACTGCCGTATCTATATTTTATTACTATTGGTTTTTAATTTTTAAAATATCGCAGTATACCTCAGAATGTACTCTTTCTTACGGTACTATTATTTTTGAAATCGGTTAATAATTAAATTGGATGCGATCAAAAGTTGGTCATACAAAATTCGGAATCTTTGGATATTTTCGCTACTTTTTGTTACAACCGTTAACTCTAAAACTGTCATATCTATATCGTATTACTATTAGTTTTTTATTTTGAAAATAGCGCAGTATACCTCAGACTGTACTCTTTCTTACGGTACCATTATTTTTAAAATTGGTTCATAATTAAATTCGATGCAATCAAAAGTTGGTGACACAAATTTCGTATTTTTTATTTCGCAGAGGGTTGTATTTTTGACTATCAGGTTTGCCAGATATCAAATTTATCGTAGCGGTTTACCGACAAAGTACACATCGTAAAGTTTGGAGATTAATAGGGTTTACTTAAAATTGTACCGGGAACAAGATGCAGAAGATTTTTTACTCATGCGGCTATTAGTTTTGGGTATATTAAGTGTTAAAGTAAAAAAGAGTGAAATCACTTGCGTAAGAGGTATTGGTTTGCGAAGCAAACCAAACAGGATTGCGTAGCAATCCCAGGGGGTCGGCGAGCGTAAGCAAGCATGGGGTGAAGCCCTCACTGTGACGTCATGGACCGTAAAGGGAAATCAGGATAATACAAATTATTCAGATAGTTTCACTCTGCGAAAGGAATGTTGGTTTGTGAAGCAAACCAAATGCCATATGTAAAAGGAGTGTTGGTTTGCGAAGCAAACCAAATGAGATTGCATAGCAATCCTCTGGGATTGGCAAGCGCGCAGAGGGCGGAGCCCCCTAGTTCTTTAAATGTTTTTGGGGAAATACTGTCTTTTGTATGAAAGACAAAAATCTTGTGAAATTTTTATTTTACCAGATTTTTAGTACAGTTTAAAAATTTAAATTATCTGTTTCAATCAAAAAATAGCTAGACTGTTCAATGTTTTTCTAATTTTTAAAATTACTTATATTTTTAGGAAAGTTCTTGCGATTCTTGACTGCCCACAAAATATTCTGTATAATCAATGTGAAGATAAGGTTGTTGAAGCTGTAAGTGAAGCATTCCAACTTGGCTTCAAACCTTTGCAGACAGCTTCATGCTTTAAAATATCGTACCAAAAAACATCAAGTTTAAATGTTCACTCTCGCTTAGATATAGGTTAGTAACTTTTTATTTTGCACCTTTTCTGTGAATATTTGCTTGTATTTTAAGATCATGAGATAAATTTTTCATTAAAAAATTGTGTATTCACTCTAAAACAAAACAAAAAAAGTCTCACCTGGAAAGAGTAGACCAGTATAAATGATTGAAATTTAGAGACACAAATGATCAAATTTTCAGAATCGTTTGAGCATGTGCCACGCGCATGGCTGTTCTCTAAAACACTGCATAATGAAGCATAAAAGAACATCCAGTCGCGTATCGAATTCATTATGATTCATACTGTTGTGCTGGTTACATAATTTCTCATTGAGTTATGCCTCGGAAAAAAGTTTGAAAGCAATTTAAGCAACTGGGAGAGTTTGGCAGTTTCCGAGTAATTGGGGCCTCTGGGAAGGTGGATGGTCTAATTGGATAAAGATGGATTGCGCAACATATTGGTTGTAGTGATGTTCTTGCACGCTGTTGACAATGATGGATACAAGGCACATGCCAGCGTAAACCAGGCTTAAGGCCTAGAAAAACTAATAGAGGATCAATGTGTTGTAAGACATTAGCGTACTGATCCAACAGTCACTGTTGCAGACATCCAACGGGCAGTAGGAACCTCTCAATCACCCAATAAGTGATCGCACCATTTGTCGATGGCTTCACGACATGAGACTAAACTCATGTAGACCGTTACGAGTTCTTTTAACAGAATTGCATCGTCGTCAAAGACTGGAAAGATGTCATGCCAGATGGACATGGGGCATAGAGTGGACTTCACAGACTGAATCCCACTTCTCTCTGGTAGAGATGACCATCAAATCCATGTGTGGAAGCAACGTGGTCAGTGCCAAGATTCACAGTTTATTGTGCAGCGTCGCACGTCCAGAAGATCTGGTGTCAAAAACACTCTTGGTATTCACTATGCACTCTTTGACAGGTCAGCGTTATGTACAAGAAATTTTACTGCCAGTTACGCTCCCATTCCTGAACTCCCAGGTTTACCAAGCTGCTTTGTTAACAATACAATGCTTGACCTCATATTGATGCCGTCTCTATGACACAGCGATATTTTAATATGGCCGGCATACTCACCGAACCTGTCCCCAACCGAGAATGTAGGGATGCCATTGAACAAAATGTCACCACTCCACCCAAGCTGTGTAATCTTCTGGAACTATGTGACAGGGTTCAAGCAGCATGGGATGGACTAATAAAGAGCCTGTATGACTCGCTACCAAGGTGCTTCACATGCTGCATTAGGAATAATGACAGTCATAGGCAGTACTGAATGATGCCACTTTCTTTTAATTTTTCTCAATAAAGTTTTCATATTTCAGTCTCAAATTTTAATCATTTACTCATTTAAAAGCACTTTGCCAACCTTGTAAATTTCATTGCGTTCTGACAATTCCTTCTAGATGCAACTTTTTTTTTTGTCTGAGAGTGTATACATAATGACAAGTTGAGGCAATATTTTGCTATATTTTAAGAAACACATTGGGAATTTTTGCAAGAAAAGTCCTTTTTTCTTAAGGTTGGAAACATGAGAAAAGATTAATTTGATATTTCATAACTGTTTTTACCTCTGAATATTAGCATTACAAAGAAAAATGTATTCTGTTTTCTTGTCTGATTTTATGAATAGTACAAAATATTCTTTTAATGTAATATCCTTATACTTGTTTGCTCTGATATTGAAGATTGTCCTTTATTCTTTGTAGTTACTGTTTTTATGATTCAAAGATATTTAATAGGTCGATCAATATGGTTTAGTTTTATTTAGATCAATGTATACATTATGTATAACTTGTATGACAATTGTGAGTAGCATATTTCTGACAACATTACATATGTACCATACTGCCAGAGGGGTATAATTCCACTGCTGCCACCATTTTAACTCGGAAGATAACGTGGTGATCTGAGTTCTCACCTTGATATGAAGACTAGATATTCACTTTTGGGATAATCAGAATATAAGTACAATTGCATTAAATAGTTGTGTAAGATTTTTGGTTGCACACATGGAAATGAGTGCTTGTTAGAAAAATTTAGACAAAGAACGAGGATCAACACTATGCTCTAATTTTAAATTCCAAATTAATTTTTATCACACTCCATATCATGGTCAGTTTGTACATGCATAATTAAAAATACATATACTAGTATTATTTACAATTTGCTCATGCTTAATATATATATCAAGACATAACAACGTTTACAAATATGCTAGTAGCAGTTCCACTTGTGCCATAAAATTTTAATTGATTGCTTGCATGTGCTCACTCAAGCCATTAAATAAAAGGAGCACTGGGGATCGCATAATGGGGAGATACGACTAACCACCTTCACCCTTGAGAAACAGAATTTTTTCTGAAAATTTAACGAAATACACAAATAAAATTTTACATTGTGCTATTTATTGCCTGAATTGGTAATGAGAGGCTCTGATACAGAATTTTTAACTGGAGGGATTGATAAAATATTCATTTTAGTATTAAATTTCTTTCCCTCTAGAACATCACAATTTATCCCCTGATTCAATAGCTTTCCTCCCATTTCAAACACAAAATGAGTTTGGAAAAGATTAAAAAAAGTTAAGCTTTAGTTGGAAATTTATACACGAATTTTATAATGGTGGAGAACATGGAAATATTTTCTCTGAAATAATCCTTATCTGTTTAAGACTAAGAAATGAGTTACTATTGACGAGTTTTAAGGATTTAATTCCACTGTGCCAAGACCGGTTCCAAATTTTTCAACATCTGTGCGGACTTTAAATGTGATATTAAATATTGTTGATGGATTTAAAAGCTTCAACTATAAACCTCACTTGGTTCCTATCATAACTGAATTGATTAATTCAGCCTGCATAGCTTACAAAAGCTATGAAGATTATTTAAACAAACAAAAGCAAGAGGCTGAAGGAAAAAATTAGAAGATGAAGAGAGAGAATATGGGCAGTTCTTGAGGAAGAAAAGAGGGTAAAGTTTGAACAGAGTCAAAGTGCGATTGAAAAATAAAATCCTTCCCTTAAATACAAATCGAAACTCATTGACAGAGTAATATAAAATTGTTGAAAATCTTATTTCCTAAACACTTTCTAGATGGTGTCTTGTAACAAGTGACTTGCTGCAAAACTAGTTTAGTTATTTATTGATAAATGTTTAAAAATGATCTTTTCCTGGAAAATGTATTCAAAGCATAATTTTTATTAGCTCTCAGCACACAAAACATGTATTGATCATTTGGAAATTTACTGTGATTTCAGCCCAGTTACAGACATCTGTTTTTACTAAAATTCGCACATATTAGCACCTGCAAATTGTTAAATGTCCAGTCTGTTGAATAGTCGTCTGTATTCAAAGTTTTTTAAAGATCAGCTTTTTAATTAATTTTTATCCTTAACTTTTGTTTTCAAAATATCCTTTGATTTCAATTGAGTAGTTTACAAGTCAAAAAAGGTATTAAATAGAATAGAGTCGAGATAGCTGTTTTAGGTAACATAACATTCTATTATAAAAGAAAATTGTCCCTACTTAATCTTTTAAAGAACAAATTTGTAGTAATTTCTCTTCAACATTTGATAATTTTTTCTTTTATTTATTTTAGTATACAACAGGATAGCTGTTTGTATGGATAACTATGGATATCTTGCAGAAAGTTGTTTTCATGAATACTTGGAAAAAGCAGCACATTCTGAATTAAATAGTTGCAGGTAATTAGTTTTCTTTGTATATAAATCTCTTCTATACATGCTGTTTATTCTGTGTGTAGGTTAACTTTTATTAGAGATCAGTTATAGAACACATTTTTTTAAAGACGTCACACCTATTCACTCTTCGCAATTCCAATTTCACAATAACGAGGCCATCACGCCATTGACCGTGGTGTTGGTTTGCGGAGCAAACCAAATGGCAATGTGTAGCAAACACAGGTGGTTTACAAACGTTCCCAATGGACACACCTAACCCCACAAAGTACAGCACGGGCAACATGTATAGAACATGTGTGTGTGGTATCCTTTTTGTGTCATGATTATTTTGTAAGCAAATCTATATTTTAATTGCTGCAAAATTTCTGTTTGAAACTTTATATTACTGTTAATTTAAAGGTAATGTATAAAAACTTGAAGTGTTAGAAAAGTTAGTAATATAAAATGAAATAATGATCGCTTATTTTGTACAAAAACAACATAACTTTTAATCTCTTTGAAATTTTGTTGGTTTGAGGTTATTTTCTTGGGTACTTTATTGGTTTTTAGTTTGCTTTAATTCTGTGGCTGTCAAAATTGTGAAGTTCGATTCTGGGAAGGATCATAAAACTATTTAACTGAATAGTAGAATTTATCCACAAACAATGCTGTATAGTTTACAAAGCTTCAGAACAAATATCTAGAAAGCTATTGTACAAATTAAAAAAATAGGCAAAAAATTTTTGTTTTGAAGTTAACCGTAAAAAAGTGCAAACTGACTCATTAAAAAAAATTTAAATCGTTGTAAAAATGTTCTGAATAACAATGTTTTTTTGCGAAATAATATAGTTTTCTTTGAATGTGTGTCAGGTTTAAGTTACCTTCATATAAGGGAATCTCACTTTCAACTTTCGCAATTGTAACAAATATTACGCAATTCCTATTTCCATTTGATAATTTTGTTTTAACATGCATTATTTGATAATATTTGAATCCATAATATTGAGCCCTTCTAATATTCTTTAAACTTAGCTACTCCATTTTTGGACATTTTGTCATGAAACCCAAATTAATCATCATTGCTGTTCCATGTATAATTGTGTGTAATATTTTTTAGTGATGATGCTGAAACTATTTGCAACAAGCCTTCAGCATCTATTCCCTGTTCACCCCTATTATTTGTCGGTGATTTTTACTCTTCAATATTTTCATATGGAAAGCAAGTGTGCAAAAGCTCCCCATCTAACCTTCACAGAAAGAAACCTCACCGAAATATAAATGCAACTGCCATGAATGGGATGAAGCTTCAAGAAAATTCAAAAACTCTACCTTTTATGAACGATACAGCTCAAACTTTGCCGCACACTTCGACAGAGGAAACAGTTACGCCTTCTACCTTAGAAGAATTCAACATCACCATGTTCTCATTATCTGTAGATGATATAAAGCAGTCATATTCCACTTTAAATCCCCAAACATCTGACCCAGATTATTTTGAATCTGAGGATTTGATGTACTCTAGTAGTTCAACAATTGTGCCTGAAAACATGCATGGTGAGGCAGTATTATCTGATGCTCCTCAAAACTTGAGTAATACCCAAATTGAAGGGATTAATAGTACCCTGAATGTGAACAATGATATTGCTATTTCAACTAATTATCATACTTCATGTGGAGTTGTATTTGTTTCATTTGCATACATATTTCTGTCAATTGTTGCTATTTTGTTTTAATGTTTCATTTTCAATTCTCTTGCCTATCTTTTCATTCTAGTTGCAATTTTATATTTGAGAAACGTTGTAGAAGTATTTCTATTGAAATGTAAGAAATTGGCAGAGAGAATGGATGCATAAATGTGTTAGTGCATACAAGATCTTTGCTTTTTTCATTATATTTTGTTTTTGTTTGTGTTTGATTTGAAATGCACACTTGCATTTAATGAGCTTAAAATGTATGTTTATGCAGTATTAAGTTTTTGTAAATAAGTTAATTTATACTTATATATTGTATATAAAGCACAATTTTGCTGCATAAGGTATTTTCACTGTATTTTATATTTCATTTTTACATTAAAAACAGCACCTATCGTTAATTTGATGACCTGTCATATTTTGAAAGGTACATTGCAAGTTGAAATTAAAGTGCACTTTTTCATAACTTTGTATGTATTTAGGTTGTAAATCATATCATCAGTGATACTCACATAAGTTGTGTTTTATTCAAACTTTTTCATTTATGCAATGAAAACCATTTTATTGATCATTACTTTCCTTTCCAACCTGCTGCAGTATTGTTATTTTACATCATATACTTCACCTTATGTTTATGAGAGTAGTAGGAATATTTATCGTAGCAACTCAATATGTATTGCACTTACTAAAAGGGTTGAAAAAATCGTAATTGGACATAGCAAGGGTTGAAAAAACTTCAAAAAAGTAAAAAGGCATAAGTTATGCGTTTAAATATGTTTTTAATATTGTATAAAACCTAAAAGGATGAAAATAGAACTAGGTAAAGCCTTTATAAAATGGTCTGTTTGAGAATTATGATGAAAACTCTTGTTGGATATCCATTTCGAATTGCAGCTCTAAGAGTAAAATGAATGTAAATTTTGATAGGGGGCATATGTCTTGTATATAAAGATAGTATGTATTCCCAACTTGAAAGTGTTCCAAAAGAAATATAATATTTTGCATATCAATTATGAGCAGATATGCAACAGTCAAGATATGTTTAAAAAATGAAGGTTCTAAACTTTTAATTTCTTTAAAAATTAATGTTAAGCAGTTTCAAGTGTTCAAATCTAAAATCTGATTTTCGATGTATGATTTGATACAAGATAAACTTTGGTTTACCATCCAGAGTTTTTCTTATTGTGTTGTGGTTTTATATTTAATTTTTTAGAACAACATTATTGCGTCCAAAGATATTTTTCTAGAAATAAAGTTTTGTGTTTGATTGAATTGGAATTTTTTTGCATACATGGTTTGTATTGTTTTCTTTCAATTTAGGGAACATTTATCTTAAAACACACTCTCTCTATTTTCCAAGTGAACTATCTCCTTAGGAAATAGTCACAAATTCTACGTTGCTACTTTTCAACATTAATTGACTTTTAGAACATTAAAAATTCCACCTTGAAATTAAGCCTGAATAGATAAATATTCTGAAAATTCTAAGGCTTCTAAAGTATAGTAATGTTTGCAATGTTAGTGATATAGTCACTGATATGACTATCGGTGAAGACTGCTGTAAATAGGCTGTGATATATATAAAAGGTACCCAATATCCATTTAAAAAGGCAGTATAACTGAATTTTTGTACTGTGTAAAATGCCATTCTTCAACAGTTAAAAAAGCAGCCTAGTACCCTTTAAATGATTAGTCTAAATTGTACAAATTTTTATTAGATTCAGCAGAATGATTTACATAAATAACTTCCTTTTGTGTGTGTAGTTAATTTCAAATGCAGAAACTAACTGTAAAATATGAAATTTCTTTCTTATAATTGAAATATGCAACGTATATTTACTGTTTCATTTTAATGCTCAATAAGGAGTTCTATTAAATAGCCCTCCCAGTAAACCTTGTGCCTTATCCCACTTGGAAGTTTTGATCTTTTCCTTCGCGATTGATCCGGACCGTCGCCAATAATCCTTTGTTTTGCTCCACTGCTATGTTAATTAATTACAGTTTAAACGGGAAAAATTGCAACATTTGAGCTGGCACTCCTTCCTAACTAAGGCCGCTCTAGCCGTAACCATCGATGGTTACGCTCTAGCCCAGTTGGAATAGTAATAGATTCTGGCAACCAGAAGGTTGCAAGTTCGATACTTGGTTCGAAGAACGGGGACTGGTGTACTCTGTCGGGGCCTCGGATGTCCACGTTGTTGTGGAAGTTTGAAGAGGCGCGCCGGCCCGAATGTTCTCGTCATCTGACCGTGGTACAAAATTACGAGGTCCTTGGATCTTTCCATTCGGGTATAGTTGACGTCTCTCTGGAGCAACATAAAACGACCTACCGACAACAGTCCGGGTTGGTAATAAATAAACGTCACATTGAAGCTGGGGTGCGAGAGAAGTTTCGAAATTTTCCATTGAAACTACAGTCTGATTTAGTATTGCACATGAAAGCGAAATCCAGAAATCGTTTTTGGGATTGATTTCCGGACCCTCGTTAACAACCCGTTGTGTTATACCAGTGTGACGTTAATTAAAATACCGACCTACCAGAAATCACTTTAGTGCAAGTGATGACTTAAACTTGGCTCGTTTCAAAAGTTATGAATAAACAACATAGCCATTGAAATTCAGATGTTATTTTGTATTTTTAATGTGAATTTATGTGTTTATTTTTCTACAACTAAATTATTTTCTAACAGGTGTACGTCGGTAGGTGTTTGAATTAACGTATTACAGAAGCTACACAACGGGCTATTGACGATAGTCCGGGATCAATCCTCCAACATAATAAATGCAATTTCTAAAAATAAAAATAAAAAGACATTCTTCAAGATATGCCATAACCTATTTTAAGACTCGAGGGGTTGTCATTCGCATAATTTTTTTAAGCACTGCTTTTGAGCCACAGATTAGCGATTAGTGACGGTCTGGGTAGTTAATTTTTAATTAACGTCATGCTAGACCAACACAACGGGCTACTGACGACGGTCCGGGATCAATTCCCTTCGGGAAGAAACCGAGGAAATCACTATCCGACCAAGCAGTCTGGTGCTGGTTAAGGTTTTGGAATCCGGGTCAGTGCATGGATGTGTATAAGCTTATGGTGTAGAGGCGGTACGTGCACCTTAAATCTGTCGTGGTCGAAAGTCCTTACGTTGGGTTTGTGTGGAAGTTTGTAGAGTGGAGTGCCATCTCAGGTGTTGCCTTATCATCTGACCATGGTTCAAAATAACGTGGTGTTGTCCTCGAATATTTCCCTTAATGGTTTGATACCGGACCGTCGTCAACAGCTCGTTTTGTTGCTCTGGTACGACGTTAATTGAAAGTTACGAATTCATCACCACGTAATTTTGAACCGTGGTCAGATGACGAGGTCACACCTGATCCGGCATCCTTTCTCCAAACTTCTAGATCACGCGAACGTGAGGACATTTATGGCCACTACAGAATTAACGTGCACCGGCTCCGTTCTACATGAAGGTCTTCGAATGGATTTGAACTTGTAATCCTCAGGTAGCTAATTCGTTGACGATCCTGGATTGTTGGTATTTTTATAAACGTCACACTCGAGCAATACAGTACCCGGACAGTTTGGAGAGAGGGGTGCCAACTCAGGAATTCTTCTTGCCATATGGTAATGGTAATGGTAATTCTAGTTAACGTCGTAGTAGAGAAATACAACGGGCTATTGACGACGGTCCGGGTAAGGTAATTTTAGTTAACGTCGTACTACAGCAACACAGCGGGCTATTGACGACGGTTCGGGATCAGTCCGTTAAGGGTCCGAGGACAACACATCGTAATTTTGAACCACGGTCAGATGACGAAGCAACATCTGAGCTGGCACCCCACTCTCCAAACTTCCACACCAACCCAACGTGAGGACTTTCGGCCACGACAGATTTAAGGTGCACCAGCCGCCTCTACATCATACGCTTACAAATATCCATGCCCGGACCCGGATTTGAACCAGGAACCATCCGATCTAGAGGCTAACACCTAACCACTATACCGGTTGGTCGGCTTGGCATGTGATCATGGTTCATAATTACGTGGTGTTGTCCTCGTTTCTTTCCCGTTGGAATTGAACCCGGATAGTCGTCGATAACCTGTTGTGTTGGTTCAGTATGACGTTAATTAAAATACATTCCTTCCTACCTACCAAAATCAAAGATATGTTATTAAATTCACAGGGTTCAAGGTACGTAGCTATTTACTCTGGTTGAATTTATGTCACACTGAAGCAACCAAAATCATAAGACCGTTGGTTTTTGTTATGTGAAGATAATTTGAAAATTTATTGCTGTAGGTGATATCACACAGAAGATATATATACACTATTAATTAATGGATTGAATACTGTTGAATGCTCTAGAACCGTTTGGTGGAGGGTTGTAATAATAATACGAATTTGGGAAGACATAACATGTCCTCAATTCTCAACACATGTTCTAAATGTAAACAATAACAAAACTAATCATTTCCGCTCGCATGCTCTTTTCCTGTTGTGGTCAATTAGAACAGTTATTTTATATCATAAAAAAAGTGGACACGCCGAGTTGCTTTTTGCAAACAATTTTGACAAGAAATTACTGTATGTGGATGTGCTTTTTGTTTACTTTCTGTCAACTGATCAATGTTCTGTATATAGCATATGTCTAATGTGAAAACCAACTTTTATATCAGATTCAGTTATATTTAGTTGTCTTGCAGTCAGATTATTTTTTAAAATGGTGTGTTTCATCAAAAATATAAAATTTCGATTGCACCTGACAGTTTTGTTCACAGCTAAATCTGTGAGGAATAATAAAGAAAACAATTTGTATTATGAACTAATTGAGTTTTATCTGTATCAAAAAATAACCTTGTTATGTGTAATTGTATTAAAATGTGAAATGCATGCTCAGCAAAAAATTTATTTTCATTCTTCGTCATTTCGAGTAGAATGCTGAACTTTCGAAAAATGATTGTGATCCAACAGTTTAAAAGTGCTTGAATCAGGAAGTGCATGTTTGATTGAATGCCTAGAGTTTACAATGATTTATTTCGAATATTTAAAATATAAATATTTCAAATTTGTTCATTTTCGAATCTTGAATGAATCTGACATATCGTTTAGATAAATGTGTACCGGATGAAATGGTGTGGTGACAGAAATGAAATGGTAGCGTAAAGGAATAAGATCTTTGGTTTCACCACTACAACATTTATTACAGCTTAGCAGATATGTACAGCAAATTTACAGAAGTTTTTGGGACAAGAAGGGTGCAGCAAGTAAGCGAGCTTGTTCTCGCTATCAGGTCTCTGTAGTCTCTGGGGGAAATTGTAAGGTCTTGCAGGACACCTTTGAATGGAAAAAACCAGATGTCTATGGAATTTCGAGTGTTCTCAAGGGGCTTGAGATTGATGAGATCGGGATGTCAGTGTAACGTCAGATGAAGAGGGTTTGTTTCAAGTGCTTAGAAATTTATGTCCGATGTAATGTCAAATGAGTGCTGGTATAGTTCTTCTAGGGTTAGTTATGGACAGTTGATCACTTGAAAGGAGTTTTATGATCTCCAGTTAGGGAATTCTGGAATACATCTGCTTTGTGTCTGCTTGATCAAAGAAGCCGCGTTTAGAGCGGTACAACTGGCAGTATAAAATGTTATTTTATATTTCATATGTATATTGTTATGTTATGTTATTTTATATTTCATATTGTATTTTAACGTGGTAACAATATTTGATATTAGTTACACAACTCAATTTTTTTAGAGCTATGCAAGTTGAAGGTAGAAAACAAGAATTAGATGTAAACATTGAAATTCAAAACTTCTGTGACATTTAAGGTAATATTATATTTTGTCTTTTAGATTTTGTTCACCTGTGAACTCTTTCTGAAGTTTCCATACTTTTAAATAATGTCGTTTTTTCAGAACATAAAATATTCCATGAAAATGTTTGAAGCCAGAGTAATTCATTGAATATTTAGTAAGTGATGTAAAGATTTGTTTCTCAACTTTCACAGCATCCTCACATGTCTAGATGGTCTACTATGAATGAAGATAATAAATATGTCATGTGTGTACCCAAAATTTTAAGTACTCTTACTGATTAAAGTTCACTAGGGATATTTTTAAGGGTATGCACATGCTTGCTATTTGTAATTATTTTGTATGTAGTATTTCATTTTTATTGTGCATTTCATACAAAATATTTTTATATTGCAATAGGCTGTTGTATGCTTTAACATAAGAGATATCAGTGGTGACAACTTCAGGTTATTATTAGGGTTATGTAGTGCAGGTCCCGGAGCAGTTGAGTCACATGGTTTTAAACAAGTATGTTGGTTAAATTGGGGGACTGGTACCAACGTTAACAAATCTTTTCAACAATTGTTTGCTGGGTTGCATAGAGGCAGGAGGCAATTATTTCTGGGTTGATATAATTTATCTACAATAATAGCAGGACATGGCACTCAAGCCTAACCAACACATGAAGGTGATGATGTGATGAGTTAGACAAGGTCAAGTACAATTACAGTTAAACATGTAACATCCTCCTTTGGTGCTATCACTCACTAATAATCATCAAATTATTTTGGTCTTTTTACAAGATAACCAACCCTTGTTTGTTTTCTAGTATTGTCACTAATGATAGTGTTACCCACAGAATCCTCAGCCATATTAATATCATGTTAAAAAGAATGCTTTTGAGTAAAGGTGAAAATTAAGACATTTTGGTGGCTACTAAGCTTGTTTCATTCAGTGACCACTTACCAGCATTCACATGTTTTGTACAGTACACACATCTGTGAAACATGAAAGTATTAATCTCCAGCCTTCTTTACCTAGATTGCCTTAGGTTTTCCCTCTCCAAGTGCCTGCGTTTTTCCCCCTAAATTCCAAATAGTATTTTCCATGTTTATGTTCCCATTCATCCCCCCCCCATGCCTTTTTAACTTTATTTTTAAAAAAAATTTACGATCCACATGAAGCAAGCGTAAAATTAGAGATTCTGCCTTTTAACTAATGCTTTTTGAAAGTGTGGCGATTGTGGCAAAATTTTTCAGTCTCCACTTTCAAACGTTCAGTTGCAACATGGCAAGTGGCGACTGTTAATTTTCACCTTTACTTTTAAGGATTTTAAATGGACCCTGTTTCTTACTAAGGATCTACCCACATTGTTTTGAATAATATGTGACCTCGTTTTTTATATAAAGATGCAATTTTAGCTGATTCCCAAGTTTTTCTATTAAAGTTGTAACCCAATATGCTATCACCAGGTTTAAAAGCACTAGCAACCTTCGAGTTGTAGGTAACACATGTTCGATTCCTGTCAGGTTCATTTCTCCTTGGGAGTACTTTATCTTCTATGTCAGAGCCTTCCTTTCATTGTGTGTGTTTGTTACTTGACATAGTATGCCTTGTGTCTGGCTCCAGATGGCCAAATATTAAGGCAATGGCACATGGGGCCTAATATGGCCCCTTGTGACATAAAAATCCAAAACTAACCAACTTGGGGAAGTAGGTACGAAAATTTCGGAATCTTTAAGCAATAAACCAAATTCATTTCAAAATTTGAAGTAATGCTTTACCTTAGCGTGAACCTTTTGGATCTGATAAGGCCAATTTTTCTCACAATAATCATACACCAACTCAGGATCATTTTGAATAGTATTTTTAAATTGAGTTACCTTTCTTTCACTTATTGGAAGTTGCTTAATAGCATGAACAACACTTAACATCTCAGTCATCAGGGACCTTATCTCTAAGATATGCTGGAGTGAGTGTATCTTCAAGAAACTTTTCAGTCCCTTTTACCCACTCAATTTCATATTGATATTTTTACAATATTCTTTGTAGCTTTGGTGTTATATTACATACTGGCTTATTTGCAATAGTAGTAAGTGGCTTATGATAATTTTGATTAGTAAATTCTTGTGTTTTTCTATAATATGTTTCTTTTTTGTTTATTTTCAATGTCTTTCTGGAAAGAAAATATTTAAATGTTTTAACAAAATTTATTTTAAGATAATATTAATAAATTACTCATTTTTCTGAGAATGACCTATTTACTTACCTGGAATCGCCTCAAATTAGTATTTTTTCTTCAAAGCACAGAATTGGAAAACTAATTTGACTTTGTCGACCATTAGTCACTGTTGATAAACATTTCAGTTGCTAATTAAAATTTTTCCCTATGTATCTGTTTATCGTTTTATTTATTTCATTAATAAGTTTGTTTATATCTTAGGTGTTAAGAGAAATATTTCAATGAACAGACCAAAGAACCCAGATGTAGTTGAATCCTTGTACGAGATAAAGCAACGATATGAAGATGCGGCTCTAGTTCTGTTTAAGGAAAGGCAAAATAAATCTCGTCCTCTGAATTTCATGAGCATTGGTGAAAGTCGAAGACATTATGCATATTCTTGCCACGGAAACTCTGCTATTGTAGTTGGCAAAAAGCCAGGTGAAATCACAAAATCGGATGAAAAACCTATACAAAGTCATGTTTGTACCATTCTGTAAAAATATTTTCCATAAACAATTAGTTTTAATCTGTCCAGTGTTTAGAATTGTTTATGAAGTCAAGTGACAATATTTCCCTTTGCATTTATTCTATAAAATAGACCTTCATTTATTTATAGGTAACTTATTTATGAATTATAGTTTTATTTATTCATGCATCATAAAATGTATTAATGTTTCAGTATAATTTTTGTTACTCATAATTGTATTTTCTTAAAATATGTCTTGCCAATTTTCAGAGAATTAATTCCATTTCATTTATGTTTCCATCATTCTTTTGCAAAATAAGGCAGTTATTTTATTATAGTTTTGTATTTTGCTTCTTCTTTACTAACAATCTTCTTTAATAACGCAGTTGTTTTATTATAGTTTTGTTCTTAAGAATCTTCTTTACTAACAATTTAAAATGAAAATTCCTTGAAGTTAATTTCTTTTTTCCATGACTAGCATTTACTCTTGTTTTTTGAAATATGAAAAGCTCTAGTCACTCAAAATACAATTTGAAACTATCCTATTTCTTCATATAAAACAGAAAGATAAAATGTATTGAACTTTTATGGGTATTTTGTACTTTAAAAAAATTAAATATTCTGTTTACTGCAAATGAAAGGCTACTAAATAGAATGCTTTCCCAGTTTCGTACTATCTTACTAAAACAAAAGAATTTAAAGCCCTTGCCACTTACATTGTGCATATTCTTGCCACGGAAACTCTGCTATTGTAGTTGGCAAAAAGCCAGGTGAAATCACAAAATCAGATGGAAAACCTATACAAAGTCATGTTTGTACCATTCTTTAAAAATATTTGGCCACTTACCACATTGAAACTTCTCAGCTTGGTGATAAGAGGCAATTTTTAACCAAATTAAAGCACCGAGGTTATCAACCTGGCATTGCAATGCTAAGCTAAGTGGATTGGATGTTGTAATGTACAGGTTGGTCATAAAATAACTACCCCTATATCTGATCCTTTTAAAGCTACAATTTTATTGAATTTGTAGGTACTTGATATTAAGAGATTTCAAGGCATGTATGTTCGAGAATTATGTAAGTGACGAGAATCGAGTTCATGCAGTTACAGATGCAGTTAACAAACTTCGAATAGCAACACCCGCTTTTTTTTATTGCAATGAGATCAGCACAGTGAAAGACCAAAAAGGACATTGAAATCATACGTTTAGTTTCAGAAACATAATATAACTTTGCATAACAGACTCGAAGAGAATACGTGAATGGGAAAAGAGGAAAGAAAAGCAACAATGATAATGTACGTAATTTGCATGAATCACAGGCGCCTATCAATAAAAGACAGTGACTACAAGCATTAATAGGAACAATTTCAATACCATTTTGTTTTTTCACTGTGCTTGTCGCATTGCAATAAATAGGTTGTTGCAATTCGAAATTTGATAATTGTATTTATGGCCATGAGTGTTTGATTCTGGTTGTTTGTATAGCTTTCAAGCACATCTCATGAAATCTCTAAATTTTAAGTTTCATTTTGATTCATGGGGGACTGTTGTACCTCAGTGGGGATGTCCACTGTGCTAGCAACATGTAAGTTGTAGGTGGGTTCGATTCCTGTCAGGTGTATTCCTTCCTAGGTGTATTTCTCTCCCTTCTGTTTCAGTCAAACTTTCATTGTGTTTGACTGACACAGAAAACTCTTGTGTCTGGTGTGGCATGGTCAGATATGGCCCTTGCACCATTAAACTCCCAAACCAACCATTCTGATTCTATAACACTTGCAGTTGTTTGGGGTTGATATATAGGAGACCTGATATTATGACTAACCTGTTCATGTGTTTAGAATTTACTTTAGTATTGCTTATTAGTAATACTAAAGTATTATCGGTTTCGTATTTGCTTTAGTATTACATATTAATGTTTTTCCTTATCTGTTTAGAAAGGTAACAAAATTTTGTACCAAAGTTTTGTTCATTTGATTATGAAATGCTCTAACATCATTACAAAACCCCAAATGCATTGATGCATTAATTATACAGGTCAATTTAATAATTTTATTTAAATGCTTAGACTTTATGAGTTTAAATATAATTTTTTTTTTTGAAAACTGAGTGCTAGCTGAACACTCTGCCCCAGTCTTTCATAAAATGCAAAGAATTGCTATCAACCATTGTTTATTTACTTATTTATTCCATACTATGTGAAATTCCCTCACAGCTTGTTTCTTTTTAGGAATAATGTTAATTTTTTTGCTTTAATATGTGAGTTTTATACTTTATCAAAAAAACCATATTTTGATTTTTCTACACAACTGAAGTGAGATACTGATTATTCTCTGTGTTCGTTATACACTGTTTTCATCAAATAGCTATTGAATTAAATTTTTGTTTTCTTGTTTATATTTTGAATCTCTTTTTTTGCATGTTTTGTTTTCATATTTTGTTATAATTCTCTATTACTAGCCGGGCTGCGCCGGCTAGCGCTCGGCGGTGTGTAATAGTGCTTTTTTTAAACTTTTTTACGCACCGTAATCAAGCATGTTTTGATTTGTATATTTTATTTAATTTTATGAAACAATTCTTCAAATCATTGCGAGCGTATTCAATCAAATATTTAAGGAAAGTTGGTCGAAATATACATATACCGCTACAAAATTGTACATGTCTAGTGATAGTTTGCAGGAAATAGACATATCATTAAAATCTAACTCCTAAATAATATTTCTACAATAGGTAATATACCAGAACACATAATGCAAACAAAAATAAAATTCCAATCCTTGAAAAAATGCAAAATTCCGAAGAAAAAAATACGTACGTATCTATTCAAACGTGTTGAATTTCGATTTCCTGAATATATTGTGAAATAGAATAATGCGACAAAAGACTTTTCAACGATATTGACAAAGACAATAATGATTTATTAACAAAAATAACACGTATTTATAATACTTGGGAATCCTCAAATATGTCCACAACATCTCGCAGTCAACTCAAATACGCAAACACGGAATTCTAAATCAAATTAAAAAAGCAAACATTAATTCTGAAGTGGCCAGAAACCGGGTAGCAAAATTACGTTTAAATTACTTTTACATCAAAGGAAGAAATAAGAAGTCAGTTCAAACATAAATTTTTACAATTTAATTCCTTACTTTGCATAGAAATTGACCTCGGCTATTTAAAAACAGCAAGAATTCAAAATATCTGGGTTATTTTATTTCGTTGATTGTTGCCATTCGACGATACACAAATAACGTCGATTTCGGGTCCACGTACGTTAGTGTTTTATATATATAGATATTTCTTTATTATATTCTCTCTATTATAGTTGTATTCCAAAAAGTGAACTAATTAAATAGCTCAATAACAATTTGTAATGTTATGCAATGCAAAAAATAATCTTCTACTTTTGCTTGTGTTGTGCATATTTATCAATTTTTTATGTATCAGTAGTGTACTGTTTGCTTGATATGTTGTGATCCCAGTGATTGAGATTGTTCAGTTTTCTCGTGTAATCAAAAGTCCTTATGATGACAAATACATTTCCTTAAATTTTTCAGTGATGGGTAGTTGTTTTCTAAATATTAGAGGTTCCTGGTTCGAATTCAGGTCAGTGCATAAATATCTGTAAGCTTAGTGTATAGAAGCGACTGGTGCACCTTAAATCTGTCGTGGCCGAAAGTCCTCATGTTGGGTTTGTGTGGAAGTTTTTGGAGAGTGGGGTTCCAACTCAAAAAGTTACCTTGTTATCTGACCATGGTTAAAAATTATGTGGTGTTGTCCTTAGATCGCTTAGGGAATTGATCCCAGACCATCATCAATAGCTGTTGTGTTGCTCTAGTACAACGTTAATTAAAATTACCTTTCTAAATATTAGATTGTTTTCAAGATTTTATGGTTTTAGCTTAGTCAACAAATTATATCAGCCAAAAGTTGTGTGTAGTAAATATGAAAATATTTATTCATACATATTTGTAGGGATATTATTTTTATTTCTGATTTAAATATATTTTTCTGTGTTGTCCTTTATTTTTCAATGTTACCATCATATAACTATAATCTTGCATTCTGATAAGACCGTTGTGACAAGTATATTTTGTTGTCAATTTCTTCTTTTCAAAATTTTCTTTTACTCTGATTCAATTTGTACATAATTTAAAAACTGTTATGCTTTTATGACTGAAATTTAGGTTATAAAAAGCTACAAAGTAAATCTGATGGCTCAATTTGTTAGTTGAGAATTTCTTTTAGCTGTATAATGCACATTCATAAATATTTATTTTCTATTTAATTTAAGGATTTAACAATGCGTTATCTTTTTAACATTATGTCCCTGTTTGAAAATAGAATTTCTTTAGAGGTTTTCTTTCTCTTACCAATTATATTAGACAGTAAAATATCTTGTACATTTTGCACTCCCACTGCAAAACCGCCACAACTCAACTCACTTTTCCTGGAAAAGTATTTAAAAAGTTTTGGATTCATAGAATTCATTGAGTGTTGGACTATCGCCGTAGATTTGTTATTTTCACTATTTAAGTTGCTAAAATCTCACATGAGATGGACTTAAAATGGACCATTCTTAATCATTTGAAGGGCCACTGTGGTTCCATGGGTATGCCCCAGGCCTCGAAATAAGATTTTGATATATTGCTGTGAGTTTTTATTGCAAAATCTATTCACCTCATGGCAAAATCTAAAATTTCCGTAATAACGGTAAATTGCAGTTGCAAATATTTCGCTAAACTCTAAAACAATTGAATGAATAGTGGCAATGAGAAGAAGAAAAAAAAATACTTCACTTTTCTTGTAAGCTTTCTGCAATTTCATAGGAAACCCTAAAATACATCTGAGATTAAAAAATAAAAATAATAAAACACTCAAATAATATATTGTAGACGCATGTTTATTTCTTTATTACCAAGTTTGTCTGCGATCATGTACACGAAACCATTTCTGAACTGCTCGATAAGCCTTAAAATCTGAAAGCGAAGGACCATCCGCACTTATCCTCATCAACGTACATAGTTTTTTCTTAATAGCTGTTATTTGAAAGAGAAATAATGAAACATTCCATTTTAAATACTCGCAGCAAAACTTGCCTTGAGAACCGTTAATCGTCTCGGCGATTTTAACTAAGCTCACAGCATTTGCTTGACTAAGCACGGCATTTGCCGCGACTTATTTCGAGTCCTGGTATGCCCACTGCGCTGGCAATCTACGAGTTGTGGTTAGTGCAGGGTTGATTCTACACTGGGTTTATTTCTCTTATGTGTAAAACTTTCCTTGCATGTGTAGGTACATTGCTTGATGTTGTCAGTCTTGTGTTTGTTGCAGCATGGCCAAATATATGGCCCTTGTGCCATAAAACCCAATACAACCAACTCGATCATTTAAAGCTTAAAATTGACTTTTTTTTAGTTATGACAGTCTTGCAGGTAGAGGTTGCGATTTGTTCACGATTGAAATGTAATCTTTTTAATGACGATATATTTTTCTATTCTGGGATAGTCCGAAGCATTTTTTCTAGTTTTACAACTACCCCTTGGGTACATTTGACGACTGAGACTCGTCATGCACTTGTGTTGCCTAAGTTATGGATGACGAGTCGAATTCGTCATTCAAACTAGGACAACATTAAACATGTACATTCTTGTTCATGGCAAGAGTGATTGGTGTTACAAGACTTTCCTCGAATCAAATTATTCTCTAGTTCTCTACAAAAATACACTTTATTATCCGACTCCATAAATAGATATATTTACACGGCAGCGTAATCAGACATTCTTTTTTGGAATGAACGCGGAGATCAGAAGATGTGCGATCTGTCTTATACTGTTGCCATTCTTATCAAACGAAATTATACGAAAATGTTACAGTAACTAGTGTGCAAACGATAATACGAAAATATAACAGTTAATTACTGTACAGATGATAATACGAAAATATAACCGTAATTAATGTGCAAGCGATTATACGAACTACTTTTTCAAATAAATCTGTACCCAAGGGGTTAAACACGACAGGTAGTTTGCAAACATTAAATGAGCTTGATGGCATTACTGGAGCTTAAGTTAGTATGGAATAGATAAAAAGGAGGTAAAATGTGTTTTCACTACCTTTTTATACTGTATTGCAGTTCTGGTAAAGTGTATATAATGTTCACTTACAACCATCCAATTTTGCTTCATACTCGCCTGTTATATATTTGTGATAAGATAGTTTTGTACTTAAGCTTATTTATATTGGATGTTACTTAAATTATTTGGGCGAGAATGAGACGGCACTATTTGTTAGAGAAATGTGTACATTTCAATCCTTTGTATACATTTAAGTTAATGCTGTAAGATTATGTTTATAGGCAGCTGTTTAAAAAGGTGGCAGCTGTAAAAAAAGGTAGGGTACAACATTGAAACAGCTGTTTCAATGCTATACCCCACTTTTTTTTTATCAAGTAAAACAGTTGTGTGTTATGGCTTTTAGTTTGAAGATTAGTTGTTTCAATTGAATTCCTGTTTTTCAATCACAAGAGAAATGTTTCTAAAGAGTTGCAAAGTCTAAATTTACCGGCTAAAATTTATTTTCACTCGTATTTGAATCGAGCTTAGAATAAGAACGGTCTTATATATTTGTAAACATATATGCCTATTGAGTGGCACATGCTATTGTTTCCTACTGTTTTCATTTATTTCAAAATTAAATTAGTTAAGTTGATCCACACATTTCATCAATTCAATCCCCATTGATATGAAAGGTGAACGCTATCAATATATGTTCATTTGCCTTTGTAGCTGTTCTTTTTAAAGGCACAATTTACGTAACATCGTTAAGTTTAAGTAGTTGATACGTCATTTACATATTTTCTTTTGTGCTTGTTGGAAAATTGTAATAATGAATTTGGAAAATAAAAGTTTTGACATACTGATTTCTAGTCTTATTTCTAAGCTTTTACTACTTTCGTTGAAATATTACAGTTTCATTTTATATAAAAGAATATCAGTTACGAGAAGTCTTGCTAAGTTTATAAGAAAGCAAAATGCAGTTTATAACTTGACTACACTTCACAGCCAACATAATTTTTTCTTGTAAAAATTTCTTGGATCATGTGGCATGTAATAAAGCATTATTTGCTCCTAAATTTTGAGTTGCTCTAGTACGACGTTAATTAAAAATTACTTGAATATAGCATAATTTTTTAGCAGTTGTACTTGGAATACATTCATTCACTAGAGCTTGGAGACAAATAACAAAGCATCAAAACGGGATAAAAAAAGAAATTGAAGCTAAAAAAATAGTTAATCAGTCTAGGCTTTAAAGTAGATGTACACTCATGTCCAAAAGTTAAGCATAGTTGCTGCTTATGTGAATATTTCAGAAAATCTTCATCGGAATGTGGAAGGAAACATGGTATGCGGATGTAATAGGGTTGTAGAAGAAGAAAACAAGGATAACAACGACTTATCCAAAGAAAAGTTCACAATATGTGTGTCAACTTTAGTGAAATACAATGACTAAAACAATATGATGCTGAAGTTTAATATATTGTGTGGGAACCTCTGCTAACCACTCATGTTGCCGAACGATTTCTCATAGGTTCGATGACGGTATGGACGAGCTGTGTGCTCAAAGAGTTCCCAAGCCTCACGGAGAGCAGTATTCAATTCCTGAACGTAGCTTGGAGGGTGACTGAGGGCTATAATATGTCTCCCGAGCATATCCCACGCATGATATATAGGATTCAGATCAGAAGAGTTGGCAGTCCACTGCATGCGTTGGATATTATCTTCACTTAGAAGGAAGGCGTGGACGGTAAGATGGCGCGTTATCACCCATGAATATGAAACCAGGACCTACAGCACCTCGAAACAGGCAAAGGGTTTGCTCGAGGACGGCTCTGACCGGTAACAGTCATCTTGTCAAAGATGTGGGGGGTCTGGCCGTCCAGCATGATGCCTGCCCAGACAATGACTCCCCTGAAGGATTCAATGTCACGATGTATTTCCGTGAAGTTTTTCCCGGGTGAAAAAGCATTCCACGTTCTCTCCAGACCGTGGTACGACGAGAATCAATTTGCAGACTAAATCTGTACTCGTCACTGTACATGGACAGTCGGCAATCATACAAAATTTTACACAGTGTTTGTTACATCAGCAAAAAATGCAATATATTTTTTGGGCAAAATGTTGCTGAATTTTCGTAATTAGTTTATTTGTGCCGTGAGATGCAAAAGATTGAAATTTGATTTTTTGAATGACTGTTACACAATGGATTCAAGAAATGAGAATCAACATATACAATGATTTCATTCTTTTATTACAACAGTGCACATCCAACTGGTGATCGATAGATAACATCACTGCTATTGTTATTTGATTTCATTTTCAGTCTAATATCATCCATTCTAAATGATTTAAGCATGGCTTTCATCATTTTTTATTTCACTAAAACTCCATCGAAACCAAATTAGAGCCCAAATCACAATCATTTTCCATATTCTTAAACTAAATATGAACTCTTGTGCGAAGTATGATGGATTTTATTCATTAATATATGTATACAAAATAAATTAATACGAATAATTCATAAGTTGATGAATTAATAATGCTATATAAGTAAGCTGAGTTAATACAATAATTCATAAGTTGATGCATTAATAATGTTGTATAAGAAAGCAAAATTAATAATAATCAGTTTTTCTGATCAAAATTTAAATTCTTGTGAATATTTTTTGAATAACTATTCAATAAAAAAAAAATTGTAATGCCTAAATAACAGACCCCATTACCGTATTATGTGATCTTATCCGGCAGTGTCTTGACGAGATGTCTCGTGATTGAAGCCTAAATTGGTCAGATTTTGATGGGCGAAATATGCCGTTGAAACTACTTGGATGATTAAAAGAGGTGAAAGCTGACGCACAATGGCAGGATATCTAATATCAATTGGTTCAGTGGTATTTTTAGAAATATGCAAAAATGACGATTGGAGAGATTCTTCAGTTAAATTAAAGTTTAATTATTAATAGTGTAATAATTACTATATTACACTATTTACATATATAGAAAAATAATACATATTAATGCAAATCGAATCATTTATCAAATTAAGAACGCTTAGGTTCTTATAGAATTCAAATCAAAGTTCTAACTTCAACTGACAAAAGCTGCAGGTGTGGGAGAGCAGGGAAGGCGCATGACGTCAGCGACGCCAACGCCATCTAAGATTCAAATAATTTCCACAAAAGCACCACATCCATAGCACGGAACAGCGGATGTAAAATTTTAATAGTTTCATGTGGGAAGTTTAGGGATATTCGTTTCATATTTTGAGTGCATTCAAGGGGTTTTGGTATCCTGCCAGGAAGATCCGATTTCTTTTAAGGATAGGGGTTAAATACTGCTCAATCCTCCATGTTATTTCTATGAGGTATCACGTCCATCAATACCCGACTGAATTTGCTAATGACGAGAAATCTCGTCACCAAGATATCGCCGATTGTTTTTATGATGACCAGATCAAGAGGTGGTCAGTTTTCTTCTAATAACGAGGTATCTTGTCCATCAAGATCTGGTAAATTTTTGTAATAACGAGATAACTCGACTAGACAACAGCCATGAGAGTTAAAAACAGAGCTGAATCAATAAACTGGAGTGCAAAACTTAAGGAACAGTAAGCTGCTATTTTGCTGTTAAGTAATCTCGATGTGGGATAATGATATAAATGGTAGGTGGTGGTCATCGAAACCACATACGGTCATATACATCGAAAATCATATGAGTATCACCACATACGGTTTCTCTGCATTTTGAGGCTTGTAACTCTTAAAATTAATTGCGTTCCTTCAGTTTTGAATGCCAGTGTATTTATGGTCGATGTAATAAATTGAGATTCATTTCAATTATCTAAACTGGTTGCTGTATGAAGTATAATACACATTGAAAGAAAAAGCGTTGAGTTATCAATGTCTTCTCCAGAATATTGGGCATATTAATGAATTAATTAGTAAAAAAATCACTGAGCACCGCTTATTCGTCTTGGTTGTGGGGTCGGTAAGATACACCTATCAGAAGAAATCTTGACATGAAAAATAAAAGTTACTTGATGTGATTTGGACTCGTCTTTCTATTACAAACATCACATTTTACCAATGTTACACAACGTTCTTTAGTTTTAAGAATGCTATAACAGCAACATTCTTTTCATCTGAATAGTTAATTACACAGTTACACACTAACATCAAAGATTGCCATCTCACCAACAGTAGAAAATATTCCACGATTAGAGGTTGTTTAGAATTTCCTAAAATTTGTTAGATCTAGGCAGACACTCTTATAAAAATGAACCGAAGGTTGCTTTCTATAAAGATGCGCTCGTGTGCTATAAATAATTCGTCATTAAATGTCATAAAATGACCACCATAATTACCAATTGTAATCACTAGGAATTTTTAACTGTCCAAT
This sequence comes from Metellina segmentata, assembly GCA_947359465.1. Lineage (NCBI taxonomy): Eukaryota > Metazoa > Arthropoda > Arachnida > Araneae > Tetragnathidae > Metellina > Metellina segmentata. Next base: position 84,945,760 of record OX375875.1, on the reverse strand, counting down.
TACTTGAAGATCTTAGGCCTAGATTTCCATGCAGTTGGATGGCAATCTATTTTATGACCAAGCAAGCAATGCAGTATAAGGATGCTTGCCATATAAAATATTGACTCACAAAAATATTAGGCACATCATATTATCATAGACAACAAACAGTACAAAAATTGATTGACATGCACTCTATGTATGAGTAATATTTCCATTTCTTTATTTTTTCACATTCTAAAAATTGAATTGTAAGTATCAAATATGCCACACTAATAAACCTTTGAATCAGTGAATATTGAATGACTTGATTAACGAGTGAAGTAGCATCCTCTCGTTTCATGAGTTGAACTTATATAATATTTTCAATTGATACAAATTATAATAGCTTCACTGACGTACACTGACAGCTTTACATGTCAAAATTAATTTAGAATGATCGAATTCCTTGAAAAGCTATTGCTTACAGGCAACACAATTTTTCAACTTTTAACAATATTTTCTTTGAATTGCCTTTAGAAACTTATATCTCTCTAAAGAATTTTTAATAGCTATTAGATAGCTAATACTTTGTGTCCAAAACTTTTATGAAACATCACGTTAAAAACTTAAAAAATAGAAAAAACTCAACTTTTTCGTGAATTTTTTCCGAGGAAGTTAAAATTTTTGACCGCCAACGTGATTCTTATTAAAATCATAGCATGTGATTTGGTTTTTAAACAAAACGTAGGAAAAACTCAAAAGAACATGGTACCAACCCATCGCCAAACAGCTATTTGGATAGGCTGCCATATTGGATGTACTTCCACTTACGTGTAAGTGGAAGTGTGCATGTGGCAAACCTACGACGGATTACCATATTCCAAAATTATAGCCATTTAGCGATGATGATTGACACCAATTTGCAATGGTGCTGTTTTCTTGAGTCTAACCAAAAGATGATTGCTGCAGCTCCACAAGTAATGAAACAACTTTTATTTCTGTATTCTACCAATGTCTTTTGAAAACATTTACAGCATTGCTTCATACTCAGATGTAACTCACTCAACATTTTAAAATATGCTTAATTTTGAAAAGAAAAAACGCGTCTTAAGTTGTTTCAAATATCTTAATACGCATGGAGTCTTCATACAACTGGGATATAAGTTCTATAAAAAATAGTTCGTGCTGAAGTCAAGTTTTCATAACTTGTGCGAAGAAATATTCACTGAATCAAATTGTATTGCTTCGATTGCATATAGTTCTTTATTTTCATCTCTTGCTTCCGAGCCATCTCAAGGTTTTAGTATTTTTATTCGTCCACGATTTATATATATATTTATATATATATATATATATATATATATATATATATATATATATATATATATATATATATATTTCTTTAATATTTATAGACTGTCTTTATTATGTTGGAGAGACACTGAGAATACTTCTCTCATTCATTTACAAAGAAAAATCTATTCAAAAACTTCCCATTTGGTTAAAATGTTTTCTATTTTCAATCTGGAAATGCTGGTCGACGTTTAATCTAGCTAATAAAAAACCTTTTTGTATATTAATGTTGCCTTGTAAACAAGTGACGTGCTGTGCTTATCCGGATGATGGTCTTTGAACTGTTTCGGATAAAATGAATAGAAAAATATTCTTTTAAGGCTTTTTAGCGACAGAATATTTGAAATAAGCCTTTGAACATAATACTAATGGCAATCGATGGTTTTAAACTCAGGAATTTATTTGTATTACACATTTCTCATTCTCTTAAGGTTATTTTCGTTTATTAATATTATAGCTTGTTTGCTATTTCTCATATACTTCATATGACTTCTTTTTGTATCAAAATTACTCTCACTAATATGAATGTTTTACTTAGGGAATTAGTTCGTTATTAATGATTAAATAAATCGATGTTTGAACAATCCTCAAATATGGGATTATTTATCCTGGGTGAGGTATTATACATAGTTTAACGAGTATATCGATTTCTCAATAGCTGTAATTTTATTATTTCATAAGAGATATTTTTTTTTACCTATTTTTTTTTTCGCAACTGATGAATAAAATATTGTTTAGTGTGGGTCTCAATCTTACAACCCTATATTGTAAATATTAAGCATGAAATTAGTGTTTTCTGTTAGAATAGGAACTTAAATTGGAAAAGATGTAAAATGAAAATATGAGAGTAAATAGAGTAGTGAGATTATAAAATATCATGGAACGTATAAGATACTTTTATAACTGAAATATCTATATTTTGTAGACAAGGCGCTTTGCTTCTTTCTGCATTCGTATGAAATTCTTTGAAATCAATGAAAAAGAATTTTATTCAACAGAGAAAAACGCCTCCTTTTGAATTTTCACAAAACATTTAATTTGCTTATGGTCCGAGAGTTGCTTACACAATGATCGCCTCTTTGTGTAAGCAAAAATAAAGTCTTCAAAATTATCAAATAAAGATATTTAAACCGATAGCATGACCACGTTAGCTGGCATGTTGCCTAAGTTGCTCGTTTGTAATGTAAACTTGGCATTAAGTTAAATTAAATGCTCAGAATGATTATTTTGAACATAAAAACAATTTTCGATTGATATGAGTATTTAATGTGTTAGCAATAGAACTCTAAACAGCAAGCTCCGCCAAAAATACTCCAAATAAGAATAACTTCTTTACATCTATTTTATGAATTTTACATAAGTCATTATTAAAATAAACAATCAAGTTTTTCGCATAGTGAATTTCACTTTTAGTGACAACAATTATAGATAAATAACCATATATTGACTCCTATTTTGCAATGAATTTTATTTTTACTCACATAACAACATTTTCTCAAAATTGCCTTGTTTAAATGTTGAGAATGTTTCACCTGTCACTCAAATCCGCACTGTTTTGTTTTGCTACTTTACTAATTTTATTCGCCCATGTATGAAAACGACCGAATTGTCTCCCAATGGTTTGAAAGTGTCAAACATTCAGGGGCGCACTTACGAGGTAGGTTTTGGGGGCTTAATTCCCCCAAACCTGCCTAAAAACAAAACATCCGCATTTATTTTATTCCCTTCTTTGAAAATCGTATGAAGACGCTCCTGACATTTTCCCGTAGTTCTATGAGAACATATTTTTAGAAAATTATTCATTCCTTTTACAATAGTATTCCATTTACGGTGATGACACAATCTAATGCAAACATTTTGAAAATGAATTTATTCAATAAGGAGCAGGGCTGCATTTTGCATTTAAAATAAATTCTATCTTTGAATCGTCCAAAGACTGATTGTTGCACGCTCTAAACTTACACGGAAATAGGTCCAATAACCCAATATGCTGAACATTTAGTTGGCATTTACAGTTTGTTCTGTTCAAATAGTTCTGTTTCTTTTGTTAAAATTCGATTTCGAGACTCCTTACATTTAGTTCGCTTGACAAGACATTTAAACTCTCTGACAGGTTGACATGTATATATATCCTTTTTGCAACCTGCAGCCTTACCTGTACGAATTCTAAGCAGTTTTGACTGAGACCAATAGAATATTTCCAACATCTACTCAAAATTGGTTCTTTCAACCAATAGACGTGTTTATTCAGTCATTATGTGTGTTATGAAGTAAAACTAATACTGCGATACTAGGAAATCTTATGACATTCAGAGAGCTAACCCTTTAAACTGTGAGTAGGGCAGTGTGTTGCTTCTATCCCACCACACACATAATCTATATATATAATTCTCTTACGTGGCACGCAAAAAAGACGTTATTTGTTATCGCGTTTTGGCAACACTGTACTATTATATGTTAACCACGAAGCCTCGAGCCTCAATTGAATTTATAGCGTTATCGGATGAAATTTTGTTGAAAAAAAAATATTTTTGTCAAGCTGTTGCAGCTTACAAACGACATGCTGGGTATTCGATTTACAAAGCAGCGCTCTCATTTCCAGTCAAAATTTGCTCAAAGTTTTCATTTGAATTCCAAATTGTTCGAGTTCTGATTCTAGAGGTACTGTATAATTTTTCTGTAGTACAATAAATTTATATTTGAAAAATATTTATTTGGAATAACATATTTTGTAAACAATTCCTTCATTGATGCGAGCAAGGTTCGTGCAGCGAACCAATGATGATTGCAAAGCAATCAACCGGGGGATGGCGAGTGTTAGCGAGCAGAGGGCGGGCCCACTAGTAACTATATAAACGCATCTATTGACTGAACAATCTATGTATTTCTTAAACCTCTAAAAAGCTTCTATTGGTTCTATATATAAACGCATCTATTGATTGAAACAATTTATGTATTTCTTAAACCTCTAAAAAGCTTCTATTGGTTCTAGAATAGAATGACTTTGACCAATAGAATCGTTCCTCTGGTTCTTTCAACCAATAGATGTGTTTATTTAATCATTATGTGTGTTGTAAAGTAAAACCAATACTGCGATACTAGGAAATCTTGTGACTTTCAGAGTTACCCTTTAAACGTCACGAGATTTCTCTGAGTAAGGCAGTGTTGCTTCTATCCCACCACACACATAATAACTATATTAACGCATCTATTGATTGAAATAATCTATGTATTTCTTAAACCTCTAGAAAGATTCGATTGGTTCTAAAATAGAATTCTTCGAAAAGATTCCATTGATTCTTTCCTTAGAATTGTATAATTTCTAATTTTCCTCCTGTTTTAACTAATAGACTCTTTTCATATTTTTACTATTTATTTTTTAAATTGCAATCTTTTTAAGTGAAGACAAATTACAAGTACCAGCTTCCAGCTTGGTTAATTTTAAAGAATTATTAACCAGTATCTTGTATTGGTCTTTTCCCAATAATAGAAACATTTGGTGGAAATCTATCAGAGATTTCTGTAGATTATAATACTTTGGAAAGATTCTATTTGTCCTTCCCTTATAACAGAGTCCTATAGAAAAATTCCATCAATCCTTTCTTAGAATAGAATCGCTAAGAAAGATTCTATTGGTCTTTCCTTTTATTGTAACAGAATTGTTTGGAAATATTTTATTGATCAAGAAGATTAAGAGTAGTTAGAAGTCATGCAGGGAATTATCCTTATGTTTCAAGATGAAATGCTTGTGAACCCCTAAAAAGGTTCATCCTTTCAGATTACCCCTCACCCAAACAACAAAAGCTTACTATACAATGCAGTCTCCGTTAAGATTGATATCATGAGTGCGCCCCTGTATTCATGTGATTTTCATTTAGGGTGCATCAGAATACTATGACTAGTTGTATGTTGGCTAATAACAGGTCAAATCCATATTCTGAATTCGGAGACACAAATGTATTGCCTATCAAAACTAAAAATTACACTTAAGCAAATTTTAATATATTCCCTGCCATACACCAAGTACAGAAATGTTGAAAGCGCAGTTAAAATAATTAAGTCCAGGTTAATTTTTTCAAGAATAATGTGCACTAATTGGTCAACTACTGAATGCTTCGTCCTATCTCGGTTTAAAGAAAAATTTAAGTGAAGATGTGTGTTAGAAACAGGTGTGTAAAACGGAGGATATTCCATTATTTCTTGGTTAATAAAATATAATGAATAGAAATTCTTTTAAATAAATAGTTTATGTATTCGTCGATTTCTCAACGTGAGCTTTTCTCAAGATAAATATTTGAATTTCCTTTGACCCCAGGTGGGGTAAACTTAACAGCTTCGTTGCACGATCGAGATTTTGGCGCAATAGATCCTTTTGTTTATGTATATATCAAGGCGAAGCAACACATAACAACACAAATACACAAAGTATACATTTAGAGCATACATTAAACATGAGATCAATATTGAGCACGGCACATTCAACGCTGAACATAGTTACACAGATAAAGCTTCACAAACTATACTACTTTTTTTTTAAAAGAACTTGTACCAACGAAATGTACCTAAAGGGATAAAATTACTTGTAATCATATATCTTAAGCATTTTGTAACAGATTATAAAAAAATATACCACGAATTTCAACTTATTAACTGTTTTCGACTAAAGTAATGTTGGCTTTTGCTCATTTTTATTAGTAAAAAGTCGGAATTTCATTGAAATTATTTCAAATGTATTCCGAATCTTGTCTTGGGTACAGTGATGCAAGATGCACCCTCCAGTTAATAAACTAACAGAGGTATTATTCCATTTAAATGTCTGAACAAGATTTTTTGTTAAGTTTCTTAAGTATGGTTGAATTAATACACAATCTCACACAAAAATATCTGACCCTAAAGTGTACCATATTGCATTGAAATGTAATAAAATTAAAATGTAATATAAAGTACAGGGTTGCCGATGAAAAGGTAGTCTCGCTTCCGTTACTGTAGGTGTAATATCACGCGAAAGAATGGTCTAAGACATGGCATACCACTTTCCTTTTAAATTTCTCCATAGCACTTCTTTAGACCATACTTCGCGTGATATTCTTTTCCTATCCCTTTTAAATTTACCACAGGCATGTCTTCAGAACACATACCGTGATATATGCCACGTACAATAACAAGACCAAAACGGGCCCACCTTGTATAAAGTAATTAAAATAAAGAATGTTATAAAAAAAGTATTATGTAAAATAATTTAAAGTGAAATATAAGTAAAATAATTATTATTCTCTTGTAGATTATTAAAAGAAATTAAGACGCAGCATTTTTCAAGGTTACGAAAGCATTTTACGACTGATGATTGTACTCCAAATTGCATTTTAAACGATTGCCTGTATGCATGGAATTTTATAATAGCTGTTGCGTTTTCAAATGTGAGAATCCGTTAAATCGGAATAAAGATGATAGATGGAACACAATGGTACGAACCATCAGTTTACTTATCGTAATGTTTTGTAAGTGCATTTTTTATAACATTATTTATAACATTTTCACTTATGCCTGAAAATTTACTCTTTCTGTTTTTTTGGTTCAATGGGGCTTTATTTCTTTAATTCAAGTCGATTTAAGTTTTAAAAAACTGTGATGCAGTTGTATATGGGTGCCTGTACTACTATGATTACTAAACGTTAATCATGGTAAGGATTATCAAAGGTTACAGTTCATTGAAGAAGCATATCTTACTACGATGCAAAAAGTAACGTTTATTTCAATGAACCGGAAGAATTTTTCGATGAACTAATTCAATAATCTCAAGCATCTTCGTAATGAGTTTCGCAGACGAGAGACTTGTAAGTTCTGACAAAAAAAGATGATGGCTTGACTACTGTAAGAATTCTAAAAACTTCCAGTAAAGTTGCTAACGAACCGTACTCTATTCTTGCCCTTGCAGTTTTAAAGAACTCTTTTCTTCATCGCTCTGTTTACTCGTCCATTCTAATTCAGATGGAGTCAACAGAAGCCTCAAGAAGCGGAATGATTATATTATCCTTTCTTCGCTCTAAATATCCGTACCTGGAGACGAAAATGGCGATTTTTTCCCCCTGACTTCCTTTCGTAGAAACCATAATAGGAAAAATATAATTTATAAAATTGAACTTCAAAAGCTCTAGATTTATGTATAAACTCCAGGTTTCATGTGTAGAGCTTTCAAAACCCACTGGCAAAATTGCAAAAAATGCAATTGTAACATTCTCTTAAAATGCGAAATTTTGCTTTATTTATTAGATGGTGGTGATATTTGCAATTTTTCAAGTGGGTTAGTTTTTGAATGACAGCTCTTCATGTGATAAGATCATCAAAAAACCTTTACAAGAGGGATTTTCAGTGTAATCAAACAAACCAGACTGAATGTGGAGATTTTACTTCCGCCACCCATATAGAATCTCATGATAGTTATCGGGGTAACCTCGAAATACAGTTTATCGCCGTTTTGGCAACATTTGGCTTTTAAACTAATTGGCGTTGGTTAATCAACTGCATATTTAAATTTGGAATTGTTTTTAAAAATATGTTGGCGACGCGTTGTAATCGTATTCTGAAAACAAGCCAAGCTTCGTCACGTTCGGAATACGTAAAGGAAACGCGTTCTCCACAGAATGACTACCGCCACCTATATTTATCTTGTCAGAAAGAGATTCTTATGACTGTATTATACAACTGTTACAACTAAAACTTAAGAGGAATTAACCGTAACTAGTAATGAATTATTTGAAATTGAAAATGACCATTGAGTGATTAACAAAAATTATTACCCACTAAGGTTTAGGAGATCAGGTTTACTTCCATGCATTTTACACTCAGATTCCGTACCCATGGACTTCGAACATCCAGATACGGTTTCTGTCTAAATTCGTACCGGTACTAGTATTTGAAACTAGATAAGTTGGTTTAAAGTTTTATGGCTCAAAGACTACATTCGGCCAAGCTGCGCCAAACACAAGGTAGACAGCATCAAGTAAAGGACATAAACACAATGAAAGCTTTACTAATACAGAAGAGAAAAATGCACTCAGGAAGGAATTAAACTGGCCCGCCTACAACTCACAGGTTGCTAGTGCGGCGGGCTGATACAAGGTGATTCCTCGTATCTGAGACAGAGAACTAAGTTATTTTCCCAATCAATGTAACAATAACTTCAGCTCAACCAAGTATCTGACTCGTATAAGAACCGAGGATACAACTGCATCCATAAATCGGGAACCTGTTCTGCATGGATGGGACTCAGAAATTCCGGCTGTGAATAGATTGTTGGGTCAGAGAGTTGAATCAATATTGATGATTTGAAGGGGGAGGGGCCCACGATCACACTGCGATTAGACACGTCTTAGAACTCAGAATTGTGAGCTACTGCTGAATCACTGTTCCAGGTCCCTAATCGCGTAATATTTATTGAGTCACGCCACCATATTTATCAGTAGCGAAATGGCAACAGATGATTAATTTAATCAGTGGGTTTTAGAAGCTCGAATGAATTGCGTTATGATAGTTTAATAGGTCTGTTTTGCAATTCGAATTTAGTTAAATTACTTCTCAGGGCATTACCAGGTCAGGGCAAAAGGGGTTAAGTGAATATCGTTACTTTTCAGAATCTAAGTTGAATATTTCACTCTTTCTCATCAATATTTAGGAAGAAAAAGAAGCATGTCACGGTACAAATGATTTTCAGTTGTTTTTTTTATTTTCAGCATATCATATTATTATTTTTGAATTAGTGTCGCTCCTTCTGTCCAATCGAAAGTCAGACTGAACCCATTTTACTCTGACAAGAAAACTTGATAATTTGTGTAATTTATTAATTAATTAAAATTATTACGATTTCATAAGAATCGAATTAATGTATTTATTTAAACTTTACTAAAAACACTTGAACTGTTTTAACTTTCTAAATGTTTTTATGACATCACGTTAAAACGACTAACCAAATGTGTTATGTCATCAAAGAATTGCTTAAGATTAATCAAAATCTATACTATTTTGTTGTTTAACATATGTGTTAACTTAGCTAACTTAACTTGTTACTGATTATTGCTAATTTCAAAATTAGTAGTACATTTATTTTAGATAAATTCATTAAAATATGAATTACTTTAAATTTTTTAATTTGACTAATTAAACTACTGTTTTCTTGAAATCTAATTTTCAAATTAATAAAGAAAATTTTCTTTTAATGAACTGAATATTTACTGTTTTCTTTGAACTCTTACAAAGATGCAGTTCAATACTCTTTGCTCCGCCTATAATATTAACAAAAGCAATACCCAAGAGGCATTTAAGGTTCCTCAAGTGATAGAAGACTAAATCAACAGATGCTAAACAGTAAAATGAAACTAAACAATAAAAACTAGTTTTGCCATGTTCATCAATCATACAATAAATGTTAAAAGTAAGTAGAACTTTTGTTTAAAAATTAAAAAGAATAAAATTTATTTAAGATTATAAAATCAATTTCTACCTTCTATACGATATTATTTATTCCGATGGTACACTTTTAGGATCGTATTTATAAATAAACAATTGACACTGTGATTAACAATAAATTATTAATCTTGTTACAATAGATTAAATACATATTAATTAACAACGTACAAAATGCAGTACAATTACACATGTTGAATAATAAATCTGTAAGAAAACTTTCTTTGGATTTAAGAATTAAACTGACACGTGCTTTACTTAAAGGATACAAAATCCGTGACTTATATTTTTTTTCATAGATTATTATTCAGATAAGAATGTGTAAAATAATGTATTTATAGGCTTTTTCTTATCTCCTCCTACGTGAAAATTTAAACTTTTTAATGAAATCTATTAAGATGCAAATTAATTAGAGCCTTAAATGGGCATAGCTAATTCTCGATAGCATCTATTCCTGATTAGTATATGTAATACTCAGCGTTTGGAATGCAGCGTCTAAAATTTTGAATTCTAGAAATGTGAGTATACGAGTTTTGTTCATATAAATTTGATTTTGCTAGTCATATGGAAATACAATTCCATGACAGAGATCTATAAATTTTTTCATCTAAACTTTTCTATGGGGATCAAAAGTCCCGGAATCAAAGGATAAAAGATTGTCTTTGATGAGATGATTTGATTGTTAAACATGTGTGTGTCTATCTAATTTTGCTTAGCTCGATTTCTTTTACTTTGCACGGATTACGTATACACCCCTAAGTTTACTAAAGAAGCTCTAGATTTCGTTTAAGCTTTAGTAAAGCTATGCCTCAATTTTAAATATGAAATCAATGTAAAAAAAGATTATCTGCAAAATATAAAATTTTCTAGTTTCTTTTAAAAATTTTTACTTGCTTTCTTAGCGTTGTACGAAATCTAGTTCAGAAAAAATATTTTGAAAGAGCCCCTACAAATGCATTTATGTTCCATTAGCAAAATCTTATAGGAAGGAAAAGACGTGACGTGTACCGTTCAATGATTAAAGTCGAAAAAATTATGACTAAAAAAGAAACTCAATTAATTATATCAAACAAATTGTAATAGTTAACTTAGGTTTCAGTATTTGACTTTAATTTGTTTCCAAAATTATGTCGGTCTTCCCACAGAACTAGGTCTAGTTTTTTTAGGACATTCAAAACTATGCACAGCTTTGATATAAAAGACTTTTTTTGTGGTAACACTTTTGGCGCTTTTTTTAGTGCTTTTTGTAGCGAGTTGTGGCAGGCAAATGCAACCCTTCTTTACTAGCATTATGGCAACCTCGCAATTATTTACATTTTTTTAGTTTTAGTAATACATTATCCTTTTTTATTTTATTATGCCTAAATTACTCGAGCTCCCTGAAATTAATGTGATATTTTATTTCAGTCATATTATGTAGTCTGGTTCCATTAGACTTAAAACTAATAAATTATTTAACTTGGAAGAGCTTCTGTAACAATATTTTTCATAAAAAGATTTTTCATTAAATTAAATACTTACTTCATAAAAAAAACAGTTAGTGGGAAATTTTTTAAACTTTTTTTTAAAAGATTATTTTTTTTCGATTTTTTTTAAATTATTTTTTTTGTTAAGCCTAAGACATTTTTTTTTCATAGGAATTTATCCTTGGCGACATAAAAAGAACTTCAAAAGAGTTGCTACACAAAGTCTTCGTATCTTTGTGTCAAAGCTTGTACTCTAATTATTTTAATATAAAATATAAAAAGTATAAATGAGAATTTAAACAAACAGTATTGTGCCAATGAAAAATATAATATTCTGCGTTTTTAATACAATACTAAATTGACGAATCGCTTTTTGATATTCAAACACTTAGAAATATTGTTTTAAACATTGTAATTAATTGGAGACGTAATATTAAACTTACATTTGCATGGATGATTTTAAGTGGATTAGTTAAATTTTTGAACAAAATGCATTTAAATTTCTATTTCAAATAAAAAAGCTATTTCTTTAAATATTTTGAATTTTTATAAATTTGGTATTTCTTTATTTCTTTTCTATTTATTAACTCGAATATCAAAATTTTATTTAAATTCTCTGTACATGAAATAATTTTTGAACGACACAAGTTTGTTTATTGATGGCAAACTAAATTGACGAAAATTTTCGAAAGCGTTTCGTCGATCCAGTCAGCCATAGTTTTGTTTCTTTTCTCCTTCCTATAAGAAAACTTTATGGTTTTAGAAAATATTGACTGGAGCTTAATACTATTTTTGCTCACTATAATTCTCATTCCAAGTTGCTTTTATCTGTTTAAAAGTCCCTCTCTACCTAGACAAAAACATAGAATATAAGACTGTATCAAAAGTTATGCTGTCCAGTGAAAAAACGAATAAGAAATATAAGAACTATATGTGAATGTATATATAAAACTGGAATCGTCGATGAATACTTTGCAATCACTAAGGCTATAGACACGTCACGGTACAACATCAATGCATGTGACCGAATACTGTATTTTGAAACATTACGCGTTCAGCCTTAAAAGGTATTATTCAGAGTTACATTAATGCAGATTTATTTCGATATAGTATGATATTAGTGATGATATATACATTTAATTTCTTATAGATATATTGATCTGAAGGTATCTATAAACGAGAGTACCAACAGTAGTTCTCACATTTTCACTGTGGGGATCCTATTTCATTGTCTATTATTCCGGGTTTCTAATTTTTTTTGCACAGTCCACTTGGATTTTCTGACATAAAGTAAAAAAATAGTTGATCTAATTAAGAATAAATTAGTGTCGAAGGATTCTTTGATCAAAGACAATCAATTAATTATTTGAAAAAAACTTCAATTATTACGTGTATTTATCAGAATTTTGCTGAATCTAAAGTCAAATCTAATTTTAATATTTGACTAGTAAATTATCTAAGATTTGGGTTTTATGGCGTAAGGTCCAAAAAAAAAAAAAAAAAAAAAAAAAAAAAAAAACCAGACAAACGCAAAAGTGAATACAACCAGTAAAAACAGATAATTAAAAAATAAATAAAAGTTAAACCAACAAGGAAAGAACATTTAAAAATTTGCATTGCTTTAAATATATAAAACAGGGAAACCATTGAATCAGACGAATGAACAAGCAAAATATAACTATATCGTCGTCAGCAATGCAAAACAGTAAATGGTATCCAGGTAGGAGATACGAGTTGTTATGACTGTGAGTCATAACACATGAGTAGAGAACTACTGCTTGATAGCTTTGAAATTTAGTTACATAATAGTTAGTTTATTTGAAAGTTCGTCTATTTCTAAAAATTTCAACATAAATTTCCATGACTAAGAGCTTCAAAATCAGTACTCGGTACATTTTGAATACTTCGAGTCGGAATAGTTTTTGTACAGCACTTTCCAACTTAGGGGCAGAATCAAAAACGCACCTGTTGTGGACAGTCCAGAACACTTCGTCGCGGAACTGGCCCTACGCCGACCCAGTATTCTCGAACGAAAACAGAAGAACATGCCACGTAGGAAAAACAGCAACGACGAGTTTTTTTTTTAAACGATAAGCGGCTGCCTCGTAGGAGCCCGGCAACACATGGAAAGACACAACCTCTTGAGACTGAGCCGAAACTTGGGGCTCATGGTGACGTAGACGAAGAACTTCCAGATGCAGTCTGTGATGCCCAGCCACAGTAGCCAGAAGTGCAGGGCGTGGTACTCGTCCGTGGTCTGCGACACCTGCTCGTAGATGCGGAAGACGAACCACGGCATCCAGGTGATCCAGAAGAGCAGGATCAGGACGAAGGACATGAGGTGGTCCGGGTTGGACAGGTTTTCGCTGACCGCCGTCGCATAGTCGCGCTCCTCCTTCGTCAGACACTTCCTCAGCTTGTACATGGTGCTCAGGATGTAGAAGTAGGTGTAGCCGATGGTGAGCACGCTGGGGGCGAGCACCAGCACGGCCAGGGTGATGCTGTAGGGCACCATGTTGCCGAGGTCCAGCATGCAGATGTAGCCGTCGCCGTAGAAGCGGCCCTTGGAGAAGCCCAGGAGGGGCGGACTGCACAGGAAGAGGGAGGTGAGCCACGTGAAGACCATCCAGCACTGGCAGCGGGTGCGGGTCTGGATGACGTCATAGCGGAGTGGTTTCCGTATGGCCAGGTATCTGTCCACGGAGATCCACATGAATGTGTACAGGCAGACGGACCACAGAGTCAGGCTCAGGAATCCTGTCAGCCGGCAAACCAAGTCGCCGTAGACCTGGAAATACAGAACTAAATCAGAATATTTAAGACATTGGATCGCACATGAGACACAAAGCAAGTTCCATTCAAAGTAATCCTCTTGATAGTCGTCTCGACGAGGAATCTTGTCAGAAGAAAAAACTGACCTGATCATGATGGACAAAGGTATCTCGTCAAAAGAAAAGAAATGACAAGATCTCGTCCTCAAAAAATAATCGCAATATCTCGAACGAGATGAGACGCAAAGTAAGTTCCATACAGGTAACTCTCCTGATAGTCGTCTCGACGAGGAATCTTTTCAGTAGAAAAAACTGACCTGATCATGATGGACGAGGTAACTCGTCAAAAGAAAAGAAATGACGAGATCTCGTCATCAAAAAATAATCGCAATACCTCGAACGAGATGAGACACAAAGCAAGTTCCATACAGGTAACTCTCCTGATAGTCGTCTCGACGAGATATTTTGTCATTAGAAAAAACTGACCTGATCATGATGGACGAGGTATCTCGTCAAAAGAAAAGAAATGACGAGATCTCGTCATCAAAATATAATCGCAATATCTTGATGATAAGATATCTAGTCATCACAATACTTCGTCAGATCTTGAGGACAAAATATTTCGTCGAAACTGCTTTGAGTAATAAGCTAATTGAATGCGAATTTGAGCTGCATTTTTTAGATTTTATGCATTTAAAGATGTTGATCCAAAAGATGTTGTCCTCCTACCTTTATTGTGACTATATAAACTCGTAGCCGAACTCGGAGTCCAACAATAAACTCAGAGCCAGAAGCCAATAAAAACGTACCAAACGTTGGAACATATTGTTATAAAAAACACTGCAATATTTTGATGACGAGATATATCTCGTCATTAGGAAAATTGGTGAGATCTTGATGGACGAAATATTTTGTAGAAACCACTTGGAGGGTTAAGATAACATGACTTGACAAATAACGGACAAACCAAGATCATTTTAGAAATTTAAAACTTGGAAAAAAGTTTCATGAAAATTTTGAAAAGTGTGATATATAATTAATTATGCTGACCGAAACCCTTCAATTAGTTTAATTATTTAATGTATTTCAAATTCAATTTTTACTCAAAGGATCCACTGAGATTTATTTAACCCTCCTGGGGGTTCATCTTCGCTTGGAAAACTACCCTGTGGTGACTATTGAGCGTGGATATTATTGAGGAGCTTCTAAAATTGTGATCAACATATCTACTAGTGGACGCTTAACTGCTCTGCTAGAAATTGACTTGTATGGGCGATTTGGCATCTTATAGCCTGATTTGGCGAAATAACATCTTATGACAGGGTACATAGTGAATGTGCATTCCTACAGGATCGATAAAAATGGTGAAATTTGCAGTCTACTATGTCGCGGGGACCAATCAGATGATGAATCCATGGATGGGCTTCCTCACCTATCCCATAGATCATTCAGACCGAGAAATATCAGCGCTGTCTAAAAATCCGCGATATGAAATTTACCTGGTTAGCCGGTTTGATATTTTATAGCCTCCTTTTGAGATGTAACAGCTTATGACAGGATAGATGTATGAATCCGCGTGTCTAGAGTGAACTAGACAAAATGGTGAAATCGGCAGTCTTCTACATCAGAGTATCAACAAATGAACCAATCAGATGATTAATCAATGGATGGACATCTTTTCCTGTCCTGCGTAACAGTCAGAAGATGAATCTGTTCCACCCAGCTG
Source organism: Metellina segmentata (assembly GCA_947359465.1). NCBI lineage: Eukaryota > Metazoa > Arthropoda > Arachnida > Araneae > Tetragnathidae > Metellina > Metellina segmentata. Next base: position 84,930,023 of record OX375875.1, on the reverse strand, counting down.
ACGAAATAGTCTACAGATCTCACGTACTACTCATTTTAATCACATGATCCTGGGAGCATTAAAGGTTACCATTGCTATCTCTACTCTTATATCCTCCTCAATGGTTTGATATTTTTTCGCCTAGTTCGGCAATGCAACACCTTATGACTGGATTAACCTGTCTCTTAATCGAACAAGTAAATCGCGATACAAGGTGATTCAAACGCCATCTATCCGTAGTCGGATTATACCACCTACTTAACTAGCACGACAATTTCAAAAGCTAAGAATTTGTACGTTTGATGTGAAAACTCATCAGGAGTAGCATAAAAGCAGGATCATTAAGAATAAAGTGGACGAACCCATTCTTGCACGAAGGCGGGGTAGATGGAGAGCGGCACGATGAGGACGCCGCAGAGAAGGTCGGCGACGGCGACCGAGAGCATGTACAGGTCTATCGCCTCCTTGGGACTGGCCGAGGTGGACACGGCCCAGATGATGAGCACGTTGGTGACGACGATGGAGACGCAGATGATGAGGATGACCACAGCCTCGACCACCTGCTCCAAGCTCGCTTCCGATTCCAGATCGTACGCATCGCCATCAGACGGGAACAGGTCCGACGAGTGCCCCAGCATCACGAGCAGCACACGCTAACCTGTGAACATAAAAGACGAGACTCTTACACAAGACATTGCGCAAAGCTTCGGACCGAAGTTGCGGAAGCAATCTCCCTTTTCAGACATTCTGAGTCCACCCGTTTTCTCCAACCCTCCAAGTGTTTCGAAGAGATATCTCGTCCAAGATGTGGTGAATTTTGCTAAGGAAGAGATATCTAATTCAGGATATGGTGAATTTTGGTAAGGAGATACCTAATTCAGGATATACTTAATTTTACAAAGGACGAGTTATCTCATTCAAGATATGATCAATTTTGCTAAGGACGAGATATCGCGTCGAAGATATGATGAATTTTGCTAAGGACGAGATATCTCATTCGAGATATGATCAATTTTGCTAAGGACATCTTGTTCAATGTGAATTTTGCTAAAGACGAGATATCGCGTCGAAGATGTGATGAATTTTGCTAAGGACGAGATATCTCATTCGAGATATGATCAATTTTGCTAAGGACAAGATATCTTGTTCAATGTGAATTTCGCTAAGGAGGAGATGTCTCGTCCAAGATATGATGAATTTCGCTAAGGAGGAGATGTCTCGTCCAAGATATGATGAATTTTGCTAAGGACGAGATATCTCATTCGAGATATGATCAATTTTGCTAAGGACATCTTGTTCAATGTGAATTTTGCTAAAGACGAGATATCGCGTCGAAGATGTGATGAATTTTGCTAAGGACGAGATATCTCATTCGAGATATGATCAATTTTGCTAAGGACAAGATATCTTGTTCAATGTGAATTTTGTTAAGGACGAGATATCGCGTCGAAGATATGAATTTCGCTAAGGAGGAGATGTCTCGTCCAAGATATGATGAATTTTGCTAAGGACGAGATATCTCATTCAAGATATGATCAAATTTTCTAAGAACGAGATATCTTGTTCAATGTGAATTTTGCTACGAACGAGTATCTTGTTCAATGTGAATTTTGCTAAGAACAATATATCTTGTCATCGAGATATTGCAGATTTTTTGATGATGACAAGACCAAGATATGAGAGATATTTTTCCAATGTATATATTTCTATATAACGTCGAAATATTTCTTACATCAAGATCTGGTCAATTTTGCTAATGACGAGATACTTCGACGAGACAACCACCAGAAGTGTTAAACTTTCAAGTATTAAGCACTCATTCAAGCAATCAGAAACTATTGCTACTGCATTTGGGTGTTAAACGTTGAAAGTACCAGAACAATGTCTTAATGAAATATGCAAGATCTCTGCATTCACTTTTAATGAAAATTGTTTTTTTTTTAGTTCCTTCCACCCTATTTCGTAATCGGTCATTCATTTTGTTCGGCTTGTTTGTTTTGTGTTTGCGTATGTGATAGTACGATTTTTGTAGTGCGCATAAGTGATTTAATACCATATAATATCGCCATTACCTGAATTTAAATTTACACCCTAAGCTAATAACATTACAGATTAAATGAGTTATCTGTATTGAAAGATATGTAATTCTAATCTTTGTCAAGATTCACTGAAACTGACAAATATCTGGCCTACGATATTTAATGAAATAGATTTAGCTTTAACCAAAGAAAGATTTTTAAGGGATTTATTCAACAGTGATCAATTAATTGCTAGAGTTAACGGGGATTATTAATGACAAGTAATGGCGTTATAGAAAACACTTATAAGTCGTTGATCAATAGTGATTCACACAGCTTGTATAAAGTTGTTTTGTGTCATGAATCTTTGATTGAAATCCACTTCAACTAAACTTTTCTTGTGTCAGTAAAGAGATCATAACAATTGTTCATACATTGGGGATTATAGCCCTATCTTCATGTCAACTAATGTATTGCACCTTTGCTTTGACAGCATCTTATGCATGAGTTTCCGACTGAGTTATACCACGTTGGGCACGATAGGTAGGTTGGTAGTTTATTAACGTAGCACTACAATGTCATGTTGGTGTGGTGTGGAAGTTTGGAGAGTGGTCTGATTCAAAATTACGAGGACATTTCCTTTGGGATTGATCCTGAACCGTCACCAATAATCAGTTGTGTTGCGTCAGTGTGACATTAATCCAACTGAGTTTTATGACGCATACTTTCCTCTTTAAACATAAATAGCCCGTTGCAACGATATATCAACTACCTACCACTTTAAATATATTATATGTACGATGCTTTGGTGTTAAAAGTTAAATGTAGATGACGGTAGGGTTTGTGCAGCAAAATTACCTGTACATATTACGGATGTGACACACACACATCCCTGCTTTTTTTAATACGATTTCAGCACGTCCACCACAGAAATTTCAAACAATGAATTCCGAATTCCCAGAATGATAGTTAATTGGTCAATACCAACCAAATTAAACGCCAATCCGGAGATTAAGTAGATTTTAGCAAACCATGATATGTATCCCGAAAAATAATTTGTATAGCTGAAAATCTACACTTTCCATCTGGTTAGATTACATTGACAATCCTTCTAAGCGGAAATTTTGTCGAGGAACTCGATCAACCTTTTTAATCTGATTCGCCGAAAACTAATCTATGTACAAACTATATTTAATGAAGTCCCACTCCACAGCAAATGTAATTTGTAAAGATCGAATTTAAACAGAAAGCATATTTCCTTATTCATTTCCTTGCGAATTAAAATACAAATATCATACACGAGTTTCGAACATCCCACTCGAAGCATCATTTTCATCAATCTGATTTCTACATCTTACGCGTCACTTCACTCAAGACTTATCCATTTCAAGCACCAATTGTCGCAAAAACTAAGAAATCCACTGAAATAAATTACTAGTAACATAAAAATACACCCATCCTCTCTATTCCAGAACTTATAACTTCCATTACTCGAAAAGTTTATTCACAGATTCTACCAGTACTCGTTACGTGCTCGTGAAATATGGCCACTATAAAATTGAGCGTAGCCGACAGCGAATCGAATTTCTGCGTTTCTCAATTTGAGCGAATTTCTCTTGCGTGAAATGGGAAATATTCTAAACGTAACATTCCTCGTGAGGGTGGGTGCTGACTTGTCGAGTTTCCTCCGAAATCTCATACTTTGACCTTTGATTTTTTTAGCGTAAGCCCAATAAAACATTATATTTTAGAAAGAATTGAACTTGCTGACAAAAGTTCGAACTAGTGTTAGTAAATCTCAAATTGGTTAGTTCTGTTTTATATCGCAAGAACTATATTTAGCCCAGTTGCACCAAACAGCGTCAAAGTAAATGATAGACAAGTAGGTTGAATTTACGTTTAAAATACTCCGGAAAATATTCTAAACACGTAACATTCTTCGTGGGTAGATGCTGATTGCCGATTTTCCACCGAAATCTCTTACTTTTGACCTTTGATTTATTTTTTAGCGTTAGCCCAATAAAGTATTATATTTCAGAAAGAATTGAGATTACTGACAAAAGTTCGGTAGTAAATCTCAAATAGGTTGGTTCTGTTTTATGTCGAATGTTCGGCCAAGCTTTGTCAAACAGCGTCAAGTAAATTGTAGGCATGTTGGTTGAACTTACGTTGCACTGGAGCAACACAAAGGGATGGTCCTTTGGTTAGTCTTTACTTAAGACATTAAATTTAAAAAATAATAATTTTTTTTAACGTGACACGAAATGGTATTTTCAAGATAAACTGTATTCCCTTTAAAAATTAGTCATGAATTCTTATCAAATTAATTTGTTATCCTTCCCTTAAAGATGGTGGAATTCGATAATGGATTGGCTGGTACAAGAGTATCTCAAGTCAAAAAATATAGGCAGGAAAACTATGAGTGCTAGAGTATTTGCCATACATTTGTCATTTAACGAGAATTGAGCAACTACAATTTAACAAGAAAATAACTTCAGAAGGGAATTCAAAATCGCCCTACAAACTCAAAAACGTTTTTAGTAGTAGTCGTCATAGTGTCACCTTTCGTAGTTTTATCATACAACAGGGTGCGATGTATGTGAAATGTATTATATGGATGGATATGCGTGTAATACGATTTGTGTCCAGAGTAAGTTGCATAAATTTCAAAAATATCGTGTTAAAAACTCTTTTTGCGAAACTTTTTCCCAATTTTGGAATTTTTCTACGAAATAGAAATTTGATTATTCTGGTCACGATTTTAATCTACAGTTAACCAATTAAATCCAAATATAGAGTTTTGAGTGTTGATGATAAGAATTAACACCTGTAAAAGTAAACGAAATGCTGTTGTACATCTTTGGGTAAATTTATTTAGTCTAATGGAATTAAATTCATTTTGTGAATATGGATATCAAATTAATTATAAATTGATTGGAATAAGATCTTACATGCGTGAAGAGACAATTTGCCCCCAATATATGAAAGCAATTAAAGGGCCGTGGATTTTCAAAATCACTAAAATCGATTTCCAATTATATTTTAGCGTTAAAATCAGTTAATATATTTTATAAATAGCAAAAATTTTCAGGAACGATAATTTTAAATAGAGTTACATTTACAGCGTCGAAGATATGGTGGATAAGTCTTTACAAAACGTCTTTTTCTTCCAATGAGATTGTTTAACATTTTCTTATTTCAAAATATTCCCTGCGTATCTGGTTTTAATTGTTTTATTTGAAGTTTTTTTATAATACTAGTAGTCTGTTTTATATTGTTAAATGCAAATGAGAAATTTATCATTCTGCCTATTTTGTAATTTTGGTTTAAAATATTGCTCAACCAATGCATTTTTTAATAAAATTTTAGGTGTTTTAGAATAATGCGTTTTTGTTTTGCAATTAATTAAGCTACACATTTGCCAAATGGAGTTAATTTGATATAAATCCATGCAAACTGTTATATGAATTAAAATATTGGCAATACATTAAAAATTAATGCTCACAGGACTTGTCAATGCTCGCTAATTTATCAAAATGTTTTAGCACGTTTAATTTAATAACTTTCGAGTGACTATATCTTTTTGGACTAAACATTAAGTATAGGCTTTTTTAGTGAAAAAACACTCCTTTCTGTGCAAATTTTCTAACAATTGGATAATAGATGCCTAACATTGTTTTGAAAGTACACTGTCCCTTTAAGAAATTTTAGCGTAGATTCCATGCGATGCTCTATTAATTTGAATGAATTTCAGGAACAAACAGTTCATCAGTGGCGATTGCCGTAGAATAAAGCTCTACACGGTTTCTTTAGATCAAATGGGATGGCAGCTAATTAAAGCCCCACTGAAGCAACACAAAGGGCTTTTGGCAACGCTCCGGGATCGATCTTGAAGGGGGAAATCCGAGATCAGCACCTTGTAATTTTGAACCACGGTCAGATGACGAGGTCAAGAACCGAGCTTCAAGTAAATGGACATGCAATTACAAGAAATGTTTTACTGTCACAGAAGGTGAGTAGGTAATTGAATTTACGACGTTCTAACACAGCGGCTATTGAAGACAGTCCAGGATCCTTTCTGAAGGGAAAGATCCTAGAAGGACATCTCTCAATTGCGAACCATAGTCAGATGACGAAATCAAAACCTGAGCTTCAAGTAAATAAACATACAATTACAAGAAATGTTTTACTGTCACAGAAGGTGAGTAGGTAGTTGAATTTACGACGTTTTGTGGTAACATAGAGGCTAATGAAGACATTACAGGATCCATTCCGAAGGGAATGATTCTAGAAGGACATCTCACAATTGCGAACCATGGTCAGATGACGAAATCAAAACCTGAGCTGACACTCTTCCTACAAACTTCCACACCACTCCAGCATCAGGGAATTTTAGGCCACGACAGACTGACCGTGCACCAGCCTCCATATACCAAAGGCTTGGGTCAAATTTGAAATTTGCAACCCTCCTGTTGCTAACCCAAATCTCTTCCAACCGAGCTTTCTAAATCGGGAAAATTCTTGACTCATCAAACTTATTTTGTAGCATGTTTAGAACCCACACAATTCAAGAAACATCCCGCTATAAACCCAAACCTCTCTATGTTTCTGAACGATGTCCTACCTATTCCAGCTCCCTTGTTTTCCTTCCGCCTGATTGATTATGAACACGGCGAGCCTAAAATGACTGCCAAGCCTATAATGACCTCAACCGGGCTTTATAGATCAGGGAAATGCTTGACTCGTCAAACTTATTTTGTCTTCTGTTTAAAACCCACGCAACTCAAGAAATATCCCGCAATAAACCCAAACCTCTCCATATTTCTGAACGATATCGTACCCATTCCAGCTCCCTTGCTTTCCTTCCGCCTGATTTATTATGAACACGGCTAGCGTAATATGACTGCCAAGCCTATTTCCCATCGCAGCCATGTCCCGAAATTACGAAACAGGAAAAAAATCTTATGGTCCTTCCGATAGCGTCCGAATCCTTTGAAACATCGCTCATCTTCAGCGCTGGTGGCCTTGAATAGTCCTCGACCAGACAGCTCCCTGGATGCGAGGAGATTCATTCTCTCCTTCCGAAAAGAAATCTGTAGTTATCAGGGGTTCAAGGGGGAGTACTTCACTGGATGGCCACCCCCTGCACTTTTCTCATCCCATGGTCATTTATCAATGTCGATTCGTCCTTTTTTTCGAAGGATCGAATGCGATTCAACGGGAGGTGGATTTCTTTTTCTTTATTAGACAGGTTTTTTTGTGTTTACGGATAGAGAAGGATGGAGGGAAAGACATTTTTTACAAGTTTGGCTGTGGGTAGTGGGACATGTCTCGAGGGAGAATTTAAAAATGTAAGCTTAGCTATGGCGCGTGTAGTAATTGAATAAGTTGTTTCGAAGGAAGAGCGGGCCTGGGCAGGTCGGTCGTTGATTTTACGTCACACTGGAGCAATGTTGCGTAATATTGGCCACGGTTCGGGATCAATCCCGAATGGAAAGATCGAGGAAAACACCACTAAGGTTGATCACAGCCATAGTCAGATGACGAGGTCAAAACTTGAGTTTCCGTAATCTCCAAAATACTGCATCCCGCCAGGGCAGCGGTAGTCAGGTTGGAAGATTAGTGGTTGAGCAAGTGCAGGGTTGCGAGTTCGAATCCAAACAAAGACGGTGGTGTGCAACTAGGGCTGGTGCTCGTTGAATCTGTCGTGGCCTCAAATGTCCCCACGCTAATGGGATGCATACGTTTGGAAAGTATGACCTCGTCATTTGACGTGGTTCATAGGTACGTAGTATCCTCGGATCTTTCCATGGACCCGGTCATCCACAATAGCCCGTTGTGTTGCACCAGTGTGACTTTAAAATACCATACCACACCACGCCAACATGAAGTAGCCGACCAACCGGTATAGTGGTTAAGGTGTTAGAGAGCTTCTAGATCGGAAGGTTCCTGGTTCGAATCCGCGTCCGGGCATGGATGTTTGTAAGCGTATGGTGTAGAGGCGGCTGGTGCACCTTAAATCTGTCGTGGCCGAAAGTCCTCACGTTGGGTTGGCGTGGAAGTTTGGAGAGTGGGGTGCCAGCTCAGGTGTTGCTTCGTCATCTGACCGTGGTTCAAAATTACGAGGTGTTGTCCTCGGATCTTTCCCTTAAGGGACTGATCCCGGACCGTCGTCAATAGCCCGTTGTGTTGCTCTAGTACGATGTTAACTAAAAATACCAATTATCTAGATCGGAAGGTTCCTGGTTCGAATCCGGGCATGGATGTTTGTGAGCGTATGGTGTAGAGGCGGCTGGTGCACCTTAAATCTGTCGAGGCCGAAAGTCCTCACGTTGGGTTGGCGTGGAAGTTTGGAGAGTGGGGTGCCAGTTCAGGTGTTGCTTCGTTATCTGACCGTGGTTCAAAATTACAAGACGTTGTCCTCGAATCTTTCCCTTAAGGGACTGATCCCGGACCGTCGTCAATAGCCCGTTGTGTCGCTCTAGTACGACGTTAATTAAAATTACCATTACCATTACCAACATGAAGTAGTTGAATTTACGTCACCCTGGAGGAACGGAACGAGAAATTGAAGAAGGTCCATGATGAATACCGAAAGGAAAGGTCACAGAACAACACCTCAAAGTTTGAATCACGATCAGATGACGAGGTCAACACCTATTCTGGCACTTCGCATTTCAAATTTTCACACCACACCATTTTTGGTTTGGTAATGGTCTTTGGTAGAAAAAGTCTTTACCTCAATTTCATAGATTATAGATTAAAAAACTAAACTTTAAACTTTTTGTTGAAACCATATCTTTCTAACTTTCATAATAAAGGAAAAGACCAATGTGCTTTTACTTCTTTCATCAAAAATGATAGAAATCAACACTTAAACATCAATTAAAACAGAACATTGTTTCAAAGTAAATTGTTTTACAAAAGTTCCACTATCACACATGGAAACCTTGAATTTTCCACAGTGAACTCTTGATTAGAAATATATTAATGACCTTCTTCAGAGTCTAAACATCAGAAAACATCGCGAAATGAAACCGGTAGTTAGTAGGAAGTGCGGCAAGTTCCATAAATTTAAACACGGACAACCATAATTAATCAACGACCTAATATTCCTAAGCAATTAATTTCACCCATCACCTAAGGGCGCTGATACTTCACGCTTGATTTCCAATAAATATCACAGCTCTTAACTACCGCTTATGCTGACAGATTAGCACACACACCGAGTTCGTCTAGGATGAGTCACTTTATAAATGATTTAGTATTCTTAATTTGTGTAATTACAGTACTCAGTCTTTTAAAAGCTAAGCATGGAACAGTTAATTAGGTAGAATTCATTATATACCCAGAAGTACTCGTGGATACCAATTTCGTGTAAAAATAGTTTAAAGAGTTATTCAGCCTAACATTAATAAGAAAGATATGTCCTCTCTTTAAGAGTCTTTATAACCTAAAATTGTTACTGAGAGGAATATAATGCACAAGGGGAATAGCTCTCTGAACTTTTAATTGATAGAGGACTTAATTTTTATGTTTTGTGTGGAACTAATAAAACTACACTGCCCTCCAAAAGTTATAATACAGGATGTTTCTTTTTGTCTAATTTGAAAATGAATGAACATAGAAACAAGAAATTTGGAGGAAATGTGCACTAAACAGTTCTTTATTGAATGCGACCTAGAAATTTATGTACGGTCAACGCAAACATGATTTTCAACAAAAAAAGCACTCTTGGCAGAAAAGTCCATTCTTGGAGAAAACAGGACATCACAGGTTTATGTAGGAAAATGTCATGGAATCATTAAAAAATAGGTTCTAATAAAGAATGTGTCCACCCCTAACTGCAATGCATTGACAGCAATGACTTTTCATGCTGCCAATTAAGTTGTCGGACACCGTAATGGGAAGCGAAAACCAGACACGGAGTAACCCTTGTTTTAGCTCATGTACCGACCTTGGAGGAGGACTTAAAGCAGCAACGTGTCTGCCACGGCTAGCAGCAACGTGTCTGCCAAGGCCGTCCCAAACATCATGCTCTATTGAATTAAGGTCTGCAGGTTGAGCTGGCGATTCCATTCGCTCCAAACCGTGACCCTCGATAGTCCTCAACAAGCACAGCTCTGTGAGGTCTAGCATTATCATCCATAAGAATGACACCATTTCCAATAGCAGCGGCATATGGCGGACATATGGATCAATGATCTCATCTAGATACCTCACACCAGCCAGAGTTCCTCCATGGAACACATGCAGGTCATTGTGACCACTGAGAGAGATCCCAACCCGAATCATGATTCCACCACCTCTGTAACTGTGTCTTTCAACAATGTTGGATGGGTTGTACCTGGTGCGTTGTTCCCTACAGATCAGCAAACGCCCTGAAAAGTTCAACAGTGTGAACCTGGACTTTTCGGTGAAGAGTACAGAAGCCCATTGCTGTCTGGTCTAGGAAACGCGTTCTCTTGCCCAACATAAACAGGAACTTCTATGACGTCGGTTCAGGGGACACACAAATTGTCGTCTTTCATAGAGATCTGCATTGTGAAGGTGTCTTCGTACCGTAGTAGCGGAGATTCTTGTTCCTGATGCGACAAAATAATCTGCAACGAGCTGAGGCACAGTAGTGCTTCTACTTCTTCGGACAGAAAGAACTAAAAACGATCTCCCGCAGGTGTTGAAACTCGTGTTCGGTCTGGGAACATGTATTCTAGGCACAGAATCTTCAGATTCAAACTGATCTCAGAGTCCTTGGACCATACTGAGAGACATATTGAGACGTCTAGCATCATCATCTTGTGATAACCCCATTTCCATCCATCTGACCGACCGCCACCTTAAAAAATCGGGTAAACGACTTCTACTAGACATTGCTAGACACTCATGGATACTGTCAAAGAAATTGCCAGCAACAATTGAAGATCAACAATCATACACAAAACTTACACACGAAGTTACGAATGTTTGATTTTTGCACATTTTTATAAAGTGTCCATTTTTTAAAAATAAAAGTGGTGACTATCGTTTTTTGTATCTGTGTTCTTAAATTTCGTTACTATCATTCATATAAACTCTGAATTTTACTGTTACTGCATTTTTTTAATGGTGAACTTAGAAAAACATCCTGTACCTAAACTTTTGGAGGGCAGTGTATTTGGCGTTGCACTAGAGTTGAGTTGGTGAACTGTAGATTGAAAAGGGTGATCAAAATAATCACATTTCTCTTTCATAAAAATGTGAATTTTGTTCCTATTTACGAAGAATATTTTTTTTACATTACCTTGGCATTTTAATAAGTTCTACACTTTATTTTGGTTGCTTGGCGGAGGGGCAATACTGAGCCAATCTTCGCAAAACAATGTCAAGTACGTGCATTCCTTGACATCTTCTGTCTGGACATAAAAGCACAAGGAAAGTTTTATGGACATAGAAGTGAGAAATACATCCAGCTTGGTCAAATGTGGTCATTGCGCCATAAAACCCAACCAACTTGTAAAATTGCTGTATGTGATGCCGCATAATATTTGAAAACAGAGCATGCTTAGTCAGTAGTTAGTTGAGTGATCTTACACTATTGTTTATCTAATGGTGGCAAGTATAAGATAGTTATGTATGTACGGTGACGGCAATAAAACATCGTCAACTCCAAAAGATCCGATTTCGAAGTGCTTTAGTTTTGGTAACACAAGCAATACTTTTATGAATGGATGCTTTAATATAAAATTAAATTAAAGAGAGAAATATGCTATATCACTAAAACTATGCTCTTAATGCCATAATTTAATAATTAGTCTCAATATACTAATTCCATGAACAATATACAAAATGTTCTGTAGAAGAGGTAAACCATGAAAGATTGTATTTTTACAAGAAAGATTGAGTTGCAAAATATCTGGAATGTTTTACAAACTAACTTGTTTTTGTGCACAGTGTGAAATTTGATTAAATATGAATATGGCTATAGATTTAAATTATTATTTACTAAAGTCTCTAAAGTTTGTATTTCACTAACTCCTAGAATTTCGTGACTCAACTAAGTAGCAATTTACTCAAGAATTGAATTTGTTCATGCCAGAATACTGATGTAAAAAATACCTAATTTTAAGAAGAAACCATGGGTGCCCAGGGAGTGTTTGCCATTTTTTTACATCCGTATGCTGGAATGGATAGCCTGAATTATGAAATAGCAGATTACTTCAGGATTTTTTAAACCAACAAGTATAAAAGGCATTACAAGTATCATACAATAAGCGTTTAGGCGTACATGATCAATTCTTAAGCAAATTGTTACATAGTTGAGTCGTGTCATTCTACAAGTTAGTCAAATCCGAATTTTAGAAAAATAATTAGTAAATAATACCTCTACTCTGAGCCATATTCATATTTAATCACAAGAAATACCTAGATTCATATTTAATCACAAGAAATACCTAGATTCATATTTAACCATAAAAAATACTCTCAGTTTATTTCTAAGAAAATTTCTGCAAGAAAAGTTATGTCAGAAATTTTGAGATAATTATAATGTTTAATTAAATGGTCATGAATTTCTCAATAAAGGCCCTCGGGCACCATAAATGATAAGCCATTTTTCAAAAAAATTCAAAAGTTTCAAGTTTTAGAAAAATTTTAATATTATAATAGCTTATCGCAATTCAAGTTCTGCTACCTTGAACCTTCAAGTATGAAGCTCTCCTTCAACTAATTAAAAATTCTTTTGATCTTCTTAAATATTTTTCTATTCATAAACATATTTCAGTGGCTTATATCACAATGTTGCTAGAGTCCTTCAAATGTTTGCATTAGCAACCGTAGGAAACTAAGTCTAGTCCAAGACCTTGATGCACTTTAAATCCGGTGTGGTGTGGAAGCTTAGAGTGGGGTGCCAACAAGTGTTGTTCTTGTCAATCGTGATTCATTACGAGGCTTTGTCCTTGAATTTTTCCTTTCGGGATTGATCCCAGACCCTTGCCAATAACCCGTGGTGTTTTGCTCTAGTGTGACGTTAATTAACTACCTACCACGTTTCCAAGAGCTCCAATTGTTTAATTAGAACACTTGACCTTTAAAACAAATATTTGGAGCTTTTTATAGATTATTTTGAATCTAATCTAATGAATGGGGAAAATACCCAATTCATACTCTCAGTCCGCAATAACCGTTATATTGCTCCAGTGCACAGAAAATTCAACTACTTACCACACCAGTTCGAAATTGAGGAAGTACGATGAATAAGAATTTTGAAATTGAACCAAATCTTGTTTACGCCAGCTATAAAACTGCAAGCTTTGCATTTTAAACCTTTTTCACAAAAATACAGGATTCCAAACCTCGCCATGACAATGCCATCTTTTTTATTAATTCTATTTATTCTTCCCTGCTATATATTCGTTGCATAAAGAAATAAAGCTGGATCTTTCGAAATTCTTTTCAATACGAGGATACATTAGTTCTGTTAAGGTACTGAAAGAGGGCTGGAAAATAAGATAAAATGTGAAATGGGGTTGGAAAAATTCTTTTTTATTCGTGTTTTATTTAGGTGGCTGAAGTGAGAGTCCTGATGCGAATTTTATTGCTTCCACTCACGAAGAGTCACGTGATTCGGAGCCATTTCGTCCAACTCCTCGATCTCTTTCATTTTCTCTGTCGAGAGATACGATATTTTTCTTCCGTGCAAATAGTCACGGCTTCCCATCACTTCGCAAAGGTTCCTGTGTCGAATTTCCTCTAACCTTTTTTCTCTTTGACAGACCTTAAACCGAACCGAAGTTATTTACTGCCTCTCTGGAAATGGCTCGGTCGAACAAAGCCGGACAGAGGAAATAATCTTTCTCGACGTGGAAGAAATCCGGACGATAAATACATTTGAATTTTAAAAAGCAATTTATGTGTAAGGATCAGAAGAAGATAACGTCATGCAGTCGGTGCTGAACTACTAATTTGGTGCGGGACTGAATCTTCTCATAGTAGAACTTTAACGAGATCTGGGAAAATAGAAGGAATGCCAGCACCACTGCAGTGGTATAAACTTCAAATGTACATACAAAATGAATAAAATTAATAAAAAATGACAGCTGCGTATTGGTTGCTGGGTTGGTCTGGGTTGGCGTTATTATTAAACAGTTTAATGACGTGTGAACAGTAATATATGGTTGGATTGAAAGTTTAATCTTATAAATGGATATACGAAATCTAAGAACTTTAATTCATGCTAAGCGGTGTTCATGGTTTTTTGAAATGCGTTCTTAGATATATTTATACACAATAAGATATTTTTTTTTACTTTTGGAATACAGTTTTTTGCAACGTCGTTGATTTATGCTTAAAATAATTTCAGTGTGAACAAAGATTAAGCTAATTATTAATTTTTAAATTTATATCTAATTAACATGTACTGTTTTGAACATTTATACTTCACCTTCCAATTTGTTCAGAAAGACAATTCCGGTTGAAAATTATTCCTGATATAATTGTTTTCAGCCTCAATTAAATTAAACAATCGAATGGGTTTTTCCATTATCTCCATCAAGAAAGCATAAGAAAAATCAAGATTTGTTCAGGAATTTGAATACTTAAAAATCAACTAAAATTAATTTCTTAACTAATAACTCTGATTGAAGATCAAACATCCACTGTAGCACATACGTAGATGAAATTATATAAAAGTAGTTAGACTAGACCAATATACATTGTTAGCACCGTTTGAACAAAATATCTTAACCCAAAAATAGTTCTTAAAATATTGAGTTTATAGTCTTTGGAAACATATTTGTACATGGTGACAGTACCTAACGAAAAACCATTGTAACTAGAAAAATATTCCGAATATTTAACGAGTTTTGGAATTATTTGAAAGCTACGGAGTTGGAAAATATTTTTAAGCAATAAAATAATATCGGTATCCTGGTCGAATGTAGTTATCTCTAGTGTATGATACACCTTAATTCGTTAGGGACCACGATAGCCCTGTTAGGTAGAGTCACGAATTAGCCACTGGAGGGTTGCGAGTTCGAAACTCTTTCCAACCAATGACCATCGTGTATGTGATGAAGCGTCATGGTTCATTTCTTCGAGATTTCCACTCTCATGTGCAATTAGAAACAGCTTTAAGAAATACATCACATTTAATTAGATACTAAACATATTTACCATTTAAGGCTATTTCGAGGCTAAAATACATATAGGACGAATTTGGTTTCAGAGTCCCGCGGTTTCATCAAAGCAGATCAGTTCTGCGTCCTTTCACGATACAAACGTCAACCGATTCTCTCTTTTCGAGGGGACAGCACAAAGCGTCACTTCACCTGTACTTCGTTTTTACGACGCTCGACTGTTCAAAACGAGGTGCTAACATCGCATTCCTCCACCTCTATCCGGTCATAAACTTGTCATCTTGATTCCTTTATCGACGGAGAATTCACGTAAGAGTGGAAAACTAAAAGAAATGGGACCATGACACTACAGCTGGGACTGGATATAATGTCAGAGAGGTTAACATGGATATATCCGTTCTGTTCTGTATCATACTCTTCTCTGTATGACTTTGAACCAGTTTTGACATTCCTAACCAAATCATACTTTCAAATATGTTAAGGTATCCGAACACGTTGAAAATTTAATTTTTGACAAAATATTCCAAAAACAGTTTTTGATCTTATTTGATAGAGTATTTATTTGACTTTCCAAAGTATATTTGATATTTTCTCTAAGTTAATTAGCTGAAGAGATATTACGATTTTAATTAAGACTGAAAAACCAGAAGTAGGTTTGGAAACCACCGGATATGACCATTAAAAGACGAAAAACCTTCAAAATATTTATTTAAAACTTACTTCTTTTTTTTTTTTTACAAACATAATTTTAGAAAGGTTTCTCAAATGTTTAAATGGTTTCGGTTTTGGAAATAGTGTGAACACTTTTAAAGATAAGTGAAGAACAAAATTGTTTAAACAAATAGTAAAAGCAAGAAATTGCAAACGATACACTTCAAACTGCTTTTACTCTAAATTAATATTTTTGCATTATTTCCTCACTTCAAATGTTATAACAAAGAAAAGTTTTTGTTGGGTTTTTGTAAAATTTTGAGAACTTGTTCTTTATAATGTTGTCTAGTGAATGAACTAGAATAATTATGATGAGTTGAATATTTTTCAAATTATGGCTATTATTTAAGAAATAGGACTGTAAAACTATCAAAAATCTTGCAATCATTTTTCAATCGCTTGCAGAATTATTGTTTATTTAAATATCCTTTTGATTGTACTTCATTCACGAGACAGATGCATGTAATTTATTTTGGAAGCATCATTTTTCAAATTGGTTCAATAGATTTTCATGTAGCACATTTGAAGTTTTTGACAAATTTCCTTAAAATTTCATACATAACTATCAGTTTTACAAAATTATGACTATATAAATTAAATATTTATAGCCAAATGCTATTTTTAAAAAACACTAAACATAAAAATACTATTAGAATGTTTCTATACGACATTTAAAAAAAAGTGTCTCCAACGTGTCTGGATACCTTAAGTAGTTATTATGCGTGTTGAGAGGTATTCTCCGTACTCGGAAATCTCATGATGGTCAGATGTGTATATTAGTAACTGTTTATTTTTAATTTTATGATGAGTCTAGTCCCAATCATTAAAATACAGGGGAAAGGATTTGAGTTCGTTAGACTTGGGGGAAGTGGTAGCCAGGTTGCAAGATTAGCGGATTAGCAACAGGAAGGTTGCAAGTTTCGATTTCAACCAAAAACCGTCGTGTACCAAATGACGAGTGGGGTGCCAGTTCAGTCTCGTCATCTGACCGGGTTCAAAATTACGTTGTGTTGTCTTCGAATCTTTCACTAGGGGATTGATCTCAGACCGTCGTCAATAGGCAATTGTGTTTCTTTAGTATGACGTTAATTAGAAATTACCATTACCAACAGAATAGTTGTCTCAAAGAAAGCAAATATTCAAAACAATGAAATGCGGAACATTACACAGTGTTGAATTATGATTCAGCAATTCCAATTTAGACTTTCGATATTTGGGTGTAAAGACAGACTTGTGGCACTATTCCACTACGTGGTATATTGTATTAGACATGTGTCCTTGTGGGCTTAAAAATCGTGATTGCCAGTTGTAGCACTATTATTCTAGGTAGAAATTGGTAATTTCTTAGTTAACGTCGTACTAGAACAACACAACGGGCTATTAACGACAGTCCGGGATCAATCCCTAAGGGAAAGATCAGAGGACAACACCACGTAATTTTGAACCACGGTCAGATTACGAGGCAACACCTGAACTGGCATCCTACTCTCCAAATTTACACATCAACCCAACGTGACTTTTATTATAATAGTAGTACTTTTTAATTAACGTAGTACTAGAGCAACACAACAGGATATTGACGACGGTCCGGGATCAATCTCATGAGGGAAAGATCGGAGGACAATACCACGTAATTTTGAACCTCGGTCAGATGACGAGGCAACATCTGAGCTGTCACCCACTCTCCAATATTATTCTAGAAATACGGTAAATCGTGAAAGTAAAACGTATTACAATATAGTAGACACAGTTTTAAGTAAATAATGTATGTTATAGGTCTACACATGATATCTTTAAACCCTTTACTGTTTTATGTAGTAGTTGAATTTACGTCGCACCGGAGAAACACAGCGGGCTATTTCGACGGTCCGGGATCAATCCGAAATGAAAGATCCAAGGCCAACACCTCGTTATTTCGAACCATGGTAACATGACGATTACCTGAACTGGTACCCCACCTCTCCAAACTTCCACACCATGCCACTAGTCAATAAAAGTTGCACTGTTGAAAGGCATAAGAGAAATATTACGAACACATTGTGCAAAATATACGATAGGCAATAAAATATTTATTACAGGGCATTACAATTGAGGCTTTCAGAACAAGACTGGCCTAATCCACAAAATCCCGAAAATTTTATTATCACCTTTTATTATGACCTTTTACTTTTTTTGAAATGCGCTGGTTCAAGTCTTCAAAAATTACAAAATAACTTATTATTGATCTCTGATAAATAAATTACTATAGCTACAGTCTACGTTTATGAGCGGTGGCAACGGCCTTGGCAAATTAATTTGGCGCCCTTCTAAAGTCGCCAAGGAAAGAATTATTTCAAACTGTTTTTCTTTCAACCGTAAAGAAAGACAAATTGGGTTGACTTAATCTGCCGTAACTCATTACTAGAAGTGCGCCAAAAAAAATCGCCAGGGTCGTTGCCACAGCTTATAAACGTAGGGCGTAATTCTACGAATAAACTTTTAGAATCTCAAATCATATTGTAGATAAATAAAAATATTTTTAAAAGTGCGAGTAAGAAAATCGCGTTTTTCTCCATTGAGTTTGTTGTGGATTAAGCCACTCTTGATAACCTCAATTGTTTTCAAACACAAAAAGGAATTTGCTTCATTTATCTTCTTTATCACTTATGTATAACTTATAATATTCAATAGACCACTCCTGAAAAGTATCTAATTATAGGGTAGGTAAGTAGTTAAATTTACGTCATATTAGAGCACCACAACGGATTATTGGCGACGGTTTGGGATCAATCACGAATTGAAAGATCCAAGGACAACAAATCATAATTTTGAACCACGGTCAAATAATGAGTGATTTCCTTGGATAAATCTTGGACATTTATAAATCCCTTTCTTTACACAGATACTCACAAAAACGAACGATTGAAAAATTCCTACTTGAAGGCATTCCCATTACCACCTATTTCCTATTCATAATGCAGTACTAGAAATGACTAATGCGTGCAAAAAGCCCGTCACGGTCAAATAATCCTCCACGATCAAATAACGAGTGATTTCCTTGGATAAATCTTGGACATTTATAAATCCCTTTCTTTGCACAGACACTCACAAAAACGATTGAAAAATTCCTACTTGAAGCATTCCCATTACCACCTATTTCCTATTCATAATGCAGTACTAGAAATGACTAATGCGTGCAAAAAGCCCGTCACGGTCAAATAATCTTCCATGATCAAATAACGAGTGATTTCCTTGGATAAATCTTGGACATTTATAAATCCCTTTCTTTACACAGATGCTCACAAAAACGAACGATTGAAAAATTCCTACTTGAAGGCATTCACCATTGACGCCTATTTCTTATTCATAATGCAGTACTAGAAATGACTAATGCGTGCAAAAAGCCCGTCACGGTCAAATAATCCTCCACGATCAAATAACGAGGGATTTCCTTGGATAAATCTTGGACATTTATAAATCCCTTTCTTTACACAGATACTCACAAAAACGAACGATTGAAAAATTCCTACTTGAAGACATTCACCATTGACGCCTATTTCTTATTCATAATGCAGTACTAGAAATGACTAATGCGTGCAAAAAGCCCGTCACGGTCAAATAATCCTCCACGATCAAATAACGAGTGATTTCCTTGGATAAATCTTGGACATTTATAAATCCCTTTCTTTACACAGATACTCACAAAAACGAACGATTGAAAAATTCCTACTTGAAGGCATTCCCTTTATCATCTATTTCCTATTCATAATGCAGTACTAGAAATGACTAATGCGTGCAAAAAGCCCGTCACGGTCAAATAATCCTCCACGATCAAATAACGAGTGATTTCCTTGGAAAAAATCTTTGACATTTATAAATCCCTTTCTTTGCACAGACACTCACAAAAACGATTGAAAAATTCCTACTTGAAGCATTCCCATTACCACCTATTTCCTATTCATAATGCAGTACTAGAAATGACTAATGCGTGCAAAAAGCCCGTCACGGTCAAATAATCCTCCATGATCAAATAACGAGTGATTTCCTTGGATAAATCTTGGACATTTATAAATCCCTTTCTTTACACAGATGCTCACAAAAACGAACGATTGAAAAATTCCTACTTGAAGGCATTCACCATTGACGCCTATTTCTTATTCATAATGCAGTACTAGAAATGACTAATGCGTGCAAAAAGCCCGTCACGGTCAAATAATCCTCCACGATCAAATAACGAGGGATTTCCTTGGATAAATCTTGGACATTTATAAATCCCTTTCTTTACACAGATACTCACAAAAACGAACGATTGAAAAATTCCTACTTGAAGACATTCACCATTGACGCCTATTTCTTATTCATAATGCAGTACTAGAAATGACTAATGCGTGCAAAAAGCCCGTCACGGTCAAATAATCCTCCACGATCAAATAACGAGTGATTTCCTTGGATAAATCTTTGACATTTATAAATCCCTTTCTTTGCACAGACACTCACAAAAACGATTGAAAAATTCCTACTTGAAGCATTCCCATTACCACCTATTTCCTATTCATAATGCAGTACTAGAAATGACTAATGCGTGCAAAAAGCCCGTCACGGTCAAATAATCCTCCATGATCAAATAACGAGTGATTTCCTTGGATAAATCTTGGACATTTATAAATCCCTTTCTTTACACAGATGCTCACAAAAACGAACGATTGAAAAATTCCTACTTGAAGGCATTCACCATTGACGCCTATTTCTTATTCATAATGCAGTACTAGAAATGACTAATGCGTGCAAAAAGCCCGTCACGGTCAAATAATCCTCCACGATCAAATAACGAGGGATTTCCTTGGATAAATCTTGGACATTTATAAATCCCTTTCTTTACACAGATACTCACAAAAACGAACGATTGAAAAATTCCTACTTGAAGACATTCACCATTGACGCCTATTTCTTATTCATAATGCAGTACTAGAAATGACTAATG
The DNA here is from genome assembly GCA_947359465.1 of Metellina segmentata. Classification (NCBI taxonomy): domain Eukaryota; kingdom Metazoa; phylum Arthropoda; class Arachnida; order Araneae; family Tetragnathidae; genus Metellina; species Metellina segmentata. Next base: position 84,909,243 of record OX375875.1, on the reverse strand, counting down.
CGTGCAAAAAGCCCGTCACGGTCAAATAATCCTCCACGATCAAATAACGAGTGATTTCCTTGGATAAATCTTGGACATTTATAAATCCCTTTCTTTACACAGATACTCACAAAAACGAACGATTGAAAAATTCCTACTTGAAGGCATTCAAAATTGACGCCTATTTCTTATTCATAATGTAGTACTAGAAATGACTAATGCGTGCAAAAAGCCCGTCATTGAAGCAACGACAAAATACATTCCACTCTAAGTAATTCGAAATCCTCTCTTTCCATCAATAAGTCCCGTTACCGTCAGATCGTAAGGAATATATATCCAAGCTAACACTTTACAAATGACATTACAGAAAATTTCATCGTTCTATCTGGCTTCTACCTAGAGTGAACAATTTGAAGAGTGCCTCAGGAAAACGTACGACTGCGAGGTCTAATAACATTATGACTACGGAGAATGTCAGGATTACTCCTGAGTCAACTTGTCATTTCCCCGGATTATCCATTTCCCGATTCTGTCCGATCACTCTCGTGTAACTTCCCCTTTTCTCTTTTCCAGAAAAATGGCGCCTTTGTTTCCAGACGTTCTTGGCTCTTAAGCTTCTGTTCTAAAATAATAAAATGAAACATAAAAATGGGATTCGAAGAAATTTTGCTGCTGTTTATCAGTCCTTAGAGACTTGGTTCACGGTTTTTGAATTGCATGGAACAATAAAAATCTATCATCATTGTGACCATATTGCCATGCTCTAGAAACGATATGCTTCACTCGTGTAATACGTTCTACTGATAGGAAATAAATATGTGCTTTTAGAAGGATATGAGCAGCTATTGAGTACATTTAACAGAATCGAGTAGCTATTACAGAGATTATTGAGTAACTTCAACAGATTTGATTAGCGATACAGTAGCTATTCCGTAGTTTTAACCGAACTGTGTAGTAACCATCACAATAGCTATTAACATTAACACAACTTAGTAGCTATTGAATAGATTTAACATAATTAAAAAGCTATTGTGAAACTTTACCAGAATTGAGAAGCTATTGTGAAACTTTACCAGGATTGAGAAGCTTGTGAAACTTTACCAGAATTGAGAAGCTATTGTGAAACTTTACCAGAATTGAAGCTATTACAGTAACCATTCAGTAGTTTTAACAGAAGTGAGTTGCCATTATAGCAGCTGTTGAATAAATTTTATATAATTGAGAAGCTACTGTGAAACTTTATCAGAATTGAGAAGCTATTGTGAAATTTTTTTCCAGAATTGAAGCTATTGCAGTAACTATTCAGTAGTTTTAACAGAACTGAGTCTCCATTATAACAAAGGACCTCTTGTTTCACCAGTCGCCTGGCTGGCTGAAATCGTTCCTTGTGGGACAATGGCCAGCCCCTCTGTGGGGATAGAACAGAAAAGGCAGGGGAGCTCCTATCTTGGAGTTGAGTTTTGAGGCGGTGGAAAACTGCCCAAGGGTTTTTCCCACGGACCGGAGCTTCGAGGCTTTGAGCAGAGAGTGGTGGGTCTGCGAAGAGATTCTCTGACTGACTCGAGAAGAGTTTGGTCGTTGTTTCGAGGGCGTACTAGCGACGCCCTAGATTTTGGAAGTAAGTCTCCGGTGGAGACTCTGGTTATGTTCTGAAATTGTCTGTTTAACAGAACGGCACTGTATATAATCAAATAACCAAGAAATAAAAGAATATTTGTTTTTTATACGATATTCAGATTTCTTAAAATATCCTTCCTGCCAAAACTTATACACCCCAGTTGTTCAACAGCTGTTGAATAGTATTAACAGAACTGAGGAGTACTATTACAGCAAATGTGGAATGGATTTAACAAAAATAAGTAGATATTCCACAAATTGTTGAATATCTATTCCACAAATTGTTCCACAAAGATATTATTATTAGATATTCCACAAATTGTTGAATAGATTTAGAGGTATGAGAGGGTAGCTTTAAGAGAATTGAGTAGCTACTCAGTTCTGTTAAAGCTAATCAATAGCTGCTGTATTATCTACTTAGCTCTGTTGAAAGTACTTAATAGTTACTATAATAGCTAATCAATTTTGTGAAAGTTACTCAATAGCTACTCAATTCCGTTAAATATATTCAATATACTCAGTTCTGTAAAAACTACTCAAAAGCTATTCAATTCTGTCTCAGTAAATAAATATTTACTAGGGGGCCCGCCCCCTGCTCGCTAACGCTCGCCAACCCCAGGAGGATTGCTTTGCAATCCTCATTGGTTCGCTGCGCGAACTTATGCTCGCTTCGCTCGCATCAATGAAGACTTGTGTCCTAGCAGAAGGAATTGTTTACAAAATATGATATTCTAAAAAATAATATTTTTTAAATCTAAATTTTTGTTGCTGTTTTTCAGGAAAGATATATACAGTACCTATGGAATCAGAATTCAAATGAAAACTTTGAGCAAATTTTGACTCGAAATGTGAGCGCTGATTTGGAAATTGAATACCCAGCATGTTGTTTGTGTGTACATTTACCCTGCACTCGAGCCACCCACGCTTTTTCATTGAGTTTGTTGTCGAAAGTTGTAGTGCAAGCGTCTTGTTGAACTATAATTGTTGGCCTTGAAAAGGAACTTTTTTAAAATGGCCCTGAAAAAAATCCTCCGCTTTCTTTGATTTCTATTAATAACTGCAACAGCTCAACTAAAATTCTTTTTTTTTTCAATAAAATTTCATCCGAAAACGCTATAAATTCAATTGAAGCGCGAGGCTTCGTGATAAACAAACAATCGTACAATGTTGCCAAAACGCGATAACAAATAACGTCTTTTTTGCGTGCCACGTAAGAGAATTATATATATATATATATATAGATTTTATCCCGCAGGACTGGTCACATTGACAATTTATGTAAATAGTTTTAGAGATTTCAATAGGTTAGACAATTCAAACCGTGAATCAAATCTCCAAGCCATGGTAAACAACATCGTATTCGAAATACAAGTCACGTTCAGAACACGTACGCAAACACTACCGCCACCTATACATCCAGCTTAACAGCAAAAGTCCCTCATAAGTAACACCTTTCCAAACAGCAGCAAATGCTCAATTCTAATAAACGAAGGGTGGGTTTATATGATAGTGCCCTTAGTAATCACCACGTAAAAGCAGTAACATGTGATAGCGGCTATTTAATTTCAGCGCTACAATCATGTGATCAATGCCACATTGCTCACCAGCCAAACAACAGAAGAACACTGCAGGAACAAAAGAAAACAATTCCCTTCGCGTCGCTCCGGGAAATTCGTAACCGGATTACCGAGATCAAGTTCTACATGGCGGAATGCCAATCCCGAATAATTGGTTTAGTTTCCAGGTTCTTTTTTTTTTGCTCACGCCACTCGGCAGGGGATTCTTGTAGTAAATCAAAAACGGCACATGGCTGCTTAATCGATGGTAATCAGCGGAGGCTACAGATCAGAATTAACTGTGGAATTTGAACGTCGTGTCAATGAAACTAATTAGATTCTGATTAGTTTTATGTGCTGCTCGTAAATTAATTAAAAATCCGAAGCGGTCTGGCTTCCATTTCATTCCAGAGACAGTCTATTAGTTTGAATATTTTTATCGCTCCTCGATATTTGATTAACTGTGCGATGAGTTCAAGGATTGATGACATAAGAACAAAGTGTCTGACAAAAGATAATAATTCACCTATACTTTACACAATGCGTGAATGTAGGATTCGTCGGTTTTTAGAGAAAAACTCATTAACTATAAATTATTTTTAATTTGCAGCTGTCTAAAGACTGACTATTAGTTTTTTATTTAAAAAAATTACAAGCATTTTGGTAGGTAGGTTGTTAATGAACATCGTACTGAAGCAATACAAAGGGCTATTGGATTAAGGTCCGTAGTCATTCCCGATGGTACATATCCGAGGACAACACCTCGCTATTTTGAAACCACTGTCAGATGACAAACAAGCATTTTGATGGCATTGTTATAGTGTTATTTTAACAGATGTCAAACGAACAATGTATTTTTCGTGATGAGAATACGCATTTAACGTCTTCAAAATAAAGTCAGGTAATGAGTTTCTGCTTTATGTGCCGAAAACAATTTAGTAAGCTTCGATTCTAATTTAACTTGAAGGCTGATGTAGCAGTGGGTTTGCCCACTGCGCTAGAAACCTGCGAAGTCTGCGGCACAGATTCGATTCCACTTTGGGTGTATTTTCTCCTTTTACGTCATTAAAAAAACTTCCTTTGTATGTGCAAGTTCGTTACTTGCAGTTTTGTCAAATACACTGAGCGGCTACTTTATTATGACCACCTGACAGTTATAAGCAAATAACCTATTGCGTCACAATGTTTCCGCTAGAGGGCTAGGGTAGTATAAAAGAAGAAAGCTGAGTTCCTGAGACAGTAGTAATTATAGGTGAATTGTTTGTGATTATATGGGGATAAAACGTGATTTGACGGACTTTGAACGTAGCATGATAGTAGGAGCTCGGAGACATGGAGCGAGTATTAGCGATACCGCCGCATTTGTGAAATCTTCACGTGCATCTGTAGTGAAAATGTGTATCAAGACCAGAATGAGAGGCATAAACGGTGTCTGAACGTTCAAATGAGGTCGTAATGAATAATCGGACGGAGCGGAGAGTCTCCCGAATTGTAAAAGAGAACAGGACGGTAACAGTGCAGCAAATTGCAGCAGATCTTAATCAAGGATCGTCTCAAAGTATCTCGGAGCGCACTGTTCGTCGTACCTTGCATCATGAAGCCGAAGACCCATACTAGATTAAACATCTCAAATTCGTTCAGGCACACAAGGATTGGACAGTGAACAATTGGAAAACGTAATGTGGTCCTATGAATCCCGCTTTAAGTTACACCATGCAGAAGATAAGTGAGTTAAGAGTTTGGCGGAAACCAGCACGGAAGCAGGGATTCTAACTACATTGCTATTACCCTTCAAGCTGGTGGAGGTAATGTGATGGTTAGGGGAATGTGTTCATGGCATGCTTTGGGCCCTTTATTTCGAGTACATGGAAGTCTGAATCATCATACCTAAACATCATTGATGACCAAGTACATCCTGTAATGCTGATGGTTTATCGCAATGGTGATGGGTACTTTTAACAGCATAATTCGTCCTGCCATAGGGCTGGTATTGCACAGAATTGGTTTGAGGAACATGAAGAAGAGGTCACTTTCTTCAGGTGGTCCTCACAATTCCCAGAACTCAATCATATTGAGCATTTGTGAGATGATGTAGAAAGAACCATCAGACATCCACGATCATCCAATCTCAGACTATTGGAAAGTGCTATTCTTCCAAGCATGGTCTCAGATTTAAAAAACAACCTATCAACATCTCGTAGAAATCATGCCAAGAAGAATAAATGCTGTATTAAAGACAAAAGGTGGCCCAACGACATATTGACGGGGTGGTCATATTGACGGAGTGGCCGCTCAGTGTTATAACCCATGCGATAAACGATTCAAAATTATCCAACCTTAATTTAGCTCATTTAAGTTTGTTTTGTCACTCTACGATCATGTTTGACTACCTGATAGCTAATTAGACCAGGACCTACTACTTAAACATGTTTTAGAAAATAATACCCAAGTCCTCTTAGAGAGTCTTAACCTTCATTAACTACCATATCTGAATAAACATAATTTAAAGTTTAACTCCAGTCAATTGTGTCATTTACAAAAGTCGGTGTGTTGATATATAAAGAACCCACCATAAATATTTTACAGCTTCCAAGTGAAACACACAATATTAATAAACAGATTTGAGAAAGACGAAGGAAGAAACATTCTACTTCTTAAATTTTTTCTCATGGAGTAATCCAACCTTTATTCAAGGAAAAATATCTTAGTGGGCTTCACCAATGTAAATATCCCCACATTTTAATTTAGGAAAGCTAAAAAATCCCCATGTCTTAAGAAGTCCGACTTAGCATACTTCATTTGTAAACCTACTATATGATCATTGCGTTACAAAAATAATTCATGAGACATATGTGACGATTATAATTGGCTCTCGCATTCCAGGCAAACTTCAAATTATTAAGGAAAAATAAATAGTAATATGGGGTAATATATAAATAAATTGAAGTTGTACCATTGGTAAAGATATGATTTACTATCAACAGTGATAATAAAGTATATATTCTGCCAAGTTTTGTTTTGGCAGCAGAAAAACTGAGCGTTTAATTCAAAATTGGCATTTTGAATCACAAGTAATCGATTCCTGTTCAATGTTGGATCCACGGTAAAATACATTTTAATGCCAATCATGCAACAGTAATGTGCACGTAAAACCAAACTTAAGACGCGTGTTTAAACGTAATAAACTGGTTCGACTATTTTCTTTTTCGGTAAATCAAACCCGTTACAAACTATATATTCTAATTCCTTAATTTTATATCCAAATACGATTTCTCAATCAGCCGTACCATACCACAAAGAGAGTCTCCAACAGGATTGAAATACAGAGGTCGTTTAATTCGAAATTTTAAACTGCATTTGAGGGGAGCATTGAACAGCAACAAAGTAGGTACCGTTATTGTTATTGTGTTACTAATCTCCTTTATGAAGTTACAACCTATACCAAGTCCAAAAGACCATGTTTTTTGTCTCACACAGTACCAACTCATGTTCATCCAAGAGCTGCCTTAATGTCCAAAGACAGCCTCTCAATCAGTAATATCATAAAACAAAGGGAGTCTCCAACGGGATTGCAAAGCAGGAGTGTTTTAAATCGAAATTTAAAACTGCATTTAAGGGATAAATACAACAAAGTAGTACCGTTTTTGTTCTTGTATTACTAATCATCTTTATCAAGATATAACTTATACCAAATCCAAAAGACCATGTTTTTTGTGTCCCACAGAACCAACTCATGTTCTTCTAATATCTGCCTTAATGTCCAAAGACAGCATCTCAATCAGAATTACCATACCACAAAGGGAGTCTCCAACGGGATTGCAATGCAGAGGTGTTTTAGTTCGAAAATTTTCAAACTACATTTAAGTAACGCATACAACAAAGTAGTAAATTTATTGTCCTATGTTACTAATCTCCTTTATAACACATACCAAGTGCAAAAGACCATGCTTTCCGTGTCCCACAACACCAACTCATGTTCATCCAAGAGCTGCCTTTATGTCCAAAGACGGCCTCTCAATCAGCACTACTATACCACAAAGGGAGTCTCCCACCGGATTGAAATGCAGGGGCGTACTCCTGCCAGAGACGGAGGTGTCGATTCGCTTGCCCTTCTTTGCTTAAAAAGGTTGTTATCCCTTCCGAGGAGAAGGGAGGAATGTCTCCAGGGAGCTCAGGGGGATCGATGGAGGAAAGTGGGACGATATCTCAGGCAGCCCTAACGGAATGTTAAGGACTCATTAATCAAAATGTTCCCGCTCTTCTTTACACTCTTTTCGAAGGTAAATTCTTTCCCTTTGAAAACTTTGACGGGGACGTTATATTCTACGGCTTGTATTGCTGCTTGTGCGATAACGGAAGGGTGGGATATGTGTATTGTGGGTGTTCGTGGGCGTCTGTTAGGGTTTCTGAAAAGAACCTGCCGAATGGAAATTATTTATACTTAAGGCTTTTGGGGGTTGTTCATTAGCCTGCTTTAGGCATTGCTTTCAATAAGATTATTGACTTTAGGTAACCGTATATAAAACTCGCGATGTGTGCTGTGAATAAGATGTGTCTACTGGTGAGGTTTTGATTATTTGAAATTTGAAAGGTGTTTGATTTTACCTTACATCATGGTTTGTTGAGGTCGGTAGAGTGGTCGTAGAGTTTGTCTTTGTATGAGTACGTAATACTTGCAAATGTGACATCTTGAATAATGGATATAAACCATCTATCCCCTAATATTTTAATTTTTTTAAAAACTTTTTTTTTTTAAATAACTTTTTTGTGAGTTGATGGCGTCACAGGTTCTATCTCTGAGCTTATCTATTCTGTTTCAATAAAACTTTCTTTGTGTGTATGTTCATTTACTTTCAGTTGTATATTGTATCTTAGAATGTTTTCTTTCGAACGAAATCTTTTTTAAGCATATTATTTTATTAAAACCTTGACTTCATTTTACAAATAATAAAACCCATTGCATAACAAGCAAAAGTTAACAAAGTTGGCATTTGATGTCTCAAAGACAAAAAAGAACTTCAAGTCTGGATCGAATGAAATTCATTTTATTCCCAATGCAAAAAAAAATAATAATATTCAGAGTAAACGAACGAAATCGGATTAAAATGTTGAAACCCATTCCATCGAAGAGTCAATTTGCTCAAGATGCTAGTAGAAAAATACAAGCTGAATACACAATATTTAATTTCCCAAATGGTTTCAACGAGATTTCTGATCCATCAAAGTATGACCAACTTTTCTATTGATGAGATTTCTGATCCATCAAAGTATGACCAACTTTTCTATTGATGAGATTTCTGATCCATCAAAGTATGACCAACTTTTCTATTGATGAGATTTCTGATCCATCAAAGTATGACCAACTTTTCTATTGATGAGATTTCTGATCCATCAAAGTATGACCAACTTTCTATTGATGAGATATGTCATCATCAAGGTATTGCCTGTTTTTTTATGGTGACGAGATCAAGATGTTCTCAGTTTTTGTTAATGATAAGATACCTCGTCGGAACAACTACTAGTTAACTGTCAATTAATCCAATGAAGACAGAAAAAGTTAAAAACTAGTAGTCTAACTTTTAAGTCGGGATGAAAGATCTATAAACACACATTCAATCCTGAAATTTGAATACAGAAGCAGTTGTCGAATACAACATCGATGTCTCTAATACCGCAGGGATAGCTAAAATATCTCCCAATTCATAAACGGGTTTTCCCTCATAGCTTTTATGAAGAGAAGGCGATGCATTTGGATCGCATAGTTTATGCACCTCATTAGGTGTTCTAATTATGATGCGTACAAAATTGGATTTCCCCCTCTTTGTTCGTTATTTTTCTAGTACAGACTATACCACACCCATTTCGTTTTACTACCACACCCGTCGTTGGAACATTAGGGCTGAATAACACGGGGTAGTCATGCGCTTGCACAAAATAATCCTTTTTTTTTTCAACTTTTATCGTCATTGCATTAATAGCAAGTTTGATAGGCACCTGATGCGTATATGTGAACTGACTTCTGAATTCGTATTTCGTGCCAAAATGCATGATATGTTTATTCTGTCAAGCTAAATGTAGGTGGCGGTAGTGTTTCCTGTACGTATTCTGAACTTGACGTTACTTGGTTTGGTTTTCGAATACGATTTCAGCAGTTCGTCGTCAAAAACTACAAAAAAAAACGAATTCCGAATTGGTATATGATAGTTCATTGGCAAACTCAAAATATTGGGTCATACGGATAGTTCTGCACGTTTTTTAAGATAAATACCAACAAAGCAATACAAAGATATAAAAAGATTTTATTGAATTACATTAGCCCCATTTTGTTCCATAACTTTTTGCCTTCTTTCTGGCAGCTGGAAAATTCCTTTTAAAAAATCATTAGGCTTATTTGTAAAGAAGTTATCGAGGTTCTGTTTGACAGTCTCTGCTGTGTTTAAGTATCGGGTACCCATACATCGTAGCGGCTTACATATCCAATTTCATCAGAGGATAATGAACTGTACTTTTTGGAATATTTAGTCTATGTGATAGTTCCTGAACTGTGTAACGTGAATTTTCAGCGATAGCACCTTTTAATAGGTCCTCGTTTACAGAGGATGGTCGTCCAGAGCGGGCATCATCTTCGAGGCTGAAATTTCCCCGCTTAAATTTAACAAACCACTTTCTAACTGTGGCCTCAGAGGCACTATGTCCATATACAGCACACATTTTACGAACAGTCTGACTAGCATTTTTTCCTTTCTTAAAATAAAAGAGCATAATATGTGACGAAAATGAACTTTCTGGTTCTCCATTCTTAGCACTGCAGTGAAACAAATATTATGCCACAAAACATGCTATAATTATGCAGTGTAAGCAGAAAAGACCGGATTTAAACATCTGGCTTCAATCAAGGTCACTCCTTATCAGCGGTAGCAAAATAATAACAAAGCTAGCTTCGATTTGAAAACGCGCAGAACTTTCCGGATGACCTAATATAATAGATATAAACGCTTAAAATCACCAAAACGGTGAAAAACTACATTTTTAGGTATTTCCGATGCGTATCAAGCGAGAATATTAGGGTAGCGTTAGTAAAAACTCCGTTACTCGTCTGGTTTGTTTGTTTACAATAAAAACTCCCAAAGCTAGATACGGAATACTTGTTTCAAATTACACGCACCAGTAAAACTGTTCTTACCAGGTTTCCCTATAGAATGGACGATTCCTGGTTCAAATCCGAGTCAGTGCATGGATGTTTGTAAGTGTATGGTGTAGAGGCTCCTGGTGCACCTTAAATCTGTCATGGCAGAAAGTCTTCACGTTGGGTTGGTGTGAAAGTTTAAAGAGTTGGGTACCACTTCAGGTGTTGCGTCGTCATCTGACCGTGGTTCAAAACTACACGGTGACATCGTCGAATCTTTCCCTTAGAAGATTGATCCAGGACCATCGTCAATAGTCCGTTGTGTTACTCTAGTACGACGTTAATCAAAAATTACCAATTTCCTACTCGGTTTCCTTTAACATTTTTAAGGGAACAGAGCTTTTGAATTCGGAGAGTTTTATCAATATTTATTCCCCAACCCTATTTATCCGGACCATAGAGCAACAAAATCAAACTGAATGGAACTCCTACTTACAATCTCGAATATCGACCGTTTGTCCTCAAATATTCTCTGAACAACAGACTTTTATACGTTTTCAAACTTGTGTAGTACAAAAAAAAAAGTTTTTAAATTGTCATCATTAAAAAAGGAAAACTAGGCATAGGTTACTATATTTTTATGCTGTTCTAACTAGGCCTGAGCTTTGTTCTAATTTTGGCTCTTGTAAATGAGACATTTAACTTCAGACCACTACGAACAGCCACATACAAATGGGGACTAAAACACAATTTAAGAAAAGCCGTAACACTAAGCCGATCTGATGTAGTTGCAGGTTTTCGATAATTTACTCTACCTGTTATACGCTTTAACATACTTTATAATCGACAAAAATGTTCAGGATTAGAATTTAAATGAAACAGGAAAGCTCATATCCTACATTTTATGTTTAAAAAATGTTTTTCATGGTTTTCTGGATAACCTTGAAACCTCACTCGTGTCATTTGCAACTAAATGAACGAAGAATATCGTAAAAACTATTCATTAGAGGATTTAAATGAGAGCTGGGTTAATTAAGACGTCTAGACACATAACAATAAATGTTAATTGCTGTTGATAAATCACTGTAACAACCCCTTTGAAAGTGTTTGTCAATAGATTTTATCAAAGAAAATTTAAATCGATAAAGAAATTTACTTCAACGTGTATTGAAATGCACTTGAATTTATTTTTGTTAAACTTATCCACTAAAAATCATTCTTTGTCATTTCAGCGTGGTTCAAAATTGCGACAGTGTTGTCCTCTGTTCTGCCCTACAAGATTGATCCCTACGAATTATCTTCCTCCAGTGCGACGTAAACTCATTTACCTATCTACCCTAAATAACTTTGGGTCACGTTAACCCGATTGGTAGAGTCGCGGATTCGTGAAACTCGCTCTAACCAAAGACCTTCGTGTAAGTGGGGTCTGGTGCACAATAAATCTGTTGTGACCTCAAATTTAAACACATTGGCGTGGTATGAAAGTTTGGAGAGTGGGCGCCAGATCAGATGTTGACCTCATAATCTGACCAGGGTTCTAAAGTCCTTGGATCCTTCACTTCGGGATTGATCCCGAACCATCCTCAATAGACCGCTGTGTTGCTCCATGCTCCAGTGGGACATAAAATTAAACTACCAATTATATCTTCCAATTAAAGCACTAGAGACTTTCTATGGAACAAAATTAACACTTATTATTCAACAGATCAAAGTCTCACGCCTCGATTGTAATATTTTGTACCGTAAGATTCCTCAGAATTACAATTTTAAAAGCGAGCGATCGTTTTTTAGAACGGACGTATAGACATACATATCGAACACGGGCAAGAAAAGTGACGCAACTCAAAATTGCAGATTTTGAGAAACATCAACTTAAAGGATACTATAAAACTTATATTGAAATAGAATAAGCTTCTTTTAAATTTTAGGTAAGTATTTGTTGGTGGTAACTTCTATTATATTCCATAGAATAGTAATATAACACGCTAGGGCACCTCATACGTATTTGTCAATGACATAACATCAAAACTTTTATTTTTTGACCTGTGTCACTTTTTTTGCAGGGGTGCGATATTAAGGTCACACTATAAAACCTCAATTTAACCCTCCATGTGATTTCGACGAGATACTATGTCGTCCATCACTTCTAAATAATTTTATAATGGCGAAATATCTCGTCATCAAGATATTTACCATCGTTTTTTTTAATGATGACGAGAGTCAGATCTGACCGAGTTTATATTAATGACGAGATATGTCGTCCATCAATACTGGTCAATTTTGTTAATGCCGTGATGTTGTCACGGTAACCTGATTCCACATCGAGACATCCAAGAGAAGGGTTAATAATCGGAGATCACAAGAATTACACAGGAATAATAGCCAGTTGATAACAACTAATTAATACTCTCAACATAATATCGAGTAGAGAGATTTAGGTATTATATTTGCATAATTTCGCAGAGCGTCCGATTGCTTTAATAAGGATTTCCCGAAGAGCCTTCGCTATTCTCTACACCACGGTACACTAATTAACTGCCAATAATGGCCTCAAAACGATACGTATTTATTAGGTTGATGGAATGAGATCAGTAGAGTGCCTAAGCCAGGGATATCCATCTGGTTTTAATGAACCACTCGGATCGATGGATGGACATTTAGTTTAATGGTGGAAGTATATCACCAGGGCTGTGTTGGGATAGTAACCTCAGTGAGCATCAAAAGGTGGAAATTAGGTGAAGAAAAATATTGAACTTGGAGTTTACTGGTCTGAAAATTGTATTGTAGGGCTGATGGACTGATGGATGTATGGTAAGGTAGTTTTAGTTAACGTCGTACTAGAGCTACACAACGGGTTTTTGACGACGGTACGGGATCAATCGCCCTAATGTGAAAGATCCGAAGACACCACCACGTAATTTTGAACCACGATCAGATGACGAGGCAACACCTAAGCTAGCATCCCACTCTCCAAACTTCTATACCAGGTTGTTGAACCTGGACCATCGCGAATAGCCCGTTGTTTTGCTAAAGTGCGACGTTAATTAAAATACTTACCTACCTACCACGATCTAGTATATCAGCTCAGGTGTGGACCTCGCTGCTGATTTGAAATTATGTGGTGCTGTCCAGGGAATTCGTTAACATGGAATGCCCCATACGCGTTTTAATAGATTTTCATAATGGTAATGGTAATTTTAATTAACTTCGTACTAGAGCAACACAACGGGCTATAGACGACGGTCCGGGATCAATCCCCCTAATGTGAAAGATCCGAGGACAACACCTCGTAATATTGAACCACGGTCAGATGACGAGGCAACACCTGAGCTGGCTCTTTACTCTCCAAACTTCCACAACAGCCTAACGTGAGGACTTTCGGCCAAGACAGATTTAAAGTGCATCAGCCGCCTCTACACCATACGCTTACAAATATTCATGCACTGACTAGGATTCGAACCAGCAACCTTCCGATCTATGGACTGATGGATTGATATGTTATTTCAATACTTTTCTACAACATACATTACAATTAAGAAAGGAAGGTAGGTAATTCAATTAACATCGCACTGGAGCAACCGAAAGGGCTATTGGCGATCGATTCCGAAGAGAAAGACGAGAGAACAACACCTCGTAATTTTGAACCACGGTCAGATGATGAGGTCACACCTGAAATGGCACCCCACTCTCCGAAATTCCACACACCGCCAACGGGAGGAGATTTGAGGAACGATTTAACGTGCATCAATCCTCATGGTTTTGATGACGACGGTTTTTGATTGGGCATCCGGATGTCTAGTTAAAATTTCCTTTGTATAGTAGGTAGTTAAATGTCTTCTAGGTAGATAGGGTCGCGTAAAAAAAAAACGAACCGCCCCTCTCCATTCCAACAATTTTAACAGAAGGGCAATTTCAAAGATGGCGTCTGACAGAGAATAACGTCTTCTTGTAAATTCGAATGTATAAAACTTACACAGTAGTCCGGTTGAAAGAGTCACGGATTAGTAACAAGAGAGTTCGGAAGGAATGTTTAAATTTTTGAAAAATGGTTGGACATTTCATTTATACAATCAAATATACATTTCCTTTTATCAGTTATATGTCATATGGTAATGGTAATTTTAGTTAACGTCGTACTAGAGCAACACAACGGGCTATTGACGACGGTCCGGAATCAGTCCCTTAAGGGAAAGATTCGAGGACAACACCTCGTAATTTTGAACCACGGTCAGATGACGAAGCAACACCTGAGCTGGCACCCCACTCTCCAAACTTCCACGCCAACCCAACGTGATATGTGTCATATGGATAAACTCTACAATTAAGGATCACTTGAATGACTCACTATTCACTTTTTGGCTGACCGGAATTCGGGTTCGATTGTATTAAATATTTGTAGCTGGGCTTTTTAGTTGGATACATTTGTATTTGAATATTTTTATTTGCAAACGAGATTATGCCAGTAATGAACATTTCTTTATAAATTAGTTACTCTTTAAACTGCGCTACAGTAGCCCTCTCATAAAGTAGAATAATTATGCTAATAAATAACCATCGAAAAAACGAGAAATGTACGATTAACACAAAAAAATATTAATGCGTTTTTGCAAGTCGTTAGATAGATTTTTGACTTCCAAATCAAAGTGATTCAGATTCTACAAAGAAAAATATCGTATAATACGCATCCCTATACAGGGTGTGGACATTTATATCAGTGATATTATTTTCATTCTACGTAAATAGGGGAGACCATACTCTAAACTCGATTACCAACCCCATCCTCATTTCCATGTGCTCCTGCACTTACCAAATAAAGCCATCTTACTAAGTAAGTGTCCCGAGTAGCTATCCCTCCGTATTTTATGAGAATGGCCTCATAATAATGAAATAGATAGAGTGCGCCGTCGGCATATCCAATGCGAAATTACGGATGGTACGTTGACGAAGTAAAGTGTTCTCCAACGATAAAGGAAACCTCCCCCACCACGGCGATCTTGATGGATCGACCACTTCCCTCAGTCCTCTTCAGTGGATGCGACAGAACTCTCCCCGACTGCTCATAACCTATTTAATAACAACAATAACAATAAGCGATAGGTTGGATACTGCGGTAGCAAAAAGCGCAGATAATGGTAAGAAAGTTTGCGGAAGTTGCAATTCTGTTGTATGGATCTTTACCGTGGTAACAAGAGTTTAACCATTCTGGTGGTAGCCTCGACGAGGTATCTAGTCATTAGTTAAGCCATCAACAAATCTTGATGGACGATATATCTCGTCATTGGAATAAAACGAACTAAATCTTGACGGACAAGATATATCGTCATTGGAATAAAACGAATGAAATCTTGATGAACGAGATATCTCGCCATAGGATTAAAACGAACCAAATCTTGATGGACGACATGTCTCGTCATTGGAATAAAACGAACTAAATCTTGAAGGACAAGATATCTCGTCATTGGAATAAAACGAACCAAATCTTGATGGGCAAAAAATATCTTGTCATTGGAATAAAACGAACCAAATCTTATGGATGAGATATCTCGTCATTGGATTAAAACGAACCAAATCTTGATGGACGACATGTCTCGTCATTGGAATAAAACGAACTAAATCTTGACGGACAAGATATCTCGTCATTGGAATCAAACGAACCAAATATTGATGGACAAGATATCTCGTCATTGGAATAAAACGAACCAAATCTTGATGGACAAGATATCTCGTCATTGGAATAAAACGAACCAAATCTTGATGGGCAAAAAATATCTTGTCATTGGAATAAAACGAACCAAATCTTATGGATGAGATATCTCGTCATTGGATTAAAACGAACCAAATCTTGATGGACGACATGTCTCGTCATTGCAGTAAAACGAACCAAATCTTGATGGACAAGATATCTCGTCATTGGAATCAAACGAATCAAATCTTGATGGACGAGATATCTCGTCATTAGAATAAAACGAACCAAATCTCTATCTCGTCGTCATCACAAAATCGGCAATATATGGGTAACGATGTATCTCGTTATTATCAAAATTCATCGGATCGTGATGGACGAGCTTTCTCGTTGAAACCCTTTTGAGGATTAGATGAGATACGTTAAGTACGTTAAGAGGTGTCTCACCATGAGCAAAACTAACCGTTGATGCATGTTATGTCTCGTCGTTAGAAGAGAAACTTTAGCAGATCTTGATTTCATTATCATGAAACAATTGACAGCAAAATTGGTCTGAACGAAATATCTCGTCGAAACGGCTTGTAGGGTTAGTGGTGGGCTAGTGGAATACGCATGGTCTTGTGCTATACGTTTGGCCACTTGGTACACAAGAGCATCAGTTTGTGAGACTCGCCCTGTTATGGCTTGTCTTTGTCTATGTAAAACCATGTTTTGTTAAAGTAGGGCAAATTTAACCGGTACCTAAGATTAACAATAGATTCTGAACCACTGCGAAAACTCATATCCAGAAAGGGTAGGTAGGTAGTTGACTTCACATCACGCTGAAGCAACTCAACGGGATGTTAGCGACAGTTCGGAATCAGGAAAATATTAGAGGACAGTACCTCGAAATTTTGAACCACGGTGAGATGATGTTAACACCTGAGCTGGCACACCCTCTCCTAACATCCACACAAAGCCAAAGTAATGACATTTGTGGTCACGACAGATTTGAAGTACACGACGGTCTTTTGTTGGAACGAGTTGCGAATTCACATCCCTTATGTTACTAATGAGCGATTGTGCCAACTGGGTTAGAGTGGATCCGATAACCATTGGCTAACAGTCCGGCTCAATGGTTGTGGAACTATTTGCCTAGATGTTTTTCAAAACCCTTAAACGAGTTAAAAATGCATTTTTATTTATGATTTTAGAATTTCAGAAACAATCGAAGCAAATGCCACATACATACGGTAATGGAGCAATTTTTTTTATTTAATTTTAAATGCCAATCGAAGAAAAATAAAGCTATTTGTGATAAAAGTAACTCAATCTCCTGAATATTTTAAACGGGTCGGGTCTGAAGAAGTTTTTGGAAAATTTTCAGTCATACGCGATAAAATGTAATTTAGTTCAATTTCTCTTCTTTATCCAGTCCATTACAGCTTCGTAACTTTCTCGGCAACAACAAGTGGATTATTCTTTCTTATTTCGTCTGCCCCCATTGCCTTGTAGTCAAAGGTGCAGTCATGTTCCTTGTCATAGCGATGCTTGGAGCAAAAAATGCCTCCACATCGACATTTGATGGCAGTCAACCCGAGTTTCTTCTTGCAAACGAGGCACTTTCTTTTCGCCTTGCCAGAAGCAACCGATTTTATCTTCAGTGTATGGCCTTTGGAGGAAGATGCTCGGCCCATCAAGACACTATCAACGTTAGCAGCAGAATTGGTCTGTGCCTTCTTTTCAGGCTTAACGCTTGTTGTTGATTTTCTGCTTGAAGTATCTGTGGGGCAATCGCAAAAGGCATGAGTGTGATCATCGCATGGCTTTTGTATATTTGACAGTGTACCATCTAGAGCTACATCTTTTGGATTTCGTAGCAATCCTTTAGGTACAATAGAAGACAACTGAGCATTATCCTCGGTATCTGCAAAAGCACCATCTGAGCTCTCCGTCAAATCTTTCAGCTTTGATTTCTTGACCGGGATGGGTATTTTGGTCTCATCCGGTTTTGTATTATGTTCCTTTGACTTGCGTGCTCTATTCGGGGTTTTACGCTTTCGGTCATAGGATCTCTTTTCCGAATTCAAATTATTGTTAGCATTGCATTCTATAGCAATGAGCCGGTGGGCAGAATGATGGTCGTCCACATTGGTGATGTTGAGTAACGAAGTCAAATGGATATTATCATTGCTTTCTTCACTCATCGGTTTTAAAGAGTTGGATTTTCTGGTTGAAGTGTTGCCTGTGTTCAATGTGCTCTGACGAAACTTTTTGATCGATGTCTTAGGCAAATTGCCGCTTGAGCGCTTTTGACTGGCTGGAAAATACTTGACTTTGCCATTTTTATCAGGGTCATCGGGAAATTCTAAAGTAATGTGTTCATTCTCACGGGTTTCAGAGGTTCCTGTTTCCTGAGAACTGAACAAAAATACCCATGTTAGATACAATTGTTTCAAACTGAAAGCGTATAAAATAAAGTAGGATGTTTCTTCACCCTCGCTTAGCTAAATAAAAAGTGTGTGTGTGTTTGTGTGTCATATGAAGAAATTTCATTCAAAATAGATAAATCCACTTATGAAATTGAAGGAGCAGTAATTGTCAACCTTTTTCTTTATGTCTAGTTTTTATTAATATGTCTAATAGTTGGTAGGTAGTTGTATTTGCGTTAAACTAGAGCACCACAACTGACTATTATTAATATTTCTGATGAAAAAATTTGACTTAGTTTGTGTGTAACACTTTTAAAAGACACGTAATATTGCTTTTTTTCATTCGATGGCGTCTCTCTATCTATGCAATTTTTAATCATTTTGTATCATGGAGTCCATTGTTAAGTTACTAAAAACTCTTAGCAATACTATAATTCGTTAATTTGCAATGAAGCCTATAATATTTAGGTTTAGGTAACAAATATTTTTAACTTTCTCAGCGATAATTTTCTATTTAGATTAGCCTTACAAGTTGTTTTATTGCTAAATATTTCTCATTTCATATTGCACTAAAATCTGTATATTTCTAGCTCTTAATTGTTGATACAGCTTCAGTCTACAATTATAATGGTGGCAACGGACTTGGAGCTTCTAGAACCAAATTATGACAGGTTAAGGCAACCCATCTGTATTACGGTTATTGCGTTTTTTATGGCAGCCTCTTTAAATTTTTATTTTTAATATTCTAGAAAGGTTCTTTCAAAATCCGTTAAACTTGTTTGATTTCATTGGTTCTTTAAAAATTATTCTTACCTTTAGCAGTGCCCCCCCAAAAAAAGCACCAGGGCAGTTGCCACCGCTATAAACGTAGACTAAAGCTGTACTTAATTGTGTAATGCGTGTTTATGTTTATTCAAAGTCTGAACAAAAATAGGTAAAATGATGTATGAAGTATAAGAAAATATGTGAAGATTTTAAGTACTTATAAATGAAACATTTAGCAATCCAAAATATCGGGGTCAGGGCATGGATGTAAATTGTGTTGTCCTCTGTTAGGAAACGATGATGGTCCTCCCACTTAGTGCTCCTTCACAAGAGACCTTCACTTCCGGCCTTGTAGCTGCCAATGACTATGTGCATTTGTGCCCGCCATTAGGGGAAAAATAATCCAAAATATCTTTTTTGAGGAAAAGGGACTTTTGAAATCTCAACAAAAATATTAACTAGTTAAAAACTACTAAAAAGTTCAAATACATTATGGAATATAAATGGAATTTTTAAGCCCTGATAGTGTTTCATCTTCGCATTGAAAATTACTCTGCAGAAGTCAGTCTCTGGTGCAAAAACCTGTTCCAAACTATCATATCCTTTCTGGGAAAGGACAATCTGTCTTTCCTACTCAGATCGGTTGTTCCCTTTTGGAGTAATATGACAGGTTTGTCAGGTTTGGAGTAATAAGACAGGTTTTGATATCTCATTATTCCCAAAATTTTAGACAGATTCTCGACGAATATCTCGCAGAAACACTTCGAGGATTAAGAATTGCTGCTTTCAGACGGAAGTTATATGATCACAATAAAATAGACATGTACCAAAATTAACCACATATTGGTCGAGATACCTCATTGAAACACGTAGAGGTGTAAACTGTCCAATTAATAATCCTATTTTTACTTTTACAGAAACATACGAAACACAAACAGCAAGTATTTTTGACATGCGTTACCTTCCCTCTGAAAGATGTTCAATCACAAGGATATCTTCAGCATGAACTTCAGCTTTGTATTCAGGTTTAACTGCTGAATCAACAGGCGGATCCTGATCTACAACGTACTGAGTTTCATCAACAAACATGGCACCTCTTTCGGAGCCTTCATCTTCCGAACCCGAATCACTACCGAATTCTCTCATAACAAAATCTCCATCTTTGTTTTCATTCCCCGACATTCTTGGGACTATCAGTAACGTTACTATTTTGTGTACTTCGTAATTCTCTCTGCGCTTTTGCCTTTTCTGAGTTGGGATAGTTGCCTGGCTTCGAGCTGTCTGACTGGTAAAGTTTAAATGAATGCTCAACTGTAGTTCTTTACGCTTCCTCCTTCATCTGTTCATTGTTGAATATAGCTTGTTGGGTACCTGTTCTTCTATTTCGGAGGTAACTGTCGCAAACGCATTGTTGAGCTTGTTTTGGTTTAGCGTCTGCACTTTGTTTCAAACGAGACAGTTGTTTTGTACTTTATATAAACACAACAATGTAGCAAAACGAAGCAAGCTGATAATGATCATGAAATAAAAATGTATGGCACATAAACGTGGTTTTGGATTAGTTTGTGCAGGTTATATATAAACGGATAACAGATTTTAAGACATGCATTAAGCCCTAAACAAACTTAACGATGATAGCGTTTTTGTTGCATTAAATTTACTATCAAAAGTGTAATTTGTTTGCTATGGAAATGTATTGAGATAAGAAATGATATTAATATAAAAATGAAACGTATAATTTCGGACGACCCCTTATCAGTTCACACACCTGTTGATTTCGATAATGTTTGACACACTCAATTTCTTACAAGAACAGCCGTAGGTGTGTGTGTGTGTTATACAACACCAAATACGACATTTTCATATCAATTTATCTTTGTTAAAAGCGAAAGAACATTCTATTTCCAGTTTCATTTTGAGCTGATTTGCTCATTCATATCTTGTAATATTTTTCAGCTATTTTGTTTCACATACCCTTTTGCCATCGACACTGGTGTACATAACGGATTATTCAAATTTATATTTTTCTTGTATTCATTAATAATGGAAAAAACCTCTGATTATTAGGATTTTCTTCCATCAGTTATTAGACATTTTTAAGTTTCATTCAAATAAGTGATAGAGGTTGAGTAAATACTATTTTTATACGACTCGTATACAAAGTTTTAAGAACAAAAGGGTTTTAACTTTCTCAGGGGTTCACACACATGTATCCATTCTAAATCTGCAGTCTGCCTTGCATGACTTAACGACTTTTGACCTTTTGGATCAACGCAATCTTTAAGAAAGTTTAACTCGTTCAAGCTACACGTTCGTTGACTTTCACGTTCATTGAGCTACTACTGAATAATGACCAAATTAATATAAGAAAGACCAAGACGTATTTTTTCGTATATGAGATTCCTTTCCTCTATTACAATACCCTGTTCAATGGTCTGTTAACAACAACATTCAATACGACCCTTCACAACGAAATGTGTTAAGCAGTCACGCATTCAAGAAGACAGTATAATTGCATCAGGACCAACTCCCACTTGAAACGAATCGTCTATCAACCAAAACTACAAAAGAGATACAACAACGTTCAATAATCTCATTACAAGCTGGATAATTTGGAGAGCTACGACATAAGAAAGGCCAAGAACTAAGACGCTTTCTTTTCTTATAAATTAATCCCTTCCTATACAACAACATCATGTTTAATGGTCTGTTAACAACAACATGCAATGTATCCCATTACAATGAAATTGCGAATACTGGTTTAGGCTTATTTGGTGCTCATTTAATCCGTTTAAGCAGATAGTTCAGAATGCTACAGCTTAAAGGTTACAAATACAAGGTAAGGTAGACCAAGAACAAAGATCCGTTATATTATAAGAGAATACCTTCATCTACTACACGTCACGTTGAATGGTCTATTAACTATATTATTACTACATCCCATTACTACAAAATCACGAAATCTGTTAGGCTATGCCCCGAACACTTGAGAAAACAGTATAATTGCCCTATGACTAGCTCACACACAAAGCAAATTATCTATCTTCCAAAACAAGAGATCCCATTACAAACAAGAGAGTTCGGAAGGCTACAGCTGAATAATTACAAAGACGAGATAAGAAAGACCAAAAACTAAGACACGTGATTTTGACATAAACAAATACTTTCCTCTTATACTACATCAATGGTCTGTTAACAACAGTCATTACATCCCTTTACAATGAAATTTCGAATTCTGTTCGGACTTTTTACGTGTTCATTTAATCCGTTCAAGCAGATAATTTAGAGAGATACATCTTAATAATGACAAATACCGAGGTAAGGAAGACCAAGAACAAAGACCCTTTTTATTTCATAAATAGATAATTCATTCACTTATTACAACATTGTATTCTATTGTCTGTAAACAACATACCATTAAAACTAAATTCGATTTCTGTAGACAATTCTCAGAGCACTCTAAAAAAAACCATATAAGTGCCTCGTGGCCAACTCCCACGCGTAACAAAACGTCTATCAACCAAATTCACTCGCGAGTACTTCATTTCCATCATTTTCAGTACCAAACCACGCTCCAACGAGAACCAAACTGAAGCTCTAACACAGAAATCGTCCCATCATATTTCTTGTACTTTACGATCAAAATGCAACGAACCGGTAACTAAGGGGCGTAACGTCTTCCAGGACGGTTCATTAAATTTGAATAACTAACTAGAGAATTTCAGGCCTTAATTACGAGTGGAGCAACATTAGAATAACTAATAAGGAGCCGCGCACGGGAAGCTGTTCCGGGAATAGCTATGTGAATGAATCGGAATGAAATAAACGCTCGGAGGAGATGGTTCAAACTGTTTCCCTTCCACGGGCAATTCGGGAAAACTGTTATTTACGTGTGTTTACCGGGTAAACTTTGGCCCAAATTTGAATCAATTGGTTTTGGTAACGTTGAAGCGACTTGGGATGAAGTTAGGTTTGGGCTTAACCCTTTCGACCACACTTCTATTCAATCAACTTGGTAAAGTTCCAGGTAAAATTTCTATTGGACTAGCCATTGAATGTATTTGAACACATTTTACACTATTGATCTACAGATGGCGGTACTGTAGAGGAGCTGTAGTGTGGTTACCCAAAGAAACCGCTGTGTAATCAGACTATGAACTTCTTAAAGCGTCGTTTCGTTTAAAACTACTTTAAGATAAATTTTGGTAATTTGGTAATTTTTTTAATTAACGTCGTACAAATTAACGCAACACAACGGTTTTTAGAAGGGGAATTATATTTTCTAGCGGGTGTGTAAATAGTAAGCGCACGTGCGACTTTATACTTGGTTTCGGACAGAACGTGATTGAAATTGGCTTAGTTATTGTTGCCACAGACTTTTCCCAACGAGGTATCTCGTCCATCAAGACCAAACCTATTTTGCTAATGATGATATCTTCGCCAAGATAATGACGATTTTTTATGATGACGAGATCTGTTAATCTGTTTACTTCTAACGACAAGATATCTCGTTCATCAAGATCTGGTCAGTTTTGCTACTATCGAGATATCTTGTCGAGATAAACACCAGGAGAGTTGAGTGAGTTACCACAGAACGTACTCAATATACATTACTGTAATGATGATGTCAATTTAAAATGTATCACATTATTTTCAAAACCTTGTACCTCGTAAATTCAGAATATTTAAATGATTTAAGGTAGTTTCTAATTCATTCTAAGGTTTAGAAAACTTGCGTTCTATCAGGAGGTTAAGAATTTCCTCATTTTCACTTTCATCGCACACACTTTCAAGCTTTTCTTCTAAACAATTCCATTGTTAAATCTTTCATGGTACCTTGAGAACATAATGTAATATTGTAATAAGTATCTATTAAGAAATTGGCCAGGAATACTACAGCCATTTTCATTTACGATTTCAAATTAATACAACAAAGAATAAGTGTTCATAGTCCTCATTATCGACTTTATTTTGTTTGACATCAGACACAAACTCCGCATGCTTTAAGACCTTTACCCAGTGATTAGATACGGAGTGGAATTTGAATTCACGACGAACAAACAGAGGTTTAATTACATTGCCGGTCTATGAGAACTAGACACAAATGAAGAAAATTGACGACTTATCCGGTAGATATTTTAATTAAGGTCGAACTGGAGCAAAACAATGGGCTGTTTGTGACGGTCTGGGATAAATCCCTAAGGGAAAGATCCATAATAACACCACGTATTTTTGAACCACGGTCACAAAACGAGGTCAGATCTGAGCCGGCGCCCCCCCCCCACACACACACTCTTCAAACTTACATACCATGCCAACATGAGTACATATGAGCCACGACAAATTTAAAGTGCACCAGCCCCCTTTGCACACGCATGTCTTTGTCTGGATTTTAACTCGCAACCCTCCGGTTGTTAATTTGTTACTCTTCCAATCGTGGTACCATGGTCCGACGATTTATTTGGAGTGACGTGTCATCCAGATAACGACTTATCAATGTTCTATTGTACTTTAAATTAGGAAAAAATATTTAAGTGAATTAACCCTCCTGGTGGTTGTTATGACGTACAAATAACCATGTCTTAATGGACTAGATATCTAGTCATTAGAAGAAACCCAACCAGATCTTGATGTCGTTGTCATTAAAAATTGGCAAGATCTGGATGGCGAGATATCTTGTCCAAACTATTTGATTGGTTACTACCGATATTGGAGTTACTATACTGTAGAGAGTTTCTATACTGATAAGGTGCATAAGTATTCTTTCATTTGCCATTTTGTTGTCTAGGATGTGTTTTAATTTTATCATCTTCTTAATTCATGATCCTTTCGATCCATGGATCCTATGGAGACACCGTGAAATTCGATCTAGCAGCTCTGGAATCCCGAAGTGGCGTTGCTTATATCTATTGATGCAGTCGATGAGTATCGGTTGCTCATATTTGATGTCTTATTTAAATTTAAAAAAAAAAGATATTTTCTAAATAATATTTATTCTGCAAATGTGATTTATTTTCTAAAACCAAATGGCTCTTGATGAGTGCTTTTTGAGCATTTTTAATGTTATTTGAGGTCAAAATATGCACATATTCGTTAGTCTTTCATTCTAATCACAAAAAAATTAAAACGAACACTAGACAAATAATTGGTAATTTGGTAATTTTAGTTAACGTCGTACTAGAGCAACACAACGGGCTATTGACGACGGTCCGGGATCAATCCCTTAAGGGAAAGATCCGAGGACAACACCTCGTAATTTTGAACCACGGTCAGATGACGAAGCAACACCTGAGCTGGCACCCCACTCTCCAAACTTCCACGCCAACCCAACGTGAGGACTTTCGGCCACGACAGATTTAAGGTGCACCAGCCGCCTCTACACCATACGTTTACAAACAACCATGCCCGGACCCGGATTCGAACCAGGAACCTTCCGATCTAGAGGCTAACACCTTAACCACTATACCGGTTGGTCGGCACACTAGACAAATAAGTAAAGTTAACAAAATCGAAAAATTAATGGTGGACATGTTTGGTTAAAGTTGGAGACATACTTTAGGCACCCTTATTTTGTGATGATATGCAAGTGGAAGCACAGTGTATCACTCAGTAAACCTCTGATCTCGTACATACAGAGACAAATTAATTGATTCAAACAATTAATTATTTTTTCCCTAAAATAAATGCCCTTGCTGAGTGCTTTATGAGCATTTGTACCTAATTTAAAATCAAAATATGCAGATTCATGAATCTTTTATTTTAATCGCAAAAGAACCTAAAAAGAACACTAAACGAATAATTAAAGGAGATATTAAAATCAAAATATATTACTGAACATTTCTGCTTAAAGTTGGAGACATACTTTTAGCCTATTTCCTGTCGATATGCAAGTGGACACATAATACACCACTCAGAAACGGCCCCGATGTCGCCATACATAGACAAATTAATTCAATTAAGGGGTGTTGCATTTTAGTTCATTTGTGGGCAGTCCCTCGTGGCATCTAAGTAGCCCTTCAGCATCTAGATATCCGAATTCGAGTATCCATCTTCGAAAGTGTCGCAACTCTCCTTCGGTGAGCAACATCCATTCAGCTCGTCATGATGACCAGACAGCGGACTGTTATTGGCTGATATGACTGTCACTCTTCGTGACGCTCCCCAGCCCACGCAACCAATAACAAAAATCGATGCTTTTTATAGTCCTCCCAATCGAACTACAAAGAAAAATAAATTGTGTCCAGTGAAGAAGCGTCATTTTTGTTTCGTATATAAACTAGCAGACCCACTCATCAAACGGTGCCAGAGTTTCTTAATTGTTAATATCCATTGATGACAAAGTTCTTTATTCATATCTGACACCTTATTTTATACTTTTATAATTGAATATACACGTCAATGTTCATATATCGGAACACCAAATTAATCAATAATACAATGCATTTGTACTAGTGTTAATTATTATTGCGAATACAATGCATGGCAAAAAGCGCATATCAGTCATTTACCACGGTTAGATTCTGAACGTCTACTTCAATATTAGCTGTGCATTCAATCCCTTATTTAAAGGTACAATAAATTTTCATACGAAATCTATTTTCCCTCGTATTTTCTTATCAGTGCCAATTTTTATCATTTATATCTGATTAATTTCTACAGTGAAGAAGTCTTCAGCTTAGTTTTAGCAATATAATTAGCTTCCGAGCGTTCAATTGCATCCCATTTGCCTGGTCATAAGGGATTCAGTATCTTTTGACGTCTAACTCAATCCTCACAAACGTTCACAGCCTCATTTCTTTCCTGATTCTTATATTGAAGATATATCATTGCCTTTTGTAATCCGACAACCAACGGATTTCAGTAGAGCTGTGAGATCTTCCGAGTAGTTTTAGCAATATTTTGCAGCTCCGTTGCTCAATCATGAGTATTTAAGAATCGTGGCAAATCTGGCGAAGGAATCCGTATAGGTTTGATTTTATATTGTTTACATCAATTTTATCCGTACCAGTATTCAAATAATGTCCATATCTGTACCCATGTAGGTCAGTAAAACATGTACATTTTTCTAAAACAATTCAAAAATTAGATAATGCAACTAAGCAATTCAATACAAAAAATTTACTATTCCCCTCTCTTGTTTTGTAGTAGGTTTTGCTAAACTATTTTCAAATACTTGAATCTGAGTTGAACAACCTTTTTTTTATTTCGATAACTTTACTCATAAATTATCACATAATTATTATTTCAATCTTAATGAACACCACGGCCTTTAATCTAATATGAAAATTAATGTAACCTATGTAATTACATCTAAAATCGTGTTAATATTAGGAGATAATTAACTACAGATGATAATTGTTCAAAATTAATAACGTATAATAATTTAGACATGAACAAAGCAACACATCACGAATAATTGCAATGGTTCTAATTTTTTCAACTATTGCGTAACACATCTTCTGATGCACATATTTTGTAATTTCGCCATTTTTAGTACATTTCATGATTGAATGTGACATTCGTTTGTGAAGGGAAATAGTTAAAAGTACGAATATAGTTTATTGCATAATACGCAAATATTCACGAAAAATTAAAATTCGTATTTTTGTCGTTAGATTTTGTCTTGGCAATCAAACCTCCGGGTATTACAAATATAGGAAAAGTTTTTTTTTTTTTTCTACTCTACATATACGAGGTATTTCTTATCATGAATCACTTACAACTTAAGAATGTTTTCCTTAAATTTTCTATTACGAGCAAAACTCGTCAGAAGATGCAATAATTCGACATTCAATTTTTAGCCATTTTGTAAAAATTATGAGCTGCTCTTTGCAACTATATAGATAAACTAAATATTGTTTAATCTAATTTGCATTATACAGTTAAATCTGTCAAAAAGGCTTCCATTAACGAGTTGTATATCACATCATTAACGTGAGGTTTTTAATACAATCAAATAAAAAAAAAGTTGAAATTGAAAATAAATTGTTCCATCAAATATAGCACTTATTTTACCTTCCAAGTGTTTCGATGAGATACCACATCCAAGATATGATCAATTTTGCTTAGAACTAAATATATGGTCCGGACCAAACTTCCCTATTACTCCAAAAGGGACGATACAAGTAGAAAACACAAATTGTCTCTTGACCAAAACTGATGAAAGTTTGGAACAGGTTTTTTTTCATCAGAGGCTGGCTATTACAGGGCAGTTTCGAAACTAAGATAAAGAGGGTTAGCAAAGAACTATGCTTACGTATGGATCATACAAATAAATCAGCTATTCCAAGTTTTTTGAATCTGTTAACAACGCAAGATTTATTGAATGATTATAAGCTAATACGATTTTAGTAAGCATGAAATAGACAAAAATCAGCTGATATTTTCCTTTCAAATTCCCAGTACATCGAAAAAAACTATTCAAAGACTAGTCTTTTCATTATGTAGTAAAATGTTTTGAGGTTGGACAACAAACATCCCATCTCCGGTCCTTGGTAAGGATACGCTTTTTTAGTGTGTTACAGGATAATGAAAATATAAAACCTTAATAATGTCAGAATGCGGATTTTTATGAATAGGAAACCAAAATTATTTGTTAGGTGAATCAAAGTTGAGTTCTAGTTTGTGTTTTCATACATGCCACACACACACACACACACACACACACACACACACACACACACACACACACACAGACTCCCCTTGAAAGCGTAGTTGTCGACAAGTATGCTTATGGTAAAATTTAATTGGATTTTTTGTGCAGGTGCGTTAATGTCTCTTTCCAATTGGGCGCTTCAACTATATTTTTATTCCTTTTACTCAAAATATGAGATTTTGTGCATCAAAGCTTTTATTCATATGTTACGATTTCAAATTTTATGAGTAGTAGTAAAACTTATGGAACAATTTAGGTATATAATAAAACGTAATTCGGTGAAAACAAGGACAAAACATTTTAACGAAGCACTAATAGCACGCTAAGTGAAGTGCAAGTAAGTAGCTGTGCAGAATATTAGTAATTTTCATATAAAAATAACAGTTTCGCAACTGGTTATACATATTATTTATTTAACATTATAAACGCCTAAAAGAAAGTTAAATCACTCAGCAGTAAAGGGCATTACAGAATTGCCTCATGTTTAATCTTAATTCGACGTTTTTCCTTGTTAAATGCTCATTGAAAGAATGTCCTTGTTTTCTATTTACATTGAATCATGTTGAATTTCTAGGGTGTTCGTATAATTTCTATTTCTTTATGTATGTGGAATTATAGACGCATATTATCTTATATGTAAATCTTTAAATTGTTATATTTAAATGAAAACACACAACATATTTGGCATCATCGATAAAAATGACACAATTAAATATTTCGATTAGTTTAAAATAAAGAAACTGTACCATTCAAATAAACCCTAATTTGATTAAACCATTTCAAACAAGTAAGGAAATATATTACAAATATTTAATAACGATATGATGAAATTCTACTAGTTTCAAATTAAGAATTAAAATGTGCAAGACGATTTTGAACCTTTTCGTTCTCCAGTAAAATTTTTGTTTTCCCACTGTGTCAATTTTCTCGAGAAAACGTTCTATGTGTTTATTTAAATTTCAATCACTCAACATAACATGTTTGCGTTAAGGATTTTTAATCAAGATACAAAGTTATTATTTAAAATATATCTTGGGTAAACAGCATAAACAATGTGAACTTATCTATAACAAATAGCAGCTCTTGACAGAAGGTATAATAGTCAGACTCGTATGATGATGTTTTAGTCAGTCTGAGGGATATCTTAGACAGTGTCAGAAAATCGAAATATAGAACTTGCTGTTTGCATAAAAATTATACAGAAAACAAATCAACCACTTATAATTTGTGTTATAAATCTGGATAACAGAATTTCAACCTTTTTCATTTCATGGCACACATAACATTATTAAAATTACAGAAACATTACTAAAATTGTATCCTTACCAACAAAAAAAAATATTTTTGATTGGAATTTAATATAATTTTGAATTAGGAAGGGATGTATTGCTTGTTGAGATGCAAGAAGTATTCGGCTTATTAAATAAATAACTTACTTTATAGACTAAGATACTCGAATTCTTGTTTTCATGGGATGTAAAACACTTTCGTCAATCGTATATAATTTTATTTGGTAATTACCTACACGTTAATAAATAACTTACTTCATATACTAAGATGCTCGAATTCTTGTTTTCATGGGTGTAAAACACTTTAGTCAATCGTATATAATTTTATTTGGTAATTACCTACACGTTTTTGTTCTAAATTAGCATTAAAATTTTTTTTGAAACTATGTATTTGTGAAAGGAATACACAAAATCATTTTTCTAGGATTACTTTAAATTACTTGTGAACGCAAGTTTAAAATCAAGCCGTTGAAATGAAATAAATCTGACACAATTTAAAACTTTAACAATCTTTAAGGCCTACCAGAGCCGTTATTACGCCACACAGATTGAAAATTAATAGCAACATAGGATGCAACAACACAGGTTGAAAATATCTGATGCAGATCAACACCCTAAGTATATCTCATACAAGCATAAAATGGCAGAAACAATCTTCTCAGAATATCCATTACCGAAACCTAAAAATAGTTTGTCTCTCCAACAAGGGAATCCAACCAATCAAACCCAGAACACCCGATATACTATCTGCCACCCAGAAGCTCCAGATATTAGATACGTCGACTCAAATATTTCGACGTAGTATCTTTTATTGAATTATCCGCAGACCTAGCGTGGCCATTAGGAACCTATCTATCAAGGGCACGACGATGCCATCTCTATCACGCGCAGGAGAAGGATTGGCAATCAGATGGAGACAAGAATAGCTGCCCTCTCCTCTCGTGATCATGTTTAGTATTCCTGGAGCTCCCTCTTCAGAGAATTCCACGGAATCCAATATCCGAGCGCAAATTTCAATATGAGGAGAAACAAAGGCTTTTGTTGCTGCTATTGGAAATGATGTATTGCCTGTTGGGCGGCGCGAAGTATGAGGCTTATTAAATAACTTCTTTTATCGCCAGAGATTTCGGAGCGAGTTCTTGTTTTCGTGGGCTGTAAACTTCTGTGGAGAGATACGGTCTTTATTGGGAGTGCTGCGATAAAACAGTTTTCGGGTTTTCCAATGCGGGCGAGATTGAATAATGCGTTTTCGAAAGAATAAGGGATGGGGGAAAGTAAAATGCTTTGGAAATAATGAGTGAAGATTTACCGAAGGGGAGATTGCCATCTTCTGCGAGTTATGAATGAATCTCGACGCTGTGTTTTATGTTTAGTAAAGCGTCTCTTATATGTCTGTGGCCACGGAGATGGTGGAATCGTGGGTGGATTACCAAGTTGTGGGTTAGAAACTCGATCCAACCAAAGACCTTCGTCTAAGTAGGGGCTGGCATTTTAAATCCGTCGTGGGATCAAATGTCCTCTTGCTGGCGTAGTGTGTAAATTTGTAGAATGGAATAAAATGAAATATAAGTAGACCGAACATTGCGATTGAGAGGAGTTTCAAAAAGCTTGCACGACATGACGACTAGTAGTCACGTGACTGTTCTGTGTCTCGTCGATTGATGAAATTGAAAATTGCTTCGTCGGATATAGAAGAAAAATTATAAATTCTATCAATAAATATTTCTTTTACAAGTTTAGATTAAAAATTAAATTTATTGGAACGATTCCGAATTAAAATTCTCCCTTACTACGTCAGTGCTTGTACTAACATTTAACACTCAATGTAGAAAGATAGAATTAAAAAAAAATTCGGGATAAAGTACGTAGTAGCGCATTATACGTATAGACTGGAACTGCCCAGTAAAAAGCCTGAGGTGACCGATTTGACATCTGATTGCCTCATTTGGTGAAAATCAATTTATAACAAGGTAAATATGTGAATCAGCATTTCTATACAGTAACTTGGTGATTTCTCCACAAAAATAATAAATCACCAAAGTTTTCTGAGTCGTGGTAATAATCAGAGGATGAATCAATGGATGGGTGTCTTCTCCCGTCACATGGAACAATCAGTTAATGAATATTTCTTTCCGCCAGGTCGATTAAAGTAGTACAAAGGTACTGTTACTATTAGTAGTTTTTACTATTAGTAGTTTTGGTCGCATGATTCTGGAAACACAAAAAAGTTACCATTGCTCCCTCTACTTTTATACAGGGTGGTCCCGAATTCATGGTACAAACTTTAATGGTAGGTACAGGACATTGTAACAATGATTTATTGTATAGGAATGTATAGTCGCAAGTGAAGCGGTGAGGCGTAAACAGGGGAAATAAAAGGAAAGAGAAATGGAGTGATCGGTTGGTTTCAACAACGTTTCAGTATTAATGTGTGGGCTGGTATTGTGAACGACTTTTTGATTGGCCCATACTTACTACCCACGCGGCTCACTGGCGGAAGCTATCTTATTTTTCTGAAAGAAGTGTTACCACAACTGCTGCATGATGTTCCGATCGCCATTCGTAACCGCATGTGGTTTCAGCACGATGGGGCGCCAGCACACTTCAGCATTGATGTACAGAATTACCTGAATGCCACGTTTGGTACTCGATGGATTGGGCGTGGTGGACCAGTCCCTTGGCCACCCCTATCTCCCGATTTATCGAGCCTCGATTACTTTTTATGGGGACATCTAAAGCATCTTGTTTATGAGACTCCAGTTGACTCAGATGAGGATCTCGTCGCTCGCTTATCTGTAGCTGCTGCAGGTGTGCCTGAAATACCAGGCATCTTTGAACGTGTACGCCAATCGCTCCACCGACGCTGTCAAGCATGTATCGATACTGGTGGACGCAATTTTGAACAATTACTGTAAACATGACACTTGTCAACAACGCTTTCAATAAAATCTTTGTTTTTCCTTTCGGCCGTTATTTCCCCTGTTTTCGCCTCACCGCGTCACTTGCGACTATACATTCCTATACAATAAATCATTGTTACAATGTCCTGTACCTACCATTAAAGTTTGTACCATGAATTCGGGACCACCCTGTATTTTATCTATGAGTGGGATGCCAGCTCAGGTGTTGACCTCGTCATCTGACTGTGGATCAAATTTACCAGTTACTGTCCTCGAATCTTTCTCATTCGGGATTTATCCCGGCCCGTTGCGAATAGTCCGTGTATTGCTCCACTGTAATGTAAATTCAACTACCTACCAACCTATTATGAATCTCTATTGGTATAGATATCAACCACCCAGTATAGAGGTCTGCCAACTGGTAGATCCCGGTTTCGAAATCTGGTTTGTAAGCGCATGAAGGTGGGTATTGTCCTTGTTATGAGAAGTGGGGACTTTTCTAGTGAGTGCTCCTAGTGCCGAAGGTCGAAGAAACTCAAGATCGGGCGTTGAATGTACTAAGATAAATTTTTAGTAATGTTTGTCAGAGTAAGCGTAATTAAGTTATGAAGGTATTGTCAAATATAATGTGAATGCAATTTATGAATTTCTCTGCATATTATACATTTGATGAGGGTATATTATATCCTTTAGAACAACGCATAAACTATTATAATACAAAAATATCAGTGTTACGTGTTTGGTATATGACACTAAATTTTTATAATAACTGTTTTTCTGAATTCAACGATTTCCATTCATTAATAGCAAAAGCGGTAAGGCAGTTTAACTAACGCTTTTAAGAATGATGAAAACTGAAAAGAGAATTTAAGTAAGGAATGTACTTTAATTATTTACAGTGAATAATACAAGTTTTCAACCCTCAGAGAGCAAAAAAGTGTAACTTTTTTCCCCCGCAATACACATAATGAGTAAATAACTACATCTATTAGTTGAAATTATTATAGAAAAAATTATACTTGTGTCAAAAAAAATTAAAACTGGATAACAGTCATGCAGGGAAGACTACATATTGCAAAACAGATTTGTGTGTAAACCCCATCAAAGGGTTAAGCAAAATATTTAAAAGCATAACTTTTCTTTGATCTAAGATGAATTTAACGCGTTAATAACGTATTAAGTAACGTAGTACCACAAATACGAGTCATAATTTCATGAAAATAAAACTGACATAAATAGTTCTACAAGCCGGTCGATTAGCAAAGCATAAATAAAATGCTTTATTGCAGGAAAGTGGCTGAAAACTAAAGGTCACTGGTTACATCTATACGCCCATAGCAAAATAACAACCAGCACAAACATTGACATTATATGTGATACACACAGAAGGCATGATCGAATAAAGGAATCAGCATTAGTAGTTTCAAAGTAGTTTTGACGAGATATCTCGTCCATCAAGATGCGACCAATGTTGCTAATGACAAGATATTTCGTCCATCAAGATGCGACCAATGTTGCTAATGACAAGATGTCTCGTCCATCAAGATGCGACCAATGTTGCTAATGACAAGATATCTCGTCCATCAAGATGCGACCAGTGTTGCTAATGAGAAGATATCTCGTCCATCAAGATGCGACCAATGTTGCTAATGACAAGATATCTCGTCCATCAAGATGCGACCAATGTTGCTAATGACAAGATATCTCATCAAATTCTTGTCAATTTGTTTATGATGCCTAGATAGAGATCTGGTCAGTTTTCAATTGACGATATACCTCTTCGAGACAACCACCAGGAAGTTGAATCAATGGTTTAAGTTTTTTTCTGTACTAAATATACATAAAAGGAATTCCTAATATGTCTTTTTTCATGTAAGAGCATCATCGGAATGCACTAATAGGTGTACCAGACTCAAATACACTCCGGTAGCAATCGAGTGGTAGCCACTTAAATCAACATGGTAGCAGTCGAGTTATAGAAACGATACATAAATGTTTCGTTGATAATTGGTTGGTTTTAGGGGTTTTATGGCGCAAGAGCCATATTTGGCCATGCTACGCCAGACACAAGACATGCAATTTTAAGTAATAGATATACATACAGTGATGTTTACTGACACAGAAGATATTAATACACTAATGGAGGAATGTATTTGGCAAGCATAGAACCTGCGCAGCCTTCAACTCTAAGATTGCTAGCGCAGTGGATATATCCACCGAGCCACGATGGCCTCAAACTGCTTTGTTGATGTTAAACATAAAGGTCTATGTCCATTTGATTGCAATCATTTGACTTCCGTCCTTGAAAACAACAATTCGTAACCCTTCAAGTGTTTCTACGAAATATTTTATCAAAGATCTAGCCAATTTTGCTGCGAATGAGATGTCTTCTCGAAACAAAACTACCCTGTTATTCCTCGGGGAATGAATATCAAAGTAGGAAATACTAATTGTCACTTCCCCGGAACTGGTGACAATTTAGAACTGGCTTTTGAGCTAGATTTTAGACATTACAGGACATTTCAACGCGAAGATCAACCATCCGGAGGGTTAATGTCTCTTGTTGAATTTTAAATATGATTTTAAGTGGGAAATAAAAAATTGGAGACATTGTATAAACACGTCTTATACCCTTTGTTCTAGCAATCTCATTTGTCTTTTGTGTTCAGTTATAGATCCATGATGCTCCCTATTTTTCAAAAACAGGCTTCTATTAGATTTTGACGAAAAGAAGGCGAAAAACAATACAAAATTCTATAATACTGAAGTTTGGGGAAAGCCCAACTGCACAATAACAAGAGTAAGTACACGAATATTAGTACTTCCAACTTTCTCATGCGACCAATATTATTCAAGATTCGGTGGATGATATTTCGCTGTCTTATTCACGAATGGAGTTCTCGTAACTCATTTGATTATTTTGAATAAACACCTCTGTTTTCAAAGTTAAATAAGTTCAGAATTTCAAGAAAATTCAGAAAAGCTTTACGAAAAATATGGTTGGAAATGTAAATAAACTAAATATTAGTAATATAAACTCATGTTTGATTTATGTACTAAATTTTTGTCTTTTTCATCTAATTTGAAAATGAATTTAGCAATGTTCGTATTTACATTTTTACATTTTAAATGTGCGTTCTTTTAACAGGCATTAAATAAATATGAGCCAAATGCAAAAGTAACTATTCGTTCTGAGATACAAGAAAGTAGGTAAACTTTTACGGAAATAAACTTTTGTAGACTTATTTAGACATAATAAGTAGTAAACCGGTAGTACCCCTAATGCCTATAAAATTAAAATATCTGGATAGAAAAAATTATATACTTACAAAATGTTTTGAAAATTTAACGTATCATGTTTTCAAGTTCATTAGTTTAACTTATATCGAAACATTCCATCACATTAAAGCCTCTTTACCTTATTGTACTTAATCAAAATAAAACGAATTTCTTATGAATTTATAAATGACGGTGATAATTACAAAGGGAATTTTTGTTTTCAGCTAAAAATTCTATCAATAAACATAAAAATCATTGTTAAACTGCTTCAAAAATATTGCATGGGAAGATAATTTCATGCAATATTGAAAGTGTAAAAGAAATAAATCACTTCAAATATTTCTCATATTCTAATTAATATTTTCGTATAGCAATTTTTGTTCTTATTTGTACTCCAAGAAAAAAAAAATTCGATTCCATCCCAGGATTCTTGAAACAACTGTGAACGGTACATCATGTTTTTACTGCCACAAGACTGATTTCAACAAAACTAAGGTTAACATCCCTGAAACATTTTTCAGGGATGTTAACCTTAGCTAAGTTGAGTTTAATTGGAATCTATCACAGATATCTTATTATTATATATTCTTTAATCCTTAACTACAATCCTCAGACAAGCAAGAACTGGGCACAGGAAGGCCTAATTTAGTCGCAGTACAAGATGATTCGATAAATACGGCGCTGAATAGAATAATTGTTTACTTTTTGAAATAAAAATAATTTCTTCTGTCCAAAATAACTCACGCAAATATTCACAGCATATCCATGCCAGCTGAATCCATCAGAGGAATCAGGAAGCAGTATTGTGATAGGATTATCTGTTTTAACTCATGTATCATGTTTTTACTGCCATAAGACTATGCATGTAAGAAAACAATTTTATAGGGATAGTAAGCTTCGTTGATTTGTTGAGTTTTATTGGAACATATTACGTATATCTAACCCACCTTCTTCATTCTTTACCTACATTATGCATTACTGGGATAAGCAAGTAATGAACATGTTCGTATAGTAATTTATAGTTTTATTTGAACTCGAAATAAAAAAATATCTACAGTCTACCTATGCTAGCTGAATACATTCGAAAATTCTTGAAACAGTGCTTGAATTATTTGAAGGATGCATCATGTTTTTACTGTGACTTAACTGGTTGTAACGAAATAAATTTACAGGGATGTTAAACTTTGCTGAGAAGTTGAGTTTAATTGCTATATAGCATACCTCTCTTAACCTAGTTCTTTATTCTTTACCTACAATCTGCAGATGCAAGTACTGGGGACAGGAAAGCCTGATTTAAACGCAATACAAAAGTTTTTTAAAATACAACGTTGAATAAAATACCTTTACTTTTCGAAATGAAAGTCAATTTCTTTTCAAACTAACCCATAACCTAAGTTATACGGATGCCAGCTGAATCAATTCGAGAATTCTTGAAACAGTGTTTCAATATAATTAATTGTTTGAACGCTGCATCATGTTTTTACTGCCACAGGACTATACATGAAAGACAAAAATTTTATAGGGATGGTAAATTTCGTTGATTTATATATATATATATATATATATATATATATACACGTATTCCTATGCCAGCTGAGTCCATTCGAAGATTCTTGAAACAATTTTACAGGGATGTTAAACTTTGCTGATAAGTTTAGTTTAGTTGCAATCTATCCTACCTTTCTAAACCATGTTCTTCATTCTTTACCTGCAATCTGCAGTAGTGCTGGGCACAGTAAAACTTAACTTGCACTCAGCACAAAAGTTTTCGATAAATACAGCGCTGAATAGAATAACTTTACTTTAAGAGATTCTTTTATGTTCAAAGTAACCCATAACCTATAATAAACTGATGCCAGCTGATTCCCGTTCGTGGATTCTTGAAACAGTGTTTCAATAGAATTAATTGTTTGAATGATGTATCATATTTTTACTGCCATAAGACTATACTTGTAACAAAGTAATTTTACAGTGATGTTAAACATCGCTGATAAGTTGATTGGAAGGTAATGGGAATCTCTCTCTGGAAAACATATAGATCTCTCTTAACCATTTTCTTTATCCTTTACCTAACTTAATGAACTACAAATTGTTCGATAAATACAGTGTTGAATAAATAATTGTTTACTTTCGAAATAAAAGTCAATTTCTGAACAAAAGTAACCCATACCGTAAGAAATATTTTATGTAATGTTAACTTGAATTTATTTGCTGGTTAGCTTTACAAATAAGACTATTTAAGAGCACAACAAAAATAAGTATTTTCGTATTTTCTGTTATTTTATAACTTGGATAGACTCGTTCTCAGTAAAAAAATATGCGTTTCAATTTCTCGGATTTTTTTTTTATTAGAAAACTAAACGTTTTGCTTTAAAAGCCTATATGGTTAAAGTACATTCCTCCTTATCTCTTCCAATAACTTTGCACCCCTTAAAAAAGAAGTTTAAACTACGCTGTTACTATGGTTCCTTTTAAGAAAAGGAAATCAGTAAAATAGGAAAGTTTGATTTTACTGAAGTTTTTATCGTATAAATAAATAAAAGCCTTTGTGAAAACATAAACATAGTAAAATAAATTATTTTAAAACATAAAAACATAGTAAAATAAATTATTTTAAAACATATAAAAACATAATAAAATAAAGCCTTTAAAAACATCAATGATGTTTTTGCGTCGAAAGGCTTTATGCGATATTCCAGTTAATAAAATATCTACTATTCAAAAGCATAATTTTTAAAGAATTTTATAAATTGCATTGATATTTCATTTGACAATGTTTTCGTAACTCAATTAAAGGCTCTGAAAATTTTTCAATTATACAAATAGATGAATATTGAAATTTGTTTAAGTGTCAGCCTTAGACATTATCTACTTATTTTCTTGTTTTGTCATTTATTACATCAGAATCATCATCCACGGCAGATTTAAATGACCTTTTAAATGAAAACAACTTATTTTCATTACAACAGTAAAATATGTATCATGCATTCTCATAAGAATGTAAACTGCTTTGGTTTTCAATACAATGACATGTACATAATTCCTCCAAAAAGAAACTAAGTACATTAATTTCTAAACATTTTAGAATTTTTCTGTCAAGAACGCTATAAAAATTTATATTTATAACTATGGAAGGCTATAAATATTTCTATATATAATTATATGGAACTATATAATTATTCATAACATAAAAATATTATTATTATCTTTGTTTCTCGTGAATTTTTGGCTTTATTGCAAGCATATCTTTCCCAAGAACTGAAGTAACATTTAAAAAGACTTACTAGAAAAGGAAAATTGGGAGAACAGCCTCCTGAAATTTAAGTAAAAATGTAAATTTGTATCAAATTTCTGCTACTTTATCAGATTAAATAGTAATGTTCAATGTTATGGGATTGCAGACATCAAGTACTTCATTAAATATTATTTGAAAAACAACAATAAATCCCTTCCTTGACAATTTCCGTTATAGAAAGCTTTATATAAATTGTTCAGAATTAATAAAACTTTGAAAGTAATAAAATATGTATTTTCAAATAGCTTTGCATACTAGAACTTCTAATAAGCAATCAGAAAATTTCACTGAGTAACATTTATTTCAATTAAAGATATAACTTGTATACATATTAACACCACTTGGTGAAAAAATGTTTGTTGTTTATAATGTAATACAAACTCATAGAAAAATAATTTGCAAATTTCACTTTCTTTTCTTTAAAACTAAACGTTCTTTCTATCGATAAAGTTATTCTGAATTAAAATTATATCCATTAAAATTATTGGCATATTTTTGCTTCATCAACAAAAGAAAATGTACACGAAAATTAATTACATAAAAATACACGTTCATAAAATGTTTTTCGTCTTATTCAACTAGATTTAAACTATACATTCAGAAACCCATTTTTATCTATACCAAACATGAAATGCAAGTTTCACAATACGAAGTTACGATACATCCTGAAATATCCTGTTGCGTTTAAGAATTTAAGTTTTCACAATCCAGTTTTAAGTTTCTTTTCCAAGTCGAACCCTTGAATCAACTTCAACCACAGTTGCGAAAATTTAGAGTCAAAACTTTTACTAAAGAGAATGAAGCTGTATCAATACAAAATGTTTTACAGATTAGTAGATTACATAAAATATACCAGAAACTTTCACATGTAATGAAACACCTTTCCGTTTACTCTATATTTATAAACCCTTCCTTAGTTAGATAGAATATGCAACGGGTATTTTACAAAAGGAAAGTCTGAAATACCACGACTGTATAAAGAATGGTACGAGTTCTCAAAAATCATACTTATCTAAATTTCTTTTCGAGCATTTATACCATGAAAACAATTTTCTTCCGTAATTAAATAATTGCTTCAAATCAATCCTCCTTGCCAAGACGAAAATTAGCAAAACTGACCACCAGATCTTACTGGATGAGATATATCGTCATTAGACAAAAACTGACCAGATCTTGATCTCGCCATCAAAAAATGCGGCGATATCTTAATGACGAGATATTTCATCATTAACAAAACTGGTGAGATTTTGATGGACATTATATCTCGTCGAAATCACATGGAGTGTCAAAAACTCAAATTCGGAAGTCGAAGTTTTCTTGCAGATATTAGATTCACAGTTCCCCATCAACGTTCATATGTAGTCTGTTTCTTTTCTAGTATCCATATCATGCAAACAGTTTTCATCCCTAATTAAATTGCTTCAATTTAACCATCCTGGGGATTGGTCTCGACGAGGAATTTCGTCATTGGAAAAACTGATCACATCTTAGCGGACGAGATATCTCGTCATCAGAACAAAACTGATCATATCTCGATCTCATCATCATAAAAAAATTGGTACTATCCTTACGACGATATATCTCGTTCTTAGCAAAAGGTCAGATATTGATACACGATATATCTTGTCGATATCTCGTCGTTGGAGTGTTCAAAATCTTAAATTTGGTGTCCCGAGTATTTCCAAAGATGATGGATTCTCGGTGAACATCCATCTGGTAGACACTACAAACATCAACAACGACCGAAACATTAAAAAGACACTTTATACAACCCTTGGAGAATGGTAGAGAGGGGTACAAAGCCCATCTGAAGGTGAGCAGCACTCACCTGTAAACGAATCAGCGTGGGGGAGGACATCACCTTTTCCGAAGAGGAGACGGGGCCCGTCGTGGGGAGAGCATCTGTTCCAATTCCCGGAACAGTCCCCTCACGCCATTCTCAAAGCCCTCTGTGACGTCACTAGGGGACAACTTCCCTCGGCCCAGCGACACCACGAAGTCCTCATGCGGGGTGACAGCAGCAACAGCGAGAGCTCGGTGACAACTCTGTCCATTAACAAGATGCCGGGTCTGCCTCTCAGGCGGTCTCATACATGGCTTTCTGTGGAAGACTCTTGTGGGTTCCCGGGGGTCTAGGGGAAGGCAGAGAGCTGTTGCGCACGTGGTTTGTGCCTCCGACGTCATCGGGCGGGAAGGCGTATCTGGGATCCCGTTGCTAGGGGCGACGGTTTTCCCGGCGTGCACCGGGACGTTCAAAGATGGCTCTTTTCGATCAGACCGAGGAAGGCCGGACCCTGTGGTGAAGTGAGTGCAGGAGCACCAGAGGAAACGGCCCAGAAACGGTTGGGGATGAAAGAAACAGGTATTTTTCGGAGGTCTGATTGGTTTGGGGCGCGGGTGTCGTATCGACCTGTTACTTTCGGGTCGAGGGACGAGAGCCCGTGAAGTTGCTTTCACGAAAAATTGACCCTCCGCGTGATTTCGACGAGATATCTCGTCAAACAAGATGCTTTGTTTGTGACACGATATCTGTTCAATTTAAAACTGCCCTGTTGCTACAAGGTATAGGTAGGTAATTAGAGACACTGGATGGGCTATAGGCGACTGTACGGGATCATTCATGAAGGGAGAATTCCAAGGACAACGATTAGTAAGTTAGAACCACGATCCGATAATGATGTCAACAACTGAGCTAGCACCCCGCTCTCCAAACTTTCACACCAACCCAACCCATTATAATTGGAGTTGGTTGTTTTA
Source organism: Metellina segmentata (assembly GCA_947359465.1). Classification (NCBI taxonomy): domain Eukaryota; kingdom Metazoa; phylum Arthropoda; class Arachnida; order Araneae; family Tetragnathidae; genus Metellina; species Metellina segmentata. The sequence goes on along the minus strand of OX375875.1, from coordinate 84,866,931 downwards.
TTTTTGACATTATTGTCGCTTGTCCGATATTTACACGCTTATTACCCGCTTGTCCCATATCTGGGACAAGTGGTGCCAAACACAAGACAAACAACGTCAAGTAATGGACATATATACGTAAGGAAAGATTTTGTCCCTTCAAAAACGAGAACTACACTCAGGGTAAGTTACAGAAATTGAACATACGGAATTTTGAGGTCACTACAGATTCAACGTGCACCAGCCCCAAGTACGAGACGGCCCTAATTTTAAACTCTTAACACTCCTGTTGTTAATACGTTGCTCTTCCAACCGTTCAAGGGAATGTAGATTCAAGTAGACTAAATACAGTGTCCTTTGCCCAGAACTGGGGACAACTTGAAACTGGTTTTTTGCAACAGAGGCTGATGAATACAGCACTGTTTTTGACGCGAAGATAAATCATCAGGAGGGCTATTACCACTTTCATATTATTAACCATAGCGGATATAGATTCGATTCCTCCCTGAGATGTACTTCTCTCTTCGGTGTTAGTAAATCTTTCCTTGTGTGCGTATGTCCATTTATATGATATTTTTGGAGTAGCTTGACCAAAATATGGATCTTGATCTATAAAGCCAAAATCCAACCACAGCGGACTGACTGTTAGGAGGATGTGGAAATATCCGCATGGACATTGTAATTGGTAATTTCGCAATTTTTAATTAACGTCGTACTAGAACAACACAACGGGCTATTGACGACGATCCTGGATCCATCCCCTAAGGGAAAGATCCGAGGACAACACCACGTATTTTTGAACCACGGTCGGATGACGAGGCAACACCTGAGCTGGCATCCCACTCTCCAAACTTCCACACCAACCCATTATAATTGGAGTTGGTTGGTTTTTAAGGCGGAAGAGCCATATTTGGGACAAGCGGTGCCAAACACAAGACAAACAACGTCAAGTAATGGACATATACACGCCAGGAAAGATTTTGGCCCTTCAAAAAATAGAACTACACTCAGGGTAAAAGTTACAGAAAGTGGGCCTGCACCACCTACAACTCACAGTTTGCTAACGCAGTGGGTGAATCCACTAAGCAACCAGACAGAGGTAAGGAATGTATTTTTTAATTAACGTCACACTAGAACGGGCTATTGGTGATAGTCCGGGATGCGTATTTAGAAACCCTGGCGCTTCCAGCACAAACGGAAATACGTCATATACATAGATGCGCAGACGCGCCCGCGCAAGCAAACACAGCGAGTCGGCATACGACGCCACGCCGTTGACGAGTCATTTCACCGTGAACTGGTCTCATGTACTTTTTATTTAATTCTAACTATTAGAATCTTTTCTTGGTGAAAAATACAATCTACTTAACAATTGCAAAATGTCCATGCTCACATGATAAAGGAATTACCATTTTTTAGAGGTTTTGTGTTTACCTACACTATGCCGTGTCAACATTATTCAGGCAAATGATTTTTACATGCTTTCATGTAACTTTCATTTAATTCTTTGTAATAAACTCCTTCCAAGTTATACAAAAGAAAGAACACAATAAAAGAAAGTTATTAAGGCCAAAATATTTTGGAAAAAAACAAAAAATAAAAGTTCTGGGCCTCATAAGTGTATGTTCACCTTCATCGATGCATTTGCACTGAGTACTTGTTCCATGTACTTTTTAATTAATTCTAACTTCTTAAAATGTTTTCTGGTTGAAAAAGTGAAAGCATTTATGATTTCCAACCTGTCAATGCAAAGGGAATCAAGAAATTATCACTTTTTAGACTTTTGTGTTTGATTCTAATATGGCTCTGTTACCACTGTCAAGGCAGGTGATTTTGACATGTTTCCATGAAACTTTCATTTAATTCTATATAATAATCTCTTTCCAAGACAAAGAATACAATAAAACCAAGTTATTCATGCAAAAATTGTGTGAAAAACAATAAATAAAAATTCTAGGTGTGATAGTGTTTGTGCATCTTTGTCGAAGCATTTCCCTGTGAACTTGTTTTCATGCACTTTTTAAGTAATTCAAAGTTTTAAATGTTTTTCTTGGTCAAAAACACAAACTATTGGATAATTGCAACGTATAAATATTAAAGGAAGGAGGAAAGTAGTCGTTTTTAGAGGTTTTGAGTGCATTTTAAATTGGATGTATTAACATTATGAAGGCACCTGCTTTTGACATGTTTCCTTGAAACTTTATACTAATTCTATGTAATAAACTATTTACAAAATATACAAAAGAAAGAACAGAATAAAATCAACTTATTGATGCAAAAATATTTTGGAAAAAGCAATTAATAAAAATTCTAGGTCTGGATGTGTGTGTTCAGCTTTGTCGATGCATTTCACTGTGAACTTGTTTCATGTACTTCTTACATAATTCAAACTTTTTAACCGTTTTGTTTGTGAAAAACAGAAAGCATTTATCATTTGCAACTTGTCCAAGCAAAAGAAATTAAGAAATTGGCACTTTTTGAATGTTTTGTGTGTCTTTCTAACATGCTGTGTTAACATCATGAAGACAGCTCATATTGATATGTTTCCATGAACCTTTGTGTTAATTCTAATTAATAAACTATTTCCAAGGTATATAAAATAAAGTACACAATAAAAGAGACTTACTGATGCAAAAATATTATGGATAAAAACATTTATAAAAATTTGGGGTATGAATGTGTCTGTTCAACTTTCTCGAAACAGTTCACTGTGTAGTTTTTTCATGCAACTTATGGTTATTTACTACAATTAAACTTATTTCTTGGTACATAATTCAAAGTAAACACAGATACGAATTTATAATGCAAAAATAAACATGAATGAACCTTTTTTTTTTAAATTGGCTCTGAAAGTACCAGGCTACAGTGACCCAGCTCACCGTGACAATTTGACACTCATCTTTTAGTGAAATTCAACTGTTAATGTTTTTTCTTTGTAAAAAAGTGAAACCATAAAGAAATGCAAACTTTATCATCTCAAAAGTAAAAGGAAGTTTGCATTTTTAAAGCAATTCTGGTGTGAAAATGTATATGCAGCTTTGTCAAAGGGTTTCACCATGGACTTTTCCTACTCTTTTAGTAAATTTGAACTATTAATGGGTTTCCTAGGTGAAAAAGTGAAAGTAATAATTAATTAGAACTTCTTAATGTCAAAATTTAAAAGAAGTAAGGATTTTTTTAGAAGTTGTGTGTGAAAATGTGTGCAGCTTTGTCGAATGATTTGACCGTGGACTTTTCACATTCATCTTTTAGTAAATTAGAACTATTAATGTTGTTCTTGGTGAAAAGTGAAAGCAATAAATAATAATGACTTTTTACTGCCAAAAGTAAAAAGAAATAAGTGATTTTAAACATTTTGGCTCTGAAGGTACTTTGTTGACAGAGCTTACCGTGAACTTTTTCACACTCATCTTTAAGTTAATTCTAACTGAAAATGTTTTTTGTGTGTGTGTGAAAAAGAGAAAGGAATAATTTATTCATACTTTTTAATGCCCAAGTAACCAAGAAGTAAGCTTTATGAAAAAAGTTGTGTGTGAAAATGTGTTAAGGGTTTACAGTGTAATCCAACTTCTCTCTTCAAATTTCAGATACACGTGTTGGTTTTATATGGAGTTATGCTACACACACAGTTGTTCATTATGGATTTATTTAATACATTTTTCATTTGCAAAAAGAAATGTAAACCCAACAATTATTAATTTTTAGATAAAACGGCCACTACACAAGTCTCAATACGAGCGAGGATCGTGTTTCGGCTAGCTGCGCAGACGCATCCGCGCAGCTACGTATATGACGTATTTCCGTTTTGTGCTGGAAGCGCCAGGGTTTCTAAATACGCAGTCGTCGGAAATTAGAAACCTGGTTAGGTTGTGACTTCAAAACTTGTTTCAGCTCAAGACCACCGTGTACGTGGGGTCTGTGGCACGTTGAATCCGTAGTGGTCTCAAATGTCCTTACGTTCGCATAATAAGGTAGCTCGGGGAGTATAGTAATTATATATTGCTAATATGATGACATTGTGTATGAGAGGAAATTGAAGTGTAAAAAAAAAACAGACGAAAAACGAAGATTGTACCGCTAATCAAATGCTCTTACATGATGTATATTAAGGTTCGCTTAAAATTCAGTTTATCGCTATTTTAGCACAAAGTTTGGCGTTTTATTTAATTACCAATGACTAATCAGTAGACCAGTCACATAATCAAATCGGAATTCACTCCTTAAGGGGGGGGGACACAAAAATCCTCAATTTTTCGAATTATTTTTTTAAAATTATTTTAAGAAATTATCTGTATTTTTCTGCTTAAAAAGACGTCTAAATCATGTTTCTATCTTAATTATAACTAGAGGTATAATTATTTTTGTGATTCGTTGTTTTGAAAATCTAACAGTTTTGACAGTTGTTGTCATGGCAACAACATCTGCGAAAAACGTTATTTAAGTCTAAAGAGACCTTTAAACTATATAGAAAAAAGGTAGAACTTACAAAACTCAAATTAAACCAAAGATTTAAGAGGAAATAAGGAGTTAGATAATGATCTGGATGCTTTTAAAAGGTATTTAAGCATTTTATTAAGTGTAAATCGGTCTTTAGAATTTTAAATGCGTTTTTCTCCATGATACATTTTTTCAAGAGATTTCCTATATACAAATTGTTATAAGTCAAAAACCGATAAAGTTTAAGGGTTGAAATTTTAAATATATCTTTTTCAAACATTATACTTTGATTATGATTCAACAAATTTAAAACAAATATTTACTTTTAAAATTATGACTTTTAAAAAAAAAAGTACCTTAAAATTAAAAAAAAATTTTATACAAATATTTTTTATTTTTATTAAGTTAATATTTTTAAAATTACTGAATCAAAATTAAAGTTTATAAATTTGTGAATAATTTACTGCAAGAATTTTGAAAATTGATCAAGAATATTTTGAGTTTTAGCAATTTAAAATAACCCTTCTTTTTTATTTTATTTTAATTTAAAATTTTTAAAAAACTTTTGGAAAATTTTTCTGTTGTGATTTTGCTTATTAGTTAGAAGGGTAATCAGTACAAAAAACTTCAAAATTCTAAAGAAATTAATAAAAAAAATAAATTTCAATGTGTCCCGGACCCCTTTAAAATTTTTATTGGCAAAGTACTAAAATTGTACTGGATAAATAATTCAAGTTGTGTTACTTTCAGGAAGTCCGTGAAACAATCCGATAAGACCCTTCATTCTAAATCGAACAAACCAAAGAGAGATTTTTTTATATGCTCCTGCAAAAGAGCAGCCAATGGGCAGCCGCTGTTACTCTCAAAAGAGGCAATCACCAATACAAATATGCTTACACAAACTGGGATTCGAACTCGGGACCTAAGCGTGGTAGATAAAATATATGACTAGCATGCTAGTTAAGAGAATTTAAAAAAAAATTTAAATCATCTTGATCTACAGACAGTGGGTATAACAAATGTTGGCATACTATATAATTAAGGAAAAGAGAGGAATGATTATATATAGTTGTAAAACAGTAGTAGTGGCTTGTCTACTTGAAAGTGCAGATTGTTTGTTCCGAGCGTTTAGGATAAAACATCGCTATTTTGCATTGTTTTCCCAAAGATAAGCGCTTGAATTTTCATATCTCCTTCTCTAAATTTTATAGAATGGCAATAGTACAAAATATTTTTTAATTAAACGGTTTCTCATGAGTCTACTAACCTAGACGAACATTGCGAACACCAACGTTTCTTTCTTGGAGCAGCCATGTTTAAATAAGAGGACGCGCAATATCTCCTACCGAAATGGGAGAGTTTGCGCATCTGCTGATGACGCATTGTACCCATTCGTTTTCATGCTAGGAGAGATTACGTAGCTTATTGGAAATTTTGCATAAATTGCAAATTATACGTAAAACAAGAATGAATTAACATTAAAACAATTTTTAAAAAAAACATAATTTTTGAAATAATTTTGTTAATAAATTAATTTGCTGAAAAATAATTTTGTAAAAAATAATAAAGCTGTTATTAACCTTTATTGTGCGGCAGATTAACTTTTGTTACCACTAAAATATCGCTTACCCCGGCGGCATGGTGGATGGTATCTCCCTTTAAGTGCAATTATTATTGTTAACAATTTAATTGTAGTTTTTATTAAGAACAATCTCTCCTACACATGTGCGCAATCTGTCCGACTCTATAAGGACAGATTCCGCAAAATAGCTTTCTTGGTTTTATTACAAATGTTGTATTAGATTAAAGCATAACAACAAAATAGCAATGAAAATGCATAAAAAACAAATAAAGTCACAATTTTTCATGAATGTTTAGCAAAAAATTGGTAATTAGATTGTTTTTTATTATTATGTCCAATTGTGCGCAGACTCTCCTAGCTTAACATTACATTTTCTGTCAGATATCTCAAGCATTGAGTCAATAGCAAGATATGACCCATCTATTTATTTTATCTAGTCATACTATCCTTCCCTTCTTAAAGATTATCTGATCTGATATCCCAGACCTCGAAATAGATTTTTTAATACAGGTGCACCTTACGCACCTACGTTTTTAAATTAGGTGCACAGATTATATTTTAGGTGCACAGTTGAAAAAACGTATTTTAAGAGGATTTATGTAATGTAAACTACTTTATTAGTTAGGTATCTTTGGATATGTTACAAGTAGATAGTAAATAAAAATATTTAAACATTTTTTTGTCTGCGAATTTATTACTTACAAATATTCAGTCATCATCAGACATTGGTGGGCAATAAGAAATGTCTACGCTTTATGGCAGATCTTTACCCATAAGGTTTAGTGTTTTTCCTTCTTTTTGTATTTTTTCTTCATTGCAACATAGCATTTTCTGGACTAAAGTTTTCGCATAGTGTGTATTTAGGAATTTTAATTACGTTCCTTCAGAGCGAGTGTGGTCGATACTAATATTTTGTTCAGACGTCAAAATAACATAAAATACGTTTCACCAGCTTTTTTCAACGATAGGTGCAGTGCATGCACCTAGAGGAAAAAACTTAGGTGCACAATTTTATTTTCAGGTGCACAGTGCACCTGAAAATCGAGCCCTGTGATATCCCTTAACAAAATTTAAAGTAATTATACAGAAAGAAAAAGTTTTACAGCTACGGATTTTATCACATGGAAATCTGCTTGCCATAGTAATTTTATTTTCATTATTAAAAATACTGTAGCATTTAACATAATAGGCACGAAATATCAATGAAGCAATAAATGTCAATAAATAAATTTTTTCGTTATGTATGATTGGATAGGTAGTATTCGTTCGTTATATCGATATGTGTATATTTTAATTAATGTTGGACTGGAGCAACACAACGGACTATTGGCGATAGTCTGGTATCAAACCCTAAGGGAAAGATTCGAGAACAACATAATGTAATTTAAACCACGGTCAGTTGACGAGGTCACACCTGAGCTGGCACCTCCACACCACGCCAACTCAGATATCGATATAATTATCGTCATGCTGATTAGCAAAACTCGTAATTGCTATACTTTAACATAGGAATTACGAGTTTGGCTAATTAGCATAACAATATATAGAAGAATAATTTCTTAACGCATAGTTTAAATTCAACTTGTTCCTTATCTATACCAAAAAATCAAGTCATGTAAAACTTAATTTGCCACCCCAACTCATATTTGACTTATTTGGTTTGTTATGTCGATGTCATTTATTTCGTTGTTACACCAAAGGCTCAATCGGAGCATCCCATTCATGATCATGAGACATTCTACTTATTTGTAGGATATTCTGCATAATAAAGTTGACTTAAGTAAATTTACATTTTTGTGAGATTTGTAATAGTTTTGGTGTTTCTTAGTGACCTTTAAATATTATATTAATTAAAATATTTGTGTACATACATATTTTCGGGTCAATTCGTTCATTATATGAGTGTGGTAATGGTAATTGGTAATTTTAGTTAACGTCGTACTAGAGCAACACAACGGTCTATTGACGACGGTCCGGGATCAGTCCATTAAGGGAAAGATCCGAGGACAACAATTGTAATTTTGAAACACGGTCAGATGACGAAGCAACACCTGAGCTGGTACCCCACTCTCCAAACTTCCACACCAACCCAACGCGACTTTTTATGAGAGTGAGATGCTATATAATTTATTCTTATTGCCTCGATCCTATCTAGTCTATATTTACAGGATTGATGAAAATTTACCTAAATCCGGTTATTTACCCACACGAAATTTTTTTTCTATGGTAGTCTTTGTTGCCGACCAAACGGTATAGTGGTTAAGGTGTTAACCTCTAGATCGTCAAGTTCCTAGTTCGAATTCGGGTCAGGGCATGAATGTTTGTTTAGCGTATGGTGTAGAGGCGGCTGGTGCACCTTAAATCTGTCACGGCCAAAAGTCCACACGTTGGGTTAGTGCGGAAGTTTGGAGAATGGGTTGCCAGCTCAGGTGTTGCCTCGTCATCTGACCGTGGTTCAAAATTAAGTGGCAATACAACAAATGGCTTAGGCTGGGACGGTGGTAACTTGTAGAAAATGATAGTCTTTGCTATTTGAGGACGATTTATACTGAAACCTATGACTTAAAATGGATTCTGAACTACTACCAACTGACGAGATGTTTTCCTCTGATCTTTCCCTTCTGTATTTAACCAGGATACTCGCCAAACTCCCGTTGTGTTGCTTCCTTGCGACGTAAATTAAAGTACCTGCCATCGAGATTCGTATCCGGACGATGTCTGTATTACATATAGCACAGCTAGGCGAAATTCAGCCCCTTGCGTCATAAAATACAACCTATCTAGATATAGTTTGAAAGAACTGTAGAGAAAACAAGTGGGAGGTGGGAAATAACTTGGGTATTTAATCAAGAGCATCACATTTCATTTAGGCCGAGTACCTGTAATAGTTCGTGGCTATTTACTTATCTTTCTCTGCATGGCTTAATCTTGTTCGTCTGTGGAACAATATGAGCGTGTTTGATCGGTTAATTAAATGGCTTTTGTAATCTGTTAAGTGCGTTCTATTTTCCCTAGAGAACTAATCGCATTTTATTATGTCATGAAAGTAATTATATAATACGCATGGAGTGGGACAAATTGCATTGGAAAATATCCAAATGCTTCTGCAGATGAACAAAAAATTATTTCTACTTACTACAGGGCTCGAAATACCCGGGTGTACAGGTGCACTGTGCACATGAAAATAAAATTGTGCACCTAATTTTTTCCTGTGCACCTAACGTTAAGAAAAGGTAAGGGGGGAGGGACGTGTTTTATGTTGTTTTGATGTTTGAACAATATATTAGTATCGACCTCTCTCGCTCTAAAGGAACGTATTTAAAATTCCTAATTACACACTATGCGAAAACAAAATCGCTGGGCCGTATTAGGTTTATACAGGAGGAAGGTTTACTTGTGCCACTGCCGCCAGAACTTTCCGATGATCGAAAAATTTTCCAGATGGCTTTGTTGAAGTAACTGTCGCAACAGCCGTACGCCGGAGAAGGGAGAATTTCGATTTTTAAATATTTTTATTTACTATCTACTACGAACCTATATAAACATACCCAACTAAAAAAAAGTAGTTTACATTACATTAATGGTTCTAAACTTTCGTTTTTTTTTAATGTGTTCCTAAAATCTAATCTGTGCACCTAATTTAAAAACTAAATGAGAGTTTTAAATGATGAGTAAAACTTAATGAAAATTAGGTGCACCTAATTTTTAATACAGGTGCACCTTGTGCACCTGTATTAAAAATTCTATTTCGAGGCCTGACACTATACCGATAGAAATAAGTGGCACTTATACAGATATAGAAGTATATATTTTGTTCCCGATGAGAAGCTTTTTTAAATTAGTATAATATCTTGAATTTTTACATATGTGTATCGGTAATGGTAATTTTAATTAACGTCGTACTAGAGCAAAAAAGAGAGCTATTTACGACGGTCCGGGATCAATCCCCTAAGGGGAAAGATCCGAGTACAATTTATCAATTAGAAAAAGGCATTTTTTCCCACTGCCTCAGCGATCCTTTCAGAGGCGGTGAGACTGTACTTATATTAAGGTAAGAAATTTTAATTAATAAATTACTAAAGTAACACGACGTGCTATTGACTCCGGTCAGGGTTCAATCTCCTTTCGGGAAAATATCGAGGACAACACCACGTAATTTTGAACCACGGCCAGATGACGAGGTAACATCTGAGCTGACACCCCACTCTCCAAACTTCCACACCAACCCAATGTGAGGACTTTCGGCCACTACAAATTTAAGGTGCACCAGTCGTCCCTACACCATACGATTAAGAAAATTCTTTCACTGACCAGGATTCGAACCAGGAATCTTCGGATCTAGAGTACAGCACCTTAAACACCAGACCGATTAGTCGGCTTACATATGCATAATTTAACTACATATCATAATCCGTATTTTTACTATGTCATTTCATTTTCGTGTTTTCCAGGTCTGAATTTATGCATTGACATCAAAATAACATACCAGGAATACGGCAAGGTTTTGTGATTTCTGATAATATTCTGATTCATGATATTATTTATGACAATGTTCTCTCTGTGTTTATGCGTGTGCGCGTGTGCATGTGTATGTATGGTGTGTGTGCGTTCAAAGACTTTTGTCTGTTAGCATCTGTATTTAAAAAATGAAAAAATATTATTTTTTGAAATAATGAAGCTTTTGTTATACCACGTGTCTTATTATATACGACTTTCATTAATTTATCTATACAAAATAAAACAAAATCTTGCATTTTTTTGGAAAAATCCGTCATTGGTGACAAAAATGTTAATTTAAAAAAAAATTTCCTTGATTAACTGGGACCGTGGTAGTGCAGAGTAGCGGATTTGCAACCGGAGGGTTGCGAGTTCGAAACTCGATTCAATCAAATACCATTTGGTACAAGAGAACTGGTGCACGTTAAATGTATGAATATCATGACACTTAATGACCCCTCACGTTAGCGTAGTGTGGAAGTTTGGAGAGTAGCTCAAGTGTTGACCTTGGCATCTGACCTTGGTTCAAAATTATGAGGCGTTGTCAGATATTTCTCTTAATAATGGAACCCGAACTGTCACCAATAGCTATTATGTTTCTCCAGTGGAGGCGTTAATTCAACTACCAAGCAACCATCCTTAATTGACAAGAATTAAATAAAAATCATATAATTAAAATAATTACCTTAAAATCGTTAATTTCTTTAGAAATGTAAATAATTGCTCAAGAGAAATCGAGATATGTTGTTGTTGTTTCTTATGCCTACACTGGCAGACCGGAGGAGTGCCAGGCCCGTCGAAGACGGCAAGAGGCGAGGGGGTGCGCCTTCCATGTTATTGAGCCCCATTGGGAGGAAGTCCGACTTTGCTCGACATACATGACACATCCGTTTTACAGGAAGGCCCCTTTAATACATCCATTCACTCACACATATCGTAATTTTAGATCCCAATCAGAGGCCGATAACCCCCTGATCAGGTACCCCCAGAGGTATTGATTTGGTATGGGAACATGGGGGACTTTGCGACCACGACCTATTTAACGTGCCCCAGTCACCATTAGCGAACACGACGGTCTTTAGCCAGGTCGAAGCGTCGATCTCGCAATCATCAGAATTGCAGGCTCCGCCGAGGACAGAACCCACGACCCTTCTGATGCGAGCCCTACGCTCTATTGACTGAACTACCGCGGCTCAATCGAGATCTTAAAAGGTGAATCACAAATTTCAAGCTTTGAGAAACTATGAACGTTTCAATATTATCAAAAAAAATGCGGCTTCAACAAAGTAAGTATTTCTAATTCAAATTATCTCTAAATATATTCTAGTATTTTTCCTTCAATTCTGAACTGCAAATTGTATGTGGTTACATTCTAGTAACTTACCCTGAGTGTATTTTTCTCTTCTGTGACCATAAAACTTTCTTTGTGAATGTCCATTTCTTGTTACCGATCACAAGATCACTTTTAATTTTAATTCTTATGTGTATGAATAAACATATAGAAAATACATTGTATTGTCTTATTAATATTTCTTATATTAATATAATAATATATATAATAAAGACTCCTAACACACACAATACTTATATGTTCGGTAAATAAGAAAAAAACAACGTAATTATATCGGTAACTATAGCGTATTACAAATCTAAATTTACCAGGAGAAAATATGTAACTTTTTATCCTCGTAGATATTACTATTAGTATCTCTACAAAAGTGGCTGGTGTCTTCCAAGATAGAAACTGCTGAAAACACGAAAATCGATACTCTTTTCTCTGTGTTTGTATCGATACTTGATCAATACTCTTCCCATTTCTGCTGATATATTATGTTCTTAATGGATCTCTTATGTAGCATTAGGTACAGATGGATGACTTCGCATACAAGAATTGAGTGTCTAAGAGTGTCTGGGGAAACAAAATACACACTGAGATAGAAGGAGTTACTTCTGGATTACAACAAAAGAGTTACTCGGAAAACTAAAACACTTTCGACGCACTTTGTTCCTCTTCTAAAAACCTATATAAATTAGGGGAAAATTCAGAAATCCTTATTTTATAATTAAATTTTGGTTTACTATGTGGGTATTTCTCAAAAGGTGGGAACAAGTCACATTTCATAACTTTCAGCTAAGACAGCAAATAAATTTAATTCTTAAAATTAATTTTTTTTCTCAATGGATTTTTAATTCTGTTCTGAGAAAAGGATTAGTATTATTAATAACAACAGTTTAATGTAAATATCCTATAAAAATCTTTAGCTATAAATGTCGGATTTTGGACATGTATATTGTGAACTGATGCAGTACATCACCAAGAAATAAGTTCTAATGTGTTTTCCAGAATTGTGCAGAAAAAAATAATAAAGTATAAGGATAGTGTTTGTTCACTATTTTGATCAGTAAATGGCATCATTAGTTTAAAATTTTCAAGAATTTACAAATAAATAATACTAAAGCCATCCAGCATGTTTCGCGATGTCTAGAAGTTAACGATCAAAATAGCTCTATACCTGAAGCAAAAAAATGTATTGGTAAGTACTTTAAACTGCATTTATTTGTCTTTAAAACAACTATTAAACGTTTTAAGGCATTTTTATGAGTTTTTATGCATTTTCTTTGTCGTAAATATATTTTTCTTATTTTTAAAAATGTGGTGTCAAATCGTGTAACGATCGAAATGCCAATTTTTTTGCCGATTTAATTTATGTTACGAAGGTGCCGATGTCCCAAAACATAAAAAAAAGTATTAATTTCAATCACCTTTCATCAGATTAATAGTTTTTTTTATCGAAAAAAAAAAGTGAATTTAGCCGATACAATAGTAATACCATTACTAGGCAAATGTTCAACAAATGTGTACGATCGATGTCAAATGGCGACGGCGTCGATCGTTACTCGATTGTGGACTAGATGTAGCAACAATCTCAATACAATTGTAAATAATTTTTTTTTTTAATAATATTTTTCTTTCTTTTTTATTTTCTGCTTTATGGCTGCAATAATGCTTTGAATAAGTCATCTGACCGTGGTTTAAAATTAAGCGATGTTGTCCTCTGAACTTTCCCTTAAGGGATTGATCCCGGACCGTTTTCAATAGCCCGTTGTGTTTCTCTAGTACGACGTTAACTAATAATTAACAATTACCTTTGAATACATTTTTTTAATATGAAACTTAGATTTTTACAACGTTTTTTTCCTGATTAATTCCATAGGAGCTATAACTTTTCCGGAAGTTTTCAAAGATAAAGTTATTTTTATTCATGATCATGTTTTCCTTTTTGTATGTGTAATTATATATTATTTAAAAAATCACAAAAATCAACCAAACCCAAAATTTTTGGAATTAGTGATAAAACTTTACAGCATTAAACAAATCCATGATTTTAAAACCTGGAAAAACGAAATTCTAATTTTAAAATATTCAAATCTACTCTAATTTTAAAGCATTGACAATTTATAAATAATGACTGATGTCATATTTTTAATTTTTAATTTATATCTGAATATATCTATATAAATAAGAATGGAGTGTTTGTTTGTACATTCAATATTTTCGACCCATTTCAACTTTTCTATCCGTTTTGGACCCTTCTGATGCCGAATCCGCCTTTTTCTCGTTTGGTGTCTGTCTGTCTGTCTGTCTGTCTGTCTGTCTGTATGTTGTGCCCTATACACGTCCACGCGGTTTAAGATATTTTCATGGAAATTTGCATACAGTGAGTACTTATCTTCATTTAGTGAGTGGCATTGGTTGCGAAAGTCTGTCTGTCTGTCTTTCTGTTCTATGCTCGATTTTGTGTTTGTGTGTTTGTGTAGACATCACATGAATTGTATTCCAGATATTTGATTACAATGTGTTTTATTTAATACATTATTTAATAGTTTAGTGAATGCAATATTAAACTTTTTTTTATTGTTATATTTAGAAGAGTTTCATGCTAAAACACCTGAGTAAGTATACTTAAATCATCCACAATTTGATAGTTTTCGAAAAATTGGAATGTAGTTTGAGTATTACGATTACTTTTATTTGCTTTACCAGTAATGCTGAAAACCAATTAGTTTCAAAAAAAAATTTTATGGTGAAATTTTAGCTCTGATACTTCATTTATTTCGAGTCTTATTTTTATTCTTTGCGCAATGAAAACGATTTCCGAATATTTGGGACAGACGATATTTTTCAACGAAACGAGAATGAACAAGATCGCGCGAGCAGAGATATTTTTTCTGATTCTTTCGCTCTGAATTAATTTCACATTTCTAAATTTTGTACACTTTTAGTTGTAAGTTGTGGCAACTGTACGAGATCAAGAGATAAAATTGAATCACAAATTAATATCTTTAGAACAATTTTTTGCGACATCTTTTATTTTGTTTTATTTCGCTGTTTCCTGTTTTAAATATTTATTATTTTAATACATGTGTTTTCCTTCTCATCACACGCAACAGCACCACAAAGTATTAAACTTAAAAATGTTAGGTAAGTCAGTATAAATTTTCAGTAAATTTTAAGTGTAGTTATGCCATTATTGAAAGAATAATGCCGTTATTTGAAGAATAATGCCGTTATTTGAAGAATAATGTCGTTATTTGAAGAATAATGCCGTTATTGAAAGAATAATAATCTTTAAAAATCCAAACTAGAACTTTTTCCAACATTAAAAAATTTGTTGCAATAATGACAGGAGAAGATTGCAAAATTTCACAATGTCGCATACCGGAGGCAAGAGTGCCACAAGTAAAAAAATATTGTTTTGTTGACTATGAGTGCGAGAGCACTCGCCGTAAATCGTAATTTTAATTAATTGAGTTGAACATGAAAAGAACTTAAGAAAGGGAATTCCAAATCTCCCTCAAAATCGTCTTTTATAGTAGTAACCTTAGTATCACCTTTCGTCATTTTGTAGCTTTGTCATACAGCAATTGTGCGATGTATGTGAAATGTATTACATGAATGGATATGCATGTGTAGGATTTGTGTCCAAAGTAAGTTGTAGAAAATATAAAGATGGCGAAAGGTGTTAAAATAAATTTTTATTCTACAAAAAACGTAAGTCATTATATATTTTGATTATCTCTTCAATCTAGAGTAAACCAATTCAAACCGAGTTAGGTCGGGTATTTTGCTAGTACTTGTATAATATAGTGCTTTTAAGTATATCTTATTCAAATTGTGAACAGTTTACGTCACAAAGTCTCCAGGTAATTCTGAACTAATATTTTGCATAAACTTAATTTTCAGACTCATGAATTTGAACCCTGACCCATTTCTGAATCTTATTTTAAACTAGCAAAATACCCGACCTTACTCGGTTTGAATTGGTTTACTCTAGATTGAAGAGATAATCAAAATATATAATGACTTACGTTTTTTGTAGAATAAAAATTTATTTTAACATCTTTCGCCATCTTTATATTTTCTACAACTTACTTTGGACACAAATCCTACACATGCATATCCATTCATGTAATACATTTCACATACATCGCACAATTGCTGTATGACAAAGCTACAAAATGACGAAAGGTGATACTAAGGTTACTACTATAAAAGACGATTTATAGGAAGATTTGGAATTCCCTTTCTTAAGTTATTTTCATGTTCAACTCAATTAATTAAAAATACGATTTACGGCGAGTGCTCTCGCACTCATAGTCAACAAAACAATATTTTTTTACTTGTGGCACTCTTGCCTCCGGTATGCGACATTGTGAAATTTTGCAATCTTCTAATGTCATTATTACAACGAATTTTTTAATGTTTGAAAAAGTTCCAGTTTGGATTAATAAGCATTATTATTCTTTCAATAAAGGCATTATTCTTTAAATAACGGCATTATTCTTTAAATAACGGCATTATTCTATAAATAACGTCATTATTCTTTCAATAACGGCATTATTCTTTAAATAACGGCATTATTCTTTCAATAATGGTATTACACTTAAAATTTACTGAAAATTTATACTGACTTACCTAACATTTTTAAGTCTAATACTTTGTGGTGCTGTTGCGTGTGATGAGAAGGAAAACACATTTATTAAAATAATAAATATTTAAAACAGGAAACAGCGAAGTAAAACAAAATAAAAGATGTCGCAAAAAATTGTTCTAAAGATATTAATTTGTGATTCAATTTTATCTCTTGATCTCGCACAGTTGCCACAACTTACAACTAAAAGTGTACAAAATTTAGAAATGTGAAATTAATTCAGAGCGAAAGAACCAGAAAAAATATCACTGATCGCGCGATCTTGTTCATTCACGTTTCATTGAAAAATATCGTCTGTCCCAAATATTCTTAAATCGTTTTCATTGCGCAAAGAATAAAAATAAGACTCGAAATAAATGAAGTATCAGAGATGAAATTCCATAAAAAAAATTTTTTTTTGAAGAATAATTACTTTTTCAGCAGTACTGGTAAAGCAATCGAAGTAATCGTAATATTCAATAGACATTCCAATTTTTCCCAAACTACCAAATTATGGTTGATTTAAGTATACTTACTCAGGTGTTTTAGCATGAAACTCAACTAAATATAACAATAAAGAAATGTTTAATATTGCATTTACTAAACTAATAGATAATGTATAAAATAAAATACAATGCAATAAAATATCTGGAATACAATTCATGTGATGTCTACACAAACACACTAACACAAAATCGAGCATAGAACAGAAAGACGGACAGACAGACTTTCGCAACCAATGCCACTCACTAAATGAAGATAAGTACTCACTGTATGCAAATTTTCATGAAAATATCTTAAACCGCGTGGACGTGTATAGGGCACAACATACAGACAGACAGACAGACAGACAGACAGACACCAAACGAGAAAAAGACGGATTCGGCATCAGAAGGGTCCAAAACGGATAGAAAACTTGAAATGGGTCGAAAATATTGAATGTACAAACAAACACTCCATTCTTATTTATATAGATATTTAACAGAGGTTATGTCAAGAATTATTCAATTTTCTAAGCACTGAACATTACACTTTAAAATTATAGGCATTGTAGTTACTTATTACAGATTATTTAGAACTGAAATTGAGGGTAGAATTTATGTATTGCGTGTAAAATACAAACAAGTTTAGTAAACTCCACTTTTAAAGCCTTTTATTGGTTTGAAGACTAATTTGGAAGAAATATTAGGGTATAAATATATCGTAATAGACCTATTCTACTAGACAAAGCGCCAAATTTACGTTGAGTATCTTTTCGACATAAGCTCAATTACTTCAAAATAGACATTTCGATTATGCAGACTAGAAATAACTTCATTGCAAGAGGTGAAAACTTTCAAAACTCACGGCAGGGCCGGTTCTCTTTCAGCTGTCGATAATTATCAGCTTCCTAACTCCTAAGCTAATCACACCATTCTGAAACTTGTATCATAATTTTGACCCTGCTGTGGCTAACTAGTAAATTCCTTATCATGCTTGGTCATCTATATAAATAAGAATGGAGTGTTTGTTCGTACATTCAATATTTTCGACCCATTTCAAGTTTTCTATCCGTTTTGGACCCTTCTGATGCCGAATCCGCCTTTTTCTCGTTTGGTGTCTGTCTGTCTGTCTGTCCGTCTGTCTGTCTGTCTGTCTGTATGTTGTGCCCTATACACGTCCACGCGGTTTAAGATATTTTCATGAAAATTTGCATACAGTGAGTACTTATCTTCATTTAGTGAGTGGCATTGGTTGCGAAAGTCTGTCTGTCCATCTTTCTGTTCTATGCTCGATTTTGTGTTAGTGTGTTTGTGTAGACATCACATGAATTGTATTCCAGATATTTGATTGCATTGAATTTTTTTTATACATTATCTATTAGTTTAGTGAATGCAATATTAAACATGTCTTTATTGTTATATTTAGTTGAGTTTCATGCTGAAACACCTGAGTAAGTATACTTAAATCAACCATAATTTGGTATTTTGGAAAAAATTGGAATGTCTATTGAATATTACGATTACTTCGATTGCTTTACCAGTACTGCTGAAAAAGTAATTATTCTTCAAAAAATTATTATTTTTTTTATGGAATTTCATCTCTGATACTTCATTTATTTCGAGTCTTATTTTTATTCTTTGCGCAATGAAAACGATTTAAGAATATTTGGGACAGACGATATTTTTCAATGAAACGATAATGAACAAGATCACGCGAGCAGTGATATTTTTTCTGGTTCTTTCGCTCTGAATTAATTTTGTACTAATAATTCTAATTCAATAATTACTAACATCAGTTCTAAATTTTGTACACTTTTAGTTGTTAGTTGTGGCAACTGTGCGAGATCAAGAGATAAAATTGAATCACAAATTAATATCTTTAGAACAATTTTTTGCGACATCTTTTATTTTGTTTTACTTCGCTGTTTCCTGTTTTAAATATTTATTATTTTAATAAATGTGTTTTCCTTCTCATCACACGCAACAGCACCACAAAGTATTAGACTTAAAAATGTTAGGTAAGTCAGTATAAATTTTCAGTAAATTTTAAGTGTAGTTATGCCATTATTGAAAGAATAATGCCGTTATTTGAAGAATAATGCCGTTATTTAAAGAATAATGCCGTTATTTAAAGAATAATGCCGTTATTGAAAGAATAATAATGTTTAAAAATCCTAACTAGAACTTTTTCCAACATTAAAAAATTCGTTGTAATAATGACAGGAGAAGATTGCAAAATTTCACAATGTCGCATACCGGAGGCAAGAGTGCCACAAGTAAAAAAATATTGTTTTGTTGACTATGAGTGCGAGAGCACTCGCCGTAAATCGTAATTTTAATTAATTGAGTTGAACATGAAAAGAACTTAAGAAAGGGAATTCCAAATCTTCCTATAAATCGTCTTTTATAGTAGTAACCTTAGTATCACCTTTCGTCATTTTGTAGCTTTGTCATACAGCAATTGTGCGATGTATGTGAAATGTATAACATGAATGGATATGCATGTGTAGGATTGGTGTCCAAAGTAAGTTGTTGAAAATATAAAGATGGCGAAAGGTGTTAAAATAAATTTTTCTTCTACAAAAAACGTAAGTCATTATATATTTTGATTATCTCTACAATCTAGAGTAAACCAATTCAAACCGAGTAAGGTCGGGTATTTTGCTAGTTTATAATATATTTCATAATTTATAACTAATTTATTATTAGTCATTAGACTTGGGAAATGCCAAAGTTATGTAACCTCCATGCCAGCAATGTCCAAAATCTGTAACCTACAGGAAATCACTGTCAAAAATCTGTAACCTACAGATCTTGTACTTAAATATTTTAAATAGTAATTTTGCAGAACAGTTCCTGTCTATGAATGATTGTATACTGCATTCTAGGCCTATAAATAATACAACAAAAAAGTATTGATGTTAAATTTCAAAATTTAAAAAATTATTCTTAGTTAACATTTTGTGATCCCACATTTTTAGAATGTCCCATGCATAATTTATAGTTGTGGTATATAGTAGGTATGTTATTGAGTTTACGTTAGAGTGTAGCAACACAATGGGCGACTGGCCAGTGTTCGGGTTGGTTGGGCTTTTAAAGCGCAAGGGCCATATTTGGCCATGCTGCTCCAAACAGAAGACATGCAATATCAAGTAATGATTGTACACACACAAAGAAGTTTTCACGGATACCGAAGAGAGAAATTCATCCAGTGAGGGAACAAATCCGACAGGAATTGAACACTCAAATCGTCATCTAACCTGGTTCAAGATTGCGTAGTGTTATCCTTGGATTTTTCCCATCGGGTATGATCACAGATCGTCGCCAATAAACCTCTTTGCCGCTCCAGTGATAAGTTAATTAAAATACCTACCTTCCTAAACCGAAATATCACGGTTGTGGCCTCAAATGTTCTCACATTGACGTCGTTTTGAAGTTTGGAGAATGGACCGCCATCTCAAGTGCTGACCTCGTCGTCAGACCGTGGTTCAAAATTACGACGCGTTCTCGGATATTTCTTTCCCGGATTTATCCAGAACCGTCCCCATAGCACGTTATGTCGCTACACTGCGAAGTTAATTCAACAACCTACCGAAATATGAAAAAAGTTCCGCTTCAATTTGCCCTCGAGCATCAAAACGACCATGGATCACCAAAACCAAGCCGAAATCTGTCTTTTGGTATACCTCGTTTTCTTTTCCAGTTGACACAAAGACAGAAACTGGCAAAAAGCACTCTATAAAATCCTCGAAACGTCAAAACGCCACACCAAGCAATATAACTGTAACATCAAAGCAATTCATGACAGCTACTAGATTTTCTCTCGAAGCGGTACATCATATCTCTGGAAAGAGACGTCCTCGCCACCCTCTGTTGATGGATCCATCACGCTTCGGTACACAATATCTTCCTGTCACTCGAAACTCATTTAGAGCCTCATCCGTCCGCTTTTGGAGTTGTATCGCATCCAAAGTACATCGCTTGAAGCCTCGTCGCTTCAGCCTCGAAATGGGATTGGGTAATGGAACTAAGGCATTTTTCATTGGGGATCTTCCAATCTTTAACATTCCCGCTCTGGGCGACCCTCCGGGATTCGAATTTGCGCCGAGGTTACTTCGATAGATTCGGAATAGATTTATAGGGGAGTAGATTAAATAGGAGGAATGCTCTTTCAAAGTGAGGAGGAATTTGAAATGAGTTTGTAGTGTCGTTAAAATCAAGGCTGTAGACGGACTTTTTTTAAATTACATATTTGAGATTGCAGTCGATGTTCGTTTTAACATTTTCGTTCTAGGAGTTGGCATCATACCCTGACCAAATATACACTTGCGTGCAAAAGTAAAAGAGGTTGGTAATTGGTTTGCAGAGTTAAATTTACTTTGTATTGGAAAACACAACGGGCTATTGGCGACCATCCGGGATCAATCTAGAAGGGAAAGGTAGGTTGGTAGTTCAATTTACGCCACGATGGAGCAAAACAATGAGCTATTAGTGACGATCTGGGTAAGGTAAGGTAAGGAAATATTAATTAACGTTGTACTAGAGCAACTCAACGGGCTATTGACGACGGTCTGGGATCAATCCCCTAAGAGAAATATCCGAGGACAACACCACATAATTTTGAACCACGGTCAGATGACGAGGCAACACCTGAGCTGGCGCCCCACTCTCCAAACTTCCACACCAATCCAACGTGAGGACTTTCGCCCACTACAGATTTAAAATGCACCAGCCGCCTCTGCTCCATACGCTTACAAATATCTGTTCTGACCCGTATTCGATCCAAGAACCTTCCGATCTCGATGCTAACGCTTTAACCACCAGATCGGTTGGTCGGCGGTGATGATCTGGTATCAATCCTGAAAGGAAAGGTATATTGGTAGTTGAATTTATGTCGCACTGAACCAAACAAATGGGCTATTGGCCACTGTGTGATAGAAAATAATTATGTTTAGATTTAGTATAAGAGAGGTAATTTAATAGAAGTAATCTTCTTTAAAGAGAGAGGTGAGGAGGAAGTTGAAACGAGTTTGTAGCGTCTTTCAAACCAAGGCTGGGGACTTTTTAAAACTTTTTACTTGAAAGTGAAGTCAATGCTCGCTTTTATGAAACCTCTTTCTAAGAGTTGACTTCATGCACAGACCAAATATGCGAAAGTAAAGGAGGAAGGTATGAGTGAGTAGATTCACATCGAGAACTGAATTTATGTCTCACTGGAGCAAAACATTGGGCTATTGGCGACTGTGTAATAGTCAATTTATTAAGTGCTGAACATTACAAAATATGAAAAACATAAGAGGAATCGACTTTATTTATATTCTTTATTACATTTACCGTAGTCTTCGATACACCACTTGTAAAAAGTAACAAGTTTTATGGTAGGAAGGTAAGTTGTTGAATTACTAGAGCAGTATTTGAATTACTAGAGCAGCACAATGGGCAATAAGCGACCCTCTGGGATCAATTCCGAAGGGAAAGATCGTAAGGCATCTCGTAATTTTAAACCATTGTCGGATTATGAGAGCACAACACCTGAGCTTGTATCCCAATCTCCAAATGTCTACACCATGCCAACCTGAGGACATTTGAAGTCATGACATATCTAACGTGCACTATCCCCCCTTTACTCAACGGTCTTTGACTGGATCGTGTTTTTTACTCTCAAAACTTCAGTTTTTTATCCGCGACTTAACCAAATGGGCTAACGTGGGTCACAAAACTTAAGGAACGTTAAGGTCCTTAGATGCTACTTTGTAGTGAAGTGACCTGGATGTGGTTAAATGTTACAAAAGGTATATTAAGAGTTACCGAAGCGATGAGTAAAATCAAAACGGTAACCAGAGCAGCACAGCCAATAAAAATCCAAAGAATAAGTTCCGAATCAATATATGATAGATCAACACTGATACGATTAAACACCAAAAGTTGCCAACTGCTTCTTAAGTTACCCTTATATGTATTATGCGATAACATTTGCTACGAAGATATTTTAATTAACATCGCACTGGAGCACCACAATGGTCTATTAGAGACGGTCCGGGGTCAAACCCGAAGGGTAAAATCCAAGAACAACGCCACGTAACATCCTCCCTATCTCCCAACTTCCAAACCACGCCAAAGTGAAGACATTTGTGGCCAAGACCGATTTAACTTGCACCAGCTCCCCTTGCGATAATATTTTAACAGAAAACTAAAATCTTCAGAAAGTCTGGTTTGTTTGTTTAGGCTTAAAATCCTTTTCATATTACACAACGCACGCTATACTACACAAATAATTATGTGTACTAAGTACTAACGCAGGAAATAATCTGCTAATAGTAGTCAATTATTTTTCCAAAAATTCGACCTAAATGCGATACAAAATCTGAAAATACGACTTGACTCTATATTTTAGAGAAATTTCTTTCAACTTATAACAATTCGCTAAATTACACCGTTTAGCTTGAAGAATACTTACCATAAAAGGATGCTTCCTCCGTTAAAAATTCAATTAAAAAAACGTAAGTAATTGATGCGATAAACTACCCTATCTAAAAAAAACAAAATCGTTACGCAATTGCGATAGCATATTTTATTTCAAAATTAAATCATACTGTATATGAATTGATTTCTCCAATTACATAATAACTCCACTTTATTAAAAAAACATCCTGAGGAATTGCTCTCTTATAACAGACGTATTTAAAGAAAAAAACTACTGAAAGAACAAACTCAATCTATAAACGTTAACTGAAAAGTGGAAAACAAGAAAATACCAAATAACCTAAAGGACACGTAGAAATCTCTTTAATTTCCCCAAACAGTGTCATTTTTCATCTCAGCGCACTTGAAAACGGAGTTTGCCGAACACATATTAAGATAAACGACTGAGTTTTAAAGAGAGAGTTAAGCAGTCTTAACTCGTGAGTTATGGTCCCTTTTATAAAAACTCAGTCGGGTCATGTTCCGGTTTTGTGTCCCTAAATCCCCAAGAACGAATGTGTCTCAAGACTAATCATTTTTAAAGTCTCTCAACGCTCCAGCGGATCTTTTATGTCCTTGCTGTTCCTCCTCCTCCAGAATGAGTAGTGATTTCTTGAAGACATATATAACTGAATATTTCATCCCGGTTCTCTCTTACACGCGAATTGGGGTCGAATCTGTGAAGATCTATGCGGCACTTTTCTGTCGCCAGTGAAATTCGCCCATAACTCAAAGCAGTCTGAAAGATGTTTCGTGGACAAGTTTGCCAGTCAAAGAAATCTGGTGCAAGAAGCAGCGATGCGTTGGGAGATTGGCTCTCGTTATGAACGCTTTATATTGTACAGTGCCACCATCCATAAAAGTGTGGCTTTGATAACTTGGAACACTCCATTATAAATAAACTTCTGGGTCTGTAAACTGCCAAACGTCTTTAAGGTTTTACGATATTTCAAAAAGATGAATTTGTTCCATTTTATTAAAACTCTAATGGTGGCTTCACACCAACGGCGACAGCGACAAAAGCATGTCTCTTCGCTTTGCGCATGCGTATTACAAATACATTTTGTTTCTCCCGGTATGTCTCTGTCGCTGCGCTTTCAAGACTTGGAGGAAGTTCAACTTTTGTCTCTGTCGCCATGCTGACAGCCAATCAGAATTAAGCCTAATCCGATTTCAGTTGATGTTTTTCACCCAGCAAGCTAAAAATTAATAATATCGAAATCCCATGGGCTCATAAGGAAGCTAAATACATAGGTATTATCCTAGACGGAAGACTCATATGGAATCAGAACACAAAAAAACGTTATCCAATAATTCCGTGAAGTAAAACCTAAACTTTTCCACCTAACTGCTCGGAATTCGCCAATGACTATTGAAAACAAAATACTCGTGTACCTAAGCTATCTCAGACCAGTAATCACATGCAGCCAAATTTGGGGATCTACTAATAACAAAAATATAAATTCACTTGAAATCCTTCAAACCTCTACACTCCGAACCATCGCCAAAGCAAGATGGTTCCAACGAAAAACAGATATTTTAAGACACGTTTTTAGAATTGCTTCGCTTAAAATCCATATCACTAAACTTTAATAAAAATAAACCACGATATTTAATGCAGATAGCTGTTTAAAATCTAATCCCTCTTTGAAGAGACATTATAATGTCGCTCTCAGTATTATTTTTCTCTTGCTGAAAACCAATTTTTTTGATAATCACCTTATACCAGAAATAGCTGGAACAGTCAGCACAGCAATGTCCCAAATATGGGTCATTATTTTTAAGCATCTCCGGTCGCGGTCAGTACTTGGGAGGGTGACCACGAAAGCTCCCGCGACCTGCAATCTGTTTACTGATGCAATACTACTTTTTAAACCTTTATTACCACTTCATAGCTACTTATTTAATTCCAAACAACTTATTTTATTTTATTTCTACTACTTTTTTTTTTAATTCTGGGCATTCCATTTTAGAATTAAGTCACTCCACTAAAATTGTTCTACCTTAGATTAAGGCCGCTAAGCAAGAATAAAAGGAGTTTTATTAAAGGCGGAGGAGACACGATTTGTCAGCCATCTTGCAGAATCAGAAATAAATGTTTTGCTTTCGAAAAAGAAGATTATGCGCATGCGCAAATAAATTGCTGTTG
This sequence comes from Metellina segmentata, assembly GCA_947359465.1. Classification (NCBI taxonomy): domain Eukaryota; kingdom Metazoa; phylum Arthropoda; class Arachnida; order Araneae; family Tetragnathidae; genus Metellina; species Metellina segmentata. The sequence continues at coordinate 84,841,371 of OX375875.1, read as the reverse complement.
TTGTCGGTGTGGAGGCTTTTTGAACAGCAACAGAGGTAGGCGACAAAATGTTGCTTGTCGCCGTTGGTGTGGAGCTACCATAAGGGTACTTTCAGGATAGTCGAAAATGGGAAAACTTTCACATTTAATTTTGCTAGTCATTATATACCCCTTGCGCTATGCTTAAAAATCTAATAATACTCTTATAATAATACTCCAAAGTGGGAAGACTTTCAAATTTGAATTTACCAGTCATAATATATACACACTGCGCTGCTTTATTAAAAATCTAAGAGTACTCATAATAGTCCAGGTTGGGAAAACTCAGATTTGATTTTACTTGTAATAATACACTGCTAAAATAAATTAGGGGAGCAAGGAAAAAAGGGAAGAAACCATGCGAGACAGCCATGTTTGGACATAAAATGGGAAGTACATGTATATTAAAGCGCGGTACCGAAATCGTGAGACCAAATTATCATGTGTGAGAATTTTAATTCTATGAAATTATGTCAAGAACATGAAGAGACGCTCCAAGGCACTAATTTGGATACCTATAAATGACAAAAAAAAGTGTTGTTTGAAGATGGTGAAGGATTTTTAACATGGTGTATGGTTCCCTCGAACTGCTAACACTGCTGCACATCTGTTTTCCATCGATGCGATAAGGTTATCGATAAGGTTTTGGGAAATTCTGTTCCACTCTTCATGAAATGCAATCTCTAAGTCCTGGACAGTCAACGGATACATTGGTCTCTCTACAATGTGTCGTCAGAGTGTGTCCCAGACATGCTCGGACGGATTTAAGTCAGGAGAACATGCTGGCCACTCCATAAGCAATATTGTTTCCGTTTTAAGCATGTTCTCCATAACATGAGGTTTGTCATTATAATGCATTAAAAGAAAGGAACCGCTAATGGTTGCAGCGTAAGGTACGACATAATGTCTCACTATCTCGTCAGCCTACCTCTGGCCCGTCAAAGTGCCATTCCTAATAAGATGCAGGTCCGTACGTCCACCTATGCTGATTCCGCCCCATACATTCATTCCATCTCGTCTGTACTGTGATCTTTCCTGTACGAACGCGGGGTTATTTCAAGTCCCCCTTTCCTTCCATACTAGAACACGTCGGGTGTCACACTCTAGACCAGTGTTTCCCAACCTTTTTTGTGCCATGCCCCACCTAAGCCTTTCTAAAATTCTTATGCCCCCCTCTGTAACATATACATAATTTTTAATATTAAAAAATTGAAATGTTCCCTTTAGAAACTTAAATGATAGGTTTTAGGAAAAAATCACTAGGAAATTGTTAACGAAACACAGTAAATAAATTTTCCAAACATATAATGAAAAACTCAAATTCTAAATAATTTTAATAAAGATTTTTCTATAATAATTTAATATTTTAATTTAGTGAGATCCTTGCGCTTGATGCTTTCTGCACAGAGATTTTATGTTAGGTTCCAATTTGGTTAGCTTCAGTCTCAAGTCTCTCCGTTGTGTTATATCCAGACGATTTCTTTATTTTACCAGTAAATCATTTACAGCACTAAATCCACATTCGGCTAAATATGAAGATGGAAACGGTAACAATAGTTTTCTTGCTCATTTAGTTGAATTTGGGTATTTGATTTCTGTTTCCTCACAAAGCCATGCCATCGCTCCTTTTATATTAAATAAAGTTTTAACTGACTCATCATTTTGCATTTCTGCGAGTTCTTCTTGATACTGCATATTTGATATATCAGACAAATCCACTAACATTGGCTGCCTCATCCATGTTGGAAATCAATTTGTTTTAAATCGGAAAATCTTTCTTTTAAATTAGCCGATAGAATTTTCAGATGATCGACAATAACAAGTAAAGTGGTATCATTTACTTCACATTTTTGGAGCCAATGAAACTGTTCAAACTTTTTGTTGTTAATATATTTCTGACATAACTCAAATAGGGTAATGAAATCAAATATATTCGCTTTTGCATCAACAAGAGTTTTATTTGTTCCTTGAAGTTGCTTTTTAATATATTTAGTTTTTCAAAGATATCGGCTAAATAACTCACAAATGCTTTACCCATCGACTGTTAACAAATACTTCATTTCAAGTTTGTCGCTTAAAAAATCACTAAGAGCATCAAACAGTTCCATAAATCTTTTCAAGCAGTTCCCTTTAGAGAGCCATCTTACTTCAGTGTGAAGTAAAAGTCTCAGATGGTCTGCATTTTGTTCTTCACAAAATAGCTTGAAGAGACGCTCACATTTTGCATTAGCCTTAATAGCATTGATACACTTTATTACTGAATGTAGTACTTCATTTAGAACAGGCGAGATGTTTTTAGCTACCACGTTTTCCCTATGAATAACACAATGCACAAGAATCATTTCTGGATTATCATCTTTCATCAATTTTGAGCAGCCATTTTTCTTGCCCATCATATTAGGAGCACCATCTACAGCACAAGATGTTATATTTTTCATTGGTATATTATTGACATCCAAGTAGTTTTTTAGCTTATGATATATATCTTTGGAGTTAGTGGTGCTTTCTAATATTTTACAGAACAACATTTCTTCAGCAAAATGCCCTTTATCAATATATCTTACGTAAGTTATCAATACTGCCTCACTGTATCTCAAAGTTGATTCATCCATTTGCACTGATAATTTTCTTGTTTTCAGCTTTTCAACAAGTTGTTTTTCAATATCTTCACTCATTTCGTCTATTCTTCTGCTAACAGTATTGTTACTAAGTGGCATAGCTTTTACATCTTTGTCATCTTTTTCAAGAACCGTTTTAAGAAATGCTGATATTGGCGGTTTTATTAAATTCTCTCCTATAGTATGATTTTTTTCCAGAATTAGCGATGAATAAAGAAATTTGATATCTGACCTCAAGAATACGATTATGAGTTAAAGTGTGAGCAATAAATAGAGACTTTACTGTTGTCCTCTTTTCAAAATTTTTCTTTAAAGTTTGAAAGTAATTCAAATCTGAATTAATATGAGCATTATGTTTCGCCTTCAAATGCGCTTCAAGACTACCTCGTTTCATTGATTCGTTGGTCAAGCATTGCTGGCATAAAATTAAAAAGGAAACCGCTCATCGTGGACAGCAGGTATGAACCCAAATTTTAAATATTCCTCCGATTATTGACGAACTTTTTTCTTGCTTGCACCACTCATTTTACTATGGGCTGAAAGAAATATATATATAAGATCAATTAAAAACTTAAACTAAAGTATGTGTTAAAATTAATTTAATGTGACATAGAGTAACCGTATACTAAAAAATGCATATTTATTTAAATGTATATAACACATTTACCACACCGTCACCGCAAAAAAAAACATATTTTTTCCATTTGACAAATTTTCCACGAAACTTATGCTTCTAAAATTAAAATAAATAAAAATCAAATCAAATACTTACCAATTATATCCATACAATGTATATATTTTTTTAATCAACGAAACTTTTACAACAGTTTTTACGGACGCCTATTTCAAATTAACACCAACTGAATGCTGCGAAACACTACAGAAGTTGCGACGGGCCATTCAGATGCGAACAACTGAGTTCTTCTAGAGATTTTAAAACGTCCGGGGGTCCACGCGGAGCCTGCCGTGTGCCGCAGTGAAATTAACTTGCCGCCGCCAAAAACCCAGTTGATATTTTGGTCTCTTCAAACGAATTTATAATTTTTATTGGCCTCAATTATTTAAGAATTTGTTTTATTTTTTCTTTCAATTTTGGCACCGAAATCTAGCATTGCATTTAAATGGCCCGGAGCAAAAGTGTTAAACTCATGTCGAGTCCATTTTCGAATTGCCCCCCTTAGCAATCAAAAATGCCCCCCTGTGGGGCGTGGGCCCCACGTTGGGAAACATTGCTCTAGACAGAATATGGACTCGTCAGTGAACAGCGTCTGACTCCAATCACGTTGCGTCCAATCTCAATGTTCCCCAGCCTAACTTTTTCGGACCGCATATGGCAACGTCAGAAATAATGTTCAACTTTAAATTTAATTTAGAATTCTTTCTTTGGGATTTGAGTTGACAGCGAGATGTTGGGGTCATATTTGAGGATTCTTTATGCTTATAAATCATAACTGTTTTTATCAGTATTGTTTTTATCAATATTGTTCGTCTTCTGTCGAATTGTTCTCTTCTTGAATATATTCAGAAAGTCAAAATTTAATTTTTTAACAGAATTTTTTTTTTCAGAATTCTGTTTTTTTTTTAACTCTTCTTTGCATAATGGTGGAAATTTCCATCATAACATTGAATGCCCAAAAATTATATAAAAGAACAAGTTCACTTTAAGTTGATCGTGTCTGGATACCTTTTTAATGTCCATTGCATAAAAAAAAAACATAGTTGTCAAAAATAAGCAAGTGTCACTATCAGTAAAACGAGCTTGAAGTTGTCAATCCGCTGTTTGTTGTAGTTGCAATAAACGTACGATTTCGTTTTTAATTTTGTTTTATTACTAGGGGGCTCCGCCCCCTGCTCGCTTACGCTCGCCAACCCCCGGGGATTGCTGCGCAATCCCATTTGGTTTGCTTCGCAAACCAACACTCCTTTCACAGATGTCATTTGGTTTGCTTCGCAAACCAACATTCCTTTCACAGAGTGAAACTATGTGAATAATTCGTATTATGCTGATTTCACTTTCCGGTACATGACGTCACAGCGAGGGCTTCGCGCCCTGCTCGCTTACGCTCGCCGACCCCGGGGATTGCCACGCAATCCCGTTTGGTTTGCTTTCTCAAACCAATACTTCTTTCGCAATTGATTTCACTTTTTTTTGCTTTAACACTTAATGCACCCTAAACTAATAGCCGCATCAGTAAAAAATCTTCTGTATCTTGTTCCCTGTACAATTTTAAGTAAACAGTGTTAATATCAATACATTGTACTTTGTCGGTAAACTGTCTTGAGAACAGAGGGAAAAAAGCGAGCCTTTTTCCTCGCCAAATAAAAAGAAATCGTTTTTATGGCAATTGTTGCTACGATAAATTTGATATCTGGCAAACCCGATAGTAGAAAATGCAACCCACTGCTGTTTGCCGAACCAGCTATGCGAACTGAAAAATACGAAATTTGTGTCACCAACTTTTGATTGCATCGAATTTATTTATGAACCAATTTTAAAAATAATTGTACCGTAAGAAAGAGTACATTGTGAGGTATACTGCAATATTTTTAAAATTAAAAACTAACAGTAATACTATATAGATATGACCATTTTAGTTTTGTATCGGAAGTTACGATCTGAAAGTTCCGAAAATTGTATGACCTACTTTTAATTGCATCGATTTTGTTTATTAACCAATTTGAAAAATAATTGTACAATAAGAAAGAGTGTAATGTAGTGTATTCAGTGATGTTCTCAAATTTAAAAAATAATGGTTTTTGCCGTAGACATAACGGTTTTAACAAAACGTAGCGAAAATATCCGAAGATTCCGAATTTTGTATCACGAACTTTTGATCGCATCCAATTTAATTATTAACCGATTTCAAAAATAATAGTACCGTAAGAAAGAGTATATTCTGAGGTATACTGCGATATTTTTAAAATTAAAAACTAATAGTAATTAGATATAGATACGGCAGTTTTAAAAAAAAGTAACAAAAATGTCCCGATTTTTCCCGAATTTCAAAAAAATATTATCAAGAACCACATTTAAATTTCAAAAAAAACTCGACGAGCTGCAAAAATTTACGTTGAGAGGTACTCTTAAAAAAAAACTCACGACTAAAGACTGAAATTTTGAATGTGTTTTGCTCACTCGCGGAAGAAATTTCACATCTTCAACTTTAACACTTAATAAAACCTAAACTAATAGCCGCATCGGAAAAAAATCTTAATAATTATCCAGGGAATACGATGAAGAACAAAGCATGTTAATTTCATATTTTTCCGATCAGTACTTTCTCGGGAAACCGTCTAAGAATGGAGCTAAACAACAAAAATTTCAATTCTTCGGCGGCGGCGGCGGCGGTAACTTTTTTTTAATATAGAGAGATATTTGAGTTTCTATTGTGCTAAAAAAGTGAAAATGAGTGGAAGAAAGGTTTGTAACATGTGTTTCTGTTATTTTTAGAGCAATTTCTGAAAAAGTTTGTGTTTAATTTAAAAAATACCACATGATACCATCATATTGTTTTTTGCTAAATTTATACTATAAATATATACTAAGATTTTTTTAACCATTTTTCCTTTAATTTTGAACATGAATTATATCACCTTGATTTATTTCAGCAATAAAGAAAATATCATGCAAAGAAGGGTTAAAGGATTGGAATTTTGTTTCTGTTAGGATTTATATGTTCCGGTATATTACCTATTGCAGAAATATTATTCAGGTGTTAGATTGTAATGATTTATTTATTTCCTGCAAAATATCACTAGACATGGATAATTCCTATATGTATAAAAAAAATGTTACTAAATAAATAAATTCCGGGTTATTCTTAAAAGATGGGCAAAATTTTAAGAGGTGATAGTACATATCCAAACAAACAACTTTCATCAATATATATATATATATATATATATATATATATATATATATATATATATATATATATATATATATATATATATATATATCGTTATAATATATCGCACCCCGGCAAGAAAAGTGACGCAACTCAAAATTACAGAATTTGAGAAACATCAACTTAAAGGATGCTATAAAACTTATATTGAAATAGTATAAGCTTCTTTTAAATTTTATTTAAGTATTTATGGTAATAACTTCTATTATATTCTATAGAATAGTAATATAACACGCTGGGGCACCTCGTACATATTTTTCAATGACATAATCATCAAAATTTTTATTTTTTGTTGGGTCACTTTTTTTGCCGGGGTGCGATATAATTCACTTCATATAGCAATGGATAATAGCTCATCTACTGTATAAATGCGTGTACCTCATATTATAAAATAGTACTCATAGTACAAAGAAGCCGAAGTGGTTAAGTAGGTATGCACATTGCGCTATGTTATTTAAAATGGAAGAGTACTCTTATAATGTGTGTGTATGAATAATTCTAAATGGGAAAACTTTCACATTTTTAATTTTACTCGTCATTATATATAGTTTGATTCATATGCTGGTTCACATGCTGTAGATGTGAGTAGCTCATATTAGAAAACAATTTTCATAGCGTAAAGGGTACAACGTGGTTTAGTGGGTTTTCACATTGCGCTAGAATTCTTCCAATTGCAGGTGGAACAAATTCCATTACTGTAACTTTTTGTTTTGCCGCAGCTTGGCCAAATATACTCTTGCGCCATAAAACACAACCAACCAATCATAGTGCAAAAGTTGGTCTGCGGTGATGGATAATACATGCAGGGCCTTCACATCACTTTCTACACATTCGTCCCTGGTACCAGGTTATATGACGTATCCCGGTATTGAGCTAATATTATGGGCCTCTCATGATACCAATACCTATCCCAAATGCTCAATATTTAACAAGCACAAATGTCTAATTTATTTCATCTCAATCACATTCGTTTTGCACAGATTTAATATAAATACAATCAAGGTTTAACCTTTTAAATTGAGACTACACATTACAGTGCTAAACCATTTCACTTTTTTCGGATGCTTTGTTACTCGTGTCACTAGTACTATAGTACCAATGACCCAAGAGTAAGAAGGCATCTGGGAAATGTGTACCCTCATATGCCTCAATGCAGAATACCCTTATATGATGATCCTGGGTACTTCTATTGCTTTCATATAGTAAATTTCTGTTTGTTAAACCTTCTTAAACAAGACAAGAGGCAGTGGCGAGTTTTCAGCATGACTGCCTTGCTGTTCATTTGTGCTGCATTGGCTTTTATACTGAGACTTTCACTCGCTCTATGGAAAAATGAATCCGAGGAGATATATCTCTCGTTCTATTTTAAGCATTCCGTTATAATTCTGAGGCTTCTCTCTATTGGGTGGCCATGGACTTTTGGGGCGACACCAGTGGTTGCTTTTTGACATTTCCTTTGTTTTTTTTTTTTTTATCTGTTCTCTTTTTGTATTTTATGTACGTTTGTTCCATTTTTTTACGTTTTATCTATTACATTTTGTTTCTGTTCTCTTTTATATATATATATATATATATATTTTTTTTTTTAAACGTTTTTTCTCTATTTTATTTTATAAGTTTGCTATCTTTTGGTATTTTGTATCTGTTTGTTCTCTTTTTGTGTTTTGTATCTGTTCTCTTTTTTATGTCCTTGGTTTGTTACCTCTTTGCATTCTGTATCTCTTTAATTTTCGTTTGTATTTTGTATCTATTTGTTCCCTTGCAATATTTTGTGTTTTTTTTTTCACTTTTTATAAATTTGATCTGTTTTTTTCTATTACTAAAGTTTCAAATATACTGTTTCTTAGAGATTTGAAAATATTCTCTCAAGTTTGAAGTTCCACCATGGAATACCAGAGCATTTAATCCACTTGAATTTTGATTGCAGATAAAGATTATTTGTCCGAAGTTTTGTTAATATACTTTGAACACGATGTACACTTAATTATTTTCATGCAATATGAACAACATCTCGAGTCACATACATCCTCAACTTTGCAAACCAATGGTTAAGTTCCTCATACTGATGCTTTTTCTATTCACATTCATACTATTTCACATAGGTTTTAAGAAATCACCCTCAATCCAGCCACATGCCGTCGTGTACACTGGGGCTGATGCATGTTAAATCAGTGGGGCCTCAAAAATCCTCACTTTGGCGTGGTGTGGAAATTTGGAGAGTGGGGTGACAACTCAGGTGTTGTTCTCGTGATCTGTCCGTGGTTTAAAATTACGAGGCTTGTCAATGAATCTTTTCTTTTAGAACGTAGGAAATATCCCGTTGTGCTGCTCCAGTGCGACGTTAATTAATTACCTACCTACCCTGTGAAAATACAAATTCGTAAGAGCACTTTCTCAATTAAACTGAACAAAGTGAATTCTCTAAAAAGTTTAAGTACCTCTACCAGGACGGTTTCGAAATTAAAGATTGTATTTACCAATAAAATCCTTTAAAATCAATAGATCAGAGATGCTTTATGGACTTTTATCTCTTTACTGCAAGGGCTTAAATTGCTAAATTTAGTTAAACCTGAGAATTCTTCAGCCATGCCCTCCAATATCGGGCGGAGTAATTTTGGAATATTGAACTATTCTTAAAAGAATTGGATTAAAAATCTCCTATATTTAGAAGTTATTCATCAAGGAAATGGAGCCGACTAATTGTCGGCGATAAGCTATTTTTAGGGTCCAGGCAATTATGAAATGCCATCTCTTCCTTTTTCTTCATTTTTTAACTGCATTACTGGCGATATTTGTAATGGATATTGGAGGCGGGCTTCATCAATCAGGATTAAGTTCATTTACCATTAATCGGGGCTGCGCGGAGTCGATTGGCAGAAAATCACTTCTACTCGATAGCGGAAATATTCCTTGCAGCGGAATGAACGGAAGATGACGAAGTACATCCCGTGTAATTTGCGTTTCTTGTGTCTTGCTTCTTCTCTCTCGTATAATTACCAAGGAAATACAAAAGTACAGTGAGGAATGGCAACCTGTTTATTTGTCCAGGATCATGTAACCATCTTCTCGTCTTCTCTGATTGGTCTAATTAGGCTAATCAGGATTAGGTCTTCTCCTGATTGGCCTAATGGACAGAAGAAGACGCCCATCGATTAATTCGTCATCTGATTGGTTAGTGCGACATAGTAGAAGAGTGGCGATTTCACCACTTTTGTCACCAACTTATTGAAATGCCAAACGAGACGATACTATGTGAACCAAGTCAGTTTCTCACAGAAGATCCACTTGACTATGCTAGACTACAAGTTGGTCGGCAGCTCAGTTGGAAGGATAGGGGATTAGCAACAGGACGACTGAGAGTTTGAAACTCGATCCAACCAAAGTCCATCATTACGTGGGGGCTGGTGAACGTTAGATCTGTCGTGGCCTCCAATGTTTTAACATTGGTATGGTGTGGAAGTTTGGAGAGTGGGGTGTCAGATCAGGTGGTCACCTCGTCATCTGACCGTGGTTTAAAATTAATAGGTATTGTCCTTTCCCAATGGGATTGATCCCAGACCGTCAATATCTCTTTGTGACTCTCCAGCTCGACGTTAATTCAACTCTACCTTATTGTAAATATTATTATTATTAGGTTTATCTTATTTATAAAAGTAAAGTGAGCAATGGCAAACTTTTTATGTTCAGTATCATGTGACCCTATCTGGTAGTAACAGTAACTAGACCCTTAGAACATTTTAGTCCTTAGGTGGGGCATCTGATTAGTCGACGAGACGGAAGATGGTCAGTCTGATTGGTCCATGCGACATGTTTATAGACTCCGGCAATTTCGCCACTTTTGTTGCCCACCTACATAAATGGACATTCATACATCTACTCTGTCATAATATGTTATATCGCCAAACGAGGCGATATGTCAAATCGGTCAACTCAGTCTTTTTTTACAGGGCAGTTCCCGTCTATGCGTATAATACGCTACTACGTACTTTAACCCGAATTTCTTGAAATACTGTCTTTCTACATTGAGTGATTAATGGTAGTACAAACACTAACATAGTAAGGGAGGATTTAAGGGTCGGAATGAATTTATTTATTTTATCTAAATTTGAAAAAGAAATGTTTATTGATAAAATTTATAATTTTCCTTTTATATCCACAGAAGCAATTTTAAATTCTTGTTTTTCGTTTTATGGATAGCTAAAATTATGTGAAAAGTGCCCTCAAATTTCCTGTGCAAGCATTACGAGGAGAGAGAAACACAAGATTAAGCCTTCTTCAGATTAGGAGATTCGTGTAGACAAGTTGGTTGTCATAAATTAGCAACCGAAGAATCAAGCCATTTCGCAACATATGAGTGTACATATGAGGCTATTGCATGTTAAGTCTGTCATGGCCTTAAAATATCCTCCCGTTGGTGAGATGTTGAAATTTTGAGAGTGGGGTGGTGACAAAGAAGTTGACCTCGTCATCTGACCGTGGCTCAAAATTCAAGGTGTTGCCTTCGAAACTTTCCCTTCAGGATTGATCCGGAACCGTGGCTAATAACCTTCACCGTGGCGGGGTGGGGAAGTTTAGAGAATGAAGTTCCAGCTCAGGAGTTTACCACGTCATCTGACCGTGGATAAAAATTACAACGTGCTTTTGTGAAAATCATTCGTTTTTCATTTGAAATTGGTTTTCCACAGGAATCTGACTCAAGCAGCTATCTGACACAAGATTTCAATCAGTTCGAAAGGAGAGTAAAGGTAAGACCTCATCTAAAATCTTGAGTTTTAGAAAGGACCTGTAATTAATAACATGAGAACTGAGAAGTCAATTTGATAAGGAGTATTTAAAATAATTTTGCTGAAAGCAGTAAACGAAGTACACTCATGTCCATAAATTAAGGATAATGCCAGCTCCGGCAAATAAAGATTCAGAAACAAAACAAACGTGACTTATTCAATTAGCCCATTTATTAAACAAAAGATAAAGAACAAAAAAGATGGTGTATGTATAATACCATTCATAAAAACTACGATTTTTGCTCACTGGAGCAATCACAAAAAATATCGACCTTACGAAAACTTAACATGACATGGTTGGTATGATGGTTAATACATTGTATGTTTCTCATATGATGAAATATAGTCCTTTCAACGCCTAGGCATGCTGAGGATCAAATCATAGAGCTGATATTGGGGAAGATCACTCCACACAGCAAGCAATGCTCTCCGAAGTTCCTGTACACAAGTAGGAGGTGGTTGACGGGCTGCAACCCGTCAGTCAAGCATGTCCCACACATCCTCTATCGGATTCAAGTCAGGTCAGAATGCTGGCCATTCCATACGGGTGATATCCTCAGATTCAAGGCATTCGTTTACAATGTTTGCACGGTCAGTACGGGCGTCGCCATCCATAAACACAAATTCTGTACCCCCAAACAAAGGTACATGCTGTTCCAGAATGATGTTCCGATAAATTTGGCCTCTCATGGTTCCGATTTGAACATGTTGATCTGTTCTGGAGCCCAGTATAATTCTGCCTCAAACGAGCAATCCTGCATCACCGTAACGGTGTCGTTGAATGATGTCTTGGTGGTAGCGGGTACTTGGCGTTCTCCATATCCATAACTTCTTAACGTGTACACATATTGTCCTAGTGTAAAATATCGCTAAATAAAGAGTTTTTCCACCCATTATTGGCTTATCATTTCTACATCGTTTATACTCCAACTGATCAGGTTTAGGTTTCCCGTTATACATTCCTATGTGATTCTGTTTTGTTTTTGTGTTTAATTCCTCCCCTAAAAGTTTGTACGTATAAAGAGTTTTGAATCACCCGGTATGTAAACTTCTTTTCAATTCGACTGTTCGACGATGGTTAAATTGAGCCTCTCAACCCTTCTATTAGTTGTCACAATGAGATATCTCGTCATTACCCAATCCAGTCCCATCTTGATGGATGATATATCTCGTCATTAGCAAAACCTTAATCACATCTTGATCTCGTCGCCCAAAAGATTTGGTAACATCTTCATGGCGCGATACCTCGTCGTTTTAAAAACTGGGGAGTTCTTGATGGACGAGATATCTCGTTGATACCACTTGGAGAGTTAAAGACCCTCCTGCTCAGAGGGCTTAACCCCATGATAGTTGTTCAAACAAGGTGTCATCAACAAAATTGTTCATATACTGATGAATGAGATAACTCATCATGAGCAATACCCTGACCAGAGTTTCATCTGGTCGTCATAAAACCTCTTGATGACGAGATATCCAGTCAAAACCACTTGGAGAGTTAAAATCACTGCTGCTTAGAGGGCTAAACCCCTTGGTGGTTGTTCTAACAAGGTGTCATCAACAAAATTTTTTCAGATATTGATGAATGAGATAACTCATTAGCAATACACTGACCAGAGTTTGATCTGGTCGTCATAAAACTTCTTGATGACGAGATATCCCGTCAAAACCACTTGGAGAGTTACGGCCGCACCTTCCCAGAGGGTTACGAACTGAAAAATGTATATCCCGTCTAAAATCGCGGTGCCACTCGGCGAATCTTTTTACTTTAATTCCGACTACTTTGATGGCACGAAAGTGGCGATTTCTCTCACTCTGACCAAAATTTAATTCCCTACCACTGGCAGCACGTGCTCAAATCGTTTGAAATTCAAATATGCATCTGGCAGAGGCTTACCCTCTCTTTTCGCCATTCCCACTCGGGAAATCCCAACTCGGAATTCCACTCGCCCCTCCGTCTCCAGTGGTGCTCGGCAGTAATATTTGACTTTGAAATTTCTGTTCCCGGTCGATGGGCTTTTATTCCGGTCGAGATGGAAGAATTCCAGGAATTTTCCCGCCCAAAGAGGCGGGAAAAGAAAGGAAAAAATCTCCTCGGCAGTACTCTTATCGGGAAAACAACTCAACTCAACTCGGCCATCGCTTTTATGAGATTCCGCAATCGGAGAGAGGGAATATTTCACTCAAAAGTAGCTATGTGTTGGAGAGGGAGGCTGAGGGGGCCTTTCCCGGGCAAGTCGGGGAATGTTTAATTTTTACGACACAGGCCTGCAGGCCCGGAGCGGACGCAGCGGAAAAATTATTCGGTGTCTGGGAGAGAGCTCCGTAATTTGTTTCCTGCTTTGGAGCGTTTAGAATATGGGAAACGATGGTAGCAAGTAAAAGGAAATAGTCTCTCGTGGCATCTTGATAAGATGTCTTCACGAGCTAAATGGAAAGATTGGCCACTGGCAGTTTGGGAGCGCGGCAATTAACCTGCGTTATAAGAGGCAAATGTAAAAAGAGTGTGATTTTTTTTATGAAATACTAGCTGAATAACACGGCGTTGCTCGGGTTTCAAATATTACAGCGACAGCTAAAATATGACCGCGACATTTCATTTTAACTCAAAAACACAAACCCTGTAGAACATGTTTCCTTGTCCATGTACATTTATTGCAGAAAAACAAACTTTAGATTTTAAAATTGGGGTTTCGAAGGGTACTTATAGGACTACCTGTGTGCCAATTAACATGGCTACAGATGGGTCTGAATACAGGAAAGAAAAAGCCTATGTTTTCCGCAGTGTTCTGAAGTATAAGTGTACCAAATTTGATGTGGATTGGTCAAACGGTGTAGATTTGTACTGTGAATACACACATTCACATCCTTTATTATATCTATATACATACACAGTCCAGTCACATTAATATGACCACCACCTACTGTCGACGTCAACGTGAAATAACCAATCACAAAAGGCAGGTGGCAGCACATTGCAGTGGAGTGTATATAAAGGGGTTGGCGAGCGTTAGCGAGCAGTGGGAGGCCCCCTAGTATACTATATAACATAAAAAGGACACACCAAGAAGTGGGTATCCGATCGCAATAAAAAGTGGTGGATTTGAAGAACATACATAGACAAACAAACGACTAAAATTTTAGAACAATTGAATGATTTATTTCAGAGTTTGACCGTTACAAAGGGAGGAAGTCAATAAGGCGTTGGTTCACCTTCGACCTGGATGCGTCACCCGGCTTGGGATAGACTGAAAAAGTTCCAGAATGGTGTTCTGTGGAATTTCTTGCCAAATTGTCTCCAACTGTCGGGCTAGATGTTCAACATTCCGGGATGGTTTTATTCGCATTCCTATAACGTCCCAAATTTGCTCTATGGGTTTCAGTGGACCTTGCTGGTCAAGGAAGTGTTGGGAAAGCTTGAAGACAATTTTTAGTAACACTAAAGGTGTACGGCCGGAATTATCTTGTTGAAAGTAAGTTCGGGGTGTCGCAAAAGGAACGGTAACACAGCCGGTCGTAGAATGTCATCAAGGTACCGCTATGCTGTACGTGTGTGTATGTTTGTGTGTATGTGTGTGTGTGGTGGAATCCTCACGCTGTCCTGGAAGTCTCTAGTCACATCTTCGGTGGTCATCAGGACACAGTTGCAAACGGGACTCGTCACTAAAGATTATACGTCCCCATATAAACTCCGTTCCCAGTTGATCGAGCCCGGCACAACTACTGGACAACTCCTTCTTGGTGCGTCAATTTCTTTTTGTTGTAGAGTATATATAGATGAACGCAAACATTGCATAGAGGTTCCAGGAAATTGTTTGAAGATGACAGCTTTGGTTTGTAAGTGTAATACCATTTTTAGATTTACAACTAGCATTTATGAAAAACATAATTTGAACATATCTTTAACTGAACATGGATCTGATGTACATGGAGATTCAACAGGTAGTTGGTAGGGAACACAAAATTAAGCCGTGTATTCACATAGAGACAATAATCACTCCGGAATGTGCTAGAGGGTAGACATGGTGCATATATGAGATGATAATAAAACTAAGCCTTAAAATACAATTTTCACCACCAAATAAGACTACCTAACGTTTAGTATTAACCCTTCTTTACATGATTTTTTCTTTATTGGTGAAATAAATCAAGGTGATATAATTCATGTTCAAAATTAAAGGGAAAATGGTTAAAAAAATCCTAGTATATATTTATAGTATAAATTTAGCAAAAAACAATATGATGGTATCATGTGGTATTTTTTAAATTAAACGCAAACTTTTTCAGAAATTGCTCTAAAAATAACAGAAACACATGTTACAAACCTTTCTTCCACTCATATTCACTTTTTTAGCAATAGAAACTCAAATATAATAAAACAAAATTAAAAACGAAATCATACGTTTATTGCAACTACAACAAACAGCGGAATGACAACTTCAAGCTCGTTTTACTGATAGTGACACTTGCTTATTTTTGACAGCTATGGTTTTTTTTTATGCAATGGACATTAAAAAGGTATCCAGACACGATCAACTTAAAGTGAACTTGTTCTTTTATATAATTTTTGGGCATTCAATGTTATGATGGAAATTACTACCATTATGCAAAGAAGGGTTAACTCTCACTTTATCTCCCCTATATTCTTCCCTTTTTTACCAGCTAGTTTTGTCTCACCTCTATAATCATGTGTTTCTAGTCATCTTGTCACCGCTTCCAGTTTTTAACTATTTCCACCTCCCTATCCACGATTTCAAACAAATCCGCTTACTCAGGCTGATTTTTCTTCTTTTCTTCAAGTTCGTAGATGCATGCCATCACAACATTTAAGATACACCGGCAATGCCTAACAACCACTCCGCCTTGTTTGTTTGTACGTTTGTGTTTTCCACTGGATCCTTATTCACAGTCCTTATTTCACAGTTTTGCATCAGTCGTACACTTACTTTCATAGTTTGACATCAGTTGCACACTTAATTTAAAAATTTGACAACAGCTGTACAGTTGATTTGAGTTGGACAGCTGTTCAACACCTAATTTCATGGTTTATCAACAATCGTACACTTAATTTCACAGTTTGACAGCAGTTGTGAAATTAATTTCAGTTTGACATATAGTCGCACACTTAATTTCACAGTTTGATTGCAGTTGTGTAAATTATTTAACAGTTTGACAGCACTTGAACGCTAATTTCATGGAAGAAGCTAAAAGACGCTTTATCTACTTGATCAAGTTATAGCCTAAATCATGTGGAAAAGATCATGCTGTGAACAAGCCGACTACGACCAACTCCAGATCATCGAGGAGGACACCTAAGCATAAAAAAATACGGGAAGGAGTTGTTTGGGTTGTAAAGCAGGGACAAGTTATACAATTTTACTCCCCTCCTCCTAAAGGTCCGTAGTATACCAGTTGGAAGAGCAACAGATTAGCAACCAGAGGATCAAATCGAACCAAAGACCATCGTGTACAAACAGGGGTTGGTACACGTTAAATTTTCTGGGGCCTCAAATGTCCTTATGGTGAGGAAATTTGGAGAGTGAAGTGCCAGCACAGGCGTGACCTCGTTATCTGACCGTGGTTCAAAATTACGTGGTGTTGTCCTCGATCTTACCCTTCATGTTTGTTGCCGGGCCTTTGCCCGTTTTGTTACTCAAGTGCGACGTTCAGTTTAATGCCTACCCCCGGGAGCAGAAAGTGCTTAAACTGTGATGTACGTCGCAGAACAAACAGTCTTTGCAAAACTTCTTTAATTTTATCAAAATTTTGGACGATTTGTTTTTTTTGTGCCAAAAACTTCTTGGAGCATCCGATCATATTGCTCAAAATTGTGTTTATCGACAACAACAGTACTGCACGTATGACATCATCAACGCGTGGGAAAAGGACATCAGCATAGGTTCCATAGAAGGAGGGCTCGTAGATCGTTTCCGACCGTTACCACGCCTGTTTCCGTGGAATGTCCCGGCTTCATCCGTGATCCGGTCTGACGTAAACGCTCGATGATTCAACGCAAGTCTCCAGTTCACGACAATCTCACAGGGGCTCGTTCATTTCCGTTATCTGTCACGATGCATAGAGAGCCATTTCAATATTCATGAAATGATTCATGTTTCCCGTGTAAAGTCAACGAAATTGCCCAACTATTACCTTACCGAACAGCGTCCTCCAGCAAATCCAAGGGAATGCAGCGTTCGCTGAAGAGGTTTCATTTTGTGTTACGATGTATAGAAAAACTAAATCACTTTGTGGGAAATGTCAAGAAAAATTTGCCTTACAGTGGATTCCAAGTCACTGCGGTATATATGGCAATGAAAGGCAGACCCATCGGCTTAGACTGCAGCACAATAGCTCCAATCTAAATCCCTTTTACCTCTAAGTAACATCAAGAGGCTTATGTGCTCATCGATACAGGCTAATAGACTCTCATTCTACAGGAAAGAACTGGAGAGTTTTAGTGAGGAATATAGCTCGGATCCCAGGTTCCCCTTTCTCAAGGCTTTAAGAGTCGCTTGCTTTAGACATTTTTTCGGACTGACTACATGCAAAGATACTTACTTCGTTATGGAGTAACGAGATCAGCTGTCTGTACCCTTTGCGAACTTGGTAGAATGACTGGAGACCACCTGGAGGACTGCCCTAAAATTCTTGACAATAGAACAGCAAATTCTGTAGATAGGGATTTTAAGCCATATTTTTTTGGCTTCAGAACTCTATTGGACTGCTAGTCGATTGATGGCCGATAGGTTGTAGGCGGGCAATGAATTCGAAAGTGATGTTCCCTGCCTTCTTTTAAAGTTTAAGGGACGCGGAGACGCGATTGGAAGAGTAAAGGATTTGAAACCGGAGTGTTGCGAGTTCGTGTCCAACAAACATAGTCGTACAAAGGGGGCTGGTGCACGTTTTATCTATCATGACGTCAAATGTCCTCAAGTTGAAATTTTATGTGTAAGTTTGTATAGTGGGGTGCCAGCTCAGGTGACCGTGTTTAAAAATTACGTGGAGCTTTCGGATCGTTCCCTTGGGAATTGATCCGGAACCGTCGTTAATAGCCCGTTGTGTTTCTCCAGTAAGACGTTAATTAAAATACCTCACCTCACCTTTAAAATTCGTACAGGAATTTCGAAGCATCCTTTGTACAGATATCAGTACCTGAAACGCTAGAAAACAGTAAGAGCACTCAACCAAGAAGTCCGTCATCTCACCGTGGTTCAAAATTACGTGGTGTTGTCCTAGGATCATTCCCTTAGGGTATTGATCCCGGACCATCGTCAATAGCCCGCTGTGTTGCTCTAGTACGACGTTAATTAAAATTACCTTACCTTACCTCGACCAACAAGTCGCGATGCATAATAAGCAGCATGATCATTCAATCAATACGTGAATGATTATATTGATTTAATGATATTAAATATCAAACACAAACATAACAATCGCCAATATAAAATAATTAGACTTTAAAATTCTCTTTTCATGACAATCACGGCAGAATAGTGTTATGTTATGACCACCTGCTAAAAGACATTTCCTTGTATATTGTCAATCATAAAAATCCAAATCGAATACTTGATCTTCATAAAATTAGCACATTCATTCCGAAGAAATTATTTAATCGCACTGCTTTGAAATATTCCTCAAGAGCATTTTCAGAAAAGAATTTGAAAACAAAAAACATCCAAGAATTTCACATATTTCTCTCACTAACGACAAATGAGGTTTCATTATCTGCAACGAGCAGGTCCTAAAATATTTTTACCCAATCCAAACGGTCCCCAAAAATTCTTCTGTTTAACTGCCATTTCAGCCACAAGGCAAGAGGACAGGGTAAAAAAAGGGTATGATTAAGAGGTTTCGTTCTTTGCCCGCGGAAGTGAATCAGAAAAAGAAACTTCCAGCCTCAAATTACAATATTCGAGCAAGATGAAGTATTCCCGCTCTTCAAGAAAATAATGTCTTTGGATACACACTTTTACGACACTCTTGGCTTTCATTTTATTTTGCTCTTAGTTTTTTTTCCGCGGAAACTATTTCTGAAAGGCCTTTTGTGGAATCTGCGATTGGATTTATGAAAGATTATTTTTAATTTGGAACACATTTTGGTGAGTTTAGGAAAGCTATAGATTTGATGGAGTTTTTTTTTCTTTGTGCTGTGTTGCATTTTTACTTACCGGTTGAAATCTCATTCAAGAAAATTCCATAAGAATACGGAAAGATTTTGTCAGCTTTCCGTGGACAAGTAATTGAAATGAATAATTCATCCGGTAAGCTGGGAAGGGATGAAGCCTATTATTTTCTCTGAGAAAATGGAAAATTCTTTCGTTTCTCTTTTGGGGAGAACATTTTTATACAAGAGAAACTTCATAATCTCTACATTGGACACAATTTTTTTAAAACATTGATAGATCGCCATTAACAAATGATAAGTAAATTGTTTAGTTGATGTATGGAAATAAAAATATAAAGTGATAAATCAAAAATGTTTTCTAACAAAAATTTGAACCAAACGCCATTCACATTCTTTACAACGAGCATAGCATTTATGTATCAAACCTAAAATAAATCAAATCTACGATAATATTCAAATAAATAATTGATCTACACAATTAAAGTTCATAGAAAGTAATCAGTGATAATTTGAGAAACAGTGGTAGATTGTTAACTAACAAAGGATAAGTAAATTGTTTAGTTCATGTATGAAAATAAAAATATAAAGTGATAAATCAATAAAGTTTTCTTTCATAAATTTGAGCCAAACACCATTCACATTCTTGTAACGAATACATAAATTATGTATTAAACCTAAAATAAACAAAATCTATGAAGAATCCACAACTAAATAAAGTTATATATATAATTAAAATTTATAGAAAGATCCATTGTGCCCGTCGTGGTTTCTGGTTTAATGTATTAATGAGATTTTCATTTCATTAGCTTATTCCTGAATAATCTAGAAGTTCAAGGAAACCAATGATCTCACAAAATATTTAAATGTGTCTAAAACACCAAAAAAAAAATGTCTGAACTAAAAGGATAACTCACAGCAATGGATTATGGTTGACCACATGCAGTTTCCTGATGTATGTCCTGCCATCTTGCGAATAATTACTAACTATTATTACTATTTAATAAAACTGTAGTAACTATATTAAAAAATAAATTTAAAAAATAAATTCCCCATATTAATACTCCATATTTATATAAACCACGCCACGATCAATTACCTTTTATTTGTTCAAAGCAATACCTACTAATACAGTAATTTTATAACAATATACCCCAAATTTATTTGAAATTTTGCTATTACCAAATTGTACCATGAAATTAATACTAAAACTGATTTATCATGCATTTTACTTTGAAACCAATTATACATCCTTTTAACGCTAGGAAAAGTGTAGTAAAAACAGTGCTTTTATTAAATATCTCAGAATTTTTTACAATAAGAATATATATCTGTCGACAGCACATTCAATTTGATTTATGAATTGCTATGTTGTGAATGAATATGAATTTTTATGGCATGAAGTTGAATATGAATCTCATATTCAACTCTTAACATCCATTTTCCTTTATCCGACAGGTACTAGTATCCTTATTCCGTGCAAAGCATTCCCAAACATGAAAAACTGTTTTTGCTCAGAGAATTCACAGTTGCATAGCCAGTATTTTATTTAGAGCGTGAGGTTAAATGCAAAATATGGAATTTCTTGAGCACAAAAATAGGATGTTATCACTATATCACAAATAAAAAACAATTCCTGATTTGTTTCCCAAGTTTCTCAATAAATTCTAATTCATTTGCATTGAAATATGTTTTCGTAAACCCCTGTCATCAAGGCACTGCATACATAGATGTGTTTCAAAGCAAAACGTTGATTATTTACTTACTTATTATCGGATTGCCAATGCTTTTAATACCCAAGACTGTTGGATACCGCTTTGTCCACTTTTTACAGGTTTATATGCCAGAGGATTCGATTTGAAAAATGTACAGATTCTCTGCGGTAACTTTATGTTTTCATTCATTAATCAAAACTTTACATTTTAGTCGATACTTATTCATAATCCACATCACACCAACTGTACATGGGATTTACTGTTCCTTCAAAGAAAGATCGTTGTGTTGTGTATACCACAGATTACATATAGGATAGCGTGGCCTAAATGAAACCATACAAAAATATTACAAAATCGAAAAATGGGTACCCATTATATAATTTATACACAAGAGAAAAATGATAAAAGATAACAAAAGGAAAATAGTTGAATTTACCACCTTACTGAATAAACAAAACGGGCTATTATTGACAGTCTGGGATCAATCCAGAACGGAAAGATCCAAGGACAACTCCTCTTAACTTTGAATCACCGTCATATGACGAGGTCAACACCTGAGCTGGTACCCCACTCTCCAAACTTCTACACCACGCCAAAGTGAGGATATTTGAAGCCACGTCGGATTTACCGTGTACCAGCCTCTAAGTACACGATGGTCTTGGGTTGGATCGATTTTCAAGCTTGCAACCCTCAGGTTGCTAATCTGTGACTATCAACTGGTCTACAGCGACCCCGACAACAAAGTGAGAAACCCAATCACTTTTTGGAAACTCTCTTTACATTGAACATCACACTACTATAAATTGTAAAGACAAACAAATCCACTACTGCAAATAAATAAAATTACTCCAATAGTGTAGACAAAATAGTAGGCAAAGAGACCTCACACAGCATAGACAGAAATACGTAATTCAAAAATATTATATTTTGTAATTCCATCTGCGATGTGGCTCACTTTGCACAGTAACTCTTTACATTCCACATCAACCTACTATAAATTATAAAGGCAACCAAATCTCCCACTGTAAATAAATATAAATATTCCAATAGTGTACACAAAATAGTAAAAATACCGACCTCCCACATCGCTGATGAAATAACATAATTAAAAAATAATTTAATTCTGTCTGTGATGTCTTAGGCGAGTCGACATCTCAAACATTATGGGTGTATACTTTATTAATTGAAATTTTGAATTTTACAGCTGTACATAATAAGAAATAAATGGTAGAAATTCATAGCAACAAGACTTTTTACTATCGGTTACAAAAGACATAAAAACTACTTTTAATTAACTCCTGTTTGAAATGTTTTTCTAAACTCTGAACCACAACTTTCGACAGCATCCCCAAAGCCATAGATGGCAAACCTATGGCACGTACGAAAATTTGTCTGGAACATCGACGACTTATTATTATATACGACGACGATATTAGCTTATAAATTATTCTAAATTCTATAATAATTCAAAAGCTTATACACTATTCAAAATTAAGCTGTAGCTAATAAGCTATTTCAAATTAGGTTGTAGCTTACAAATTATTCAAAATTTATTTGAATTGTTACAATTTCCAAGTTTAAGTTGTTTTGCACGAACGGAACTAACCAACAAATATCTAGCCAACTCCAGGAACAAGGATCGGCAGCTGAAAGTTGCGCTGATGTTAAGAATATCTGACCATTGACTTAAGGGGCATAATGTCACGACTCATAACCCTTTGGTGGGCAGATAGTCGTTATTGTCCGAAATGAATTTTGTAAAAAATGGTTTAAGAAGCACTATTTCTGATCAACTAAGTTCGGCTTGTGCACTATTAAAGGAGACGAAATATGAACTAGGTATAAAGCATTCAGCCTCCAATATATATATATATATATATATATATATATATATATATATATATATATATATATATATATATATATATATATATATATATATATATATATATATATATATTATTATATATATATATATTTATATTATTATATATATATATATAGATATATTATTATTATATTATATATATATATATTATTATTATATATTTATATATATATATATATATATATATACGAGACAGTAAAAATCGCATTGATTTTTGGGATATTATGTACGTCATGTTATGAGTTCATCTTTATGAAATTAATGTTAATTTCAAAATTTATTTCCATAAAATTCCACAATGATAAATGTTCTATTGTTATCCGTCATTGCAAACTACTCGGCCAATCACCATGAATATTGCTTGTAAATTTCTGACACGCTCACATGAAAAGTTTCGCCACCACTGCCCCAAGCCTTTGCTGACATTATTTCCGGTTTCGAAACACGTTCCAGCAAACACTTTCGCAAAAACACCCGAATTGTTTCGGAGAAACTCAACCCACTCGAAATGGCGCAAAACCTCCGAAATAAAATTAATAGTTGCAAACGATATCACGAAGGCCCAAATCCCACTTGACGGCTTGGTAGTGCCGGTCGAAGTCATTATCACTCCATGCTCCGACGCTCGTTCTCCTCCCCAGCCTCACTTCACTTCCCAGTGGATCAAAAAAATATCTCTCGGTTTCACAAACGATGTCTGGATACTCCAAATAGCTCTATCAACGGCCGCGGCAGGCGACGGCGACAGGTGTCTATTCGAAAATGCCATCTATTTTTAGCAACGTCCTACAGCGAGATCGATGTTTCGGATGCGTCCCCCCGTTGCCATGGCGACGCCTCGCTTCCCTCTTCCACGTGCCTCTCTCTATTAACTCTTTTGCATTTCGTCCGTTTCCTTTAAATCACTTCGGCCGGGGCATTGTTGCGAGGTCCTTTCAAAGCGGGGGCTTGTATCGCGCGCGGATGGTGGCAGTAATTGCAGTCTGGAGGCCATCAGCCCTCAATTAGCACAGCTAATTACGTCAAAGATAGGAGCTGTCGTGTGGTCCGTTGTGCTGTTATCGGAGGCTGTACTGAGCGCTTCAGAAAAAGCCAACCAATGGCAGTCTTTTGGAGGCCAGTACCCCGAGCTATCCGCCGACCGACCGTCTGCTGGTTAAGGAGTTAGCCTCTGGATCGGAAGGTTCCTGGTTCGAATCCGTGTATGGATGTTTGTAAGCGTATGGCGTAGAGGCGGCTGGTGTACCTTAAATCCGTCGTGGCTGAAAGTCCTCCCGTTGAGTTGGTGTGGAAGTTTGGAGAGTGGGGTATCAGCTCAGGTGTTGCCTCGTCATCTTACCGTGGTTCAAAATTGCGTGGTGTTGTCCTCAGATCTTTCTTTTTAAGGTGCTAGCCTCTGGATCGGAAGGTTCCTGGTTCGAATCTGTGTATGGATTTTTGGAAGCGTATGGAGTAGAGGCGGTTGGTGGTCTTAAATCTGTCGCGGCCGAAATTCATCTCGTTGTGTTGGTGTGGAAGTTTGGAGAGTAGGTTGCCAGCTTAGTAGTTGTCTCGTCATCTGACCGTGGTTAAAAATTATGTGGTGTTGTCCTCGGAGCTTTCTGGTTAAGGTGCTAGCCTCTAGATCGGAAGGTTCCTGGTTCGAATCCGGGTCAGTGCATGGAAGTTTGTAAGTGTACGGCGTAGAGGGCGGCTGGTGCACCTTAAAACTGTCGTGGACGAGAGTCCTCAAGTTGGGTTGGTGTGGAAGTTTGGAGAGTGGGGCAGCAGCTTAGATGTTGCCTCGTCATCTGACCGTGGTTAAAAATTATGTGGTGTTGTCCTCGGAGATTTCTGGTTAAGGTGCTAGCCTCTAGATCGGAAGGTTCCTGGTTCGAAACCGGGTCAGTGCATGGAAGTTTGTAAGTGTACGGCGTAGAGGGTGGCTGGTGCACCTTAAAACTGTCGTGGACGAGAGTCCTCAAGTTGGGTTGGTGTGGAAGTTTGGAGAGTGGGGCAGCAGCTTAGATGTTGCCTCGTCATCTGACCGTGGTTAAAAATTATGTGGTGTTGTCCTCGGAGCTTTCTGGTTAAGGTGCTAGCCTCTAGATCGGAAGGTTCCTGGTTCGAATCCGGGTCAGTGCATGGAAGTTTGTAAGTGTACGGCGTAGAGGGCGGCTGGTGCACCTTAAAACTGTCGTGGACGAGAGTCCTCAAGTTGGGTTGGTGTGGAAGTTTGGAGAGTGGGGCAGCAGCTTAGATGTTGCCTCGTCATCTTACCGTGTTTCAAAATTACGTGGTGTTGTGGTCGGATCTTTCTTTTGGGGGATTTATCCCGGACCGTCGTCAATAGCCCGTTGTGTTGCTCTAGTACAACGTTAATTAAAACAAAATTACCTATTACCTCGAGTTACCAGACCGATCTGATCTCCCTTCTATTTTACCCTCGCCTACCCTTCTGCTTTTTGCTTTGTTTTCCTCTGTCGTAGTCTGTCTTGTGTTTCGCCCAGCTATGACAAATATTCCCTTTGTGCCATAGAAGACAAAAGTAATCACCAAACTCATCGTTAACTCTATAAGGTCTGGCTTCGAATCCTAGTCATTTCTAGCATTGATCCTAGTGGTGATTCGGAATCAACTCTAAACCGTATGTCTCATACTGTTTGCTAGTTCATAACTCGAACCAACCAGAGACCGTCCAGTACGTGGTGGTGGGTGTATGTTAAATCTGAAGCGGTTTAAAATGTACCCACATGCAACTGCCCTGCATACACTATGCTTGTCTTTGGTTAGATCAAGCTTCGACCTCGTTATGCCCTTGCCTCAATTGCTATTCCAAGACTTTACCAATTGGGTCTGTTTGTAGATATGTAGTTAAATTAATTTCGCCGAAGTTCCTTGTCTTGTATAAAATATAAGGGGAATCCCGCAAATTTAAAATGGTGAGAGTCATTGATTACAAACATTGAGACTAGTTTCTTGATATGGAAGGAAACGAAAAATACATCAAAATGAATAATATATCAAATCTGACGAATAACCCATTCGGATCTACAGAATGTTTTGTACCAAAAAATTCATTTTTCTATATTTTACGATGTAGCAGCCTCCTTTAACTTTGACTATATAAAGGTAAAATATATTTGTTATAATTCCTTAAAATGTAATAGACAAATATATGGGTTACAGTAATTTGGAAATAATAATTAACTGTTTTATTACATGTTTCAAATGTTCTGTACAAATACCAAATTAAAAAAAAAATTGTACATGCCATGATTCAAATGCTAAGGCTCTTTTCATAATCCTTCAAATAACCAGAAATTCATAAGAGACGTTTGTAATGATCAGACTAATGAGACTGAGGATGGGATTTGAATAAAATAAACAAAAACTTTTTTTATTAAAATTATATTTTTGAAAAAATTTCATGTTATTTAGCGGATTTTTCTTCTTATCTTCGAAATTTTAATTCAATAACTATTTGAAGTATCAAAAATCCCATTCTTCTTAGAAGTCCCCCAAACGGTTTAATGAGCATGCTAAATAATAGCAAGCCAAAATATTGCAAATTGAAGGAGGAGTAGCATATTAAAATATGTTAAAATATTCACAAAATTTGTAGTTTTTTCAAATATGGGAGGAAATTTTTAAAATTTTCTTCTGGTAAACCTTTACTTAGTCTCAAGAAGATAAATTGTTACCTATAATGTTATCAAAAGTTCATATTTGAAAAATTAGGGTACAGCTACAGTCTACGTTTCTAGCGGAGGCAACGGACTTGGCTATATTTGTTGGCGCACTTCCAAGGAAAGAATTATTTCAAAAATACTTTTCTTTTTACATCGGAAAATAAAAGACACATTTGAGAACGTTTTAAAAAGTATATTTTTTAAAAACTTTCAAAAAAAGTAATAAGCTTTCACACATTTCAAAACACATTTGTGAACCAGCAGAAAAATTAAGCTGCGAATGTTGGGTAAGAATACCCTGAAACTTATCAATTACACTAAATACTGTAAGCATGTTGAAAAAGAAAAATATATTTAAAAGGGGAAAAAAAGAAAGAAATAATATTACCTGATACCTCAGAACTGTCCCGGGGAAAAAATTATTAAAAAAGAAAATTTCACAAATGACCAAAAAACAATAAGTGTTATAAGAATATCGCGAAAAAAAATTATAACGAAATAGAATTTTAAAAGACTAATGCAATCGAAGGATATTTTAAAATTAAAATAACCAATGGAATCAATGAAAAATTTTCAAACTAACCAATGAAATCAAACGACTTAAACGCATTTTGAAAGAGCTTTCTAGAATAATCAAAACGAAAATTTAAAGTTTTCGTTTGCCGAGGTTGCTATGAAAACCACAATAACCGAATAACAGATGGGTTGCCTCAACCTATCGTAACTTGCTACTAGAAGTGCGCCAAAAAAAATCGCCAATTCCGTTGCCAATAAGCGTAGACTGTAGCTGTTCCGAAGATAGTTCTTTGGGTGCAAAGTCACCTTAAGAAATGATAAGCTCGAGTGATGTCCAGGGACACACATAGAATTTATATTCCGTAAATAAACAGCTCGTAAAGTAAAGAACCTCGATTATCTATCACTTAAAACAAAAACTTTCCCGTAAAGCCTTAATAGTAGGGAATAGAGACCCCGATATTTATTAAACTTACTTAAAATAATTTAACAATCCTAAAACTGACAATTTTTATTACTTTTTATCAAGCAAGGTCTAATTATCAAGGTAAATTTTTGTCAAAATTTGAGATTAAAGCCCCCTTGAGACTGTGCTCATTCAAACAAACATTTTTATTCGACCAAAACTTTCAACTTTTCAAAAAAAGTCTAAATTAGCATGTGATACCATGCTGTTATTCTAAGATCAGCAATGTTTTATTTAAATTTCTCTTTACTGTAACTGCCATACAGTTTCAAATTGAATCTTTATAGCATTTTTTTTGTCAAATTTCGGTATCTAAATGCTTACCTATTTCGAATAATAAGTTTTGTTTCTTTATAAGCGATTAAAGCTTTCAAAGCAAACCATTAATAATTTCCCTTCTAATAAAAAAATTACGTCAAAATTAAAGCAAATCTTTGAATTATAACAAGCTTGTCTTATTTTAACTTAAGTGTCGGATTTTAAAATAACTTTATTTTAGCGTTACACTCTTTTCAAAGTAAGACATTAAAGTCTTATTTTTAAAGTTTTGTTGTGAACAATGTATTTTGACTTATGAATCAGAATTCAACAAATCATTATGTATTTAGTCATTGACTTTTATAAAAGTCAGTCGAATATACGCTTACAGCCAAAAAATGAACCCATGTGCTTAGCAATGCTTTGCAGAAAACGAAAAATTCGTTACAAAATTAGAAAATAAAACATTAATTTTGTCTATGCCAGATATCGTAACACTTTATTATCTATTAGTGGGTTTTTCGCTTGCGCTTTTCGCATTAAGTAGATTGGTTTCAGTACAAAATGTAAGTTGAAGAAAATAAAATGTTTCTAATCATTTAATATCATAAGTCAAGCATTTATAAATTATTGATTTTGGAAAGAGTTTCAACTAGTTACCACTGTCCCAGACTAAGGCATTCTGAGATTTTTTTTTTTGGAATGAAATAAAAAAAAAATCAGTAGTAACAACAATATTGGAATTTAATTTAAATTATGTAAATATAATTTTTTGGGAAAAATTGTTTCTCCAGCAATACTGTTGAAACAATTTTGCTATAAACGTTGCTTTTCCGGTAATGCTAGTGAAACAATTTTTTTGGAAAAATTGCTTTTCCAGTTGTAACTAGTAAAACACTTTTTTGCGTGTGTGCTTTGTTCTTTTTAAACCAAATTTCGAATTGTTTTTAGGCTCATCTGCTCACCACTGACAAATAGAACGGGGTTTAATATGTAGCCTACGTTTTTCACACCGTTCTAATAGATAAGTGTATAAATTTGTTGGTGAATGATAAAAAGGTGTAGATTTATATAGAGAATAGAAAGGCAGAATCTAATGTGCTTTACATAGAGATATTTGAGATATCGCACCCTGGCAAGAAAAGTGACACAACTCAAAATTGCAGAATTTGAGAAATAATTAATTAAAGAATACTATAAAACTTATATTGAAATAATATAAGCTACTCTTAAATTTTAGGTCAGTATTTTTTTATGTCTTTAAATACTATTATATTCTACAGAATAATAATATAACACGCTGTGGTACCTTATACATGCTTTTCAATGACATACCATAAAAATTTTTATTTTTTGAGTTGTGTCACTTTTTTCCGGGGTGCGATATATCTGTTGTGTTCTGATCGGTGGGGAGAAGTGAACTGTAACCAACCCCTCTACAAACCGTGCGCTTAACATAGATCAGTTTTAGCTTCCCGTGTTACCTGTCCCGGAAACCATATACGGTCCTCTAAATATTTTTATCGGGCCAGCAGACGAGATATAGCTCTCCAAATATTTTAGCAGGCCCGCTGTCCAGAAACGGCCCTCAAAATTATTGTTTATCAGAGGCGCAGAATAGATACGGTACTCTTAATAGGTTCTTCCAACTCACCGATGAGATACGGCCCATCGAACAGATTTAGACCCTGTGCGCACATCCGGTTTTTTTCAACGTGCGCCGCCGCTGCGGCAACGCAAGTGCGGTCTGAGATACATTAGCTTGAATGAAGTAGTGCCAACACCGACTCTATACAAAGCCGATATTATGACGTCCCAAACCGAAGTTCTACCAGCCGTGGTTGATCATAAACTTATAACTACGTGAACTTATATTTCAGATGTTTATTTATCTTTTGTTAAGTAAAAAGTTTTTAAGAACTGCTCCCAATCTTTGTAGATTTTATAAAAAGAAAGAGGAATTGATATTTGGACAGGAAAAAACTGCAGAAAACAATCTTTTAAAGCATAACAGAACTTTGAAAAAAGAAACTAATGATCAACATAAAACTTGGTTATTTTAGTCCATTTAAAGCTTTTAACCGGTAGGTATAATATGCCAATAAATAATTTATATAATAAAATTAAAATTAATTGAGTCAGAAAATAGAAAGACTGATCTATTATGAATATTTGATTCAAAGCAAATGTGCATTTAGTTTTTTTAGCAACCTTATTTTTACCTTTTTTTAGCTACCTTTAATTTTAAAGCTACCTTTCTTTTCTATCAATTCACAATATACACTTCAGTTTTTTTTTTTTTTTTTTTTTTTTCAGATTCATTATATATTTATATATTATATATTTTGACAAGAAAAAATTAACTTTTCCTCATAACGATGCACAAATTTTATCTTATCTCATATGCTATATTAAAATTTTATGCAAGTTTATTAACAATATATTTAGTTTCGAAAACTTATTTTGTTTTAGGCATTGAATCACTCTTTTAAAAAATTTTAAAGCATCACAGTACCCTTTTTCAAAAAAAATTTTTAGAGACAATTAAACAAAGTGTAAATAGCTATTTTTGTTCTAAAGTATGTTTATAAACATATTTAAAAAAATTAAGTTAGTTACTTGAACCGTATTTTAAAAATTAAAAGAAATCACATTTTTTAAAGTTTTTTTTTAACTTTTATAAAATAGTCAATTTGCAATATCTATATATATAATTCTCTTACGTGGCACGCAAAAAAGACGTTATTTGTAATCGCGTTTGGGCAACACTGTACGATTGTTTGTTTATCGCGAAGTCTCGCGCATCGATTGAATTTATAGCGTTATCGGGTGAAATTTTATTGGAAAAAAAAGGAAATTTTAATGAGCTGTTGCAGTTAGTTTATAATAGAAATCAAAGAAATCGGAGGATCTTTTCAGGGCCATTTAAAAAACGGTCCTTTTCAGGGCCAACAATTATAGTTCAACAAGACGCTTGCACGGCAACAAACTCAATGAAAAAGTGTGGGTCGTTTGAGTGCTGAGAAAATGTACACACAAACAACATGTATTCAATTTCCAAAGCAACGCTCACATTTCGAGTCAAAATTTGCACAAAGTTTTCATTTGAATTCTGATTTTAGATATACTGTATATATTTTTTCTGTAATACAGCAAATTTAGATTTGAAAAACATTTTTTTGGTAACATATTTTGTAAACAATCCCTTCTGCTAGGACACATGTCTTCATTGAGGCGAGCGAAGCGAGCATAGGTTCGCTCAGCGAACCAATGAGGATTGCGAAGCAATCCTCCGGGGATTGGCGAGCGTTAGCGAGCAGGGGGCAGGCCCCCTAGTTTTTTACTATTTGTGGTTTTTTTTTTATAATTGTTGGATAAATACAATCAAATTCTAGCTAGTATTTATAAAATATTTTTCTTTGTTGGACTTTAAAAAGGATTTTTGTAACAGAACACTGGAAAAACCTTGAAATTTTTAAATCTATACACTTTGACATTTTTTTAAAAAATAACTATAGTATTAAGACACAAAATACTAGCTAACATTTAAAGTATATATATTTAGAAGTATATACGAAAAATTTCAATACTCTGCCTTGAACAGAAAAAAAAAAGCCTTAGGGAATAGAAAACAGTTACTATCACCAAAATAAAAGTCTGAGAAAAATGCATTTTAAGTTTTTAAAGACATCTAACAAAACTTTCTAATGCTTGTAGAGCTTTAATTTTTTAATTTATTATTTTTAAACTTCTTACGTATACTTAAACAAAATTTTAATTCAATATGATCACAATAAGTTTTTCTTTTATCCAAAATATTTTTGTTTTTCATATAATTGAAAATATGGTTAACGTGACAAAAAACAGACAATTTAGCTGATTATATTAAACATTCACAAAAAAAAGTTGTAAAACACAATGCAATAATTAAAAATAATATTAATTAAATTAGAAATTACCGGCTTTATATAAAACACCTTTCAATTTTTTTTTCATATTGAAGTTTACGCAGTTTTGCAAGTTTGCTTTTTCGCTGTGTAATTTTATATTTTACAGACATTGTTGTGTTTCGAAAATGGGTTCTCCTATAGTCAATTAACAAAGAAAAGTGTTTTTATGTCAAACTAAATTGAGAAATGAAAGGTTTGAAGTGTTTTCTACGTGGCACAATTATATTGGGAAACTAATCTGTCACGAAAGCTGTCAAATTTGAGCCTGACATCGCTCAGAAAACTTCAAATATCACAAAAACTAAATTGAGTTTAGGTCTAAAATTTTGAGCATATCTTTATAACTGACCATAGAAAAATGTGAACAAAATTTTTCGTTACTTTGGTCATTTTTAGAGTATTGTGATGCCTTAAACTAATAAGACAAATACAACACATACATGAAATACAAATTTTTATTATATTTTTTGGCATGAAATTGTTACAGATGTAAGTAATATGTAAAACGTCTATTTACAATTACATTTGTTGTTATACATCACTTTTGTGCAACATCTCAATGTTTCGCTTTTTATAATTTTTCCCCTCTTCTTTCATTTAATGAAATTGTCGTTTTCTTTAATACAGTATTTGAGAACCTTGGACCCACTGTGATAATTTCCCTTTGCACAGTGAACACACATTTGTTAGGCATAATCTGAAATGAAATGCATTTATAAAAACGAATTCTTTTTACAGTTTTCGTACTTCACAAAATGTTGCAACATCATTATGGTTAAAATTAATATATTTATAGAATGTTTAGCTTTAATTTTATTCAAAATTATTTAATACTAGTACAAAACAGATTATATATATAATAGAATGGTAATAAGATTTACAAGCTACAGCAAAGTTACCAGAAGCTTTATCTACGTAGGTATAACAATATTATTTTGTAAACCATAAGGATAAAAGTAAAAACATATTCAATCATACAATATAATTTTTCAACCACAATCGATTACTTTTATTAATTATTACCTTATGAATAATAATACTAATATCAAAAGTATGCAAATGAAAATGACATATATCAGTACGATTATTATAGTTTTTTTTAATTTATTAGCATTAAAATATTCCGTATCACGCCTGTGTGATTGATTTATATATATTTTATATATAAATTTAAATATATTTATGTATAAATATTTTTAGAAATTTGTCCTAATAATAAATAAATACAAGTTTTTTTCAGTAAGAGAGTTAGATTAGCAACTTCATTGATTTAATTATGATTAGAACAAATACAAATTATACATCGTTCGTTACCATATTTTTTAGATTAAAGGAAAATAAGAGAACTTATTATTCAAAAACAAAATGAAATTTCTACACCTTGAAATTTGAAACCCTTGCAACCAAAACAATATGAGTTTAAAATAGCCATATGCATTGATAATCATGAATTAAAAATAAAATTTGAAAAAATGACCGTTATATATAAACAACTTATAAGACAAAATAACAACATTCATTGTTGAAAAAAGGATGTACATACATGGAAGACCAAATAACTACCTCATACAAATAATTGCGTGTGGTAATTTTGAAGTAACAACGATAAAAGCTAAATCATATAGCAACTTGTTAATATTTATTATAAGACAAATAAGAAAAAAGATACTTACGTTTAACTTAAATCCATTTAGCTGAAGTAATTGCAATTCGTATCGTAGCGCGTAAAACTTCGAGTTGTGAAGTCACAGGCTCTGCTGAAATTTGTACGGAGGCTTTGTATAGAGTCGGTGTTGTTAGTGCA
This sequence comes from Metellina segmentata, assembly GCA_947359465.1. Lineage (NCBI taxonomy): Eukaryota > Metazoa > Arthropoda > Arachnida > Araneae > Tetragnathidae > Metellina > Metellina segmentata. Next base: position 84,807,656 of record OX375875.1, on the reverse strand, counting down.
CACATGCCTCCGGCGCAACTGCGGCGACGCACGTCCAACTTGGGTGAAATTTGTACCGCAGTTCCCCACGGCGCCGCATGGTCGCCGTACATGAGTCTCCCTTCTGAAGTACCTTGTTTTCATAAACAAATGAAATATAAATAATAATTAATAAATGGTTGTATCCAGTAACATCTATTTTGTTTCAAAACATACCTTTTTTACACCAAGTAAGCGAAATAAACACATTTTCTTCGATAGAATATTTATCGCAAATGGCGCGAAATGAGGATTTGCCTGATTTCACAATTATGTGTGCATAGTTGGGCTTCGGTGCCGCACGTTGTGCACCGGGCCTTATCCGGCGTGAAGACCAGATCAGGATACCATATAGTATTCGCATAGGGGATACTCATTCTTTCAAATAAATATTTTTTTTTAATATCAAGTCGAATTTCAAACACAGATCTGTTGAAATTTGCACTTGAAGATTTAAATATTTGTTCTTATTTTTCTATAGTTTGGGGAAGGTGCTAAAGCCCATCAGCTGACTCCACAGTGTGTGCCACTGGCTGATGTAACTCTCGTAGTGTTTGCACCTCCTATAAACAGCACGGTGAACAATTCAGAATTGTCGCAGTTCACACGCGGATCCCACACTTTTCCCATATAAGGCCCTTCGAATATTTCTATACGGCCTTTAGTCCAGATACAGCCCTCCAAATATTTTGATGAGCTCAGCAGACGAGATATATATTGCTCTCCAGATATTTCTAACAGGTTTACGCTTCCAAAATCCGGATAACTTATATTCGTTGAGGACGCACATTCTTTCCAATAAATATTTTAAAAAGCACCAAACTGTAGCATACTGTTATTTCACAAACAGCAATGATGAAATCTGTGCAAGCAGATTTAAATGCGTTTTTGATATTACTTTGGGGTTGCCAAGTGTGTCAAACTGGGCGATGTAGCACTCACTCTTTTTGTGCGATAGGAAAAACAACAAGTTCAACAGTTCAAGTTTTAAAATGTATCTCTTCCAAGGAAAAAGAAGCTCACGAACTCTCCCCCCGGCAATATAACTTACCCAAAAACCTTTCTCAAAACAAAAAAGGATCTACGAACACTAAATTTCACCCCCTCCCTTCCAAGAAAACAAAATCCCAAAATCCCTTTCCTTGCAAAACGTCCGTCCATTTAATAGCCCCGCGTCGCCAGGACAATGCCCTAATTGTGAAGAATCCACACTTCCCTCCAAAGCCATTATTTACATGGGAAGTCATTAGCACCACCACAGTCCCCAGTCTCGGCTGAGAGGAGTTGTTACAGCGGGAGAAATGTCAGAGTTCATCCGCGGATCCCACACCTTTCCCACCGTCCGGGAAGAAGTCTTCCCCAGGGCAGGAGTTTCCGGGAAAGATGATTCGATTACCCGAGAAGCGGTAAAAGTCTCCGTGTGTTGTAGCACACGCCTCCGCCCTTCTTCCACGCACTGAAATAAATCGGGATGACTCGGACGGATAAATATAAAATCGAGTTGAGTTGTGTTTGTTCTGGCCGCTGGAAGTAGCTGGTCGAGAAGGGTGAATTAATGTGGTGATTGGTGACTCTGAGCGCACGGGGTACTTTGTGATAAAAGTTTAATGGAATGATGTTAATCGTTCTGCGTTTGAGAAGAGACGTATTCTACACGTCATGAAACACCAGTAGTGGGCAGTGGCTGAGTTGGGGCAGGGGCTGAAGGGAAGGCAGTGGCTTGGTTTTAATGGAGGGGGAAAGAATTTGGAGTTTAATGGCTCAAGGTCCAGAAACGGACAATCCGAGCCGATTTGGAAAAATTAATCAAAAATTATTCTCAATTTTTTTTTGTTTCCATCGTAGTTCCTGAAAAATAAAAGGTGGAAATTTCAATCATTTTTTAGTAGATACACTACCGTACAATAATGAACCGGATGCCAGTGGATTTGCCTAAAATTCGACTACTTGTTTTGGGGTGTTTTTCGTATAATGTCCTGGGACCGTTGCATGTTCTTCCTGTTCAATTGAACACCGACGCATACATGAGCATTTTGGACAATCAGGTTCTTCCTACGATCTGGCAATTTTATGGAATGGACGAATGTTACTTCCAGGACAACAACGCTTCATGTCATGTTTCAGCCTGTGTCAAGCAGTGGTATCAAGATATGGATGTAAAACGTCTTCCCTGGCCTGCTCAGAATGCCGACCCAAACCTCATAGAATATTTGTGGGACGCGTTAGAGCGACGCTTACGGACCAGGGAACCACGTCCGAAACCTACAGCTGATCTGGCGACATTCTTGCAGCAGGAATGGACACAGATACCTATAGCTGTGTTTGAAAATCTTGTTCAATTGAACGCCGACGCCTACATGAACATATTGGACAATCAGGTTCCTCCTACGCTCTGGCAATTTTATGGAATGTGGGAATGTTACTTCCAGGACGACAACTCTTTTTGTCAAGTTCCAGCCTTTGTCAAGCAGTGGTATCGAGATATAGATGTAAAACGTCGCAAGTCCCGACCTAAACCCTATATAACATTTGTGGATCGAGTTAGAGCGACGTTTCCGCACCAGGGAACCACGTCCGAAACCTACAGCTGAGATGGCGACATTCTTGCAGCAGGAATGGACACAGATACCCATAGCTGTGTCTCAAAACCTTGTTGAAAGTATGCCTAGAAGGGTTGCTAGTGTAATTGCAGCACATGGAGGACCATCCCCCTATTAAAGCATGTATTATTTCCCTTATACCATCACATCTTGCAGTCCGGTCCATTATTGTAGGGTAGTGTACATGCAACTATGAACTCAGAAAAAATACTAACAAAATCTTTATATAAAAGTTAAATTATCATAGCATTATCTGTTTACTGTCCATGACAGGTAGTTGAATCAACATCGCATTCCAGCAGCACATTGACAACAGTCCAGGATAAATCTCAAATCAAAGATCCAAGGACAACACTTCGTATATTTAAACCACGGTCAGATGACGAGGTCGCACCTGAGTTAGCACCCCACTCTCCAAACATACACACCACGCCAACATGAGAACATTTGAAGCCACGGCATATTTAACGTACACCATCCCCCACTTACTCGTCTGTCTTTGGTTGAACCTAGTTTCGAACTTGCATCCCCCCGGTTGCTGCTGCGCTGATCTTTCAATCGGGCTTCCTAGTCCCCGCTTACTGTCGAAGATACCAGTTTCAACATTTGATCGACTCCTTTTTAAACGAGACCATGAACTAAATAATTCTAAGAAGGTGTTTGAACACATTAGTAAATATTTTGTTAATGACGTCTTGCATCGTGAATTTTTTTCGTGTAAAAAATAACGGTTTTTGTTGTCCCGCCGCGCATTTAACCTTTTCTACCAATAGAAGACAGCACTGTATTCCTGAAAAGTTTCATATCGAATTGTGCTTGAGGTGTAGGGATTACGGATTTACGATTCAGAGTACTATTAACTATACAGTGTAGAATATTTATCGCAAATGGAGCGAAATGGGTACTTGCTTCATTTCACGGTTATGTGTGTATAGTTAGGCTTCGGTGCCGCACGTTGAAAAGCCGGATGTGTGCACCGGGTCTTATATAGAAATTCCATATAAATTGCTTTATATTTTGGGTATATTTTAAAATAAAATTTGTAATCCTTAGATGGGGGGGGGTCATATTTTTTCAATTTTTTTTCTTTTACATTAATACCATTTAGGTATATAAGTATTTTCTCGTTTGATGTATTGAGTGGAAGCATTGCTCTAGATGGATTTACGTATCCCACCTTCACTATAAAATCTAAAAATAACCAATTTGTTTCATGTTCCAAATGCATTCATATGCAGCAACAGGTCTTCACCCATAAGATTTTTCAAATTAATTCATTACCATTGTGCCCTTCAAAGTTTTACTGCCTTTAACAAAAAATCTTATGCTTAAAACCAGTATTCAAACTTTTTCAATCTAACAAGTCATTACTGATCCTCCAAGTATATTAGACAATATATCTCGTGCAAGATCTGGTCAAATTCGCTAATGATGAAATATCTTGTACATCAAGATCAATTCGGTTTTGCTAATGACGAGTTACTTCGACAAGACAAAACTACCCTATTACTCCAAAAGGAATCTAGAATCGAGTAGGGAAAAATAAATTACCCCTTGCCTGAGACTGGTGACGATTTGGAACAAGTTTTTGCGTCAGATGCTTTCCAATACATAGCAATTTTCGATTAAAGATAAACCACTAGAAGGGTTAAGAGCATGGGGTTTTTATCCATCACATATTATACATTGATACTTTAAAATGCTTAGCTCATTAAACCCTATAACATACTCTATAACAAAATAAATCGACGCACCATATAGGAGTTGTCCGATTGAGATACAAATTGATAGATGTGAAGAACATCTATAGAAAAATAAACTATTAAAATTTCAGAATAATTGAATGATTTATTTCAGAGTTTGACCGTTGCAAAGGGAGGAAGTCAATAAGTAGTTGGTCCCTCTTTGGCTTGGATGCAAGCTGTCACAAGGCGTGGCATAGTTTGAAAAATTTTCCGGATAGTGTCCTGCGGAATTTCTTGCCAAATTGTCTCCAACTGTTGCGCTAAACTATCAACATTCCGGCATGGTTTCAATCGTCTTCCCATAAAGTCCCAAATGTACTCTATGGGAGAGAGATCAGGAGACCTAGCTGGCCAAGGAAGTGTTGGGAAAGATAGAAGACAATTCATGGCAACACGTGCCGTGTGTGGCCGGGCAATATCTTGTTGAAAAGTAAGTCCGGGGTGTCGCAAACGGAACGGTATCACAACCGGTCGTAGAATGTCGTCTATGTACCACTGTGCTGTAAGTATGCCAGTAACTACCAAAGGGGATCGGCTATCAAAGGAGATGGAATCCCTGACCATAAATCCATGTTTTGGGCATGTGTGGCGTGCGATTGTAAGTGCAGGATCCCGACACTGCCCTGGACGTTTCTTCGCACGTCTGCGGTTGTCGTCGGGACACAGTTAAAAGCGGACTCGTCACTAAAGACTAAACGTCCCCAGTCAGCGTCGTTACAAGTTTATCGAGCCCGGTACAACTTTTGGACAGCTCCTTCTTGGAGCTATAATTATTTTGTTACACAGAGTGTATTATGCATCTTGTTTCATATCATGAAAACACCATTGCGCAAATTGAACGCCACGAGAAGTATGGTTGCGATGCATTTCTTTATATTAGTCAGCATGACTGGAGATAAATCGTGATCACATAGTTTACACTTTCTTAAAACTAGAAGGGGTCGCTTCGGATCAGTGGTTTGCTTGTCAGTTGTAGGCGGTAAAAATTAGATCCTTGCAACATAGGTGTTTCTCTGAGTGTATTTCTTCTGTAACTGTGAAACTTTCCAGTGTTCATGTCCATTACTTAAAATTGTATGTCTTGTGTTTGGCTTAACTGGTCGTAATATAACCCTTTCATCATAAAACTCAACTCTTCCAACCTAAAACTAGAAACTACTTTCTCATACGAAAGTGAAGAAATGAGAAAATGTAGCATGGCTTCACCTAAGGAGTAGATACAATTGAGATTAAGTTTGGTTTGTTGCTCTACGGTCGCATCTATATATATAAAACACTAATGTACGTGGACCCGAAATCGACTTTATTTGTGTATCGTCAAATGGCAACGACGGAGAGCTTCAAGAAATGCTGAAGATCGGTAAAAATATTTATATTTGAACAGACTTTTTATTTCTTCCTTTGATGTATAAGTAATTTATAAATAGTTGATTGAAGAAAGAATATTTAAAACATTTAATTTTACACTACAGCGTAATTTTGCTACCTGGAATCTGGCCACTTCAGAATTAATGTTTACTTTTTTTAATTTGATTTAGAATTTTCTGTGTTTGGGTGTTTGAATTGACTGCGAGATGTTGCGGTCGTATTTTAGGATTCCCAAGTGTTATAAATATGTGTTCTTTTTGTTAATAAATCATTATTGTCTTTGTCAATGTCGTTGAAGAGTCTTTTGTCGCATTATTCTATTTTACAATATATTCAGGAAGTCGAAATTCAACACGTTTGAATAGATACGTATGTGGTTTTTTTTTTCTTCAGAATTCTGCATTTTTTCAAGGATTGGAATTTTATTTTTGTTGCATTATGCGTTCCGGTATATTACTTATTGCAGAAATATTATTTACGATTTAGATTTTACTGATTTATCTATTTCCTGCAAAATAACACTTCCTTCCTTCCTTCTAATGGAAGCAGACCCCTCCGTACCGAGTTACTGAAAACCCACAGCGGATTAGCCGAAGCTAGGGAAAGCCTCTAATGAGAAATATTAGAAGTGGGCCTAGTGACACGCCGTCCGAAAAACCCTTATCTGCCCAGGATGAACACGATAGGGAGTGTGCAAAATAACACTGGACATGGATAGTTTTGTAGCGGTATATGTATATTTCGACCAACTTTCCTAAAATATTTGATTGAATACGTAATGATTTGAAGAATTATGTTTCATAAAAATAAATAAATTATACAAATCAAAACATGTTTAATTACGGTGTGTCAAAAAGTTTTAAAAAAGCACTATTACAAACCGCCGAGCGCTAGTTGGCGCAACCCGGCTAGTTTTGCATAATTGAAGAATAAACATGTTTTAGTTTTTTAAGTTTCGCAACAAGTGCGTGAATCGGTAAGTAAAAAGTGTTACCAGGTTATCACATTTTCTACATTGGTAAAGTATGTGTTTTATATATCAGTACATTTATTATTTATATATCAATAAAAAAAACTAGTTCCTGTTGTCATATCTATTAATTATTTCTTATTTTATCTAATATCTTATCTATTATTTAGATTTTTCGCTTTAGCTCAGTGAGTGTTCAAAAAATATAGAATTCTGAAAATATCTTGAACTACGTATACAATTCAACGCATCAACCACTGAACGCAGTGACTAAGTTGTTAGCGCTGTGATCCTTTATATTAACGACTCTGGGTTCAAATCCTGCTGCAGGCATGTGACGTCGCAATGTTCCGCCCCCTTAATCTTAGCTTAATAGCTTTAATGGAGTAAAAGTTTGCTGAGAGTGACATACCCAACTACACTGAGCTCAGTAGGATATTCTACTCTTAGTTGAGGCAGGCATTAGTAGCATAAATGTACATGGACGTGATTATCTTAATTGCAGAAATATAAACACTTGAAAATCTTATGATTGAATTGGATGTTGGGGTTCAACGACACATGGTTCAAAAGCGGACAAGTCATTAAAAATCTTAGGATTTCTCCCCTTGAGAAAAGTAATTATTTCGTATGCCAATGAATTTATCCTATTCCTTAAGAAAGCATCATTATAAAAGAATAGAAAAATACTTTAAGTGAAATTAAAAGCGATTCAACTCGAAGAAAGAGCACTCGAACAATTAAAAAAGAGTGATTTTCTATTCTCTCGAGCATAAAACAAAATTATTATTTTCCTTTCCACCAACAGATGGCGATACAGGTAAATGGACAATCCTATTTGGGAAGTAATCTTGATAAAATCTAAAATACCATATTTTATGAACGTAACGATAGCCAATGTGATCTGAATATTGAAAAGAAACATCGCTATATAATTCACAAAACTTGTATTCTTTAGATTATAAACGCAATGCGTTTGTTATTTTGCATGAAAATTACCACATAAATTGTTCATTAATTTCTAAATATGTTGCCTACAGGCACGTGCCAAAAAGGGGGGCAGGGAGGTATTTGGCCTCTCCAGTCACGGAGGAGAAGGGGCGAAAGCCATATTTCCTCCCCCCCCCCACACACTGTCAAGGAACATTTTTAACATTTTAACTTCCAAACTAAAGTTAAACAGTACCGTTAAATCAACTTTGGATTCTAATTTCATTTCCTGTCAATAGATATAGGCCCAGATCCAGAGGAAAACAAGCTTGGCATTTGCTCGGGGCGGCAGATTTTAGGGGTGGGCGCAAAAATTGTTTAAAAAAAATAATAAAATGTATGAAAACAAATAAAAAATTATAGGACATGAAGGTGAGGAACATTGTCAACACTCTGCATGTACTCAAGATAGTTGGGTGATCCTTCGATGACATTGACAAATTACTGCAGACCATTTAATTAAAATAAAATAATTGCCGACGGTCATTTACGTCGTACATATCCACACACACACATGCCTCAATATATCCATATCCATAAACATAAAAAACTTTTTACAAAGGTTTTATCAGAAAGGTTTATGACTTTTGTCCAGCGCGTTGTTGAATGCATTTATTTACAATTGTTTAAATGATAGTTTTGGACTTTTTTTGTAAAAAATGCACAGGGGGGTGCCCTTTCTATGAAACACGTAGTTAGCAGACCGCCCTTTCATTAATATATATATATATATATATATATATATATATATATATATATATATATATATATATATATATATATATATATATATATATATATATATATATATATATATATATATATATATATATATATATATATATATATATATATATATATATATATATATATATATATATAGGGAGAGAGATAGAGAGAGAAAGAAGCACGGAGGGGGCAGAGCGCATTATGAGATCTTCGATATATTCCCCGAAATGGTTATTAAATGAAGGGTCTAGGGGCAACACAATATTAGATTTTGAAAATAACGAATTTTAAGAGTTTTCTGACACGGTAATGTATGAAAAGTATAGCAAGAAACTTCGAACTAATTTTATTTATGTAGTAAAATTTATATTTAACTAAAAGTGAAAAAACAGACAAATTGTTTCAAAGATTCAAAGTGCCAAAAAATTAAATTCTACCTCTGAATATGAGGAGAAAGGTGGCCCAGCATACCGATACTTCATCACTTTTTTTACGGCTTTAAAGTGGTTCTACCCCTAAAATGAGTGCACGTGGTGCTCGCACTTGAATGTTACGAGATGACTATCTCATTTTCAAAGAAATTGCTGTATAGTAGTTTCTTTCCTGAATCCTTAAAATGTATTGGAGAACTCGAACATGTCATTGACGGCATGTCTTGAGAAAAGCTATTTATTTTTATGACCGACTAACGGATTGTATGTTAGGGTTTTATTGCGCTAGAGATCCCAAACTGGACAAGAAGCGCCTGACCAACTGACGGAAATGTCGTTTAAAGTTAAGGGCTTTCAGGAAATCGCAACAAATCTGCCATTGTTTATTTTGATGATTTACAATATAGGGTCTTTTAAACTGTCGGCTTTCTTATTTCAAGTAAATACGGGTAACTGCCTGCAAGTGAACGGTTCTGAATTTTTGCCCGATGGATATTTAGTCTTACGGGCGAGTGAGGTTCTAAGCTTAAGGTTTTGAAAGTGAACATTTGAATTTGTGAAGTAATTAAGTGACGGAAACGTCAGAACAGTGCATTGTTATAGCGTTGACTTTCCGGTCCATGACGTCACAGCTCGAGTTCCGCCCACTGCTCGCTAACGCTCGCCAACTCCCGGTGATTGCTAAGCAATCCCATTTGGTTTGATTCGAAAACCAACACTTCTGTAGTAAGTGATTTCTTTTTTTTTTTTTTTTTACTTTAACACTTAATGCACCCTAAACTAATAGCCGTATCAGTAAAAAACTATCTCCATCTTCTTCCCTGTATAATTTTGAATAAACCATGTTAATCTCGTAATATTCTGATCTGTACTCAATCGGCAAACCGTCTTGAGAATCGAGCGAAAAAACAAGCATGACGTTACAGCGAGTTTCAAGGGCATCTGGCAAACTCGTTAGTCAGAAAATGTGACCTTAATTTGAGTGAATAAGAATGAACGCAATCGCTAAGTCTAGAAGGTGCTTCAATGCATGTTATTCTTATTTGGATATTACGGTATCATAAAACACCTTTACATTCTTTTTGGCTAATTTTTAAAAGTTCTATCGAATTAATCTGGCATTTATGTCTTCAAATCTCTTTTTGATATCAGATACATATTTATAAAATATATCCAGTTATTAAATTTTATGTTTTCAAGTTGTTTTTACCTAAATTCTAAACGAGAGTTTTGTGCAAAACGCGTATATGTTGTTACACGAATATGATTTTGTTTTATGACAATTCTGAAATCCTAAAACGAATAAGAATTTCAAAACAATCAACTTCTTTTTAATTAGGGAAATGTTCATTTCTTCCTAAAGCAAAACTGCAATTTCACGTTTAAGCCGACATTGAGGAGAACCGTTCATTTAAAATGTTTTATTTGATATAGATGAGACAAAATAAAAATAAAATCATTAAAGATGTAATTATGTTGTGCTATGATGATGTCTCCTAATGATACTATGACTTTTTTAATCAATTTGAATTTTAAAAAAGATGGAACAAACAAACTCGTTTACTAACTATTCGTCATTTATCTCGTATTAAAAATATTTCTTTTATAATAAATCCCTGTTTCTATAATATATCCTGAGTCAATTTAAATTCCAGAAAGCATAACTAATTACGTAAATAATTAGTAAAGTGTTAAACCCTTTATCAGTTGTTATTTCTCACCAAATTTATTTATTCTGCGTATAAAGTAGAAAAATCAAGGTTTGTGATAGTTTGTTTTTCACACTATTCCATTAAAATATTCTAAATTTAATTAATATTCAAAAATACTTTTTTACATAAATCCCTTTGTTTACTGAGTCAGTTCAAGAAAGCATAGCTAATTACGTAAATAATAAGTAAAGATTTTAAAACTCTTAATCAGTCGTTATTTTTACGAAATTTATTCGACAATGTGGCAGTTAATACAAAACACAACACAAACAGAATGTTCGAATGGTTTATTGGTTCGAAAAGGCACAAAAGAAAACAAATGACCCGCATTTGTAAATCAAGTTGGCAACACATGTGTTTTAAAATAAATAAAAAAAAATCACTTATGATATCAACGGCACTATAACACAAAATACTGATATAGCTAAAATAAATAAAGACATACTGTCCGTACTCTTAAAATGTGACACATTGGTTCACAATAAATCACTGAAGTTGATTCTCCCATACGCAACCTATCATATGACACTGATATGTTCTCGTATTATAATTCTACATATTTAAAGAGTCAAAATTCATTAAAAGAAGCATTGCAATACAAAATAGGCAGGTAGCAGATGAAGCAATTGACAAGGAAGGCACAAGAACAAGCAAACTGTACCTAGCACTATAAGCTTTAAAATTACAAGCTTCAAAATCAAATTGAAGCTTTACAGTCATAATGTAGCAATAAGCACAATGAAGCAAACGACTCTGTATAATCTGTTCTATGTATAATAATTCTGTTAGCATCATTATAAACAAAGACATTATTGTATTATTATATATATTAAGTGGCTATGCTATTTTAATTAGTGTATTAAAAGCGGAACAAATAATTTTCATATCACGCAGACAAAACATTGAAATGGCAAATAAATAACTGACAACAGAAATAACTTAAGGATTTTCAAAATGCTCTAAACATTTAGCTTTCACTTCTAAAGGCCCCTCTTCATCTTGAATATTTATTACCATATTAATCACTTTAATATATTCCTCAATGTAATCAATTTATAACGTAAATTAATACATAAAACTAATATCGACTCCAGATATTAAAAGATTCGATTTCATCAATCCAAGAGCACAATTTTCAATCTCATGACCTTCATCAGTATTTAGTACCAACGCTTTAACGAAGAGAATATTGCGAAGTTTTCCACGTGCTAGACAAGAGATTAATAAAAACAACATGATGGGGATTCGGGCAAAGCTCCGGGATTCAGTAAGCAGACAAATTAGTTCAGCATTGCACTTGACAGGTTTCGCACTTTTTCAATCAATACGACTGGGAGCTTAACAGACTTCATTCAGCTCGTTCTGATCTTTGATTCCTTTCTTCTGGTCGGAGTTCTTCTTGTTGATGGTCTTGGGGATCCAGACCTCGTTCAGTCGGTTGAACAGCTGAAGTGGAGGGTCGTACCAGTTCAGGTAGTAGTGGTCCCGGGCGACTCCCGAATCCTTCAGGGTCAGATCTGCTAGTTTCTGGGCCTCCGTGACCCACTCTGATTCACTTGGGCGACCGCTGAAGCTCCTGTTCAAAGACAAGGAAAGAATTTAGCGATACTGTCGCACTATTAGAAACTGATTACTGTTTTTATTCATCTCCCTTTTATTGAATACATAGACGGAGTATCCAGCGGAGTACTAATATACCAATTAGAAATTGATGAACTTTTACCCACGTCATCTAGCCTCTTCTGAAATAGACGTAGTATGTGGGCAGAGTTATCACATACCATTCAGAAAACGATGATTTTTTTATTCACCTTCTATTTAAAAAGTCTCATTGGAGCAACAAAAACGGGCTATTGACAACGTTCCGGGATCAATCCAGAAGGGAAAGATCGAGGACAACGTCTTGTAATCTTGAACCACGATCAGACGAGGTTGTACAACCTCTTTAAACTTCCACACCACACCAAGGTGAGGACTTTCGGCCACGGCAAATTTAAGGTGCACCAGTCGGTCTCTACACCATAAGCTTACGAACCGCCATGCACTGACCCGGATTCGAACCAGGAACCTTCCGATCTAGAGTCTAACACCTTAACCACCAGAAACCATTTTCAGCATCACCATTGGCAGCTCCTAATAGAAAGTGTGCTACAGATGGGAGGGGGTGCGCTTACTTGACCACATGGTTTATCACACATGTTTTCTTCCGATCCGCTCATCCGATTTCTGAGAGTGAGGCAATTTGAATTTCTTAGAGACTTGAAGCTAATAAAAAATATATTTACAGTATGACAGAATTTTTATTCGCCAAATAAAATACTTTGATCGCCAATGGCGAGTGGAAATTGTGTGCCCTGAATTAACACGCTATTAACTAAATTCATTTATTATTTGAGGAGCGGACCAGCTATGATGGCAACAGACCAGTATATTTTCGCATACATTGGTCCTTGGGACCCGTCACTCCTATTTTCTTTTCTAACGCTGGCCATGGGTGATTATTTGATTCGCCATCTCTTAATCACTGCTACAGCTTCAAGCCTCGAACGATAAACTCAGAGCTGATACCACGCTGAAGAAACCGCATTGTTTGCGTCAACCTACTCCTTAATTTAAAGAATAGACTCGTCCAAAGTCATGTGACACAAATGCGGACATGACTCAGATTATAATTCTATTCAAGTTCTTCTTACCTCACAACGTATCTCTTTGGCATTTCTCGTTCGAAATAAAGATCAACATCGCTGGGAATGGGGAACAAGTCGTCATTTAGTGCACTGGGAAGTAGCAAAGACATGGTATAAGTGGGTTCGCACATGGAGTCGTCTTTGCAAGGCACCACTTTCGTTCTTGTAGGAGTGGTACTGTTGATGTATTCACCTGCAGAAGACAAGTCTCGCATAATATATTAAACAGCAAAATGCATCTGTAAATCACGACCATACGGCCGAAAGAAAAAACCTACATTTGAGATTTTGTGAGAGACACTTACCTTTGAGATTATCTCCTTGTATGTATCGGAATAGTTTCTTGTAGAGATGTATTTGTGCTCTTGAAAGGGATGGTCCGCTTTCTTTCGCACTGACCCATACAGTGGCTGGATATTGCCGCTCCTCGTAATCCTAAACATTGAAAAGAATTTTAGTAGAAAGCAAAACTTCATACTTTGGGACTCTTTGATACAGATTATAAACGCAAGACTCAACCAAACCTAACCATCGCCAATTGGCAGCGGTTTCGGAATATGGTAGCCCGTTGTAGGTTTGCTGCATGCATTTCCACTTGCAGCTAGGGTTGTCAATTTTTCTGACACAAATCCGGGACATATTGCTCAAAACTGAAACATTGATATTGTCACTCAAAGTGCAAATGTTGTGTGTCGATAAGCTGCATTTTCAGGAGAGCAAAAGAAAAAACGAATTATTTCCTTATGATTTGATTTTATTATTATATACTTTGGGTTTGGTTATTAGTTTATTGGATCAGCTGGTGACATCAGAGATTTTGCCACTTGATAGAAATAACAAAATGCCACATATAGCAATAATAAAAATATATATAACTTTTAACATACTACCTTTAGCATTTTGAGTGACGATATGTAGTATTAACTTGGGATAGTAGAGGGAACGGACGTTTGATGGACACAAAGTCATGTGCAATAGAAAGAATTATTTTGGAGTGTAGGTGATATTGGTCGATATCTTTCTTAGAAATTACGGGACAGTTTAACATTCAACTGGGATTCTGGATAGCAACTTCAATTCCGGCCAATCCGGAACGGTTGGCAACCGTACTTGCAGCCATAATGAAAGGCATCCAAAGTGACGTAATATCCAAATAATCATTTGGCGACGAAAATTTAGTTGCCAATTTAACGAAGGGCTAATACAGTGTATGAGTTTTGTCAAATTAAATCTAACACACGCTCACATCTCAAAAATGTTAAAAAATTTTAAGGGAAGAAACTTATTTTTATGCAATTTTGATTAATTTAAAGAATTGATTCATTTATATATTTTATAACTTTCAAGAAAATTTTGAAAGGTTACTTAGTAAATCTTAGAAATAAAGATAAAGTCATGTGTATGGTACGACTGTACCATACCCATTCATTTTGAACACAGTCAAATGGCAATTCTGAAATAAATGGTTACTTACCACGTTCTTATTTATAACTTCATAGTCTATACACTCAACGCCTCTGTGTTGACATGACCAGCACTGTCCAACCTAGTTTCAAAAATAAGGTATAAATAGAGATCAAGCGCTCAAAAGATTTTCAAATATTTCTTCACAAACATTTTATAAAATCATATCATAAGGAATTTAACTTCAAAATAAAAACGGTCTCGGGTATTTCTAACTGACACTTGAAATATTCCAGTATTCTAAATTATCTTTATTTCTGTTTCCTATACACGATAAATCAAGGTGAAGTATTCAAGTTTTAATTTACACTCATTTACATACTTTTATGCTTATCTCAAAGACCGTATTACAACGTAATCATCAAGAATTCTACTTTTTATCATTCCCGATTTTCTCTTTCGAACATTCTCAATATTTTACGATTTTATTCATTATCCCTCTGTATTAACTGAATCTGCATTTTATTCTATGCAATGATCACCATGCGTTAGATCACGTAATATTACTTGTCGTTGTGGGTTATTCTCTGCATGTTTTTATCTCCTCTGATCTGATAGCTAATTCTCTTCTAAATTTCACTGTTTTATATAAAGGTAGATTGTATTCTAAATATTTCAGAATTAAGTCACACGTTCTACAAATTATTCAGCTTTTTAAAATAATGTCGTATGTTTAAGCTGTACGTATTATTCAATGGGCACGTTACTTGTGCATTAAGGTGTATAGATACACTAGAAATCACGAAAATCGACCAGAATATCTTTTTTTATCGCTTCAAAATACTCTCTAACTTCTTAGAGCTTTCAATCGATACCACGATCTTGCAATTATACATATTTTTCTAGTTATAATGGGTTTTTGTTAGATTCTGTCGCCATTTACAAACTTGTTTCCAAAACTTTGAACCCAATATCCGTAGAAATGTGTTTTTTTTAAATATGATGCTTTTTTTCAATGGTGGTAACTCAACAACGAATTTATCTTATCATTATTTTGTATCCTTATAATCTATCTAAAAATCTGTATAATACAGTGGATATTTAGACCTTCAGTCAGATTTATTAGTGCAGAAATGAATTTTAATATATTCACATCTAAATGTTAAAATTCCTGAAAAAATCTTGATTTTTTTTTTATATGCTTCCTTGGAGAAAAATATTCCAAGAACCTATTTGCTCTACTAACTTAACTTTATTAAGGGTCAAAACACATGGAGAATTATATTAGGAATAATTTCCAACAGGAATTGTTTTTCTATTTGAGAAAATCCTGTTGAAAAAATATGCTAATAAGCTACTTATATCTAAATTACGTAATTTTAACTCAATCTGATTTTTTCCAAGTTAAAATTATTTTAACCATAAATCAATGACCTATTAAAAAAAATTGGATTTTTTAAGTTAAAATTTTACAAATCATCTAATGTTTAAATACACATTAAATATAAGAGAAGCTGTATTTTTCAAATTCAAAAGTTAAGGTATATTTCAAGCGAATTACACGAAAATTCTTTTGGATTTTAAATGTATGAAATTTTCTGTCCTTTTGATTGGAAATTAAGAATTTTGATTCTTACCTGTATTGCAAGGCACGCAATTAATACAGCCCATGCCCTCATCCTGCTGTATTTGTGTGATTTGTCAGAAACTGTAAAAGAAAAGCATTAGCAAAATTAGAGATTACAGTCACTTATTTTATCAACTCTAAAATTCTGTTTTTAAATAACAGTACAATATAATTTAACTATCCAATAAGCGATCTGTAAAGAGAATTAACTCTCGTTTAACATTGAATATATATATATATATATATATATATATATATATATATATATATATATATATATATATATATATATATATATATATATATATATATATATATATATATATATATATATATATATATATATATATATATATATATATATATATATATATATATATATATATATATATATATATATATATATATATATATAGCAAACAAATAAATATCCTGTCAGAAACAATCTACCTAAATAACATTCTCAAGAACCCAATTTTCCCATGAAGAAGTAAGAACACAACTTCAGTTCAACTTTAAAGGAGAGGCATATATCTGCTCCTAAAAAATTACGTTAAATATTCCGAAAATTGTATTTGAATACATGTTCTCTTTTTTTGCAAGGCATACGTATTAATTATTCATGGATTTCAGAGTCTTGGCAGAATTCTTCCTTTTTTTAATAGAAAAACAATTTTTGGAATAGATTGAATCTTTATCCAAACTTTTTTGCGAAACATAAATTGATTTCTGCCCTTTTAAGCTCGATTTAATTAATGAATCTTTTTTTACTGTTAAATTTTAGGGTAAGCGCTTCATTAATTATTTAAGGGCGTTGTGAAAAGACGTGCAAAACAACAATATTATAATAACTTCAAAGTGTTTTTTTCGCTTTCCAATTTAAGTTAATTGAATTTCAATTGATAAAGGAAAATATTATTAAAATCAAAGAGGATATTTTACTTATCCCTTTTGTGTTTGTCTTACTTATTCTATTCTAAACTCATCAAACTTAAGATATTCTGTCAGTTCTATAGTACTTTCTTTTACTAAATTATGTTTGTGGTAAGTGAACTGCAATTAGGTATGTGATTCAAAACCGGCTTTTTGTTAAATATCGATCATTTTGTCCAATTTCTGAAGTACAGATAATATTATAAATCTTCAAGTTATACAAGACAATTAAATTAATTTAATTAACTTACGATTCTAGAAAATATCAAACTAGAAAGTTGATAAGGTTTGTTATTTAATATTGTCCAGATAAAAGTAGTTATGCTTAGGACTTGTTCTTTGTAATGTTTATTCATGGAATTTAATTAGTCTTTCACAGACATATTTTTACATAGAGAAATAAAATCCGTGTAATTCGAAGCAAAATTAAGATTTTAAAAATAATACAAAACCTCTACTATCTAAAATAGCATGTCTGATTCTCGTTTTGATAAGTACAATGTATGAACTGAATGCAGTAAATTTAAAACATTTATTGAGTGAAAATAATTGCACGATAAACATCAGAGTAAATATCATTTCCATTGGTGTTAGGAGACCCTTGAAAATAAATTAAAATGCAATGACAATTGTAAGCATTAAATTAAATCATCATTTTTATTTGCTAGAATTGGACGTAATAAATATATCTCTCTGAAACATTAAAAAGAAATTAAACATAAAAAAACCCATTAAATAAATTAATCTGAAATTTCACACTATCTAGTTCGTGAAACGTCGCAGGCGTTGGTATTCAAAATGTAATGCACTTGGAAATGCGTCTGATAAGGATATCTGATATCAGACACTAAAATAACAGTTGACTTCCATCTTCATTGTTTTAGGTCGTGAAGTTTAAAAATTACTGAACAGTCTGATATAATTTCATTTTTGGATAGTTCTGCTATTGAGGATCTTGCATATTCTTAATACCCACATTATCCTGGTCTATCAATATAGTCCACACAGCAACACGAATCTCAACTTTCCGTTGATATTTTACAGCCGATGGAATTATAAGCAAGATACGATGAATGAATAAGAAATTATAAGAAAGGTATGTATCATGAACGGATGCTCATAATAAACAAAACCACACGTTATACCAAGACTTTACAAATCATAGACTAAACCAGTTTGTGCATTTCTTTTAATTTGAAAGACTGCTGGTGGATCTCCACCATCCATTTTCACTTACAGCAGACATTGCTTTAACCCCTGAGGGTGCTCGCACGTATAATTCCACTTTTCGACCTACAGTATTCCCTACATACTTCTGACCAGTTTTGATCTCTGTGACCAACAGAATCTTAGTAAAGGATTGGGTTTTTTTCTAAGCAAATTAGTAATAGAATCTTTCCAGAGGATTTTATTATAAGAAAGAGGCCAAAGGAATATTTCCCAAGGATTCCCTTTATGACTTCTAACCAAATTGACCTAACAGTATACTTCCAAAAGATTTTAGTCTAAAGAAATTAGCAATAGAATCTTTCCAGAGGATTTCATTCCAAGGAAAGGAGAGCAATAGAATATTTCCAGTATATTCTATTTTAAGAAAGGAACTGTACGAATTTTTCTAGAGGTTTAAAGATGGGGTTATTTAGAGATTAAGTACATCGTATGGCCAAAGCAACACTTCACTACTCGTGAATCTCATGACACTCATAGGGTTAACAAACTTCATTTAGAATTTTTACTTTGACTGAATTTCCCTTCGAAATCGCTTATCGTCGGCTTAGAAAAGAAACTCGTTATCTGACATTTTTCGAAGACTCTAAACACCTATTTTACTAATGATCAGAAATGTATTGTCATATTCTAATATGTTTAAAAGATGTTTTACACTACCAAAATGCTTATGAGTGATTCGTATTTTTTAAACTAAAAACTACTAGTTAGCCGTTGAATAATTGGACAGGAAAAAATTATTATATTCGTTACTTTATGAGTTTCTGCTCTAATCCGACGATATATATCCTCTTCGCTACCTAGGTCTACATACGGGGACCTCGACTATTTGGCCGTAAAAATACTCTTTATGAAAGAATTGGTTGTTAAGAACTCGGGTACACGTGCGTGGAGGTCTAAGCACCAATAAATGGCTGCATAAATCGGTAGTTCATGTGGAATGTTTATTATTCAAAAGCGATTTGTAAGAAATGGCGACAACTCAACGTACTCGTAAAAGTAAGCAAATTTCATTTGTTTTAGTGATTTTTAAATCCATTTAGTTAATGTGTTTTAATTAATAATTTCTCAAAAAAAAATGTGATGATATAGTTTGTCTGATTTAAGCAATATCTTATCATTTGAAAATTGTTTTTCTTTCTGCATAATTGAGACCCGAGGTACACATATACGTACCTAAAGTGTTTAGCCCTCTATGAGACCACTATCTAAAAGAGGAATTTACTTGAAAACTTAATATTTATCAGGAAAAAAAACTGATTTTTAAACAATTTTTATGTGGTTGGTAGTGAAGAGGATATACACAATATCGAATTTGTCAAGATTTGAGTAATTTAGTTTTTCTTGAGCAGAATGGGATCAAGACCAGACTGGTGAAGAGTCAGTCATTTTTCTTTTGTCATTTTTCCTTGCCATAAAGGTTATATTTCTTCTGGACAAACCCATAATGAGGAATTATGGAGATCTTTCAACTCACAGCGAATAAAATATATTCCCTATCCATTTTCTTGGAACTATGTTTTTGACTTTTTGCGTTTCACTTCCAAGCTGGTGGTACATTTATAGCAGTTCTCCATTATTTTCAACTTAGATTTAAAAAACCGTATCAATTTTACACAATGCCCCTGCTTCATAAAAATCTAACTAAGAGACCGCATAAATGTTACTCATTGATTTTCACCGTGCAGATATGGTCCCTGCGTTATGAAATCCATCCATTCACCAACAGACACTCCTGCTCGAGTCCCATCCGAGGGGACGGGAAGGAGAAGTCCGGTCGAAGATGCGGGGAAGAGATAGGAACAAAGAGAAACTCACCTGCCGATGCTCACCAACAAGCCTGGAAGAGAGACCTTGACACTGAAATTGGAGACTCGGTCCTCCGCGGCTATTTATAGCCATGGTCAAGCGCAGAGGTCACAGCTGAGAGACCGGTATTCCGCCCAAACAACCCAAATCTCCATGTCTCCGCTTTTTTTTTTGCGTGTCACGAGAGCAAGTTGCGATTCACCTTCCGGGAGCGCATGGAAACTGGTCTTGTCCTCATCGCATCAAGAAAAGATGAATCCGAGATTAGCCTTCTAGGAAACGCAGCCGCGTGCCTTTTTTTGCTAAACAAGACCCTGTTGGAATCGGAGAGACTGTTAAATTACACTGGTCTCAGGCAGTGACGGGATAGCCAGTCAGGAAATCCTCAAGAGGCTGATACTTCTAGCAAGCCGATAGGAATTTCAATGGAAAAACAATGGGGCATTAGACAAGGAGAGTTTGTTTTTTCGGTAATTTAATTATTTTTTAATTGGAAAGGTAGTATAAATTGTATATACCGATATTAATATTAACACTATGTCATAATACGACTTATAGCATTAATTTTCTATGGTACTTGAAAGCCGGAACGATA
This sequence comes from Metellina segmentata, assembly GCA_947359465.1. NCBI lineage: Eukaryota > Metazoa > Arthropoda > Arachnida > Araneae > Tetragnathidae > Metellina > Metellina segmentata. The sequence goes on along the minus strand of OX375875.1, from coordinate 84,786,811 downwards.
GATGTTGAATTAGAGGACATAGTTCCTTTAACCCTCGAAGTGTTTCATTCAGACGTCCGAGACAAAAAACTCCGAAATTTGGCACCCAAAGTTAAATATTTTTTTATAAATTCCAAGTTTGGCAACAAAACTGAGCGTTGTTTCTGAAAACTATGAAATTTATGCACCGCGTCTCTTACGTAAACTATATGCACAAAAATCTATAGAAGATATTATTCCCCATTGACATGGTACCTTTGAAACTATCGCCAAAATCTTGGCGATTTCAACATTTTTGTCGCCACTCTGTAGAATTGCGCATCGCATTTACCCTGTCATATGTTATATCGACAAACGAGGCGATAAGATGCCAAATCGGATATACAAGTCAAGTTTTCAGTGCAATCACGTGACTACTAGTTACACTGTTTGAAACTCCTCACAATAACAATGATCGGTCTACTTATATTTCACGTCTATGGTTCAGCAGCTAATTACTACCTCTTTTTGCTCCAAAATTGCTTTTTAAAATAATCTTTTTATGAATTTATTAAGATTTTTCGTAATAAAAATGTAATACTCAAAATCATTTAGTCACGTATTACTGAAATTATTTGTGAACACACTTGTCAAAAGTTCAGAATTAAAAGGTTGAAGTGAAATAAATCTCACACAATTCAAGCCGTTTCACTATGTGTGATGCATGCCAATGCTATTATCGAGGCACACCAATGTACCGCGGCAAAGCGACTGAAAACCGCTGCTGCATGATTTAGGCCTCATTTACTCCAAAAGCAACTTTAAAAATGCTTTATCTCCAACCTTTTCTGGGATACAAGTTTCTTTTTATGGCAAAATGACATTTGTCAGAAATGAGAACTGTTATTGACCATTTAAACATTTAGAACACTTTTGATAAATTATATTCTAATATTTGCTTTAAGAAAGAAAAATTCACTTCCAAAGGTTCCTCCAAAAAGGCAACAAATAAAGGAACCGTTTTCTTTCATTCGTTCATGTGAAATGCTGATAATTATTATCAGTTTATAAGGTCTGAAAATTAAATTTCCAAAAATGATTAACTCTTAAAAAGTGAAACTTCATATTCAAATTTGTTATCCCTTTGCTATCTTGAAATTGAAGAGGGATGGCAAAATATACACTGTAGTATTTGAATTTTCCAGAGTGAAATAGGTAGATAAGAAATATAAGGTAGTATGAAGGTAGTAAGTATAAAGGTAATAGATAGGTATGCTCGCTTCGCTCGCATCAATGAAGACATGTGTCCTAGCAGAAGGGATTGTTTACAAAATATGATATTCCAAAAAAAATATATTTTTCAAATCTAAATTTTTTGTAGTTATTTAAAAAAGATATATACAGTACCTCTGGAATCAGAATTCAAATGAAAACTTTGAGCAAATTTTGACTCGAAATGTGAGCGTTGAGTTGGAAATTGAATACCCAGCATGTTGTTTGTGTGCACATTTGCGTACCCCTGCACTTGAGCCACAAACGCTTTTTCATTGAGTTTGTTGTCGAAAGTTGTAGTGCAAGCATCTTGTTGAACTATAATTGTTGGCCCTGAAAAGGACCTTTTCCTTAAATAGCCCTGAAAAGATCCTACGCTTTCTTTGATTTCTATTATTAACTGCAACATCTCGACTGAAATTCATTTTTTTTCAATAAAATTTCATTTGATAACGCTATAAATTCAATTGAAGCGCGAGGCTTCAAGATAAACAAACAATCGTACAATGTTGTCAAAACGCGATAACAAATAACGTCTTTTTTGTTAGCCACGTAAGAGAATTATATATATAGATTTAATCACACTGGAGCAACACAATGAGCTATAGTGGCGGTCCGGGATCAACCCCCGAAGGGAAAGATCAGAGGACAACAACACGTAATTTTTACCCAGGGGTCAGAGGTGATGAGGTCACACCTGAGCTGGCACACAACTCTCCAAACTTTCACACTAAGATAACATGAAGATATTTATGGCTACCACAAATTTATCGTGCTTCAGTCCCTTTTGTACACGACTATCTTTGATTGGATTCGGGCTCACAACCCCCGGTTTCTAGTCCGTTATTCTTCCTACCGGGCTAGAAAATCTATAAGGAAAACTTAAAACTTTTCGCGGAGGAGAAAACAATTAATTTTTAGACACAATACTTTTAACTCAACAACAGGGTTCCCCCTTTCTTTTAGAAAAAAAAATTAAGGCCTTTTAAAGGCTATAATATTTTTAAGACTACATTAATATGTATCGAAGTATACTAACTCATGATTGCTCAAGTGAAGAAACTGTAAAGGGTGGGATGGTTGAATATTGTACAGGCCCAGTAGTGATGCTTGTCTAAGTTAAAGCGTCATTGATATTGGGATTAAAGTAGTGATGCGACATCAACAGCAAAACATCGATGTTTTGAAACTTCGATGTTCAAAATTAAAACATCGATATTGATAATACATCGCCCCAAAACCATCGATGTGTTTAAAATTCAGGGTATTTAAAGATTCTTCCCCATTTCTTAAAACTGGTTTAGCACCTAGTACCTAGTGATGCGACACATCGACAGCAAAGCATCGATGTTTTGTAAAACCTTTTTTTTTTTTTTTTTTGGGGGGGGGCGATGTATTATCAACATAGATGTTTTAATTTTGAACATCGATGGTTTGCTGTCGATGTCGCATCACTACTTTAAACCCAATATCAATGACGCAATATCATTAAAACATTGATGTTGACAATACATCGCCCGCAAACCATCGATGTTTTTATATTCAGCGTATTTAAACTTTTAGTAATGCGACATCGGCTCAAATATATCAATGTTTTTTTATAAAACATCAATGTTTGGAAACATTGACATCGATGTCGCATCCCTACTTTTCAGACCCTTCACCCTTGGCCACTTTGGTCTAAAAGTATGTTCTATTTGCTAATTATAAAAATTATGCTACTCGGTTATTTTTTAAATTTTAAAATGGTACTTTTTTCATTTAAAAATAAAACATCGACAGCGTAAAAACATCGACAAGTATAAACATCGATTATACAAAAACATCGACTCCAATACATCAATATATTTTTAAAACATCGACATCGATGTCGCATCTCTAGTTTAAATGTGTAAGGAAAGATCTGTGTGTATATATTGGATGAAACTTCTCAAAATTATAAAATTACTTGTCAAAGGATATGTGTCGCTGCTTATTACCTTTTAATGAAGGCGAAATGTAATATGTAGTGTTTTTGTAAACAAAAAGAACAAAAATCTCGTGCAAACTGAATAAGTTTAGTATGCCTGATTTCCTGTATTGGCAATGGATTATTTAATTACAGTACTTATTTCTAATCTGCAATAATCAGTCATTAATTGTATCTCATTTTTATTAATTTTTATTCTTATTACATAAAAAAATTCATTTTTTTTCAGGAAGACCCAATTTATTTTAATATCTCTCTAAAAGCAAACATTTATGCAGTAAAGTTTGTCAAAAATGTATGTTAAACATGGTATAGAGCATGTAAAACGAGGGATTGTCAAATAAATGTATTGATAAATAATTTTTAAATCCTACTTTTAGATAACTACCTTTTTTTAACCCCATTAAATAAATTTTCAGCGATTTTTCATAACGATGCTTTCTAATACAATTCTTCTACTACTGATAAAAATTTGTATCTATTATTTTGTTCGGATCTTTCCCTTTGGGATTGATTACGGACCGCTACCAATGGCCTCTTGGGTTGCTTCATTGTGACGTTAGTTCAACTATTTACCTATATATCTCTAATTTTGCATTTTCATACAACAAAATGTTATGAACGCTTAACCTAATACTGCAAGACGCTCTTGATTTGCTTTTTCTTCTAATTTGTATTCCATAATTATATTCATTTGCATGACAACATGTATCACATAAGTAGATCATTCAAAAACAAAAGACAACAACAATTATTTTAATTTGGTTTATCTTACTTTCATAATTTTATACAACTTTTATTTGCTATTTATTGCAATTCTAGAACTTGATACCAATTTAAATAGATAGATTTCTACATCTAGTGCTAAACTTCCTAAATGTTAACTTAAAATTTAAAATATATATTAACAACCCACGCAAATTCAGCAGTTAGGGATAAACACTTGAAATTTGATACATTTATCGCAACACAACAATCGGCTTTTAACAACAACAAAAAGTAGAAGTCGTGTTTACTTTTTTCTTTCCCAAGGCCTAGAAAAGTGAATCCGCATTCGCACCCAGAAAATAATTAGGCCCTCTCATTGGTCAGTGCTCACTGGGTCAGAGGAGCTTCTTTTTCGCGGTCAAAGTCCATCAAGGCACAACCTACTTTAATACTGTCGCACCCTTATGTACAATCGATCGCTAAAAACATGTATTTTTCTTACTTGTTTCGTCTGCTTTACCGTTGCACGTAGAATACGTCCCGATTTTTCAGGTCGGCCCAGTTTTGAAGACCCGGTCTTGGAGTCATGGTCAGTTTGTGAGGAATAAAAAAGATGCTTGAATCCTTGTTTGTTTCTTTTTTTCGAAACTGCTGGATAAAGGGTGTAACTTGTAGGTAAACACGACGAAACTATTTACTATGGCAACTATTGTCCAATTCTATCTCGTCTTGATTTTAATTTCCATTGCTTAACCCTCCGAATAGTTTCGACGAAATATCTCGTCATTCAAGATCTTTCTAATGTTGCTAATGACGAGAAACATCGACATCAAAATATTGCAAATTTGTTTATTACGACGAGACCACGATCTGGTCAATTTTCTTCTAGTGACGAAATATCTCGTCCATCAAGATTTGCTAATGACGAGATATCTCGTCAGGCAACCACCAGGAGGATTAAAGCAAATACTTCTGTTCCTTGAACATAGAAAAAGGACCAATATGCAAATTAGTCTGCTTTGAGTTGCGTACATAAATCCCTTTAAGATAATGAAAGTTTAGTTAGAATAAAGTGCCAATGGGGTTCTACCGTCAGTAACATTCTGAAATAATTGAAACATTGGAAAGTATTTTTTGTACGCTGTATTAAAAATTCAAAAAATAAAAATTACTAATTAGGTGTTATTAAAACCTGGAGAATGGACATTGACCCCTTTTTTTAACAAACTATAGTTTCATTAACATCCATTAAGTAAATCTAATTTAGTTCACTCGCATTTTATTTTGACACCTTAATTACAAATACGTGTTGAACATTGCAAATTCGTTTAGAAATTTAGATAAGATCAAACATTTTGTATCATGAAACAAACAGAACGGACGACTATCATATAAAAAAAAACAGCATCAGCACGTGATTTCGAATCAAGCGCTTCTTGTCATAAACTCCTTTTGGTCTTACCCCTGCTACACCAAGTCCAATAAACCATTCGACTTCAAAATAATCAATATATTTACTAGATTCCATAGATCAAGAAGCTTAGTGTAAAAAAATCAGATCGCAGGAGATGCCAGGACAATCGTGCACTTAAGAAAAACTGCAAAATAATTTTGTTTCTTGTGATACCTAAGAGTTAACTAAATAATTTACAATTTAAACATCATCTGATGTTTTTCCGTTTTGAGTGAAAAATTAAGACCACCAAGTCCTGAACTTGAAGCAAATCTAGTTTTACCCATAAAGACCAAGCAATCTGTGAAAGCCATTTTGTTCTACACTTCACGAATTTGTTGAAATTTTCACCCAGGGAAAATAATGGGTTCTTGTGGACAACACGGATTTGTGCTGCCAAGTTCAGGTTTCCGCTGGTGAACTTTTGGCAAATTAGATAGGAGGAATTAAAAAGAGAAACCATTGTTCGCAACTTCCTTTCTGATGGTCAAGATAAAAAAATAGATTTCTGAGGTCATATTTGTGAATATTCGCATTGTTTCCATCTTTTTTTTTATTCAAGGGTGGTCTCAGTTATCCACCAAATATAAGCTAGAAGAAATAGCAAGCTAGCAAGTATAAGCTAGAACCAGTTTTAGAAGGATTGCTTTGGAACTAAATAAATTTAAATACTTTAAATTAGCTTATACGCAAAGTTTTATTCGTTGCAGAGAAAGATGCATCGTTTTAATCAATGTGGTATACGTAGTAGATTAATTCGAAGCAAATTTTAAAAAAAGTATAACAACAGAATTAATCAATCTTGAATCAAGCGCAAGACTGGGAAATTTAAAAATGATCAAGCAATATTCAATAATGACTTGAAAAGGGAGATTAAATCGAACTACGGCCCATTTTATAGCCTCTCCAGCCAAATTACCCCTTGATTAATTCAGAACCAAAAAGACCAAACATTTGTTTTGCAAAAATGAAATGCTTTTTAAGACAATTAAGTAGTTACATCCAAATGATAGTTTGAACTTCCATGCCATGCCGACCAACCGGTCTTGTGGTCAAGGTGTTGGCCTCTGGATTAGAGGGTTCCTGGTTCGAATCCGGGTCAGGGCATGGATGTAAATTGTGCTGTCCTTTGTTAGGGACAATGATGGTCCACCCACTGGGTGCCCCTTCACAAGTGACCATCACTTCTGGCTTTGTATAAGGCTACAATGACTTCGGTCAATTCTGTACTGTATTGTATTATGTATTGTATTTGTCTTTTGTAATCTGTACCCAGCCTTGCCATTGGAAGAAAAAAACTTCCGTGCCATTAGGTATGTCTCTAAAAGACAGTTAATGACTCTTTGAGGGACAGAAAGAAAAATCTCTGAAATTGATAAATCATTTCACCGAGTTTCCGATTCCTTTCCATCAACTGTGTTCATAACAGCTAGGGGCGTGCAGAGACGGAGCGCTACAGCAGCTTAAACAATGCCCGTTTTTCTTTGAGTCAAAAATACCCGCTTGTAAGAATGTCTTGGTCATGAAATTCGATGTTCCCTTGTAAAGTCGAATTCAATAGTTAGTTTTTTAAAGTAGAAGCTGGAAGTATATATAAACCTCAATAACACGATACCGGTCCCTTTCCGGATCGGTGATTAAAAATTTGATTGCCTAATAGCTATTTGGATAGGCAGCTCATATTGGATGTCTTCTAGTAAAGCGCAAGTAGCAAGCCTACGACGTGTTACCATATTCAAATATTGTCACAAATTAGTGATGGCATTTGTTTCGAATTGGCGCTAGTATCGTGTTCTTGACTTTCTGAAACTGGAATTATTGCTAATTAAAACTATCCATAGTGCCCTGACGCTATCCTGCTTTTTATAAGTAACTTAAACAAAATAGATTTTTTTTAATGCCCGACCACTGACCTATTCAGTCATCTGCCCCATAAGATGGAAACTAGCGGCTATTTGTGAGGGGGCCGCCGTTACTTCTAACAACGACAATCACCTACAACCACACTCTTACAAATCGAGACTGAAACCCTGGATCTACTGGGAGACATACAAACTTTATGACCCCTTTGAGAAGAATTAGTGTAAGCAAACAAACCACAAAATTTCACTTCTGAGGTCCAAATTCTCTCGAATGACACATAACGAGGTTATATTAAAATGTGGCTTGTCACCATGTTAGAGGTTAATCTAATTGGTGTTCATAATAAGTATAGTAAACACGTAGAACCTCGACCTATATTTAGCTTGGCAGAAAATGCCTCACATTCCAGTTAGGTGGTTGTAATAGATTTATAAACATATATTAGCCTAAAATCGATTTAAAAATAATTTTTATTAGTTCTGATTGATTGTATAAGCATAAAGTATACACATAAAGTTATACCAGAATCATCCTACCTCTCAAAGAATGATGCCTTCTTTTTATAATTTCAACCCAGTCCCCTAACGATCTCTTTTCTAGTCGAAGAGCTTTAACAATTATATTTTCATTTTACATGGGATGTTATAGATGGAATATATTGTAGATTGAATATTCTAGATTACATTTTCAACATGGAATATATATAATATGTTCTAGATTGATTATACAGGAATATGAACAAAATGAGTAACAGTAGAAAAACATATACGAAAAGTGAAGCAGCTTAATAAAAAAATCTAAATACATTTAGCAGATTATTAGAATACTAGGAGCTTCTTGGTACACACATGCAGAAATAAAATATAAATCATAACACCCTCTGCACGATTCTGATAACAGCAAACCCCAGTTTACTATCTCTCGGCGACTGCTTATACTCGATGTTGTATTCAAAAATCTCCCCCGGCACATCCAGTGTCAACAGGACAATGAACCTCGGAACTTTCGCCAGGACCTGAACTCGGAATAAAATTGTCATAAGCAAGGGCGAGAGGCTGAGCGTAATTGGGAGTCTAATCGAGATGACTCGCATTCCCATAGCCCATCCGGGTGAGGGAAATCGCACAATTCGTCAAGCATCCATAAATCGCATCTGCATGTAGTAACGGGAGCCTCTGTTGCTGGAGGTAGACCCGATGTGTGATAGATCGCGCAGGACGTGCCCGGAATGAGTTCGAGTGTTCCACCAGCATACTGTGATAGTGAATCATTCCAAGTCATTTGGATTCCGCGTGAGTATCGTCGCGTCGCTTCTTCCGCAAATAACAACGAGGCAAAACAATTAGTCTTTCTCTGAATTTTCCTTCATTACACGGTTATTAGAGGTATTGATGAATGCGAGGATAATATGCGTGGAGTCCAAAGTTGAAACAGTTTTGCCTTCTACTTCGGTTTGGCTATTGTGATATCATTTTAGGGTTGATACTATAGTAGTGGAAAGGATTGCAGTATTAATCATTCTCCTCCTCCATTACACGTATATAAGAAGCAATAAACAATTCGGGAATAATATCCGTGGAATCAGAGTTGACAGTTTAATAGTCGGTTGCTTCGATTTGCCTCTGAGGTATCGCTGTATGGATTGTACTATAGTAATGAATATGTACATTTTGAATTCATAAGTAAGCATTCCTAGTATCACTCATTTTCTTGTGTTACACGGCTATAAAAAGCATTGATGAATGAAGGAAAACAGAGGCTGTTTGGACATTTTTTGAACGATTTTGATGAGTTGTAAAAGAATTGTATGCAACGAAATAATTTTATTTTCACATCCATTTAAATGGTTAAAGTATAACTTATCGCCTGCCAACTCAGAATTTTGTCTAATTTCAAAATGGCGCTTTTAAATAAGCAATAGATTGAAGGCTATGTTTCCGCACTTTCCGAAGATAATTATTTCCGAAGATTATAAATTATTCAAAAATGCTGTAAAAGTAATGGTTATTCGATATCTAAAGATACTATGTTATTAATAAGAATGAAAATAAACGTTTAAGTGGGGAAATGATTCCAAAACAGTATCCAAATCCAATAAACACGTATAAAAAAGACAATAATTTTTGATAATATTTGTAAGGTAATATCTTTAATTTAAAAAGAGAATTCGCCAAGTCGAAGTACTATTTCAAAGTCATTAAAATTTTCCAGTTTCAACTGTAAATAAAATAATTAACAGTGATTTGAATCTTAAAAAGGTAAAAAAAATGCATTGTTCATCGCCTGTCTCTACAACGTATTGCAGAGCGCAGAACTCGTTGTAGAATTCTGAATGAGAAGCATCAAACTAGAAAAATATGGGATGGCAATAGGCGAGGCGTGGATGTATTTAAATGATTGCAATAAAAAAAAAAAAAAGAATTTATATCAGAAAAAGAAGAAAAAAAATTTTTAATGCTTCTTAAAATCTTAAAATCCTAACTGGTTCAAAGTATCCTAAGAAACTTTCTCTGATAGAGAGATTTATGACTTTTGCCTTGTTTGCATATAATGGAAATTTAAAGGTAAGAGTAGCAGAAAAAATGTGAAAATCCCCTCCACCATACCATTACGACCATATTTTACCCTCCATATTCAAAAACGAAATACCATATTTTTACCCACAGTGCCAATAATCAGTACAGCTGCAGGATTGGATAAAGCAAGTAGTCACACATCAAAGTACACTATTATCTTGGAAAAAATGGAACAAGAAACTGGAATCAAATCAATATAATTTACTGACATTTCTGATAAATCTTCAGATATCTCACCCATGGACTTTTGTGCTTTTGGACTTTTAAAAGAAGCATTATCGAAAGTCGTCAGAAAACCATTCAAGGGCCTTGTAAAACTGTGGAACAAGAATGGGACAAAATACCTCTGTAGATAGTACAAAAGTCAATATTATCATGGAAAGTAAGGTATAGACATATAGTTAACAATATGGTCTATCAAATAGAACATTTAAAACGCAAAATTTTTATGTAAAAAATTTATCTTCAGTCCATTAAAATCGTTCAAAAAATTTCCAAACAGCCTCTGTAATATGAGGTAGAATCCAAAGATGCAACAATTTCGCACTCGACTGCTTCAAATTGGTATTGTGGTATGATTTTATGGATTGCACTGTAGTATCAATCATTCTTCTAAGGATACATGGATCTAAACGATATTGAAGAATGTGAGAAAAATATCCGCATAATCCCAATTTGCTATAGTTTTACAGTCGACAGGTCTCGATTTGGCTACTGTGGTATCATTTTATGAATGGTACAGTAGTGAATGTATACTGTGTATTATCAATCACACCTTAAAAACTTACAAAAACACCCGATTTCTAACATTAAAATCAAACGAGTGGTAAATAGGAAATACTTGTTTTGTGCGATAGATAAAGATCAACGCAAATGTATTTTCAATTTTAGATCTGATTTTAATTTACCAATTTTGCAATTCTAACTTCTTAGATCAAATTTAATTTGCCTCTACTTTTACTTACTTATCAAAGCACTTTTTCTTACCATTGAACAGCTATGAAGTGATTAGTTTGGTAATTTAAGAATCGTCCGCAAGTTGATTAAATTTTAAAATTTGCAGAGAAAGGTGTATATATTTTATCTATAACCATTCTTCAATTTCATAATTAAAATTAATCTATAGTGATTTTTAATGCGTCAACTAAGAGAGAACACTTTCGCACCCTTCTGGTGTGTCCGTAATCCTTGTCCACACTATTTCAAAACAAGTTTCACTCGATGACCGTAATTAATGTAAATAAACAAGCAAATAAGATGGTAGAGCAACATTGACTGGCTTGAAATCTATGCGTAATGATTGTATAGAGATAATAGATTATAATCAGGCAAATAAATTGCCATAAAGAAACAAAGATTGCAGAGGTTGTTTGGCATAACTTATGTAATTGAAGTGATGAGAACACCCGGTTGAAGCGACATCACCTGAAGCTGGGAAAATGCCCCAGACAAAACCTCCATGTCGTAACGATGTTATGTCGCTACAAAAACATGTTTTGGGTAATAATCAATCAATGACATAATCAATGACCTCATGAAGTTAATGATTAATTATACTTAAGAATGATTCGAAATTCGAAGTCTTATAACCTCTTATACCAAATGTACAGTTTCTATAAAGTACTTCTATCAAAATTGGAGATAATGTTTGAATCTATAAACTATAACCATTCATCACAGGATCTTCTTTAAAACGCCTATAAAGTGGAACCCCGATTTAACGTAACCCGCATTTAACGATTTCCTGCATATAACGTCATTTTTCATTGGTCCCAAATAATTTCCTATACCTTCAATGTTACAAACTCCCGTATTTAACGTTATCACTTCTAAATATTTCCGGCATTCAACGTTTTTTCAGCGGGGAGAACTCAAAGCGATTTTCTTAGAACAGTCAGATACTAGCAGGCCAGTACGTTGCCCGTGACAGTACTTTTCGTGTCCTTACTGAAACTGAAAACATTAAAAAGAAAAAACAATACTTTTAAGAATGAGTCCCACCTCCACCCGGTATGACACGGGTATGTCGCAAATACACATACAATTCGGACTACCCGAAGTACCGATCTGGTGTAAAATTTTCCTCAGATTTTAAATACATTGAAATTTTCACTCTATCTTTAACGATCGCTAAGATAGAAAACCTCACAAATAGTCCTTTTTGTGTTCGTAATGATTAGACTTTATTTCATGCTCTAGGTTTTGTTTTTATCCTACCCCTATTTAACGTTTTCCCGTAAATAACGTTATTTCTTTACGATCCCTTGAAATACGTTAAATCGGGGTTTAACTGTATTTGAATTAGATTGAATCATTACTTAAGTGAACCCTCATGGATTTGGAAAACCAAGTATTTGATTTCTCTGCTGATCTGTTTCTCGAGATGGGTTAGGTGTTCCGTGCTATAAATCAAGATAAAGCATTAATACTTTGCGGTAAAGGATTTTTTTTAAATAAAAACTACGCGCGCGCGCGCGCGATGGTTATGCATGGTTCCCACACCTTTGTCCGCAAAAAATTCAAAAACTTTTAAGGACTTTTCAAAACAAAAAAAAATTTCAAGGACCTGAATTTTTTTATAATGACCTAAAACAAGGAATATACAAAAGTTGTCAAGTAAAACAAAAAATGTGAAAAATATAAAAAGACGACAATTTTTTGTACTCCATTTCCTTAATTCATGCCATCAACTGTGGTTAGTCTGATATATATCACGTGATGTCACAGCGACTAATACCGGCTTTATTCAGAATGATGCTTAAATGGCACACCTGCCGTGAAGGAAACTAGTCTGGACACGTACCAACTCAAGACAAAATTACACAATTTTGTACTAGTAAAAAAAATCAAGGACTTTTTACCAAGTTCCGTAATTTTCAAGAACTTTCAAGGGCCCTCTAGTTCGGAAAAATAAATTCAAGGACTTTTCAAGGACCGTGGGAACCCTGTTATGAAACGATGTGGGTTGGTTTATATTGCCTTGAGTTTTATCCAAAGCGGTTGACGGAATTCTGGTAAACGTACGTATTTGAAATTATTTGCAGCTTCACCAGTTCAATATTTTACTAATGTTACTCGTTTTATACATATTCCTGTGTGATCAATCTTTAACATCCCATGTAAAATGAAATGTTATAGTTAACTATTTTTTGCATGACTGTATTTACATTTATAATTTCCTTTAAAAGTTCTTATGAAAAATAAGTAACTCGATTTTTGATTAAATTGCTTCTGTTCTCTCTGCCACAGACAAATGACTAAAACTGTAGAACCCTGGTTGAAACAGTCATCAAGTCTTGATTCTTCCATCAAAGACCAGCATGCCTCAACCGTGGAGTCAAAGACAGTCATTGAATCTTTCTTTACCTGGTCAAAGAGAACTTCCGAATCCAGCATCAAACAAATTGTTCGGACCTCGTCGACCCTCCTCTGAGAAGTAGATATCATTGTTGGACTTTGACCTTACTCTGATGATATTGGATGCCTATTCAAGTCCTATTTTAAGGAAGATTATTGTATGGTTTCTGATTGAAGATATGTTTATTTTCTTACTATATACGCTCCCTTTCTGCTCCATGTGTAACTTACTATTTCTCAAATATGGATAAAAAAAGTGAGTTCAATCAATCTAGTGCCATTATTACAATGTTTATTTGTGTACACTCACAACTAATGCACACTCTCTTACGCATCAACATACTCGTGAACTTAGAATACATTATACTGAGCGACTAACTGAAAAGGGCTTTCACAGTGCTAAGATATCTTTGGAGATCCTGGTAATGTTGCCAAGATTTTACAGCGCATGTTCATCGATAAAAATATTCCATCTGGTTAGAATAATTTTGAATACTTTTTAATCAGTGTTCCAACTTGCTAATTAATCCTATCCGAAAAATATTACTACTAAAAATGCGCGTTACTCGACTACAAATCATTGCTGAATTGAAATTTTTTGGGGTTGGAACATAATTTTTTGATTTTTCTATTAGGTGGACTGCTTAAAGTTGTATAGAGGCACTTTTGAATCAAGCTTCCAAAGTTATTCCTTGAAAACTGCATGCAACATACTTTCAAACGTCTATATCGTTGAAGAAAATAACTATGAGGTAAATGAAGTTGCTTGAAACTGTAAGTTTATTGCTTTTTATAAGTTGTGTGTTGGTGAACAATAGGATGATTGCTATCAGCATGAATTGGAGAGTAGATAACTGGTATGCACATACAAATATACATGCTAGGCATTTCATTTAGAAATATCAATTACTTAGGTTTCTTCACTAGGGGCAAATTCTACAACCAAGTATGTAACAAAGGGGGGAAAGCAGCCCCAGTGGGCCTCCCTCTACACGGTCCTGCCGTCTAAATCATATGATTTGCCTACATTTAAAATTTCTGTTTAATTGAGGTTGGTTTGAGGTTTTATGGCGCAAGGAATATATTTTACCAAGCTGCCCTAGACACAAGACAGACAACATCAAGTAATAGACATACAAAGACAAGAAAGTTTTTCTAGCACAATTGGTTGTTTTGGGGTTTTATGGCGCAATGACCATATTTGGCCAAGCTGTTCGAAACACTAGACACATAATGTCAAGCAATTGTGAAAACAAAGAATGGAGAGAAGAAAGATCTCTTGGGCAACGGGGTCGCTACCCCCCATATTTACAGCAGACAATAAACCCCATGGGAAAATATTAGATCACTCGAGTACTTCCAGGTTGTGACACCCGTACACACTGTGCAACTGAAGATGTGCAACTGGGGGCTTTACTGAAACAGAATAGAGTTGTTTGATTTGTTTTTACTGTGCAAATTCCAAACATGGAGAATCTGCTCCCAACGCAAGATACATAAGAGAGAACTGAACCCAGAGAAGAATCGAACTTGTGCCTCCAACCTACTCAACTTAGAATTAAATGTTGACACTCAATTCGAGGCAGTGATTGTTTATGATATTGGGATACCTTTTAATCTTTAGTTAAAAAGCCCAAAAGAAGTACTTGAGTCCAATATTAGTTCTGCGGTGATGATCCAAACATTGATCCATCTGCTCACACTAAGATGTTCCATATGTGACGGCTTGATATTAGCTCTTCAAAAACGAGGTAACCCAAAAATTTGTAAGAAGCTTACTTGAAAAGAAGACAGTTTTAAGTTTAAAAAATGTTTTCAACTTATAAGAAAAGATAATAAAAGACGCTGTGAGTTGCCTACTCCACTCCTCACGAGATGGCGCTGTACTCCTACTCCACTCCTCACTAGATGGCGCTGTACTCCTACTCCACTCCTATTGAGATGGCGCTTCAACTGTGCTATCGAGAGACCAACAATGCGGGATTCGAAAGTCAGTTAGTACTCGAACTGGTTAACAAGACACTGGTTTTCCTTCGTATACACGGTGATGTTCGGAACTTATTAACTAAATGAATTTTTATGTTATACGCGCGTTTTGTATATTCTTGAGTAAAGAATAAAATATGTTATAGAAAGTACCTCAAGCTACAGTTCTCAAGACAAAAATCTGTGGGATATAGTGCCATACGGGACTGTGGAATGCTGTCTATATGAACATGCGACTGCTGTAACAACCATGGCAACAGCTTGTGCATGTGGTCAGAAAAGCACTCTTCACCAAATTCCATCGCATTACATCCTTTAGATCATCAGGGCCAGGAGTGGAGGTAAAAGATAAAGGTTGCGTAAAACAGAGGACGACCACTGAGTTTCGCACAGAGCCAGGAGCCATCATGGGTCGGATGATGTCCACTGCCCTAAGGGGTTCAATTCAATCCTGTGTGTATTTCTGTCTTCGGTGTCAGTAAAACTTTTCTTGTGTATGTCCATTACTTGGCATTGTCTGTCTTGCGGTTAGCGCGGCATGGTAAAATATGGCCCCTTGTGCTATAAAACCCAGTCAACCAACCATCTTACACAGTCATGGCCCGAAGACGGAAGCGGTGCACTAACCAGGACTTCTCATGTGAACAGGCACTCCTGTGATAGAACCTGTTATATCACAACTTTATAATTACGCGCTTTCGCCTTTTTGTTTTTTCAATTTTCTGATAAAACCACAGGTATAGCAACTAATCTTGTCTATCCTTTTGTAGGATAGGTACAAGGATACTCCTGGTGTTATATTATGTTGAAAAAGTTTAAAAATAGTCGAAAGTATCCTCAAACAAAATTCTCATGTAGAATTACACCAATTCGATCTATTTCCGAAGCAAACGAAGAACTCGCGTATGGGCTAGGTGATTTTCTTTGAGTAAAGATTTGGGACAAGAGAAGAAAAATAGCTTCATACTTGACTTTTAGTCGATTCGCCTAGACGCAGAGACGTATTCATAAGAAAGTGCCCATGGGGGTCGAGCGCCTCTGAAATATTTTGTTTAGAAAAAAAAACGATTCAAAATACGGCTATATTTGGCCAAACTCGACTGACAACATCAAGTTATGAACATACACACACAAGGAAAGTTCTTTTCTCACAGGAGAGAGAAATACACCCAGACTAAGCTACAGGAATCAAGCCTGTCTTTTATAGTAGTGTGATGAATTTTCGATGCCTTATACACACGCTGTGTGTATAAGGCTTGAGTTGAACCATCCAAGTGGTTTCGACGAGATATTTTGTCCGTCAATATCCGATCTATTTTGCCATCACGAGAAGACTTGCCATCACGAATGACGAAGATATTGCCTTTTTTCGATGATAACGAAATCAAAATCAGGTCAGATGCTTTCTAATGACGAGATATCTCGTCCATCAAGATCTGGTCAAGTTTTGTTAGTGATAAAACACCTCATCGATACAACCGCCAGGATGGTTAATTTGAGCAAACTGAAGTTTGGCTAATGATACAAAGTAAACATGGATAGACTTTAATTGACCTAAACATACTTATATAAATATGGTAATCATACGAGTGAAACATACTATGAGAGAGAAGACTCAGCCACGTCTGAAATTATATTCCAATTACATGCCTGACCCTCAATTGATTTTTTAAATCGCATTTCTCTGTCATATTAATGACCCGAAAATAGCCGGTCCAAGTTCACCTCGCATTAGTTCCCAAATTATAGTGAGCGAGAAGAATACGAAACCAGACGAAGCCTTCTCTCAAAAACGGTGATAAACAAGCCGGTTGTGAATATATAATAAGTGTGAATCCACGTTTCTCTCTCTAACAGATTTATTTCTACGTATGCAAATCTATGCAAGTGACCGATAATTGCTGTTTAGGAACGAGCTTTCACTTAGCTTTGCTTCGAGAAATGTAAGCATGTCCATTTCCTGAACCGGAAAGGTCAATCCAGAGCTTGGAGGCTCCGTTTCATAAATAAACAATAAGAAAGAATTAGCATTTCAATTGAGCGAAGAGAGCAATAACCTTTAGGGATTTGCCTTATATTATCAGAACCTGACGTTTCTTAAAGATTAGATATCAGGCTTTTCATGTTTAAGTAAAGATGGAGTTTTGTGTACCTTAATCCAATTGACAGAAATATACATTACAAAATAAATAATTATTGCTAGTGAACCATAGTTAAAAAATTCATTTTTATTCAAAATACTTAAGTATTTTAAAATTCTTAATTTTGAAAATTTCAATATTCTTTTCTAATTTGTTTTCTTTACTTTCCTTGAAACGTTTATCACAATTTTTGTGCATGGTTCGATTGTTCTGTTGTTTGCTTTTTACTTTTACAAATCTATTTTAAAACACTGAAAAACAGCAAAAAACCGGTAGGGTAAGGCGGGGTAATTGTAAACAAAATTTTATGTTCACTTTCAATCCCTATTTTCAAACTTTTGATAAAGTAATTAAACATTGTTCACCCTACTAAACTAACTTGTCATTATTCTACTTTGATATTTAATTAGTATGAAGATTCCAGAAAAGAAATTTAACACCGTGCTCGGCTGTTTATAATTACCCCTGAAAGTAGGGGTAATTGTAAACAACGATTTTCCTCGTGATATTGAATATTGAACAAGTGACAACATGAGCAGTAGTCATGGAATTAGAAGGAATTCCAATGGTATTGTTACCATTCTAATACCATGTTTACAATAACCCCGTTTTGATCTTCCTCCGAAAAAATATAGTAACACTTGAAAATTGCATTGATTATGAGGTGAACTTCTAGGAATACATAAGAATAAATTATTCAAACATTTACTGAACAAAGAATGTTTTTAGTGTAAAGAACAGAAAATTACAATTTTAAAATTAAAAAATTAAAAAAATTTAAATTGAAAATTAGAATCTTAGGTACAAAAAACAAACTCATATTACATTTCTTACACATTAACAGTGCCTTCAAATTGGAAAATTTCTTTACGTTCTTCTGTGCTACAGGTTGGAGAAGGTAAAATTGCTTTGCAATGGTCTTTGGTAACACCAGAATTATTCTTTTTGAACCACAACGAATTTAGTATATGCATTATCAATGCATTTGAGTCCGGTGATCTCAAACTCCTCTTCTGAAACAACATCCACCCTTCATACATACGAAAAATGGGTTTTCTTTCTCTTCCCCTCACCCCTCCCAACAAGTACAAATGTAGTCGTTTCAATGAGTGGCTTTCTATGAATGGCTCCAAAATATTTAATTTCTCCTACAAGATAGTCTTCTATATTTTGCTTGAATGTTTGGACAACTTCAAACACACCTGATCAAATGTTAGTCAATTCTTTCAATAGTTCCTCATCCTCGATGTCCTCGAGTTCTGCTGTCCTTTCCATTTGCTTCGTTCTTGGTTTCTTGCTTTCTTCTGGCTCTTTCACTATCTTTTCGCCAGGCTTCCTTTTGTTCTTTTTCTCTTCTGCCTCTTTCAAGCGTGACAGTACTTGGTCAGTTGTAAGAACTTCGCCATATGTGTGAAGTTTTAGTAAATCAATCTTCCTGCTCCCCAAGAACACGAAAAATGTAATAAAATGCAATTCAAACGTACTAAATACGATTAAATACAAAATTACACTGGAAAACTTATTGGTTTTCCATCCAAATTGAACGAAACTATTGGCAAAGTTATGTTTACAATTACACTGGAAAACTTATTGGTTTTCCATCCAAATTGAACGAAACTATTGGCAACTATTTACAATTACCCCGTCCCTTGAAAAATATGGGGTAATTGTAAACATTCAACTGTAGGTGCATTAAATTTCCCAGAAGCAAAAGTCGATGATTTTCTGTTCGATAGAAACATAACATACTGTAGTAAAGAATCGGAACAACATACCTTTCAATATATTATGAAGGGCAGCACAGAAAATGCAGCACACAAAAACTTTAAAACCCAAACTTTTCAAACATAAATTTTTCAACTAAACATATTGCTATCAGCTGTGGTTCAAAGAAATGCGGGATCACCATATTGCATCCTCAGGGTTACCAGCTTTCATATTTCACTTTTTACTTTCTCGGAATCCCACTTGTGCGCTTGTATAGCTTGTTTACAATTATCCCGCCTGACCCTAAGTTGTGTCGAGAACACAAACCTTAGTTTTAACGGGAATACTCGAACCTGATGTTGGATTATAGAATGGATGAAGGGCAGCATAGGAAGTTTGAATGATTGTTTATTGTGTATGAATATTCAACAAGTAATAATTAATTGTTGTTGAGAGATTGTTTTTGTGTCCAATATTAATTGTAGCGTAGTTTGGTAGCTTTCGAATGAGACAACACTTACGCAGTCCTCACATCACGCAATTCAATGTTACACTGACCCAAAGCTTACCCAACATTGTAGAATTTCGACATATTGCGGACTCCTTCTCACATGTGAGTACGGACATCTTTTATCTACACGACGCTATATTTATGTTACGGGTTCTTCTGGGTCTGAAAGCAAAAGACAAAACAGTTGCAACGCCTTTTTGTAGCGCTCGACTTTTCATACATGCTCGATTTCTAAAACGTATTCACGTCCAAACAGTCTATAGCTGTTGAACGCTACAGGAATTGCAAGGGTATTCCACAATGCTATAACTGTCAGCACTTTAACCACTCAAGTGAGAACTGCCGAATGCCTTCAGATGCGTTGTCTGTGGCGAAGGTCACAAAACTTCAAAAGGACACAGTAAATAACTGCCACTCAAATCTGCAATTTATCTTCTGCAATATACGGCTAACTACCGTTGTTGCGTTAATTTCCTAACCAAAGACCTTTGTCAGTAAACTGGCACAGTCTGAAGTTTCCTATGCCTCCCAGCTCAAAAATGTGACCGACTGAGTCCTATTCTAAAACCTCTCAAGCGATATTAACAGCCCGCACCACAATTCTACTCTTCATACACAAAATTAATTCCGAGCGAAAAAAACAAATGTCACTGCACGTGACAAACGAACACGAGTTTCGGTAACGTTGCAGAATGTCGTTTGTGACAAAGATTCGGAAATAGTTTATAATTCGAAAAGAAAATAAATAAGGCTCAAAATACAAATGTATTAGAATTTAAATTAAGTAAAAATACACTGCGGGCCACCCAAATTGCAACACCAAGAAAGACAAGAGATATCACAACAAAATTTATTTTGTAAATAACATGTTGACCAAATCTCAAATGATTAAATTTATAGACTTCTGTGAAGTGTGGTTCCTGCCAAAATCAATAGCCAGAGTAGCCGTCATTGTTGGAGATCACCGCTGCCACACACCTCGGCATTGATTCAAAGAGACTTTGGATGTGTTCTTGGGGTACAGCAGACCAAGCAGTTTCCACACGTTGCCAAGGTTGATCTGGTGTGGCAGCTGGGGATGTAATCTGGGTCAATCGTTGAGCAACCATGGACCACATGTTTTCTATCGACGAAAGATCCGGAGAGCGAGCTGGCCAGGGAAGCAATTCAATCTGGCGATTGACGAAGAACCCTTGGACAATGCGTGCCACTTGTGGTCTCGCATTATCCTGTTGAAATATGGCTGTGGGCAAGCCCTGAAGGTAAGCAATGACAAATGGCTCCAACACCTAGGAGATGTAGTGCTGGCTGTTTAAAGTACCGGCAATGCGTACTAGAGGAGTGCGAGAGTGATATCCAATACCGCCCCATACCATAATACCCGGTGCAGGACCAGTGTGGCGGTGCATAACGCAGCTGTTCAGCATCCTCTCTCTACGGTGTCTCCAGACTCGAATCCGACCATCGTGGTGTTGCAGACAGAAGCGTGACTCTTCAGTAAAGACAAATTCATTCCATTCTGCCGTCCACATCCTTCTTTCATTGGACCATTGGCGACGGAGACGTCTGTGGTTCTGCGTGAAAGGTAGACGAAGCAATGGACGTCTTGCGGACAGACAACTCTGCTGCAAACAGCGTCGAATGGTACGCGCAGACACTGGATGATGCGTTACAGACTGAATGTGCTGTGCTATGGTTCGTGATGTGACTGAGCGATCCGTCACTGCCATACGCACAATATGCCTGTCATCACGTGAAGTGGTGCACTGAGGTGGATGCGATCGAACACGTCGGTCCGTCGTACCCTCCTGCATCCAACGATCACATATCCGCATAACAGTTGTTTGGTTTCGTCCAACACGATTACCGATTTCCCTGAAAGATAATCCACAATCTCGGTAGGCCACTATCCTTCCTCTGTCGAACTGGGATACTTGATCAAAAGATGATCACTGTTTTCTACGAGGCATAATTGATCGTTTTTTTTTTTTAATCACAAGAAAAACACAATTGCCGTACTTGAAATCGTCGAAATCTCCAAGCCTTAAAAAGCGTTTTGAAGTGGCGCCACAGGCGCGCGTGATGTGCGTCTGCGCTGAAATTCTAATCATTTGCATATCTCACCTCCGCTAATGCATGTTGTAAATTTTATATTATTTGCATGCTTCCTTCAGGGTGTTGCATTTACGGTGGCCAGCAGTGTAGTTTTTGAAAAATAATTTATTTTTCAGCAGTATTGGTAAAACAATCCAAGTAATTGCAATGCTCAATATACCTTCCACTTACTCCAAAACTACCCAAATTATGGTTGATTTAAGTACAATTACTCAGATGTTTTAACATGAAACTTACCTAAATATGTAAGCAAAGAAATTTTAAATACTGTATTCACTAAACTAAAATATGGTGTATCATTTTTTGGAACATTACATTAACATATGTTGAGTTTATTTCGAATGATATTTTTACACGCACAGAGACACAATATTGGACATGAACGGGAAGACAGACTTATGAAACCAAGTTTAATCACTAAATGAATGCAAGTTCTCACAGTATGCAAAGTTTCATGAAAATAATGATCAAAAGTAAATAATAGTTCAGGTGAAAAAATTAGAGAAATTAGGCAAAAAATTTGTTCATCAAAATTAGAACATCAAAAGACATCTCACGTTAAAAAGCAGCAGAAGTTAAAGCAAACACAACACTGGACCGTAAAACACTGCATAAAGGAATAAAAAATGGAAATCGCTTACCAATACCAGCAAAAACGCACGAAGATTGCCATCAATTGCCTTTTATTAACGCCCCCAAATTTTTAATACGAATAGCCAGCAATGAATCATACCTATATAAATAAAAATGGAGTGTTTGTTTGTGCATTGAATATTTTCGACCCAATTCAAGTTTTCTACCCATTTTGGGCCCTTCTTTTGCAAAATCCGTCTCTTGCACGGTTGGTATCCGTTCTGTCGGTCTGGCTGTATGTGTATGAACGTACTACGTCAAACGCGGTTGAATATATTTTCACGAAACTTTACATACTGTGAGTACTTGCATTCATTTAGTGACTGAACTTGGTTGTGTAAGTCTGTCTGTCCGTCTTCCCGTTCTATGCTTGATTTTGTGCCTGTGTGTTTGTACAAATGTACATAAAATTTATTCAAAATATTTTAATACAATGTTCTATATTTATACTCAATATTTTAGTTTAATGATTACAAAATTTAAAGTTTTCTTCTCACGTTGGGTTGGCGTGGAAGTTTGGAGAGTGGGGTGCCAGCTCAGGTGTTGCTTCGTCATCTGACCGTGGTTCAAAATTACGAGGTGTTGTCCTCGAATCTTTCCTTAAAGGGACTGATTCCGGACCGTCGTCAATAGCCCGTTGTGTTGCTCTAGTACGACGTTAACTAAAATTACCATTACCATTAAAGTTTACTTGCTTACATATTTAGGCAAGTTTCATGTTAAATCATCTGAGTAACTATACTTAAATCAACCATACTTTGGTAGTTTTGTAGTTGCTGGAAGGTAGATTGGAACATTGCCACATTGCTTGAATAATTTTACCAATGCTGAAAATTCAACTTTTTTCCAGAAACTATTTTTACGGAATTTAAATTCTAATATTGAATTTTTAACCTTACTTTCTCTTTACGAAATCTTAAAAAAATCTGAATATTAGGCACAGACGATAAAGAGAATAAAACAAATAAACTGTACAGAAAAACCTTTAAAAAATTAGGAATTGTTACTAATATGGCAACGTTATTTTTTAATCGTTTTCTTTTTTTTAATTTGTGTCCGTTATATTCAAAGAATCTATTTTGTAGCGAAAAACATACATTCATTAATTTTTGTTCGAAGCTTTTCTAATATCTATTTATAAGATGTATTTCTGATTTTTCTCAATTTGATGTTTTTCGTTCAATAATTGTTCTTAAGGTAAGTAATGGTTTAATAAGTTTTTTAAAGTCATTTTTATCATTGAAAATTTTGTGGGAAACGCTTTGGTTTTTAAGTGACATACAAGGCATTTGGTGGTATGTATAGCATCCGATACGTTACAACTTATGGCGATTTATAGCCAAATGTGGTAACCTTTCAGTTTTCGCGAGTTTGCGCGCCATCCATCCATTTTAAGACAGCCCTTCGTATTTCTGCCATTTTTTTCTTTATTTTTTTACATTAATGGTGTCTGTGATTGTTCCGTCGGTTCCTCTCGATTTTTTGTTGATTCTTTCAAGTAAGTTGCACTTTTATTTTGCTTTAATAGGGTTAGCCCCTCGAGAATTTTGCGTTTTAAATCGTAAAATATGAAATATATAAATAGGATTAATTTGCAAAAAAAAGAAAAAAAAATTTTAAATAGAATGAAACAAATTTTAATTCCAAATCTTCTAATTTTTCTGTGTGGTATTTACTCAAAACATGTACGTTTTTTTGCGTTGTTTCATCAATTAAGTCCAAGTTCAACTCCTTGTATTCTGAAAATTGTAGGGAAAATTTAAAAAATTTAGAAAAACCGCTGATTAGCAAAGCGTCCAAAAATTTGAAAAATTCCATATTTTGGAAAATTTTGGAATTTTAAAAATTTTGGCGTTTAAAAAATTCCGGATTTTGGGAAATTCTGGATTTTGGACAATTTTTCACTTTTTACTACATTACTAATCGTATTAATTCTTATTTATTTGCAATAATGTTTGATGATAGTATACATTTGGAACCTGTAAAGATGTATTTCAGTAATTTATATTAAAAACACTGGATGGTCTTTGTGTAGGAAATTCTCAAAATGTACAAAACGGAGGAACCAGAAAGTGGTAATATGCATGGAAGCCAATGGTGATTGTGTCTCGCTGGCAGGCGGGGGTCTTGCGTTATACGCTGTTACTTATCTACAAAAAATTTCCTTCCAGTAGAGTGTTTTATATGCATAGAAGCCATCGTTGATTTTATCTCACAGGCAGGCACGGGTCGCATGTTATACACTGTGACTTATCTACAAAAAAATTTCTCCTGGTACAGTGGTTTATACGCATAGTAGTCAACGGTGAAAGGTTCTCGCCAGCCCCGGAGTGGCGGCGAGGTAGCCGGCAGGCGGGGATCGTGTGTTATACGCTGTGACTTATCTACAAAAAAAATTGAACAGCTGTTTATACGCATGGAAGCCAACAGCGAAAGGTTCTCGCTGGCACGCAGGGGCGGCACGTTATACGCTGTGACTTAGCTACAAAAAAATTCCGCCACGTATAGTGGTTTATACGCATTGAAACCTTGTACGATATATGCTGTAACTCCTGGTCCCGTGGTTACAAAAATATTCCTCATTTTCAATTCCATATCTTCATCTCTGACCAAGAATATCCCCATCGAGTTGCCCACAGAATGCTAAGTAAATTGCTAGAAGAATTCTAAAATGAAATTCCATCTCAATTATAGATAGAACAAACCTCCATTGATTTTTCTCACATTGAAAAATATTTGGTGGATTATCAGGATCCCAGAAAAGAACTGACTTATCTACAAAAAAAACTCCTCATTTTTAATTCCATATAGAGTACAAAATCCCAAATCTAGAATTGTTAAACATCCAAATTTTTTGTTAACCGGCGTTTTTTTTTTATGAGTTTAACCTGGACCTATTTGAGGAAACAACGCAAAGTAACGGACATGTTCAGAGAAAATACTCCTCTGTAAAAATTAGAAGATTTACAAGTAAAATTTGTTGCATAGAATTAAAAACTATTTTACCTTTTTAAAAAATTATTCCTATTTACGTTTGGAATGCAAAAGTTCACAGTGTGGATTTTGCTAAATGGTGGCCATCTTGTTTGGCGAAAAACATCACTTTGGCGACTAACGTATCGGATGCTACCACTCTACCAAGGCATTTATATGTATATTTTGAATGATTCTATGCATTTTGGGTAACATGGGCGCAGACATTTTTCTTTCTTACTAAAAAATTTAACTCTACAAAAATATAAAATGTTAAAATGTGACATTTATTTACATTTGAGAAATTATGTATTTATAAGTGAGTACCTTCAACAGTGTGGTAGTTGTTACATGTGATCAATAGAAATTACAATTTATAAACGAAAGCGAAGTTCGTTGACCAACACAATCAGAGTAACGCAGGTTAGTTGTGCTAGTATTTAATCAAATAGCAATTAATTGAAAGTTCCACGTTGAGATTGTTACATTCCTGCCAAAGTGTTCAATTACAAAAAAGTAAATAGTGTTCAATTCCTGCTTTAAGAATTGATAGTCATCCAGTACGTTCCTAAAAATAATAAGCCATTAGTGTTAATCATATAGCACCCCGACAAGAAAAGTGACACAACTGAAAGTTGCAGAATTTGAGAAACATCAACTTAGAGGATACTGTAAAACTTATATTGAAATAGTATAAGCTTCTTTTAAAGTTTAGGTAAGTACAGAGGCTGTTCGCACATTTTTTAGATGATTTTGGTTAGCAGTAATAAAAAATCGTTTGCTGCAAAAGAAATAATTGCAGTTGTACTATGTTTTTAAAAGTCAAAATTATCGTCTGCGGCTTGAGAGGTTTGTTTTTATTCAAAATGGCGTTTTTAACGAAGCAGTGGTTCGGCTATATTTATGCTCTTTCCGAAGAGAAATATTCATATTTCGTTATCCAAAAACGATGTGAAAGTCATGGTTTTGTGATATCTAAAGCGTCGATACGTAATATCGTCAACAAGAAAGGAAAAAAACGTCAAATTGGAGCCTCAAGTGGGACAAAAATTCCAAACAAGTATCCAAGAAAGAAACTCTTCGACTATTGCAAAGGTACGTTGTTTAATGTTAAAAATCCCCCTAGTCAAAAGACAGTTGCAAAATCATTAAAATGCTCGGTGTCCACTGTAAACAAAATGATAAACGTTGATATAAATTTTAAGAAGGCGAAAAAACGCAATGTGCATCGTCTTTCTCCAAAGCATATCGCTGAACGCAGGACACGCTGCCGAATTCTATATGAAAAACACTTATCCAAAGAAAAATGGAAAAAAAATAGTCACAATAGATGAATCATGGGTGTATTTAAATGATTGCAGCAAAAAAAGAGCCATTTATTATCATAAAAAGGGAGAAAAAATTTAAGTACATGGTTCACAGAATCGAAAGAAAGTTTTTCTAAGGGATTCATGATTATTGCTGGTTTTTCATATAATGGCAAGTTAAAAATAAAGAGAGTGGGAAATAATGTCAAGATTAACTCCAAATACTATTGGGAACATATTTTATCGCCAATTTTTCTGAATGAAATACCATCGATTTACCCACAGTGCCATCAATCTGTGGAACTCCATCAAGACAAAGCTAGCAGTCACATATCAAAATCCACTGTAAATTTCCTAAAAGAATTGGAACAAAAAACCGGTATCAAGGCCATACCCTTCACTGATATCCCTACTAAATCTCCCGATGTATCACCTATGGATTTTTGTGCTTTTGGACTTTTAAAATCTGCATTATCCAAACGTCGTAACACAACCCTTACAGGACTCTGGAAAGCTGTTCAGGAGGAATGGAATAGAATACCTCTTCTGACACTTCAAAAGGCATTATTATCCTGGAAATTACGGTGTCGAAAGATAGTTCAGAATGAGGGCTATCAAATAGAACATTTAAAACACAAGAATTTTATGTAATTTAGTTTTGTGAATACAATATACATTGTCTAAAAAATGTGTGAACAGCCTCTGTATTTATGGTGGTAACTGCTATTACATTCTATTGAATAGTAATATAACACGCTGGGACACCTCATACATATTTTTCAATGACATAACATCAAAATTTTATTTTTTGACTTGTGTCAGATATTTTGCTGGGGTGCGATATGTTAAATAATTATTAGTATTGTTTAATCCTTCAAAAATAATTCTATAAAATAAGAAGGTTTCTTCTTTTTGTGTTGTTTGGGATATTATTTGACTGGGTCAGGTTCTTCCCTTATGGTGCCCTAGATCTTGGTTTCTTTGAGAAGGATTTCCAATCTGCATACATGGGGAGTTTTGCTCTTTCCTGCTTTTTAGAGAGTTCTGTTATTCCCGATTCTGCGACGTTAAAGGATATATATATATAAACTTTAACGTCGCAGAAAAACTTAAATGGACTGTCTCCTTGTAAACTCATAATTCAATCCAAATACTTCGATACTCAGTAATTTACATATGTGGAAAATGTGTGATAACACTTTCACGGCAGTTTCCAGATCATATCAATGATGTTTAACAAGAAGATCGTAAGCCCCTACTGAAATCTATTTATGATGTTTTTCAAATTACACATATTTTTCTCTTAGAAGAATATATTATTTTTACATTGAGATACAAATAAATAATATTGATTAAACAGAGGAAATATAAAACCACATACTTAAATGCAGAGAACAAATTTAAACTGGATAAAAACACATATTTGCTTCTGTGAAATTTTGCAGATGTGGTTTATGTCCTTTTACCATAACACCATCGATTTAAAAAGATGTGATTTACAATGTAATTATGGGGAATTCTGACTTCGCGGATCCAGGAAATATATTCCTAGCAATAGCAAAAAATTCTGGACACAGCATATCTGAGAATTAGGAATCAATGACATCAATTGATGCACAAAAAAGATACAATATTAAATTCAAATTACTTACCCCTTAAATTTTTGTGCAATTGACTGCATTGATCTTATCACAAGGGGGGGGGGATTATCTGTCATCGAACCCTCACCCATAGTGATAGTAGGGTTAACTGAAGAGCTTTGTTAAATGCTAAAGCCAAAGAAGTACTTTTGCTAAGTTTTGAAAACTATCCTTCCATACACATGCTGTTGAAAGGTGTATTCAATTGGTCACAGAGTCCCAATAAATGAAGTTCATGGAAGGTTATGTAGGTAATTGAATCTACGAAGCATATTGGCAACAGTACTAAATCAATCCCGAAAGAAAAGATTTGCCATCTTTTCACAGTAAACCTTAATACTATGCAATAACAAAATTATTTTTTGGGAAAGTTATTGCTTAACCCTTCTAGTAGTTGTCTCGACGAGATATAACGTCATTAGCAAAACTGAGCGGATCTGATGAACGAGATATGTCGTCAGTTTAAAAAAACTGACCCGATCTTTATCTCGCAATAAAAAAATCAACAATCTCTTGTTAACGAGATATCTCGTCATTAGTCAAATTGGTCAGATCTTGAAAGATGAGATGTCATAATTCCTTGGAAAGTTTTGCTGTCGCTCTGTGCTACATTAATAGCTTACTCTGTATTCTTGAAGGCTCATTCAAATTATGCAATATTTTTCTCTATTAAAATTAAATATATCACAATATAGACTCTATGTGAAATATGTTCCATTTTGTAGTACTTTTATTTTTTCTAATGCCCGAGGAGCTCAGCAACATATTATATACAGCATAAGGGCCCCATTCACCAACAAAAACTAATATAAAGTGTCAGTTTTTTTAAAGACTCCTTTAAAACTGTTTCCTTAATAATTCTCGAGTTTTCTTCAGATCGTTTTGACACACTAGTCAAGTTTTCCGAACTAGGACTAAGATAATTTTTTAAAGTTTTTCAGCCCATTCTTCTGCACAATTAATTAGAATGTGGTTTTCAATCCAAACAAACCACCAAACAGAATGGAAAATTTTTATTTCAGTCTCACATGTTACCCGTCGGTGTTACTTCTAAATGTATTTTATCACCGTTTAGCCAACATTTGGTGTTTAATCTAAGTAGCAAAGACTAGTCAACTATCATATTCGTAATTCTTTATATTGATAATAATCAATCAAAATTGCATTGATAATAATCATATCAACTCGCAATTCTTCTTTGGAATTTTTACTGGCAAAGGACGGTAAAATTGCTTTACGACGAACTCTTTTGATATTAATTACAGATAATAAGACCTAAATACAGATCCCCGTCAAAATGTATATTCTAATAATGTTAATCATTCTTTTAAGAATTCGGGTCACACTAATCTCCGGTTAAGACGCACAAATTCTGTACCGCAGAATATCTTCTGTACTTTTGCTTTAGCAAATGTTTCAGTATTAAAAATAAGGGAGTGCGAAAGCATCATTGTAGTTTAAAGATATGACCTATTTAATGCAATTATGTTAGAATTTAAATAATACTTTTGGGAGTTTACTTTTTTAGTTGAAACAATTTAATAGAAATGTTACTGTGGAAAGCATAAGTTATTTTTCTTCTTGTTGACATTACAACAGTGATATCTTTATTTAAGTTTCTACCAACACTGATGTGAATGATTTCATGTCTTAATCTCAACATTAATATTATAGTTGCATGTAGTTATACACAAGTGCATTGTTATTCACTTTTTTTAAAATTATGAGCACTCATAGGCGGCAGAGTCAGAATCGAGACAATTTTTACCTATGTGCTTCACGCAAATCAAATTTAAATCCAAGAAATTAAGAAATAATCGAAACCGATACTTTATTTATTCTGTTTGTACAAGCCCAGCAAAAGCACAATAATGAATATGACGTGGCGCCATCTAGTATGGACTAAAAGGATTATTTAGGTACTTAAGTTTACTGTTATTCCTAATTAGTGTTGCCAACCGTCCCGGCTTGTTCGGGATTGTCCCGGAATTGAAGTTGCTGTCCAGAATACTGGTTGAATGTTAAACTGTCCCGGAATTTCAAAGAAAGCTATCGATCATATCACCTCAACTCCAAAATAATTATTTCTATTGCATATGACTTCGTGTACATCAAACGTCCGTTCCCCTACTGTCCCAAGACAATACTATACATCTTCACTCAAAGTGCAAAAGGTCGTAAGTTAAAAATTCTATTTTTTTTTCTTTCACTATTGCTAAATGTGGCATTTTGTGCTTTCCATCTGTTAGCAAAATCTCTTGTGTCATCAGCTTATCCAATAAACTAATAACAAACCCAAAGTATATAATGGAACAAAAAAAATCATAAGGAAATAATTCGTTTTTTCGCTCTCCTGAAAAATGCAGCTTTTAAACATACGACCTTTTGCACTTTGAGTCAATATTTCATATCAATATTCCAGTATATATATTAATATTTCAATTTTGCGCAATATGTCCCGGAATTGTCTCAGAAAAATTTGGCAATCCTATTCCCAATAGAGCATTATTGCCCACACGTGGCTATATATTAAAAAACCGTTTTGCAAACCCTTACTCTACCCATAATTAACCCACAAAGGGTATAAGAAGTAAAAGAGAAAACGAAACAATTTGTTTGAACGAAAACACTAGTCAGCAGGATATTAAAATTAATCAGCAGCCCAAGTGATATTAAAAAATATTTTAATAACTCTCCAGCTCAACTCATTTGACTGTCACTCTGATCTAACTTTTAACCCAACTGGTATTAATGCTTCCATTAGTAAGTCAGAGTCTTATACTCTTTGGAAAAAGATTAATACAAGCAAGTGATGAAAAGTGCCATTAAGTAAAATGCTGTCATCAAGTAGGTTACCAGAACCCTAACATCCTCTATTTAGTTCAACAAATACTAGAATCTCAATGTAGACAGTTGAATTTCAAATGCAATGAAGCAACGCAAGAGTTTATTGGTCAGACCAGGATCCATCCTGAAGGGAAATAGCAAAGGATATCTTTAATTTTTACCAGTCAGATGAGTCAATACTTAAGCTGGCACCTTACTCACCAAAAAAAAAAAAACTTCCACAACACACCAACAAGAAAAACCATAACTATAATTTCACTAATGTAATCACTAGGGTGGAGCTTATTGTTAACTATTAAATATGGTCTTCTCACCTTCTAATTTTGATCCTTTTTACAAAAAAAAAATCAGGCAAAATATTAGCACAATTGAACCATATTTAGAGGTAGCTCAATGATGGAAAAGTTTTTAATGTACATGATAAATGTACACAATGTCATGGAAAATTAAATTCAATATCACCACCTTTAAATATATTTAATATTTCTTGAGCTTTATATTTTGACTCATAGAGGACAATACAGTTCATGTCGGAGAAGAAAAAAAAAAGAAAACGGAGACGAAAAACCATGATTACTCCAGAACTTGCAGCAGCACTAGATCGTACAAAGGTGTCAGACCGAAAAGCTGTCTTTATTATATTAGAAGCTGAAAAACCTTAGGACAGAACATTGATGAGTTTGCTCTAAACAAAGACTCAATTCGTCGACAAAGAATGGAAGAGAGAGCTAAAAAAAATGAAGAAATAAAGACCAAGTTTCAAGGCCAGAATCCTTTTGTCATTCATTGGGATGGAAAATTGATGCATGACCTGGCTGGAAAAGAGAAAGTTGATCACTTGCTAGTATTAGTTTCTTGGAAAGGAGCTTCTCAATTGCTAGCAGTTGCCAAGATTCCATCTGTAACTGGAGAGGCTCTGGCTGCAGCTGTCTTTGAAGGGGCCATTGAAGACTAGAGTATAGTAGACAATATTTGCGCAATGTGCTTTGACACTACCAGCTCAAACACTAGTCCTAATTCTGGTGCCTCTGTCCTTCTAGAAAAAAGCTGAAGAAAGAGCTCTTATCACTTGCTTGCAGACATCACATTATGGAGCTGATAATTGGTACAGTGTTTGAAGTATGTATGGGAGTAAGATCTTCTACTAAAGTTGGACTATTTAAATGCTTTCAAGAATATTGGGGATTCATTCATACAGACAAGTATGAACCAGGAATTTCATTTGATGTTGTCGCAGATTTAGTAGAAGATATAAAGCAAGAGACGATCGACTAGGCAAAGAAGTACCTGGAACAAAGAGAACCAAAGCTAAGAGAGGATTATAAAGAATTATTAGAACTCGTAATTATCTTTCTTGGTGTGTCCCAGCAAGGGGATGGTGCTGTCCCAGCACAAGCACTATGCCCGCTGAATGTCCAAAGTTATATATTATCTCAAGATCTGGATGTTCAAGGCTAAATTTAAATTGACGTCAAAAGGACTACGTGATGTGTGTGTTTTCACAGTCCGTGTATACTTGAAAGCTTTGATCTCTGCACCTCAAGCTTCATATGCTCCTTACAATGACCTATTGTTGCTGATATCACAACTTGAATACTCATCAATACATTCAGACATTGCTAAGTCAACACATCACGTAAATTTGCTAATCACTTGTGGTATTCGTCAAACGAACTTGTTGGTTTAGCTTTGTTTGATAGTCGTGTCAGTATATCAACCAAAAGACGGATGGTGAATGCTATGCAGACTGAAGTTCATGCTGAAAAACAAGATAAAATTACTTTAAGCGAATCAGCATTGCTCTTCATTCATTCAAGAATAAAAACTTGGAAGATTTTGTCATGGCCAAATCATTGAGATTGTTTCAATTGTTGGAACTTCCAGTTGATCCAGACTTGTAGGAGTTGAGAGAGGACTACAAACAGGACACAGAGATAATAAAATCTTTACAAGTAGTAAATGACCATGCCGAACGTGCAGTTGTACTTATTCAGGAATACAGTGGATTGATAACTCATGATGAAATGCAGCTACAATTCTTGCTACAAGTTGTTGAAGATCATCGGAAAATGTACCCTGACAGCATGAAAATTACCCTGTCTCAGCCTGTGCAAAGGCAATAAAATTTGATTGTAAAATAAAAAGCTGATATTTGCAATAAATTGCATAAAATTAATGCATTAAATACATGTTAAGGTATAGCTAATAATCTTAATTTTTATAAACTTTGAGCATTAATGAAAATTTGCACATTTGAAAATTAATGCATTAAATACATGTTAAGGTATAGCTAATAATCTTAATTTTTATAAACTTTGAGTCAATTGAGCTACCCTATAAATATTAAAATTTATAGCTCAAACTTTTTATTGCTTTTATATCAAAAGGAACAAAATTAGAGTTAGTAACTATTTACACTACAGCAAATTCAAAAGTATCATTCAATAGAAAAAGTTCTCAACAAAATTAAATAAATTGCATGAGGAGCGTCTTCATATCAAATTTTGCACAAACAAAATTTCTAATGAAGTGTTTTGTCTGGTATCGTCCAGTATTTTCCGCAGATTCAAAGCCGTTGAAATTCCATCTTTAACGATCCAGGTGATAAAAAAAAAAGAAAACGGAACTCCAGTTAAAACTGTTCATTTGCTTTGTTCGTCCGCTGAAATCATAGCTAGGAAAATGAAAAACGCTTGTGACGTCAGAGATCGAAAATAGCAAAATCGTTTGTCTTCTTTCTGGCATCACTTCGGAAGGGAAGAATGAAAAAAACTCATTCCAATTAAAAATGTTTGATAATAATTTGTAATTAGGACTACCTGTGTGCCAAATTTCATTATTTTAAGTGCCCCAGATTCATCAGGACAGTACACAAAGAAACACTTCCTTTTATAAGATACAAGTGCTAAGTTTTTTACTTGAGGTTGCCCCCTAAAATCGCAACAATCAGGAATATTTAATGTAACGCAAAAACTGATCATCAGAATGAACTGAAACATCGCATGGCCATACTAGAATCGATTCCCCCATCAACATACAAGGTTCCAAATTCATAATTGTTTCTAACATGTGAATTTAATTACATTCTAAAACTATCTTTTAAACAAAATATTAGGTGGATTTTGTTCGATAGTACCATACCGATACGAAACAATACGTTTCATCACATCAAATTAATTTACATATTAGAAAGTGCATTCTGTGGTTTCCAGTGACATCTTCAAATTTAAAAAATAATAGTATTAAACAAGTTTTAACAAAATTTGTGACCAACTTTTGATCACACGAGATTCATTTATTAAGATTTCAAAATATAACTGTACCATAAGAGTACATTCTAATTCTAAGGTTTCCAAATGTAAAAACTGTAATAAACCAGAGACAAGTTAAAAAAAAAAAAAAATATTCAGGAACATAATCGAAATCTATAATTCACGTCCACGAGAAAAACTCGCGGCTGAAAATTTGTATGCGTTTTGATCACTCGCTGTAGAATTACTACGCCAGTGAAAATCAGCTGTATTGATTAAAAAGGCTTCATTGAATTTTAAACTTTTTATTTATATAAAAGCTTTATATTTACAAATACTGAGACATGTTTACACACAAGAGCAACAGTAATAGATTTCATATACTACTCATAAATTCATAGGTATATCAATCTTTAAAATATTTTTGCATTTCGAAATATGCATTGACGGATTTTGCTCGAACAGAGTAACCAAATCAAAACTGCTTGTCAGGACATGACTGGAGAAAACAGTGATCTTTTGTTCTTTCACTTTATTCTCTTCATGTTAACTGGTTCATCAGAGGTTCCTCTGCAACCAAGTGGAAGTCATCCTCACTCTCCATCTTGACAATACAATTTCAGTAACACTTTCACATGTTAACTGATGTAAACACAATTCTAAAACTCATATCTTAAAAATTTAACTCAAGACATTATCTTCGGAAAACATAGGCTTCAATTTGAATGCAGAAGAATAATATTCTTCTTCCAAGTCATACAATTCTGATGCCATGTCGTCACGCAGGGCAGTTAGTTTTGAGTCTATTGTTTCTTGGACGGCACGACACACCTTGGTTTTCTGCGAAATTGAATCATTCACAGAAGGAAAATCATTTAAGATCAAGTACTGCTTGATATCAGATATTAGCTTCATTAAAGATTCCCCTGCTCGCACCTGAAAATAAAGGACCAATTAGTCATCATATGAACGTAAATTGTACTAAGTCTATTCACAGTAAAAAACGCTGTTCTTATATTTTTCACTTAAAATTAAGTAAAAAACTAACCTTTAGAAACCAGACATATCAGAGCATTCTAGATTTGCAATGTTATGCTAGTCAATAAAGCAGTCACTAATCAAAAATAACTAAAATTAAATGCTGCTTTTAACTAGCATAGAATCAACTTTAAACTTTTATTTAGTGCATCAGAATTTTTTAATCGTTCTCAATCAGATAATTCAGAGAGATTCCCAAAAAGTGTAATCATATGCACAAAATAAATAGTTCTCAATAAGAATCAGTGATACCTAAATAATTCTTCGTTCAGAGATAAATCTTCATACATGACTAAATGGAGATAATGCATTCTTGAATTTGATAATCAATTTCTTCCAATGTACAATTAGTGCATCAGAATTTTTTTAAACAATTCTCACTCAAATAATTCAGAGAGATTCCCAAAGATTGTAATCATCTGCACAATGTATAAAAATTTAACAAAATATATCAGAATGTGAATGTTACCTAACCAAATGGAGATTCTGTATGCTTGCCTAGCAAAGAATCCAATTCAAACCTGTGTCCATACTTATGGTACCTTGCATAAAAAAATTAGAAACCAAAAATATGTAAATACACACCAGAATTGAAAGAGTCAATCAGTCAGAATAGTTGGTTGAGTTTAACCTTTAGACTATGGCTGGTACAGCAGTTGTACCTTGAAAGCAGCAAGAATCCTGCTATTTATATCTACAGCCTTAGCCATAATCAAAAGGTTAATGGAACAATGGCCATATTTTGCCACTCCTCAAACACAAGACATCAATGAAAGATTTTACTGACACAGGAGAGAAATACACCCAGGGGAGGAATAGGACCTGTGCTGTCTAGAACATGCTTGTTAATTGTACCAGAATCAAACTTGACAAGGGTTCCACTATTTAACAGAGTACTTCAAATGAAAAATTGTCAAAAACCTGGAAATTCAAACGAAATGAAAAAATTTACTAATTGGAAAATTTGAGTTTCAGGTTTAATTTTATATCATTTACTATAATGACACTGTATGCCTATGAAGACAATTACAGGACTACCACAACGAAAGCACTTCGAAATTGGATAATTTTTATTTAATGCTGTACAATACTAAGTCCCAAATCCCCGTTTTGCTGACCGAAGCTTTTTGTTTTCTCACTTTCCCTATCAATTTTTAAACAAGGAGTTAAACCTGGAACGTAAAATAACAGACATGTTCAGAGTAAATATCACACAGAAAAATTAGAATTGCAAGTACAATTTGTTGCATTGTATTAAAAAGGTTTTCCTTTTTTTTAAATTCTAGGACAATAAATTTCATTTCTCGAAATGTTGATTTATGATCCAAAACCATTGTGAAAAATATTGGATTAAAAATATTCAATTTAAAGATTTGTGCAGAAAAGTAAAATGCCCTGTATTATCCAGTTGATACTTGTTGTCGTAAGGTGTTTTTTTGCTGTGAACAGAATTGTCAGTATGTGTTGTGATACCTTCAGTTACAGAAACAGTGCATCATAAGATTTTGTGCTAATCAATCATGATTTGTCTGAGAGATTCCCAAAACATTTCATCATATGCACATTCAAAGCAATTTAAATGCAGTTAAGACTAGAAAATCCTCAACTTCAAAAATCAGACACTCTCAAATATTTTATTTTATTTGTTAAAACAAAACAAATAAACAGTTTAACTGGAGATTTGTAGTTCTTTTTTAATCTCCTGGATTATTAAAGTTCAAGTAAAAATTTAAACTATGCGAAAAATTTTACATCAGTCGATACCTAAAAATGTGATTTTCTATGTATATATATATATTTTTAGATAAACAACATTTCAACTGTAACTTTTATTTTTGCAATATGAACCTGGGCACATTAGACAATGACGACACGACCTTTTTGTCCCTTGGAATCACCTTCGCTGTTTTGGGAGGTATTTAATTAACATCGTACTTGATCAACACAATGGGCATTCCATTGCATTCATTTTTGGAATTGCGTAGCAATCAATAGGGGTTGGTAAGTGTTAGTTTTTATGATGATGAAATTTGGCACATTGCGTCATAATTTCTTGCGAAATTTTTGTATTTTTTATGGCTTCAGTTGCACTATACACAGCATATTATTTACTGTACATGTGTGTAATGAGTTATGCGATATACTCAGCGTTCGAAAAAATACTAGTACAGCAATTACATGTACAAAATTCTTGGGACATCAGCCATTCCAGATTACTTGCATTTTTGTAAAAAAAAAAACCTTCATTTAACCATCTTGCACAAATAGTAAAATAGCAGATATATAAATAAGAATAATTTTTTAAAGAAAACTTTAATACAATGCAACAAAATTTACTTGCAAATCCTTCAATTTTTCTGTGTGGTATTTACTATGAACATGGCCGTTATTTTATTTTGTTTAATCAATTAGGTCCAGGTTTACCTCCTTGTCCTTTGAAAATAGTCGAAAAAATGGTAAAAAGTGAGAAGTTAGCAAGCAAGCAAAACGTCCTTATTTTGGACTTTTTACTGTACATGCAATGCAAGGGTCCTGGCTCCTAATTTTTTTAGTCAACCCCTGGTCTAGTCATAAAAGATTTAATCTAGAACATTTTTAAATGAATAATTGGTGAGCAGTGGTCACACCTGGCCCCATGAAAAGAACTGTCACTGGCAATGCCATGCGGGCCTCACAGTGGCTAGTTTTAATTTAAGAATTAAGACTAAACAAATTTTTTAAAACTTGTATGAAATTCCAGGAAGACTATCTTTGCAATAAGCGAAATGTTGACGAGAAAAACCAGTAATAAATTATTTGAGATTCTTAGATCGCATATTTAATTAAAGACAACAGCGAGACAGATGGAACTTGGATAACAATGACAAAAAAGTGACAATCGTTAAATACAAATATGTGTTACTTAAATTTGTCTACACGACATCAGTTTTATTGAATGTATTTAAACTAAATCGTAAAATGTTTAACATTTGTTTCTTTCAGTAGTGGATATTTTATTAAAGATCCTGGATTTGAAGTTTTGGGTGACCTTTACTGTACGGTCCATAGATTTCTCACCAAATCTGGTAAAACCCCACTCTACAAATTAGTTTTTTGGCAACCCTATATTTGAAAACCATGATATCGTGCCAATTTTGATTTGCCGCCAAACACGCGAATATCACCAAATGTATTGAATTTTGGCTTTATTTTATTTATGGCAACCCTTATCACTTCACCCCGGGTTTTTTAAATACCACCCACTACTTTTCAACCATTCCCTTCGTTGGCAAGTGTTTTTTGGATCACTCTGATTTCCGTTACTTACACCATCGTTAAATAAGTATGTCTGCTCCAACTGTAAATATATCTCGTCCAATATGTGTGGTGAAAAAAAAAACTTATGGCTTTAGTGGATGCAAAAATGCGTGTTTACCCACCCTTAACATGCGATGAGAGCAAATAATCATGACAACCAAAACAGCGGAGAAATCGTTAGGAGCTAGCGGAAGTGATATGCAAGTTAGTTTTCTTTACATTTTATTGTTTATTTGTGCATTCCTCATTTTTATATTTGCAAAGGTTCAGTGTGGATTTTGCTTATACAGAATCAGAAAATTGGTGACAAAAGTTTTGTTTACTTGTTCCTCTGTATGTTGTGTTGATGCAGAATCTTACATTTGGCGATGTTTTGGAACAAGTCGCCAAGGTGGACCGTACAGTAAACGATAACCAAAGTTTTTACGGTACACAGCACCAGCAATACAATAGTTTATCTAAGTTGTTCAATTAAACTGCACTGTTACATTATTTAAAACATACTTACAGCATCAAAAATTATTAAAATTATTTCCATTTATTCAGATTTTTCATAAAATAAATTTGTCAGCAAAATTGAATAATGATCAACACTAATATTGTGAGCATTTAAACTTTCAACCTATTTAATATAAATGAAGTTTTTAATAAATATTTATGGTGTAATATGCATTAGAATAACTACATATAGGGGATCTACAGAAACGACTACTATACATCACAATCTTCCAGTGAAAGTAATTACTTACAATATTAGCAGCTCTCACATGCATTTCACATTGGTCTTGTGAGGTGGCCAGAGGTCTAATAACATTTCCTCCATCATCTTCATGCGTAGGTCTTGCTAATTTAACTATCTCTACAAAATTATCCACCATAGATTTTATGTCATCTTTCAGTCTTTTGTTGTACGATTTTAATAGAGCTTCCTTGCTCTGGGGCAGTGTTTTAACTTGTGCCATCAGACCTGCACAAAAGAATTTTTATAAGCATACTAAGGAATAAAACTACACACACCACTCAGAACATAATTTACTTGTTTCTTAGTAAAAAATAATGGAGAATCTTAATAGTTAGCAACTCAAAATGCCACATCACATTGTACAGCCAAATCAAACAAATATGAGGGTACATTATTACATAGTACCATGTATAAATAATCTAACGAGATTAAGCATCAGCTAGAAGGTGCATCAGTAAGAGAGAGTTCATTATTTAATCAAAGGATTCATAATTAAACCTCATCATTTGCACACATGGGTTAGCAACCAAGCAGAAATCTAAGAAATATTAGATCAATAAAATAAAACAAAGTTGTCAAATGTGAAAATATTTTTTTTAAACAATCTTTTACTTCATTTTTTAAACTACTGATAGTCAAAAAAAAGTACATAATAAATTTGCTTTTATAGCAGAACCTATGATTTTTTTTGCAAAGTGGGCTTCTCATCTCAGTGCTAACTATCAGGCTACTTGCCACATATATTGATTTTGTTCATGCGATCAATTCTTTGGTGGCACGAAGAATGAGGGAGACGCACAAGATTCGATCTATACACAACACGACCTCCATTTTGCTCTCGTCCACTGCTACTACCAGACGGCTGTCATGGTTTATTGTTTCGAGAAACAAAACAAATTTTAAGTTTTGATTGGCATTACAGCTTTTTTATTCTCTAGTCCTAGTTTCTATCTTTGAAATCGTTAAAGATTTTAAATGTGTTTTCTTCAAATAAAATAATTGTTCAACTGTAACTTTTATATTTTCTTAATAGGAACTCAAAAAAGGACTTTGAGATTTTCTATCTTCGCAATTGTTGAAGAGTAAAAACTATAAACGGATTTGAAATATTACACACCAGATTAATACCTCAGATAATCCTAAATTTATGCAAAACCAGAATTCTGTCACGGGCAATGCCGTGCTGCCTGCTACTCTACTAATACAAAAGGAAGAGTTTTTGTCTGTATCTCTGCATGAAGCATACTGACTATGGAACCTACAATAAAGAAATTTGGCACACATGCAGTACTCATTTTTTTTTCAATTTTAGCATTGCGCCCAAATTTTAAGATTAAATCTAAAACATTTTAAAATTAAATTATTAGTTTTTCCACCTCTCGTTCTTTTCTCCAGAATGTGACGCCATTAAAGGAGAGTTTTCCCGATTCTAGCTCGTTTTGATCTACATTCTTGATAGTAGTCACTTCGAGGCCATCACACCATTGCCCGTAGAGTTCATTTGCGGAGCATAACGTGGGAACACTCAGCAATCACTGGGGCAGAAAAGCAATGGACACACCCAAATCCATGAAAATAACTGTCACTGGCAACACCATAGAATGATATAAAATATCAGCCCTATTTCTAGTCTTAAAATAGAATTTCACCATGCCAAGTCATGTGCTTGTAGGAAGTTCCTTGTTTTACAAAAACTGATTTGCAATCCAAAACTTTGTTTTCATTCTTAACGTACATCAACTGTAAAATTTTTTAATGATAATGTAAAAGAGAAAAAGTAAGGCAACCCTCTTCAAAAACCTTAACCTTTTGACTACGGCTATAGATGTAACACGCATGATTCTTTCTTGGTGTGATTCACGTATAACTTTCATGGTACAACTGCTGTACCATCCATGGTCTAAAGGTTATTTTCTTAGTATTTCTGCAGCAATCCTGAGACTTCTGTGGTTGGTCTGATATATATTACCAAGTTCTGTAATTTTCAAGGACCCCCTAGTTCAAAAAAAAAATTAAAGGTCTGTGGGAACCCCAAAGAGCTAGAAGGTGCATCAGTAAGAGAGAGTTCATTATTTAATCAAAGGATTCATAATTAAACTTCATCATTTGCACCCAATAACACTTACTACCATTGACAATAATTTTGGAATAAGGTAAATATATATAGCAGAAATTGATGTTATTCCTATGAATCTGCAAAGTGCATTGGATTCATCAAGATTTTAATCAATTCAAGATTCATGAGATTTCATAAGTGTAAATTGCTTTGAAGTCTGAACACATAAAAAAAATATAAATCAATGAAATATATAATAATAAAGAGATGATCTCTATCGACACTCCAGTTTAGGTCTGCATCAGTAAGAGAGAGTTCATTATTTAATCACAAGAATTCATAATTAACTTCATCATTTGCACATATATACTACATTGGAACATTTTGAAATGATTACTAAATTTGCATTCTTAAACCTATGGCCTGTACACCAGTTTTACCTTGTTCAAACAAAGGAATTTAGACTACGGTCAGTACAAGTTGTTCCTTGAAATTTAGAAGAATTGCACCAGTTATACCTAGTCAAAAGGTTAACCATCAATTCTGCTTTAACAAGTTTGGAAATGTGAATACTAGATACCATTTAGAGTGTGAACCTTCAAATAAGTTAGCCATTGTTAGCCTAGATCAATACCAATGGTAAAGTGTTAGGAAAATTACAAATTAACTTTTATTTTTCTGACCTACCTACACGCTTGTATATCACTTTCCTTTAGCTCTTTACCATGTACTTGAATATTATACGACATGTTTGCTTTCCCCGGGAGTCGAGCTGTATGCTTTACTCTCAGGGAAAACTATAAATTCATTATGATTGCAACTTCACTGTTTTCCCTGTATGTGTTGTAAACTCAAGTATTGTAATCTATACTTTTATGGAGTTGGCAACTGTAGTTATGTAAATTTAATGTACTACCCAGGTTGAGGGTTACTTTTTGAGTTGGCTAGTTGAAGGTTTGATCTCGCCACTCAAATGTTATGCTAAATTCACTTCTTAAATATATTTTTAAAGTTTGTTTCATTTTTCTATGACATCAAACTTTACTTCTTTGGCTGGACTGAGTTTCGAACTCGGAACACATTGGTTGCTAATTCTTCGTTCTTCCAACTGTGCTATTGCAGACTAATGGTAAAAATAGAAATTTTCGTAAGTGGCCAGTAAATTTGTTTTATTCAGAGGCCACTTTCGAGTCTTCATATATTTTGTAGAATACACACATGTTATGTATATATGCGTGTCCAGACTTGTCATCTTAAATTTTTCACGGTCCTACGCCGAGATGCACATTTATAAATAATCAATCATTTTTAGATCATAATACAGAATATGCATCAGAGAGAGAGTTCAAATTTCAATCATGAACTCAGAATATGATTTATCATCATGTGCAAGTAAAGTAAACTATTTTCAAACAATAAGAAATTTGTACATCAGAGAGAGAGTTCAAATTTTAATCATTAAATCATCTGATTGCCTATCATCACGAGTACAATTTTAACAAAAGTTAGGTGATTAAATAACACTATAAAAAGTCACTAAGATATATCACCTCGGGGGATAATTTCCACGCAAGACTACGTGTTTTACGATGTAGGGACAATACCAGGGTAAAGGATTGCCTAACACATTTGCAAGTCAATCGCCATAGATAGTTGGTTCCAAATTGACATAATTAAAAATAATACTTGTACATCAGAGAGAGAGTTCAAATTTTAATCATAAAATCATCCGATTGTATATCATCATGTGTACAATTTTAAAAATGAAGTTAAAAGATAGTGACTAACGAGATGGTAGATCACTTGGAGTCTTTTTTCTGCGAAAATTGGTTTGTTTCACTATGCAGGCGCTATTGTGAAAAAACTACGTAAAATTTAAGTATGGCAAAAAAAAATAATTTGTACATCAGAGAGAGAGTTCAGATTTTAATCATTAATTCATCTGATTGTATATCATCAAGTGTACAAATTTTAACAACTAAGATTGCGAAAATTATGTCCATTCAAGTTTCTATCGACCTTTACGTTTCGATCTTGCAATTAAAGCCTATTTTCAACAAATATGCAATTCTTTTACTATCAAAATTCGTCAGTCGTCTACGAACAAAAAATTAAAATTCGATGTGCACTTCATCAGTTGAAACCTCACGTGTGTTGGAGAATATTCAACAATCTATCTCCATCATAAATAGGTTACGGATAAGTTAATTGCGAACAATGAAACTAAATTACACAAAATATTTCAAATCGAATAATATCAACATTTATACTTACAAAACTAAATTCAAATCTCAACCAAAAACTCAAGATTCAACGAGACACCACGAAGATACAGAACGCAAGCCGGCGAAGCGAGTGCGATGGCGAATGAGAAGTTGAGAAGAAACATC
Source organism: Metellina segmentata (assembly GCA_947359465.1). Lineage (NCBI taxonomy): Eukaryota > Metazoa > Arthropoda > Arachnida > Araneae > Tetragnathidae > Metellina > Metellina segmentata. The sequence goes on along the minus strand of OX375875.1, from coordinate 84,743,021 downwards.
AAATCAAGCAAATTTGGAAAACCGGTAGAGCTTGTGTTGCCACTAACCAGACCAAGCTAAAAGATTTTATATTCATCTTGAAAAACAAAAGTTTAGAAAAGGCATGATGTTGATTGGTAGCATAGTTTGTACAGTCGCGGATTTCCAACAGGGTCAATGCTGTGTTGCTCGTCAGTGTGACATTTAAATATCCCAAATACCAATAGAGAGGATCTTTCCATTCAGGTTTGTGTGTTGTTCTCGGATCTTTCATATTCGGGGATTGATCCCGGACCATCGTCAGTAACCCGTTGTTTTGCTCTATTATGACGTTAATTAAAATTACCAACTATCAACCTTCAGGTTTGTTTTGTGTTGTTCCATTGCGTCGTTGATTAAAATACTTACCTACCTTCCCTTCGGATTTGATCCAGAACCATTGCCAATACCCCGCTATCTTGTTCCAGTAGGACGTTAATTTATTACCTACCTACTAACAGGAGGATTGAGAATTCAAAACCGTTCTGTACATGGGTACTATGGGGCTTCAAGTACTCACGTTGGCGTTGTAGTTGGAGAGTAGTGTGCCAGCTGATGTATTGACCTCGTCATCTGACCGTGGTTCCAAATTACGAGATATTGTAATTGGATCCATCCCTTTCCCAGAACCGCCACCAATAGCTGGATGTGATGTTCCAGAGCAACATTAATTTAAAACACCTACCTCTCTACCTACCAACCTGAAGAAAAAAAATTTCGGTGAGATTTTCTGAAAAAATAAATGGTATGTAGGTATTTAATTAACGTCACACTAGAGCAATGCAAGGTGCTATTTCCAACAGTATGGGATAAACTTCCGAAGATTAGGTAGATAGGTGGGTATTTCAATTCATGTCATACTGGAGCAACACAACAAGCTATTGATGACGGTTCAAGTCAATCTCTCAAGGGAATGATCCGAGATACATAATTTTGAACCAAGGTCAGATGACATGGTCACATTTGAACTGGCACCCCTCTATCCAAACTTCCTCATCACGTCAGTGTGAGGACATTTGAGGCCGTGAAAGATTTAACCTGCATCAGCTCCTTTGTACATGACGGTCTTTGGTTGAATTCGAACTCACATAATGACACATCACTCTCAAGAATAAGGCACGATTGTAAAGCGAGTGATATTGATTTTTCCAGAAACCTTGAAACCTGTTCTCAAAGACTTCATATGTTTAGTTGTTTACTGGAGCATGATAAGCCAACGGGTCAAAATGTATAAAATTGTTTACTTTAATTTGATATTATCGTAGCTTCAACTTCATTTTGAACGCTGTTATTGTATAAAACACTCTATTGATCTGTTGGTTTTCACCTTGAGGATGCACATTTTACTCATTTAAATAAGCAGTCAAGTCAACTAAAAATGCTAAATCTATGAGCCAGTTGTCATAATCAAGTTCTGACACAAATTTAATTTTGATTCCAGAAACAACTTGATTTTATTTCACAAATCATAAAAACATTTCCACAATTTACTTCGACTTAACAGTTTTCTGTTTATTTTACCAAGTTCATCTGTTTTACCTATCTTCACCAGAGCACTATCAGCAGCTGTACCAGATACACTACCCTATAATAATGGCCCAGACGCCAGCGGATTTGCATAAAATCCAATTACTTGTTTGGAATGTGTTTAGTGGTATGGCCTGCCTGGGACCTTTGCATGTTGTTTCTGGCAAATTTAACGCCAACGCCTTCATGAGCATTTTGCACAATCTGGTTTTCCTAAGCTCTGGCAATTTTATGGAATGGACAAATGTTACTTCCGGTACGACAGCGCTCTATGTTATAAGTTGCAGCTTCTGGCAAGCAGTGGTATCAAGATATGGATGTAAAACGTCTTCCCTGGTTTGCTCGGAGTCCTGACCTAAACCCCATAGAACATTTGTGGGATGAGTTAGAGAGACCCTTAGCGGACCTGGGAACCACGTCCGAAATCTACCGCTGAGGTGGCGATATTCTTGTTGCAGGAATGGACACAAATACCCATAGCTGTGTATCAAAACCTTGTTGAAAGTATGCCCAGAAGTATTGCTAGTGTAATTGCAGCACGTGGAGGACCATACCCTTATTAAAGCATGTATTCTTTCACTTATACCATCGCATCTTGCTGTCGGGTTCATTATTGGAGGGTAGTGTGTTTTCGTAATGGACAAACAAGATCGGTTTGCCGTATTTTTCACTGTTTCGTATAAATATCTTGATTTACTTGTGTCTTTAAATGGCACTGAAGAAGCTATTTATTAAGAGATATATTCGTCATCAATACCTCTAATAAATATTGCCAACTGAGCTGTGTTAGTACCATCAGTACTTTGATCTATCGCCAAAACATAAAATTTAAAATTAGCAGCTCTATTCTCCAAACTTTTTTCAATAGATTCTTCTATTTCATCAATTTGCTTGGCTATGGTCTGATGAGACAAACTGAATTTAGGAAAATCCCCTTTTTTATCGGGGCAAATTATGTATGACACGCTTTCCATACAATTGCTTAACAACCACATAGTAACTAGCTTTTACAATAGAATCCATTTGAGTACTTACTTTTTAAATTTCTTATTGAGATATATCATCTCATAGACTTTTCCAGACATCGATAGACTTTTTCCAGTTCCGACTATTTTGTCTTTACGAGACATTCCTTGATGCACTCTAAATTTAGCAGCATGGTTTTGCGTGTAATGCCTTTTCAAATTGCAGTCTTTGAAAACACTGGCACAATTTCCCAACAAATTAAGCAGGTTGCTTTTGTATTTGCCTCGACAAAAAGTAGTCGATTGTCCAATTATTTTGTTGAACAATCTTCCTAATGTATAATAAATTATGTTTCTTTTTTTTTTGTTTGGTTTTCTTTTCAGACGTTGTGAAAGCCATACAGGAATTTAAAGAAAAATAGATTGAAAATTAGAAAGCAAGGTTTAATAATCAAATAAAAATACTTACACATCTTCAAAATAGCCATAAACGTCGGTCGTTTACGATGGTAGGTAGGAGGAAATATTATCAATAATCGCTACAATACATTGAATGAGTTAAACAGAAATTTATATCTTAAATAAATTTACTGGACTTCAATTCCATGAGATGATTGGTTAAAAACAAAGCTCTTCATTTTGATTCCATCACTCATTCCTCGAATCTTTTTCTTCTGGTTTGATCCCAGAACGTCGCGTCGCCACCAGGTGCAGAATCACACTGCTGGCCACCCAAATTGCAACACCAAGAAATACAAGAGATATCACAATAAAATTTATTTTGTAGATAACATGTACACCAAGTACCAAATGATTGAATTTATAGACTTCTGTGAAAAATGGTTCCAGCCAAAATCAGTAGTCAGAGTAGCCGCCATTGTTGGAGATCACCACCACCACACGCCTCGGCATTGGTTCAAAGAGACTTTGGATGTGTTCTTGGGGTACAGCAGACCAAGCAGCTTCCACACGTTGCCGAAGTTGATCTGGTGTGGCAGCTGGGGATGTAATCTGCGTCAATCGTTGAGCAACCATGGACCACATGTTTTCTATCGGCGAAAGATCCGGAGAGCGAGCTGGCCAGGGAAGCAATTCAATCTGGCGATTGACGAAGAACCCTTGGCCACATGTAGTCGCGCATTATCCTGTTGAAATATGGCTGTGGGCAAGCCCTGAAGGTAAGGAAGGACAACTGGCTCCATCACCTCGGAGATGTAGCGCTGTCTGTTTAAAGTACCGGCAATGCGTACTAGAAGAGTGCGAGAGTGATATCCAATACCGCCCCATACCATAATACCCGGTGCAGGACCAGTGTGGCGGTGCATAACGCAGCTGTTCAGCATCCTCTCTCCACGGTGTCTCCAGACTCGGATCCGACCATCGTGGTGTTGCAGACAGAAGCGTGACTCGTCAGTAAAGACAATTTCATTCCTTTCTGCCGTCCACATCCTTCTTTCATCGCACCATTGGCGGCGGAGACGTCTGTGGTTCTGCGTCAAGGGTAGACGAAGCAATGGACGTCTTGCGGACAGACCACTCTGCTGTAAACGGCCGTCGAATGGTACGCGTTGTAAATTTCATAGTATTTGCATGCTTCCTTCAGGGTGTTGCATTTAAGGTGGCCAGCAGTGTATATTCATTGTTCTGCAACACAACTTCAAGCAATTGCAATTGTTCTAAACGCATTTTGTCCTAATTTTAATTTTGAAAATTGCAGTAAAATCATAAATAAGCGTAAAACACAATTATCGGCTAAATATGTATTACATATTTATAATAAAACATCAAAATAAATTAACTTACTTTATTTAAAATCAAGGCATACTTTCAGAATTTGCAATTCTGTCGATAACTTTTGAAGTTAAATATTTTATCGTTGACATAGAAGATGTGTTATTTATAAATTTTTTGGTGGTAAATTGAGCGGTGTAGGGAGTTTTTTCCATAGCTAGATAAGAAAAAAAGGTGTGTCAAAGAGCGCACTTTGCACTGCAAAAATCGCAATTTGTGATTTAAAAAAAAATAGGCCAAAATTTTGCTAAAAATACGGAAAAAAATTTCAACAAAGACATTGTTTGTTCTGCGACGTACGTCGGGGCGTCGCCTATACCCATTGCGTAGCTCCAGTGTGACGTTATTTAAAAATAACAAAAATACTATAAGTGGATCGTTGCCTATGGCCTGTTGAGTAACTACAAAGCAATGTGAATTAAAAATACATACCACCAACCTTCTCACATTCCTGCCTGTAATTTAAGGATAAAAGTTGGTAGGTAGATATGAACGTCGCACTGGAGCAGAACACAGGCTTTTGGCGACGTTGCGGTATAAATTCTATCCTCTAGGAAACATCCCTTAATTTTGAACCACGGTCAGATAACGAGATAAAGTTGTACCAATTGCGAATGGACAATATTTTGTTATGGATAATTCAACTGTTATGCGTGAAACAAAAATGATGATGTCGACAGGGGGAGCCTTCGCTTTTCAAGGATGGGACTAAAGATGTTTTCTTGTTGGTTGTCAAAAAAAAAATTTCTATTTCATAAAAACTCCTAAAAACACGATTAAAGTAAAAGCAATTTTATTTAGTATCTTTAATTTACCCAATTTGAACATTGTTGAACTGCGTACATTCGAAAACATCTTTCGGGACATCATGCAAGAGAAGAGTCAATTACTCTCAAGTACCAATGTAAGGAAAAGTTATAATTCACTCGAGTAACATTGGCGGTGGGATACGTATCCATCACAACTACTTACGTAGCCAGCTGTAGAAAGCTGCTACTCTGTCGTCAATCGGGATAAGGATGGGGGCCACTGTAGTCCAGTTTGAAGAGTATAAGGATTTGCAACAGGAGGGTTGCGAGTTCTAGTCCAACTAAAAGCCGTCGTTCACAAAAAAAGCTTGTGCGGGTTAAATCTGTCATGGCCTCAAATGTCCTCACGTCGACGCAGTGTTAAAAATTGGAGAGTGGAGTTCCAGATCAGCTATTGACCTTGTCATCTGACCGTGGTTCAAAATGACTAAGCGTTGTCTCTGGATCTTTCTCTTCTGGATTAACCCCGGACCGTCGCCATCCCGTTGTGTCGTTCCAGTGAGACGTTAATTAAAATACCTTCCTATCATTGGGATGGGGATGAACTAGATTCAATTATTTAGATAGTTTCTGTAGTCGAACTTTCAAGTTCAGGGCAAAATTTGATACATATTCGCTGCTCGTCTCGCTTGTTCGATACGAATTCGATGGTCTCACAGAACATACGTTCACTGAAGAGCGTTTTGCACCCAACGTATTAGTCCCGTGGATTTAGGATTTTTCAAGCATGTGTATCAATGTCCTTTCTCCTTGGTTGTCAAATTACACTCACTGCCAAAAATTAAGCACGAAAGTTAAAATGTGAAAAAAAAACACAGCTTTGATTGACACGAAATGCGGTAGGAAAGTAGCAAATAGGTTTATGCGTGAAACAATACAAATAATTAAATATAAAGATGAAAACAATATTGAATTTTCATAAAGTATAAGCTGAAGTCATATTGGAGTCATTTATAAAATGAAAAAAAAAAGACATTAGTAGGGTATGTGACCACCCCTCATCCTAATACAAAGTTTACAGTGGGTGGGTGTGACCATGCTTTCCATGAGGTGATCAACCACCCCAGAGTCAAGTAATCGCCATTCCTCCTGGAGTAGTTTGCAACTCTGTGAGTGTAGCTGGGGGTGGGAAACGTGCAGACACACGTATGTCCTACGGCCGACAACATCCCAAATATTTTCAATGAGATTAAGGTCGGGCGAGTACGCTGGCCAAAACATACGCGCAACCTCCTCAATCTCCAGGAAGTCGTCGACGATGCCAGCTCTATGGGGACGCGCACTATCATACATTAAAGCGAAAGAAGGACCAACTGCTGCAGCCTACAATCTCACAGTGGGTTCTAGAACTTCATCCCGATACCGGAAAGTCGTCACAGAACCCCGTCTATAGATGTGCAGGTCGGTGCGACATCTCAACGAAATCTCGGCCCACACCATAATGCTTCCACCTCGGAAGCGTGATGCTCGATAATGTCCTGGGGTCGATTGCGTGTGTCTTGTTCTCTCCAGACCCTTGCACGTTTGTCATCTAGCTCCAGGGCAAATCTCGACTCATCCGTGAACATAACGTTAGCCCAATGAGACAAAGACCAATTCACATGTTGCCGACACCACTTTTATCGGGCCCCTCTGTATTGGACGAATAGAGGAACACAAACTCGTGGTACCCACGCGTATAGTCCATTCGGTGCACAGTAGTGGCAGATATCGTCTTACCAATGGACGCTGCAACCATAGATGTCACACGTGTGAAGATTGCTCTTTGATTCCTCTTCGCTACAATCCGAGGGGGTCGTAACCCTTGGGCGGCCGGCCACATGTCTTCGGACAACTGTTTGCCTTGTTTGGAATTGTTTCCATAATCTTAAAATGTCGGAATAATGAATGTCGAAGAAAAGAGCAACATCAGTGATTAATTGCCCTGCTTCCAGACGTCCCACAGAACGCAAGCGCTCACTATCTGCCATTCGTCTTCTGAAAGCCATAGAAAAAGTCTGTCTTGAAAATTAATCGTACGAAATTTTAAGCACTTTTTATCAGCATTTACATGCAACTCCTCTAACCCTTCACAATGCTGGCTTCTTATACGACTGCCTTTTTTACATATTTCTCGACACGAAACCGTGATTGGCTGTTACATAACACATTTGCATACTTCCATCTACCTCTGCATCAAATTGCAGCCTCTCAAATTCAGATTGGCTACTGGAAATTAACATTTTCCTCTCTTACTTAACTTTTGGCAGTGAGTGTACATCAACGACCCACTAACCGATCTCCTTATATTACCGATGGCTGATCTTTCCTGATATATACACCTGGTCCTTTCCATAATATGAATATCGTTGACCTTTATCTGTTCCCTGCCCGTTCATGGAACCCTAAGATAGTTTTCTTTTGCATTAGAGTACGTTCGTAAAGTCCGATCTTCCAAACCACGAACCGCCCCTGAAATGATGTAACCTTGAATCAATTTCTATAGAGACATTTTTTAAGTTTTTCAACCTTGAAACAGAGGAAATAGCAGAGGTTTCTTCAAATATAAATAGCTCACGTACCAATAGAATTTTGGTGTAAAATCATCGTAGACGAGTTATTTCTGGTAGATTTTTCATAAAAATAAATTTAATAGTAACAATTTTGTACTGTACCACTGTATTGATGTAACCTAGAATCAATTTCTATTTAGAATGTGTTTAGGTTTTTTAAACCTGGAAACAGTAAATAGCAGAGATATCTTTAAATCTAAATGTCTTACGTATCAATAGAGATAATTTTTACCTAAAATCCTCCCAGACAAATTCATTTTGTTAGTTTCTTCATAACAATAAATTTAGAAGTAACAATTTTTTGCAAGAAGCAAAATAATTATTTTCTGATAATTTTTTTATTTTGCAAATAGAAATTACTGATTTCTGAATTTTGTATTCATAAAATATTTTTCTGAATCTATTTCCTTCAAAATAGATCCACGTTTCTACTCATATTTTCCCGAATAATTTAATTTTATAATGTAGCATAATAAAAATTATTTTAGAAAACATTTTTCTTGGATTTATAGTGTGGGTTCTTCAATAGTGCCATAACAAAAGCGAGATGTAAAGATTATATTGCAGTTTTTGAATAAAAGTTAGGAAAACACTCTCTAATCTAAAATTAGTAGCTCCATAACTTGCACGCTCTTAGTTCAGATATGGCTGAACCAACTGCCTTAAAACTTGGTGGCCGAGGATCTTTTGTACACATTTTAAATTTAGAGTTCAAATCGTGAGTTCTTTTAGGGGAAATTATAAATTTAGTGCGAATAATTTGAGGTATGAATACGGCCCTTGGTACAAATATATATATATATATATATATATATATATATATATATATATATATATGTTATTTCCTATCACATGCAGTGAGATTAGGTTGATCAAATATGGCCGTTGTACGATAAAACCCGGAAACAACCAATAATATCACCTGAAACTACAGTTTTTTACAGCTGAATTGATTAGCAATTCTTTTTTAAAGCTGTTTCATTATTTTCCCAATAGATGGCAACACCAGCTAAACGGAGCGCTCTCAGAACCTTTGTCTTATGAAGGAAGTTTTGATTATGTTCATTGAAACAAAAACATGTAATTTAGCAATCTATTTTTTTACAACTTTTGAAATCTTATACTATAATAGTAGTTTTGAAGTTTTTAAACAGTGCACTTCATGCAAAGAAAACACTAGTGTGTCTCCTTTGGTTTTAAATTTAATTTTGTAAAAATTTATCTTATCTTTGCGATTACATTGACCTTATTTTTTACTAAATTTATGCCCATAGTAATTTCAGTACTTTTCTCAGAGTAAGGCTCTTTTGACTTCATAAATATTACCTAACTAAAAACACCCATGTAAATCACAAAAACTCTGGAATCACTGGATTTAAGATAAAAAGTTAAAGTTTTTTATAAGCAAAAATTTAAAGAACGAAATACTAACTACCAGGATACCTCAATGCAAAAATCTTGACACAAACCCCTTGTGTTAAAAACTATTTCCAAATTATTAAAAATTAGAAATTTTTGAAAGGTTTGATTTGTTTATCGCTCTACTGTATATTTTGCAACCCGAGAGAAAATGTTGAAAGTAAACATTTACCCGCAGGCATTCCCATTGTTTTTCGTGACATTTCCGCTTAGCTATCCCTTCGTACTGAGATAAATTACTTTGTTGCAAGAAATATTTTCAAATGCATGGTACCGCATTAATTGTGCTGAATTGCATCATTTAGACATAGGTATTTGGCAGAATATCTAAGTAACGAAATAACGTCTGATTAAATAATTTTTCTTTCCGGTGTTTTGGGTGCATGTTTTCAGATTTTATAAATAAGGAAAACTAAAATGTTTACTCGGTAACATCATTGGTAGAACTGAAAAGGAAAAAAAAGTAATAATTGTTACTATTCAGTAGGGACCGTTGTAATAAAGTTGGACGAGTAACGGATTAGCAACCAGAGGGTTCCAAGTCCGAAACTCGGTCCAACCAAAGACCGTCGTGTACGAGGGAGCTGGTTTACTTTAAATACATTGTGGCCTCAAATGTTTCACGTTGGCATGGTGTAGAAGTTTGGAGATTGAGTTTCAGCTCAGGTGTTGACCTCGTCATCTGATCGTGGTTCAAAATTACGAGGTGCTGTCATCGGATCCTTCCCCTTCGAAATTGGCCCAAGACTGCCGCCGATAGTCCTTTATGTCACTCCTTTACGAAGCAAATTAACTACTTATCTACCATTCAGTAACCTTGTTTGGGTTGGTTATCTTTTATGACGCAAGGGCCATATTTTTCCATGCTGCGCCAAACACAAGACATACAACATAAAGCAATGGACATACACACTCAAGGAAAGGTTGACTAGCACAGCCCAGGTAGGAATTGTACCTGGCAAAGCATGTTTAATTTCAAATAAAAAAATATTTTTTTCTAAGAATAATAATAATAAAAAAACCCCGCAATATTTAGCTGATGGATTCTCAGTTGAGAATAATAGATAAACTTTCCTCCGCGACCAATTGAACTTGTTAAAAATTGGATGGTCGGTTTAGGTTTTATGGCTCAAGGTCCGATAGCGGACCAACTGTGTCGAACGCAAGATTAAATAATATTCAATTCCAACCAAAAAAACAGTAAAAAGGTTTTTAAAGCATGGCACATACACGAACAAGAGAAACAAAAATTGATTTTAATCAACGGAACGAAAAATAGGGCAGCGGATGATGAAACGAAGGGGTGGAAATATCACTCGGGTATCTTGATTGGTTTTGGATTTATGGTGCAAATGACCATATTTGGCTAAGTTGCGTTAAACACAACAAGGGAGGAAAGACAAAAGGGTATGAGAGGATAAAAGAAAGAAGGACAGTTCACTCTGGTACATTGGGTTTGTGATGCCATATGCTTCTTGTGAAGTGCCCCTGATGGAGTTAAACAAAGCAAGTTGAATGCTTGGATATGATTAGCGCAAATATTCTTGGCGGTGATATACTCTTAATCCTCCAAGTGATTTCGACGAAATATCTCGTCTATCAAGATCTGACTAGTATTGCTAATGCCGAGGTACTTCAACATCAAGATATCGCCGATTTTTTTTTATAATGACTTTTTTTATGATTATTTTTATAATTCTTTTTAAGATGATTTTTTTATGATGATCGCCAAATTTTTTTTTATGATGACGAAGTTTTCTAATTATTTTTTTATGATTTCCCCTCATAACGATTTATCTCGTCCATAACAATCACCAGGAAGGTGTCAAGTTGACTCAGAACATCCATTTTCACTCATAAAAACTCAGTGTTCTAAGCAATCAATAATGTTTCTTATTTTAACATATATTTTTTTTATAATTAATGGGATAAAGTTATCTACATCCTAGGTCGACCTAGCCACAATCTGATGTAAAGCATTACAAGGGGTGACTGAAGAACACGGATCCAACGGAAGACAGTGAGACGCAGTCCAACTAGACAGCATTTTCCCTACTAGACAAGTGTAGAAGCATATGACATTTTAAATAATACTAGTTTATACTAGTAATTAGATAGTAAGAAACAAACAATTGATTATTAAACTAACATACCCCCTCCGTATCTTTGAAGTTCGTATCCTAAAGATATGAAATATTATATCTGATTTTCAGCTACGGTTTACACTAAAATCTGTAATGATTTGATCAAGATAACAATTAACTGATTCTGCTAATCTCTGATAGGTCGCTTACTTATAAATGAGAATGATTTCAGTTCTTGCTATGAACAAAAGAAATATTGATAGTGAGGTAGATTTGTGGAATTCAGAAACTGTATCATCCTATCAGATTGTATGTAAATAGTACAATCTCAGAAATGATAGCTAATTGTACGCTATACGCCACGCCAGTTCGTTTCATAAGAATTATAAAGGTTCGTCAGGGTAGCGTCACATCAGGAAGTTTCTCAAAAATTGAAATTTTAAGGAATGTGTAATCCTTGATTGCCAGTGGAAACTGAAAAAATGGTTCTTATCAATTTTATCTTCACAGCTACCTTTTTTTGTCAGAGCAAATGTCATGTCTTTCTCCCATTCAAATTAATGATGTTCACAAACCTAACTGTATATTTTGCTGTTTTCTGGTGAGAGAAGATACGTAACTCTATTTGCCAGCCAGTTGGAAGGTACACCAGTAAAGTTGAATTCAAATAGAAATTCCAGAGGAGAAAAGCAACAGACCAATCAGAGCGTGTTTACCGTTCAATCCGGCACCTGTGATTGGTCTGCGTGTGTCTCTTCCTTTTGAATTCAGCTAAGAGATTTACTGAATTATGAGCTACCCATTCCCACTAGTTTCTCATACCAAATATATGTGCTCAGAAAGTTAAATATGCAAATAAAAATCAAATTTGCATATGAATTTATCAAATACTAGCTACTGCGTGGCCAGCACTTCGTTGCCCGTGACAGTTCTTTTCGTGGAGTCAGGCGTGAACCACTGCTCGTTAACCCCCAGTGATTGCTACGAATTCCTATTTGGTTTGCAAACCAACACCAAGGGCAACGCCTGATGGCCTCGTCATTGTCAAATGCGGCCAAATTCGAATTGCGAAGAGATCCAATCGGCGTGACGTTACATTCTCTTGCGAATATATAAATATTAAATTGAAAAATTATTTATTGAAAGAAAATCAAATGGTATAAGGTATCGACGAAATGAAAAATTTTCCGCAGATTTCAAATGCGTTGAAATTTTTACTCCATCTTTAACAATACAGGAGATAGAAAAAAAGAACTACATAACTCCAGTTGAAAAACTTTATTTGTTTTGTTTGTCCGCTGAAATCGTTCCTCAGAAAATCAAACGGGAACGCAAAAAAATAAATTTAGAATCTGTCATCTCTTTATACTATTGCCATTCTAAGGAAAGCCAATGATAATTCCAAAAAATTAGTTCAATAATGTTCTAGATTAAATTTTAAAATCGTAAAAAATTCCTACCTGTCTGCCAAGTCTCATTATTGTAAATGCAATAGATTCGTCAGGACAGTCCACACACACAGACACTTCCTTTTATAATAGCAGATATGAAGGTACTCAATTATATTAAATTGGACCACAACAACGATTTTCAACCGTTGGTTCAGCTGCACATTGGTATGACTTATGGATAGTAAAACGGTTTAAACTGTGTAAGTTTTATTTCATTTAAACTATTTAATTAGGTGCGTTTACCAAGTGTGTTCAGAAACAATTTCAAGAAATACCAATATTTTTAGACGCGTATAAATAATTTTTGGGGATTTTTTAAACACCAAAATTCATGTCACAAATATTTTTTAAAAGCTACTTTGGAGTGAAAATTGTAGGTAATTACTATTCTTTTTGTAAATCACAATCCAAATTATGTCTACTATTAATATAATTTTTGGTATGCGCAGAAATTTAGCAATTGGTTTGTGTGTCATAAGATGAAAAAAAGTTAAACAAAATACACGGTGAAATTGCCAACTCGCGCGAAACATTTGTCTGCACTACATATTCGCAATCCTGTGACATTGACCTCAAGCTTTTGCGTGATTTACCTTGGCGACGAAAAATGTGTTTTGCTCCAAGAGCGAACTTTTTCCTTAAATTGGTGATTAGCTATTTTAATGTTCCTGGAGTACATTTTACCCGTTTCAAAAAGTTAGAGGATGCACGGTGGCACAATTGCTATAGTCACGGATCAGAAACAATGTGGTTTGCAAATCATAAACTCGATCCAATCCTCGAAGACCGTCGTATACAGGGGAGCTGGTGCATGCTAAATTTGTCGTGACGACAAATATTTTTACGTTGGCGTCGTGTGGAATGGTAATGGAAATTTTAGTTAACGTCGTACTAGAGCAACACAACGGGCTATTGACGACGGTCCAGGATCAGTCCCTTAAGGGAAAGATCCGAGGACAACACCTCGTAATTTTGAACCACGGTCAGATGACGAAGCAACACCTGAGCTGGCACCCCACTCTCATAACTTCCACGCCAACCCAACGTGAGGACTTTCGGCCACGACAGATTTAAGGTGCACCAGCCGCCTCTACACCATACGTTTACAAACATCCATGCCCGCACCCGGATTCGAACCAGGAACCTTCATATCTAGATGGCGTCGTGTGAAAGTTGGGAACTTGGGTTTCCGCTCATGTTTTGACCTCGTCATCTGAACGAGGTTCTAAATTAAGAGGTGAAGTCCTAGGATTGAGGATTTATCACGAACCTCCGCCAATAGCCTGTGTGTTGCTCCAGTGAAATTTAAATTCAATTACCTACATACATAACCAAAAAGTGAGGCTGTTGAGTTATAAAAAAGTGAAATCAAATCCAAATTGGTATACAATTTAGTTTAGTTATCGAAATTAAGTGCCGACCAACCGGTATAGTGGTTAAGGTGTTAGCCTCTAGATCGGAAGGTTCCTGGTTCGAATCCGGGTGCGGGCATGATTGTTTGTAAACGTATGGTGTAGAGGCGGCTGGTGCACCTTAAATCTGTCGTGGCCGAAAGTCCTCACGTTGGGTTGGCGTGGAAGTTTGGAGAGTGGGGTGCCAGCTCAGGTGTTGCTTCGTCATCTGACCGTGGTTCAAAATTACGAGGTGTTGTCCTCGAATCTTTCCCTTAAGGGACTGATTCCGGACCGTCGTCAATAGCCCGTTGTGTTGCTCTAGTACGACGTTAACTAAAAAAATTAACAAATTATCGAAATTAAGTACGCCGATCAACCAGTCTGGTGGTTAAGGTGTTGACCTCTAGATCGGACGGTTCTTGGTTTGCATCCTGATCAGTGAATGGATAGTTGTAAGAGTGTGGTGTAGAGGACACAAGTGCACCTTAAATCTGTCGTGGCCTAAAGTCCTCACGTTGGGCTGGTGTGGAAATTTGGAGAGTGGGGTGCCAGTTCAGGTGTTGCCTCGTCATCTGACCGTGGTTCAAAATTACGTGGTGTTGTCCTAGGATCTTTTCCTTAGGGCGATTGATCCCTGACCGTCGTCCAAAGCCCGTTGTGTTTCTCTTGTACGACGTTAATTACAATTACCTTACCTTACCATCTCTGGAGCAACATAACGGGCTATTGGCGACGATCTGGGATCAATCTCGAAGGGAAAAATCGAGGACAACACTTACGTCAGATGATTTATTTAAACTTTTACATTCATGCAATGAAAACATTATCAATGATCACAATTTTCCTTTTCAATCTGCTGCAGTTTTGTTATTTTATATCATATGCCCGTGCCCGTGGTGCTGGTTTGCTCCGCAAAACAGCACCACGGACAACGCCGTGATGTAAGGTATTAAATTACGTGGTATTGTCTTCGGATCTTTCCTTCATGGAATTGATTTCGGACCGTCATACAATAGCCCGTTGTGTTGCTCTAGTGCAACGTTTAAATTTGATTACCAATCACCAAATTAAATACATTGAAAAAAAAATAACGTCCCACATTGGTCTGAAAGTAGGTAGATAATTAACGTCGCACTGGAGCATGTCAACGGGCTACTGGCAAAGATCCGGGATCAGTCCCGAAGCCAAATATCTGAGGATAACAACTGGCAATTCTTAACCATGGCCAGATGACGAGGTCATCACCTGAGTTGGCATCCCAGCCTCTCCTGACTTCCACACCAGGACAACGTGAGGATATTTGCTAATCAGTTACTCTTCCGACTGGGTTATCTGAGTCCTAACAAACGTCTGAAGATGTCTTAAGCCCGGTGTACACATCCGATTTTTAAACTTGCGCCACCGAACCCCAATTGTGCACACATAATCGTGATTGGTAATTGGTAATTTTTTGTTTACGTCGTACTAGAGCAACACAACGGGCTATCACATAATCGTGAAATGAACCAAGTACTCTTTTCGCGCCATTTGCGATGGATATTCTATCGAAGAAAACGTGTATATTTCGCTTACTTGGTGAACAAAAAGTGTATTTTGAAACGAAAAATAGACGTTACTGGACACGACCATTTGTTAATTATTATTTATATTCCATTTATTTATGAAAACAAGGTACTTGAGATCGGAGAAGCGTGTGCGGCGCCAGAGGTATGTGTGCACTAGGAATACGACATCGATGTCGATGTTTTCAAAACATTGATGTTTTATAAAAAACATCAGCCGACCAACCGGTATAGTGGTTAAGGTGTTAGCCTCGATATCGGAAGGTTCCTGGTTCGAATCCGGGCCCGGGCATGGATGTTTGTAAACGTATGGTGTAGAGGCGGCTGGTGCACCTTAAATCTGTCGTGGCCGAAAGTCCTCACGTTGGGTTGGCGTGGAAGTTTGGAGAGTGGGGTGCCAGCTCAGGTGTTGCTTCGTCATCTGACCGTGGTTAAAAATTACGAGGTGTTGTCCTCGGATCTTTCCCTTAAGGGACTGATCCCGGACCGTCGTCAATAGCCCGTTGTGTTGCTCTAGTACGACGTTAACTAAAAAAATTACCAAAATTATAAAAAACATCGATGTATTTTAGCCGATGTCGCATCACTAGTTGCTAAGCCAGTTTTAAGAAATTGGGAAAAAAGTTTAAATACACTGAATTTTAAAAACATCGATGGTTTTGGGGTGATGTATTATCAACATCGATGTTTTGCTGTCGATTTCGCATCCCTAGTGTGTGCACTATTCTATTGGATCGAATGTATCTCAGAACGCACTTGCGTTGCGCCGCACGTTGAAAAACCGGATGTGTGCACCGGGCCTAATAACTTCGCGGGAAATGTTATCTAGGGCTCGGATCGATATGCAAAAATATGACCTGAAATATGCATTTCAAAATCACAAAATATGCACTTAACTCCCCAAATATGCGAAATAGTAAAAAAATATATATATATATTAATTATTACAAAAAGGGGTAGTGAATAGAATAACGTGAAATTGAACCACACTTTCATTCAATTAATTCACAATTTTATTTTTACAGCGCAGTTATAGATAATAAAAAATATACAAAGCAACAAATTAATAAATCTTACATCGTTGGGGGAAAATGTTGATTAAAATTAAAGCATTTCAAATTTCCTCCGGAATGTAACTAGGTGGGTAGACGGGACATGTGTCCGCGACGGAATGAGTAGGGTTGCTAAACATGCCAACGACTTTTTTCTGGCATATATATTTACGCATGATAAAAAATGAAGAGGAAAATTTATTAGTTGACTACAAAAACCAAAAACTATAAAAGGAACTAAATGCAAATTGTGTAAAGGGTTGCACGAGTCTGATGTGAGTAAAGAAGTTTAGGATAACGGGCTCGTGTCTCGGAAGTTTCCTGTCTTCCAAGTGGCTTTGATGCGCCGACAAACGAAACTGAATTCGGTTAGCTTTAAAAGTGTCTAATTGTGACGTCAGTTTTCAGACGATTATTTGTCAAGGAAATTGCTGCAAATTGATCGATTTACTTTTGAAAATTGAAATCAAGTCCTTACCATCTTTGTAGAATTTAAAAATTTTGAATTTGTGGAATTAATGTGTGGTGGCGATTACAGGTGTTGTCGGGGAGGTGTTCCCGGTGTTCAGGTGTTCCCGGGCGAAAACTAGTCTAGTTACATCCCTGAACATCCTCCAACTAATTGAAATTACATTGAATAATCAATGTTTTTTCAAGGTTTTCAACCTTGA
This sequence comes from Metellina segmentata, assembly GCA_947359465.1. Taxonomy (NCBI): domain Eukaryota; kingdom Metazoa; phylum Arthropoda; class Arachnida; order Araneae; family Tetragnathidae; genus Metellina; species Metellina segmentata. The sequence goes on along the minus strand of OX375875.1, from coordinate 84,725,726 downwards.
AACTTCGTTTATTGTTACTTAAAACGTTCTTCAATGAGAAGAATGACCTTTCCACGTCACATGCGACGATGGGGAGAAATCGGTAAGATAGTATTTCTTGAGGGTCCGTCAACTCACATTCTGGTACAACCTCTCCATTCAAAATCTTTGACACAGCCTGAGAAGTCTTCCATTCAGGATTTTTTTTCAGTACCGCATCCAGCTTCTTCCTCGTGCTTTCCCCGATGGGCCCGTTCCACTCTTTACTTTTCGTAATCAAGTCATCGATTAGAGACACAGAATTACACAGATCCATTCCTCTACTTTCCAGAGTGGTAATTAAAGCAGGAAAATTGCCAAAATTGGATCTGACGTAAGCCACATTTTGGACCACAGAAGAGTTGTTCAGTGCAGCTTTTGCTTTCACAATAGCTTGGTTCCCGGTATCATCAAAACTTCCAATCACTTCTTTCAATTTTTGGTGATGTTCAGCAAAATAATTAGCCGCAGAAATCTACGTGCCCCATCTTGTGATTATTGGTTCAGGTGGTAGAGGAATATTAGGATATGCATTTTTGAAAGCCCTTACTCTGCTAGGTGCCTTAACAAATACCTTTTTTCTGGAAGATATTAATTTATTCAAATCAGGTAGACTATTCCTCAACTCTTCTGCAACGCGATGGACACCATGAGCCATGCACGTTAGGTGAATCATCTTGGGATAAAACATTTTTAGGCTTTCTCCAGCCTTCAGCATGAAGGCTGCACTATCCGTAACTAAAGTCAACAATCGTTCCTCCCCATACTGCTGCGCGTGAAACCCCCACAAAATATTAATCGCTTCACCCACTGTCATGGCGATCGTGGAGTGATTAGTTTTTTCCAACTCTGCATAAAATTAGGTGACCACGTCCAGTTTCCTCTGAATTGAGTTTCCCAACTATTACATGGTCTACATATCGCCCGCAAGGATCAGTCGTTTCATCAATTGACATCCAGATAGATGATAGAATCACCTATCTCATTTTGTATCCTTTTGATCACCTTCTCGTACACTGGCGTAATGTATATTTCCTAAGTGTGGATTCATGGGGAATTTCTTTGCCTGCGTATTTCTTCAAGAAGGCTCTAAAATGTTCATTCTCCAACTTATTAAGAGCAATATATTGATTTCAACATTGCTTCGCAGAGATCTTGGAACATCTCGTTCTTCTCCGACGATTGAGACTCTGACTTCAACAGCCTTTCATCGGGTCAAAGTTTAAGATGCTTAACATTTCGAGCCCTTTTCACTCTTTGTTTGTGAGTCGCAGTTGATTTGTGTTGATCAAAGTAGCTTGCAGACTGAGAGTCTCCGTTGCAATTCGATTATTATAGAACTAAGCAATATGTTTTGCTTCATGTGCTTATGCTTTCATTACTATATTTCTCTTCCTCTTATATCTATACATTTTTGGCTAAACAAGAAAAGGCCAGGCCAAGCAACCCAAATGTGTGTTGCTTTTGAAAATCTCTCTTTCCAAACGCACAAAGCAAAAGTCTTTAAAAAAACTTTTTTGAAGTTTTTTTTGTAAAAATGTTTGAAAATGGAAAATTTTATAAATGAGTAATAAAAAATTGTTCATATATGTACAAAACATGCATAGAACCCTAAATATGCAAAAACATGCATAGAACCCTAAATATGCAAAAACATGCAAAAAAAAATTCGTGTTTTTTTTTTGTTGCAAATTGGTAAAAAAGCACTCAATACATATTTATATCAACATTAGGGGTTAAAAAGAAGATATGCAAAATATGCAAAATCCGAGCCCTATCACCAAAGATGTGCATAATTTTCCAAAAGCGTTGAAAAGGAAAACAATGTTAAATAGGGAAACGCCATACATTCACGCGGAAAGTGCAATCAAACGAATCATTAAACACGCGTTGCAGTTCAACCAATTAGTTCGGGTAAGTAGCGTGCGAAAAGGATAGTTTTCTGTTTATAGATAAAGAAATGGGTATTTTAAAAATGCTTAAGATATTTTCACTGAACTTTCAATGGTGATAATCCTCTATTGACATATTAAGAGATTCAGTTCTGTTTAAAATTAGTAATAACCTTCACTTCCGAATTTGTTCACAGATGTTCACGCTAATAGAACTGAGGATTATGATACCGTCTTGCCATACACTATTAGAGTGATTAAGACTAATTCTTCTTAAACGCATGAAAAGTGTAGGACAATGTATCTGTGGTTTGTTGTGTCTCGAAGCAACGAGAAATAAATGCGATTAATTCAAATAAATTTAATTCCTTTTATTTTATTATTTGAAGTTCATTTACATTTGTTGTATTTAACTTCAAGAATAAAGATAGGTTTGTCTTCTATACTGTGTTTGTTTCTTTTGCTACACGCGGAATAAATCAACTTCAAAATGTAGGTAGACGCCGCACTGGAGCTACACAATAGGCACTATTAACGACGGTCAGGGATCGATACCGACAGGAAAAATCAGAGGAATTTACTTCGCAATTTTGAACCACCGGTAGATGACGAAGTCAACACCTTAGCTGGTAGTCACTCTTCAAACCTTCCACACCACGACAACCCATGGGCATTTGAGACCACGACGATTTAAAGCGCATCAGCCCCGCGTACACGACGGTCTTTGGTTGGACCGAGTTTCGAACTTGCAACCTTCCGCTCGATAATCCGTTACTATTCCAACTGGGCTGCTGCTGCCCCTAATTCTTTAGGTCACAAAATAAAAGTTGTGATGGTGTTATGTATCCTATAAAAATACTACAAAGACAGCATTTCTCATCATCGTGATAATAAGCATAAAGTGCCTGAAGAAGCGCCACTTAATGAGTTTCTACTCTGAACCGACGATAGTAAATGAAGCAGTTGGGGTATTTATACGTTGGTGTTTATACTTTTGAGACGGATCCTTTGCTGGCCCTGGATTTTTTAAGGGTGTATGGTCTCATGGACGATGTCTAGCTGCCGCTAGACAGAGAAGGATTAGTAACAACAAATACGTTGGTGCAAGTTGGCATCTCACTGTGAGGTGGTATATCGCTCATTATTTTCATGCTATTTCCTTCCTATCCCAGATGTGTGACCTTATATTCTGAAAGCACATCCATATCTTCGGCTTTCCCTTTTGACTACGGCTATAGATATAACTGAGATGATTCCTTCTAGGCGCGATTCTTATAACTTTCAAGGAACAACTGCTGTACTGGCTACAGGGATTCCCAACCGGTGGTACGCGGCAACGTTTCAGGTGGTACGCAAGTATGATACGAGCGACTCAAATATTCTACGAAGGACTTAAGAGTGAAGTTAAGCTCATTGCTCCTGATATTGATATTTTAATAAAAGACAAATAACAAGTTTCGCACTAAAAATTGATTTTTGATTATGTTAATCTTCGTTTGCTTAGTTTGTACTAATTATTTAAAATTATTCTTTTTTAAACCTGTGAGTAAAAAATAAAACTGTAATTTTCAATAATCGTTTTATTTTTTCCTTTATTAAAACATCATTAATACGAAATACAGGTGTATTAATCATAAAATATGAAGCTTTCTTAGTATTTTAATTAAAATAAAACAAGCCATTGGGTACTTTTCTGACATTAGATATAAGCTTCTAAAAAAAATTTAAGACTGGTGGTACGCCAAAAATTTCTAAAAATTACAAGTGGTACGCAGTTACTAAAAGGTTGGGAACCCCTGGTCTAAATTATTTCTTGGCACAATTCTTATAACTTTAAAGGTACAGCTGCTGTACTGGTTGTAGTGGAAATTATTTCTTGGTACGATCACGGTACAGCTGCTGTACCGACCGTAGTCTAAAGGTTAAAGCAGAAGCTCAACTGACTAAACAAAATTTTACTGTTACAGCCTGCTTAAAGACTACCTTTAACCACTAGTTCAAAAATAAAAAGATATTCTCATTTGATAGTGTTATGTATCTTAAGCATATTACAATGACCATGTATTTCCCATCATCATAAAAATAAACCGTCTCCGAAAGAAACGTCATTTAATGAGTTTCTGCTCCAAGTCGATGATATATAAATGAAGCAACTGGGATATTACGTTGGTGCAGGTTGAAGTCACTGAAAGGTGGTATATCGCTCATTATTTATAGGCCCCTATATGTTTAATTACTGTTTCTAATCACACAGTTACGCAACTTCATCCGGCATTCCTCTTCTGCAGTGATCTCAGCAAAGGAAGCGGCTATCCCCAAAACGTGTGACATCTGTTCCAAGAAACAAATGCAAAGTATCGATGGGGTAGCGCGAGGCAGAATGGTCGTGTATCCTGTCCATGACATCATCCCCAAAGAATGAAATTACATTTCTCTCCCCTAACCTTGACGGGCACTGGCCCATTGTACGCCACCACTGATGCAGAAAGTGAACAGGTGTGACGCAAAAAAGAACAAACTTGTTCTGACGGCAGTCACGATCTCTGACGAACAGAAATACCTTTTGTGAGCTCGGAATACACACAAAGGCCCAAGAAACAAATAATGGCAGCGAGAAGCAAAAAATATCTTTCTTTCATTATATAACCATTTGAACACCACATGGAAACCCAACTTAAACAGAAAAGGAGTGATGTCACTATACGCGAAACAAGACACTGGACACGCATAATACCCTTTTGTGTGTGGTCTCTTGAAGTGTTAAGTTCATCAGGTACCGATTGTTGCAATACAAAGTGGAAGAAAGTGTGTGTGAATAGAGAGGAGGTGGAGGAACGACCTTACGAGTGATGGAATACATTTGGATTTAATGAAAGGAAAGGGAAATTGATTGCTACTTTGGAATCTCCCCGAATCTTAATCATTACGACCACAAGCATTCAGTTGTAAGACTTGGAACTTCAAAATGGATGATGATAGAGTGGAGAAGATTACCTGGATGGTCAAAGACAACATTGTGTCAAGCTATGGAAAGCCACGCAGTGATCCAACATCAGTCCTGCGATACTAAAGAGGCTTACATACGCATGCGTACCAACGTATTTTCTACACAGAATCGGAGTACGCATGCGCATGTCCTATGTTTTAGGTATTCTGCTCTAATGTGCGATCGAGATAAATCTGCGTCTACACTTGTCAAAACATCTTGACGAAGTGAAAATACGCTCTGAGCATGAATTTCTTTTCTGAGCGGAGCTCATGTTGCTTTTAGCTTTCCCAAGATTAATCTATCTCTCATCTCTCTCTCTCTCTCTCTCTCTTTTGTTGCCCTCGAAGCCCCAATTTCAATTTCAAAAGTTTGTTTACCTGCAATAAACGGAGGAAACACGTTCTACAGAGTTTGTGTATTTGAGTTAAAACAGGGAAATGTCTCGGTCATATTTTAGCTGTCGTGGTCATACTTGAAACCCAAGCAACGCCGGGTTATTCAGCTAGTCCGTACATAAAATAAAGAAACCTGTTGTAATTAAAGGATTCACGAGGTGATTGATTCATACTTCTGTTCAGTCTTCCCATTTGCATGGTATCTCCCTCGTCCCACCTGGTTAGGTTACTATGTTTTTTGCGAATGTTTTCACCTCAATATAGACACTTCATTTGCTCAAAGGGTTTGTTTACCATTTTTCTGCTACACGTGTTGACGCGGCAAAATACCATAGAACTCTAAAGAGATGTAGAGCTTGCTTTTATCTGCTTATATCCAGTTTCCCTTTGCTACGCATCAAATTTAAAAAAATTTCGTTTCACTTTGGGTTTTTTGATCAAATGCATCAATATTTTAACATTCTGAAACATAGTTTATTTTCGCGTCATTACTTTTATACTCAATTAGCTGAATAACCCGGTGTTGCTCGGGTTTCAAATATTACCGCGATATTTCCCTGCGTTAACTCAAATACACAAACTCTGTAGAACATGTTTCCTCGTCCATGTCCATTTATAGCAGGAAATCAAACTTTTGATTTTAAAATTAGGGCAACGAGGGAACTTTTAGGACTCCTTGTGTGCTAATTTTCATGGCTACAAATTGATCTGAAGACAGGAAAGAAATAGCCTATGTTTTCCGTAGTGTTCTAAAGTATAAGTGTACCAAATTTGGTGAGGATTGGAATGTAGTGCTGGTTCGATAAAAAGAGACATAAATTCTCTATCCCAAATCTTTATTTCTTCAATAGCATATTAGTAGCATTATCGTTAGCATGTTACGGGGACTGAGACTTGAACGGATCTAGACTTTTCTATTCTAAGGGGCTCATGGAAAAAGTGTATAGTTCAAAATGAATTCGCCAGAGGGATGAGAATTAAAAGAAAGACTATTGGACAAGGAATCTAGCAATAAATTTCATTTGAAGAGGTCGGGGAGCTAAGCGAAGAGGTAATTTTATCTTACAGGCGATTTGAGAGGAAAACTGGTTGTGGGAGGTCAGTCATACTGGGAGGTCCGGAGGTCAAAGGTGAAAGGGGATGGCAAGATATATGACCTATTGGACAAAAAAGACGAAAGACTGAAAGGAAAGTGGGGTGATTAAGGGACTGCTCTCTGGTGAGAATGGTATTAGGGGGTTATTTTTAGGTATTATTTCATATATATATTGTTTTTGTGGTCGTTGTAGAATGTACATGGTATTAGATTGTTCTTCCAAACTAAAGGGAAGATCTTGCTCTTACCATCGAAAGAAAATTGTATGCAAACCATTGTGAAAGGTAATGGTAATTAATTAGCGTACCCTGGTAGTCGGCCTACAAATAGGGCTATTGGCGACGGTTCCGGATCAATTCCCAAGTAAAAGATCCGAGGACACCACGATATATTTTCAATCACGGTTAGATGACGCGTCTAAGCAAAAGGAAATAGATGAATTCGTATATTACATTTTGAGTCGATAAAATTGTCTCAAAATCCAATTTTGTGAATGATTGTGTAAAATTATTTCTGAATATTAAGTGGTCATACCAATGATATTCGAGTTAAAGATATACAGATCCTTAAAGCGCTAAAATTGGTGATTTATTTATTCATTTCCTTGTGTGCATATATAATTAATTTCTTTGAAACAAAGGGATTAAGGATGCTTCATATGTGTTTCTTGAATATTGATCTTTTAATGGTTAAGAGATTAGGTCTACTACCACAATACACTTAATCCCTATCTTATGCACCAATCAGAGGTCTCATGAGCAGAGACTGCTCAATTGTTCGGTAAGTTTCGATTTCACCTCTAAGAACATGACATTTTCAAGTAGGCCTACGTTTGTATTACTGAAAGAACATTCAGTATTTATTTCTTTCACTGTCGTTAATGCGATGTAGAAGTAATTCGGAAGATTTAACCAACTGGAAGGGAAACGAATCGTAAGTACTATATGTTTTATTCATGCAAAATGGTCTATTTTATTGTACTCCAACTTTTACCTTCGAATTTTCCACACCCATGTTTTGCATATTTCCTATCAATCCATAGAGTTTATCGCACCCACAGTGTGTTTCTGGTTTTCATTTCATTCGATTTTTTCTGTGTCTTTTGTTATTTCATTCAGAATAATGCGAGTGGCAGTGGCAACAAGCCTAACTGACCTACTTGAGCGAGGCTTATTGTGAAATATTTGACACGTTAAGTGCGAATTTCGAATGTCCCTTCGGTTAGCGATCAAAAGGGAAACTACGTGTGGTAGAATTATGGAGTTGATATCCAATCCTCTCACGCTAGAATTCTCGGGCACACACGAGGTAAAGCGAACGTTTTCTTGTCAGCTTTTTTGCTCGCCATTGTTACCGTCTTGTTCAGATTATTCTGAATTAGGAATTTTATTTTGGGGGCAAAGCATGAAGTAAAATTTATTGTAAGTTGTTTGGAAAATAGAATTCAGATCTTTTAGCTTTGTTTTAGTGGAATCATTTCATGCTAGGCAGATTTTATTTGTTATTTTTAAGTGTTCCATGCAACCCTGATTCAAGGTATTATACATGCTTCGTGCGACATCTATTATGCTAGTTGGAATCGGGCTAAGACATAGAGAAGACATCAGAAATATACCTTTATCACATGACACATGCAGGCATCCGTTTTTCTGAAAGAATTTCAAATTTTGATACAGTTATGACTCTTTACTTGTGAAATATTTTTCCTAATTCCAGATAAAAAATTAATAGCTTATCATTCTAAAATATCCTTTCCAAAGGAATGATACTGAGGCATTCTGTGGCTACCCTCAAAACGCTCGCTAAATTCGATTTCCCTTGAAAAATTAAAAAAATTTCAATACTGATACATTTTTTAAGATACAATGATACATTTTTCCAAGTATCTTCCATAAATTAATCTTCATTTGACATAAATACTGAATCGATATGTTTTCATGCTACATAATCTATATATATAATTCTCTTACGTGGCACGCAAAAAAGACGTTATTTGTAATCGTGTTTTGGCAACACTGTACGATTGTTTGTTTATCGCGAAGTCTCGCGCATCGATTGAATTTATAGCGTTATCGGATGAAATTTAATTGAAAAAAAAAGGAAATTTTAATGAGCTGTTGCAGTTAGTTTATAATAGAAATCAAAGAAAGCGGAGGATCTTTTCAGGGCCATTTAAAAAACGGTCCTTTTCAGGGCCAACAATTATAGTTCAACAAGACGCTTGCACTACAACTTTCGGCAACAAACTCAATGAAAAAGTGTGGGTCGTTTGAGTGCTGGGAAAATGTACACACAAACAACATGCTGGGTATTCAATTTCCAAAGCAACGCTCACATTTCGAGTCAAAATTTGCACAAAGTTTTCATTTGAATTCTGATTTTAGAGATACTGTATATATTTTTTCTGTAATACAGCAAATTTAGATTTGAAAAACATTTTTTGGGTAACATATTTTGTAAACAATCCTTTCTGCTAGGACACATGTCTTCATTGAGGCCAGCGAAGCGAGCATAGGTTCGCGCAGCGAACCAATGAGGATTGCGAAGCAATCCTCCGGGGGTTGGCGAGCTTTAGCGAGCAGGGGGCAGGCCCCCTAGTCAATTGAATAATACGTCTCCCCATTAAGTGAAGAATTAATAAACTTAGAGAAGTTCTGGATGAATTGTACTTATTTCTCTATAAAAGCCGACTGTAGAAATCTTATTTATCTAAATATATAGAATTGTTTAACAAACATCAGATTCCTATCATACCCGTCTATCGAAATAGAAAGTTTTGGTGCAATTTAAACTTTTTATTTCTTCTAAAAACTCAAAACATTCAAGCACAAATGATATTGAAAGATCACGAAACAATTCTCGTCATTGTTTTTAGTCGGCATCATTAAACAACATATATTTAGATTTTAGAAACACCAGTAAACAACATATATTTAGATTTGAGAAACCCACCAGTAACCATACCGATATTCGATTTAAAAAAACGGTAATTTTCAACAATTATACTATGAATTCATAGTTTCATGTAAAATGTTCAAACTAAAGTTTAAAAAAAATGTCACGCATCTTTTTTATTTCCTTCCTAGAGATAGGGTGGCCCGGAACACTTGAATGCCTTCTTGCATACTCTGGGCACGTTAAATCCGTTTTGTAAATCTTCCCGGCTGGCAAGCGGGCGGATAAAGACGGAGATGGGAGTCCACGGTTCTACCCCTGTGACCCTTGATAAATATTGGATAATTGATAAATATTCGGAATGCATCTTTGACTAAGCCTGCCCAAATGAATAAAATCCCAACAATATTAAAACGCCCTCAGGAGCACGTCTCCTTTAGGTGTGTACGGGCTTCACATGCCCGAGGTACTCTAGTGATATTTTCTTTTCCCGTGGGGTTTACTGTCTTCAGAAAACACGAGGATCGCACTCCCGGCATACCCAAACGATCTTTATTTATTTACTTTCATACCACATCGCTATTTCCCCACGCATTTTCCACTTGACGTTGTCTTGAGTTTGGCGCAAGTTGTCCAAATATGGCCTCTTGCGTTATAAAACCTAAAACCAACCAACGAAACCAATAGTATTAGGTACAAGTGACTCAAAGTTACGATGTAAAACCCTCGTGCGAGGCTTTATGGGATCTCAATGTGAAATGGCATGTGTTTTCCATATGAGGTCTCCGCTTTAAAGATTTTCGATAGTGCAGTTGGAAATTATTGAAAAGTACAGCAGAAAATTCCATCTAAAAAAGGATCAGACAGTGCTTCGTCAGAAAAATAATTAAGATTCCTCAAATATGGCGCCTCTCAAGCGCATACATCACATTTAGTCAACGTTTTATTTAGTTGCTAATTTCATTATCAGTGATTTCAACTGTTAAGCTCTTATCAATAAAGAGCTTGTGCAACAATAAAGATAAGCGACATTACTCACGCTTGGTCCCTTTATCAAGTGTAGCAGTCATAGTTGAGATTCATGCCAGCGCACGTGTTTGATATTTTACAATGTTATACAGGGTGTTTCAGTGAACCGTTTCAGAACTTCTAAGAGGGGTAGGGTACATCCTGACAACTCGAAATCATATAGCAATCAATGTGGGGTCGGAAATGCTTTCCTGAAGCGGTGTTGTACACAGAAGCACCGTAAAGAAAAGAGACCGTAAGTGAGAAATCGTTTTAATAATACATGAAAAGAAGCAAAAGGTACATGGATTAAAGTAAGTGTTCGAAGTTTCTTCTACGGGCTACAATGCACGCCTCATATCTCCGACGCATGGACATCCGAACATTCTGGAATACTCCAGGCATCTCGAATTTCTCCGACAGCTACTGCAATTCTTGCAACCAGCTCCTCAACATTGTCAACAGGGGTGTCGTAAACTAGCGATTTCAGATGACCCCAGAAATAAAAATCAAGATATGATAGGTCGGGTGACCGAGCAGGCCAACGCACGGGACCACAACGTCCGATCCACTGCTGACCAAATGTGACATCCAGGTAGTTACGAACATCTCCGCTATAATGGGCTCCGCTCCATCATCCGCTATACATCCGCTCCATCGTGTTGGAACTAGGGATGCGACATCGATGTCGATGTTTTCAGAATATCGATGTTTTTTAAAAAACATCGAAGTTTTTAACATCGATGTATTGGAGTCGATGTTTTTTTGTAACATCGATGTTTATACTTGTCGATGTTTTTACGTTGTCGATGTTTTATTTCTAAATGAAAAAAGTATTGTTATAAAAATTTTTAAATTAACAAAGTAGCATAATTTTCATAATTAGCAAATTGAACATACTTTTAGACAAAAGTGTCCAAGGGTTAAGGGTCTGAAAAGAAGAGATGCGACATCGATGTCGATGTTTTCAAAACATTGATGTTTTATAAAAACATCAATGCATTGGAGCCGATGTCGCATCACTAGTTGCTAAACCAGTTTTATGAAATGGGGAAAAAAGTTTATATACACTGAATTTTAAAAACATCGATGGTTTTGGGCGATGTATTATCAACATCGATGTTTTAATTTTGAATATTTATGTTTCAAAAGATCGATGTTTTGCTAGCGATGTCGCATCAATAGTTGGTAAACCAGTTTTAAGAATTGTGAAAAAAAGTTTATATACACTGAATTTTAAAAAAAATCGATAGTTTGGGGGCGATGCATTATCGACATCGATGTTTTAATTTTGAACATATATGTTTCAAAACATCGATGTTTTGCTGTCGATGTCGCATCACTACGTTTTAAACCAGTTTTAAGAAATAGGGAAAAAAGTTTAAATACACTGAATTTTAAAAACATCGATGGTTTTGGTGCGATGTATTATCAACATCGATGTTTTAATTTTGAACATCGAAGTTTCAAGACATCGATGTTTTGCTGTCGATGTAGCATCACTAGTTGCTAAACCAGTTTTAAGAAATGGGGTGAAAAGTTTAATTTCACTGAATTTTAAAAACATCGATGTTTTGCTGTCGATGTTGCATGACTAGTTGCTAAACCAGTTTTAAGAAATGGGGGGAAAAATTTTTAAAACACGGAATTTTAAAAACATCGATGTTTTGCTGTCGATGTAGCATCACTAGTTGCTAAATCAGTTTTAAGAAATGGAGGGAAAAAGTTTAAATACAGTGAATTTTAAAAACATCGATGTTTTTGGGTCGATGTATTATCAACATCGATGTTTTAATTTTGAACATCGATGTTTCAAAAGATCGATGTTTTGCTGTCGATGACTCATCCCTAGTTGGAACCACATTGTCTGTTGCGTCGATGCAGAAATCTGTTCATCTCTCAAAAGTTGTGGCAATACTTGCTGCAAAAAGAGCAAGTAGTTAGGTCCAGTTAGACGAGACGGTAACAGGTAAGGTCCGATGAGGTGATCTCCCATAATACCGGCCCATACATTGACCGAAAATCGAATCTGTGCTGCACGACGTCGTATTGCATGCGGGTTCTCGACCGCCCAGATATGGTCGTTATGCGTGTTGAAAATTCCTTCCCTTGTGAAGGATGCCTCATCGGAAAACAACACTTCAGCAGGGAAAAGGGGATTTGTAGCACATTTTCCAAGGTACCACTGTGCGAAAGCAATACGAGGTGCATAATCCTCCGGTTGCTGTGTCTGGACACGCTGCACGTGAAACGGATGCATGTCTTCTTCTCGGAGAATCCTCCAGGCGCTGCAATGGGAAACCCCGACTGTGTTTGCTACACTTCGTGTACTCGTTCTTGGATTCCCCTGTACATGCTGCAGCACATTCTGTTCGACGTCTGCAGTCCGTGCTGTTCTTACCCTGTCCCTGTCAGCTCTTTCTAATGAACCTGTCTCAGCTAACCTCTGTTGCAGTCTTGCAAAGAAATTATGACTGGGGATACGCCTCGTCGGATATTGTTCCGCGTACAAACGCTGTGCGGCTGGCCCAATACAATTTGCAGCCCCGTTCGAAAATTCATATCGGTTAACTCTGCGATCGTGTAATCATCCATCCTACTAACTTGGCGTTCTTGTGCGAAATGAAGATTCCCTACACGAAAGCTCGGGATTTTCGCACAACGCCATCTACCGCGTCAGGAAAGCATTTCTGACTGCCCATTGGTATATGATTTTGGTTCGTCAGGATGTACCCTACCCCTCTTAGAAGTTCTGAAACGGTTCACTGAAACACCCTGTAGATTGTAATATTCAAATTGTGAGTAATTTTTTCCACGCAGTTTAAGCGAGGTCGATGTGATAATATGCACGCATTATGTCTTAATATTGAATCTCAATTTAAAGACCCTGTTTCGGTAATTGGAAATTTTTAATTAACGTCATGCTAGAGCAACACAAAAGGGCTATTGACTATGATCCGGGATCAATCCCTGAGGACCATGTTTCGGGTAGTAATATTCAGTCGTGTAAAGCACTTGAAGGAGGGCATTTTATCAAAAGAGGTAAGAATTCTGAACATTTGGCGAAGTTGATTTATTCATATTTTGAAATGGAGTTGGAAGCTAGTTAATTAAACTTTAGACAACAGCTGGTACAGCAGTTGTACCTTGAAAGTTATAAGAAACGCGCCAAGAAATAATCGCGCTTGTTACATCAAGGTAATTGGTAAATGCTAATTAACGTCGTACAAGAGCAACACAACGGGCTATTGACGACGGACCGGGATCAATCCCTAAAGGGAAGGATCCGAGGACGACACCCCCCAATTTTGAACCACGATCAGATGACGAGGATAACCCAGAGCTGGCACCCCACTCTCCAAACTTCCACACCAACCCAACGTGAGGACTTTCGCTCACTACAGATTTAAGGTGCACCAGCCGCCTCTACACCATACGCTTACAAACATCCATACACGGATTCGAACCATGAACCTTCCGATCCAGAGGCTAACACCTTAACCACTATACCGGTTGGTCGGCTTGTTATATCTATAACAGTAAACAAAAGGTTAACGTCGCACTGCAGCAATACAACGAGCAGTTGGTGGTGGTCCGGGTTCAATTCCCGAAGTTAATGATCCGAGGACAACACCACGTAATTTGAATCACGTTCAGATGACGAGGTTTACACCCTAGCTGGCAACCCGCTCTCCAAACTTCCACACCACACCAACGTGAGGACATTTACTACAGGCCACTACAGATTTAGCATGCACCAGCCCCAGTATATATGGCGGTCTTTGTCTGCACCGAGTTGTGAGATCTCAACCCTCCGGTTTCTAATCGTTGCTCTTCCAACTAGGTTAGCCGACCAACCGGTATAGTGGTTAAGGTGTTAGCCTCTAGATCGGAAGGTTCCTGGTTCGAATCCGGGTCCGGGCATGGATGTTTGTAAACGTATGGTGTAGAGGCGGTTGGTGCACCTTAAATCTGTCGTGGCCGAAAGTCCACACGTTGGGTTGGCGTGGAAGTTTGGAGAGTGGGGTGCCAGCTCAGGTGTTGCCTCGTCATCTGACCGTGGTTCAAAATTACGAGGTGTTGTCCTCGGATCTTTCCCTTAAGGGACTGATCCCGGACCGTCGTCAATAGCCCGTTGTGTTGCTCTAGTACGACGTTAACTAAAAAATTACCAATTACCAACTAGGTTACTGTGGCCCGAAATAATTAGAGCTAAAAGCCATTGGGGTTCACCCATCAAGCTCGAGTTTATAAAATATTTTTTATGTAAGGGCTTCAAAACAGAAAAATATAGTATTTTTCAAAAAACTTTCAGCAAACTGAAGATTTAAAAAAACTCGCTTTTCTTTAAAATTTAAGCTTTCCACTTCACCTTTTTCTCGGTCTGGTGGTTAAGGTGTTAGCTTTTAGATCGGAAGGTTAATGTTTCGAATCCGGGTCAGTGCAAGGATGTTTGTAAACGTATGGCGTAAAAACCCTTAAGTGAAAGATCCGAGGACAACACCTCGTAATTTTGAACCACGGTGAGATGACGAGGCAACACCTGAGCTGGCACCCCACCCTCCAAACTTCCACACCAGCCCAACGTGAGAAATTTCGGCCACGACAGATTTAAGGTGCACCAGCCGCCTTTACACCATACGTTTACAAACATCCATGCCCGGACCCGGATTCGAACCAGGAACCTTCCGATCTAGAGGCTAACACCTTAACCACTATACCGGTTGGTCGGCGAAATTTGAATTAGTACCGATTTAGAAAAAGAGGTCATGTCCAAATCGTTGATTTTGATTTATTTCCACCGATCACTTCCAGGTAGCCGAAGTAGCTCAATTGGTAGTCATGGAAAAGCAACCAAAATGTCGTGAGTTCGAAAATCGACCTTAATAAAGATCTTTGTGGACGCGTGGACTGATGCACATTAAATGTGTAGTGGTCTCAAATGTCCTCATCTGACGTGGTGTGGAAGTTTTGAGAGGTGTAGTGGCAGCCTAGATGTTGACCTCGTCATCTGACAATAGTTAAAAATTAAGATGTGTTGTCCTCAAATCCTTCCTTCGGGATTAATCCCGGACCATTGCCAATAGCTCGATGTGTTGCTCTAGTGTGACGTTAATTAAACTACCAACCTTAAGTTACCAAACACTTGAAAATTGGTAATTGGTAATTTTAGTTAACGTCGTACTAGAGCAACACAACGGGCTATTGACGACGGTCCGGGATCAGTCCCTTAAGGGAAAGATCCGAGGACAACACTTCGTAACTTTGAACCACGGTCAGATGACGAAGCAACACCTGAGCTGGCACCCCACTCTCCAAACTTCCACGCCAACCCAACGTGAGGACTTTCGGCCACGACAGATTTAAGGTGCACCAGCCGCCTCTACACCATACGTTTACAAACATCCATGCCCGGACCCGGATTCGAACCAGGAACCTTCCGATCTAGAGGCTAACACCTTAACCACTATACCGGTTGGTCGGCCTTGAAAATTGGACATGACCCTTTTCGTACCAAGGTACAGAAATAAGGTTTGCGCTGAATAGCAAGTTATATTTAAAAAAAAATAGGACCTTTTGTTGAGATGTGTGTATGGACCATGTGGTTCAATATCCAATATATTCCTTTCCAAGACATTCTCCAACCAGTGAAGCCCCATCTTAACGGATCAAAATTTAAAGAACATTTCATCAAATTTCTATCAATAAATTGATTTCAGTTCCTCTTCTTCGTGTACAAATACGCAAACTAAATCCTTTTTGGATACGTAGACAACACCTCGTTATTTTAAACAACGGTCCGATGATGAAGTCAGAAGCTTCGCCGTCACCCCACACATCAAATTTCCAGACCACTCCACAGTGATAGTGAAAATTAAGGACTCTAAAAAACAAAGTACAGACGAAAACATCGAGACACAACAACTCAATCAGGAACTTCAAGCTTCAAAGATGTCTTCACTAAGTAAACATTCTTATGGCACAAGAACCTTCCAAAGGTAATGTAATGAAAAACAAACAAGAATGAGAACAGATGGAATGCGGAAATAAGAGGGTTTTTTCGTAATTTTACCTTTGATAATCCATTTTCCAAGTCTTTTGACTTAAAACATAAGGTTATTCTTGATTTAAAAACAATTTTTCTGGGAATTGATATTCATCCGATAACGAAGTTGCTTCGAGAAATGTGAAGAGTTCTCTGTGTACTGTATTGTTTGTTTTCTAAGTTTAAAATGGGTATTGACCTCGTTATCGAACAATTACGGGGTGTTGTCCCCGTATCTCGACCTTTCCGGATGGATCCCGAACCATCGTCAGTAGTCCATTGTGTTCCACCAGTTCGACGTAAATTCAACTATCTACCTAAGTTTTAAAGAAATAAATATTTTCATTGTAGTTATAATAAGAAAGCTATACAGCATGGTTGCACAGACTTGTTGAAACCAAGGGCCACATACACTACCCTACAATAATGGAACGAATGCCAGCGGATTTGCATAAAATTTGACTACTTGTTTGGGAGTGTTTTTCGTGGTATGTCCTGGGACCTTTGCATGTTGTTCCTGGTCAATTGAACGCCGACGCATACATGAACATTTTGGACAATCAGGTTCTTCCTATGCTCTTTCAATTTTATGGAATGGACGAATGTTACTTCCAGGACAACAACGCTCCATGTCAATTTGCAGGCTCTGTCAAGCAGTGATATCAATGTACGGATGTAAAACGTCTTCCCTGGAATGATCAGAGTCCCAACCTAAACCCCATAGAACATTTGTGGGAACGGACCAGGGAACCACCTCCGAAACCTACAATTGAGATGGCGACATTCTTGCAGCAGGAATGGACACAGATATCCATAGCCAAGGTTTATAGAAGGGTGCCATACTGTGCATCAAAACCTTGTTGAAAATATGTCCAGAAGGGTTGCTAGTGTAATTGCAGCACTTGGGGGACCATCCCCCTATTAAAGCATGTATTATTTCACTTATACCATCACATCTTGCTGTCCGGTCCATTATTGTAGGGTAGTGTAGATTTACTGGGATTTATGGAAAGTCCAACAACAAAAAAAGATAAGCTATCTATAGTAAAATATTTATTTTATTTTTTATCGAATATTGTTACAAAGAAAGATAATAAAAGTAAATAAAATTAATTTGATGTATGACATTGCATTGATTTAGAAATTTTTTTATTATTTGGATCGATTTTTGGTAATACCCAAGCGCAAAATAGGTCCAAAATTTTCAAGAGCCCAGCGCTTCCTATTTTTCGATTTAATCATTGAAAAAAGTTTGCTCACACATATATTTGTATGTGCCGTGCCTGACGAACAGCTACTTTGTTGTGCACGTGTGTAGTTTTACAAAACTAAGAGACTTAAGACCCATCCTGGAGTATGGTTTCCCGGTTTACTGCTGTGCTTCTAAGACTAGTCTACCGAAGCTTGAACGAGTTCAGTTGAGCGCAGCTCGGATTATTACTGGTCTTCGAAATAGCTGTCCCAACAACACTGTTCTTTTTTAGGCGGATTTACTACCACTCAGTCACAGAAGAGACTCTAATCTTGTGAAGTATTTTAATAAACTTAGTTATGGCTCTTAGAATCGAACTTCTGACTTCCTCAGGGGCAGGAATAACAATCAGAGACTAAAGAGAGAAAGTCCCCTTAGTCAGGTAATCAGCGAAAATGTTTTCTCCAATACTGTAGAAGCGCATTCCGTGAACCCATGCATTGACCCATCTGAGGGTATTACCGGGGTATATTTGCACCCAAATCTTCATATCCAGGTTAACAAGTCTTCAGATCTTCCTAAGGCAACTTGCCCTTGAATTGATCAATAATATCCGAGATGATGCTGTGCTTATTTATACGGATGGTAGCAGGAATGACAGGACTTGCTCCGGTAGTGGGGTATATATTAAGACTCAAAACGGATCGAATCAAATCTCTATCAGAAACACTGACGGCTGTTCCGTCTTTCGCAGCGAACTAATTGCAATTAATGCGGGTCTAGATACAGTCCTTCCACTCCCTGGGGATGAGGAAATCTGGATTCTGTTTGACAGCCGGAGCGCCATCCAGCATCTTACTAACTGGCACAGAGTCCGTGATAATACTGGAGTTGCTATCTTGGACAAGCTGAGGCGGCTCTCCTCATCTCGTGAGATTCACTTACAGTGGATCCCATCCCACGTTGACCTTGGCGGTAACGAAATGGCTGATGCCCTGGCAAAGAGGGGAACTGACGAGCCTATGCATACTCCGACGTCTCTAACCTATACTGAACTATACTCTAAACCTAAATTGATTGGTTGTTCATTCTGCATTTGCCACTCCCTCTGTGCACCATTGGTACAAGAGTAATTGTCCTAGTGAATCTCTATCCCTCCGTTGCAGCAGACAGGAACAAACTACAATAACACGATTTCGTAGTGGCCACCTCAAAACATTGACTTATGCCAACAAAGAAAAGGACTTATCCTTGAGTGCTTGGGACTTGATAAAGAAGATCTTCTAGAGCGATCATTAGTGGTCATTGATTTCTTGAGAGTGTGCGATATCATGGACCTAGTCTAGCTCTGCTGGGCTACAGGGATCAGCAACAACAACACTTCCCTTTCAGTATTTCGTCTTTTTTGTCCAATAGGTCATATATCTTGCCATCCCCTTTCACCTTTGACCTCCGGACCTCCCAGTATACACTTGCTAGTAATTGGTAATTTTTAACTATCGTGGTACTAGAGCAACACAGCGGTAACGTTGCTGTGTTGATCCACAGCACTTTTCCTCCCAAATCGCCTGTAAGATAAAATTACCTCTTCGCTTTACTCCCGACCTCTACCAATGAAATTTTTTGCTAGATTCCCTGTCCAATAGTCTTTATTTTAATTCTCATCCCTCTGGCGAATTCATTTTGAACTATACGCTTTTTCCATGAGCCCCTTAGAATAGGAAGCCCCAGAACCGTACAGGGCTTCGGCTACTCAACAGCCTTCACGACAGTTATGTTGTTACATTTTCGTTGTTGAATGAAGATTTTGTTATAGAATTTCTACCTATTTTTGTGGAACCGGAATTACACTCCCCTCCAATGGATCATCCTCATCCGGTTGCCTTGACCACTCTTGCCACTCCGTGTCACGATTGCAGGCTTTTGATTTCTGTTATTATGACATATATATAAACAAAGTAAATTGATCCCCAAACATAGGAAGCATCTGGGGTCTAACCAGGAACCTCTCAATAATTTCTCCTATTTGGTGACCTAGTACACAATTAAGGAATTTAACTAGCTGATCAACCGCTCTAGTGGTTAAGTGTTGGCCTCTGGGTTGGAAGGTTCCTGGTTTTAATCCGGGTCATTGCATGGATGTTTGTAAACGTTGTGGGATCGTGGAGGCTGGAAAAAGAAACGTTTCCGCGAGAAGGGAACCGACAGCCACGTGTGGTAATAACTCAGGGTTGGCGTCCGGCTCTTGTGCACCCCGATTTCCACCTGACACCTGGTGTTTGTGACGGACCGTCGGCTAATGATTTCAATACCCTTTTGTGCGTGTGGGGATTTGACACCCCTTGAGTGCGGGAGGTGTCATTTGAAAAAGAAACGACGTTGATTCCAGGAGAGAAGTTGATGCCCCGAAAAGAAAGGCAAAGGACTAGAGCGACAGAAAAAACAGAGGAAGGGGGTGGATGAGATAGTTCTCGACAGTTATACAGGGAAGTCAAACCCCGGGGGAATAAAATTACAAACTGTGAGAAGAGAAACTTACTGTTTCTTCAAGAACATTCGTGCAGTGATTGTTTGTTGTACATACGTCTGTAAATAGTGATCCTATTGTATTGAAATCCTTTTAAATAGCTTAAAACGAAAACTGCTTAGTCCCACTCCATTTGTATTATTGTGGTGCCCAAAAACACCACAGCGTATGGTGTAGAGGCGGCTGGTGCACCTTAAATCTGTCATGGCCGAAAGTCCTCAGGTTGTGTTGGTGTGGAAGTTTGGAGAGTAGAGTGACAGCTCAGGTGTTACATCGCCATCTGACTGTGGTTCAAAATTACTAGGTGTCCTCGGATCTTTCCCTAAGAAGATTGATTCCGGACCGTCGTCAATATCCCGCTGTGTTACTCTAGTACCACGATAGTTAAAAATTACCAATTACTAGCAATTTAATTAACTAGAGGGCTGACGCCCCCTGCTCGCTGACGCTCGCCAACCCCCGGAACTGCAAGCAGTTCCCTCCGGATCGCTCCGCGATCCGAGCTCACTTCGCTCGCCCATAGGACACTACAATTCTTTAGTCTAGCTTAAAAGGGGCCCAATTTAGTCTACATAGACCTGAAAATTGATCTGATTATGTATTGCTGAACGATACAGCTACAGTTCTGAGAGAGCAGCGAGAAAGGGGATCTCTTGAGACTACTATGTACTAAATTCATTTTCAGGAACAGTATGGGTGAGTATTTACACTGACAAATAGATTTTTGGGACAGTATATAACTGAATGTATTTACAATAATAGCAAATTCTAAGGTATATGATATTTGAGTATTTACACGGTGCAAAACAGTTTATTCGAAGACCCTTTTTATGTATTGCTGAACCATACAGCTAATGTTCTGAGGGAGCAGCGAGAAAGGGGAACTCTTGGAACTACTATGTTCTAAATTCACTTTTCGTAACAGTGTAGGTGAACATTTACACGGACAAATAGATTTCTGATATGACTGAATGTATTTACAATAATAACAAATTCTGGGGTATATGATACTTGAGTATTTACACGGTGCAAAACAGTTTATCCGAAGACCCTTTTTGCGTATTGCTGAATCATACAGCTAATGTTCTGAGGGAGCAGCGAGAAAGGGGAACTCTTGGGACTACTACGTTCTAAATTCACTTTTAGGAACAGTGTGGGTGAGTATTTACACTGACAAATAGATTTGTGGGATATGATATGACAATGTATTTACAATAATATCAAATTCTGGGGTACATGACATTTGAGTATTTACACTGTGCAAAACAGTTTATTCGAAGACCCTTTTTATGTATTGCTGAACCATACAGCTAATGTTCTGAGGGAGCAGCGAGAAAGGGGAACTCTTGGGACTACTATGTTCTAAATTCACTTTCAGTAACAGTGTGAGTATTTACACTGACAAATAGATTTATGGGATATCATATGACAATGTATTTACAATAATAACAAATTCTGGGGTACATGACATTTGAGTATTTACACGGTGCAAAACAGTTTATCCGAAGACCCTTTTTACGTATTGCTGAACGATACAGCTACGGTTCTGAGAGAGCAGCGAGAAAGGGGATCTCTGGGGACTACTATGTTCAAAATTCACTTTTAGGAACAGTGTGGGTGAGTATTTACACTGACAAATAGATTTCTGGGATATGATATGACAATGTATTTACAATAATATCAAATTCTGGGGTATATGATATTTGAGTATTTACACGGTGCAAAACAGTTTATTCGAAGACCCATTTTACAAATTGCTGAACCATAGAGCTAATGTTCTGAGGGAGCAGCGAGAAAGGGGAACTCTTGGGTCTATGTTCTAAATTCACTTTTAGTAACAGCGTGGGTGAACATTTACACTGACAAATAGATTTCTGATATGACTGAATGTATTTACAATAATAAATTCTGGCTACATAATATTTTAGTATTTACACGGTGCAAAACAGTTTATCCGAAGACCCTTTTTACGTATTGCTGAACCATACAGTTAATGTTCTGAGGGAGCAGCGAGAAAGGGGAACTCTTGGGACTACTATGTTCTAAATTCACTTTTAGGAACAGTGTGGTGAGTATTTACACTGACAAATAGATTTGTGGGCTATGATATGACAATGTATTTACAATAATATCAAATTCTGGGGTATATGATATTTGAGTATTTACATGGTGCAAAACAGTTTATTCGAAGACCCTTTTTACAAATTGCTGAACCATAGAGCTAATGTTCTGAGGGAGCAGCGAGAAAGGGGAACTCTTGGGACTACTACGTTCTAAATTCACTTTTGGGAACAGTGTGGGTGAGTATTTACACTGACAAATAGATTTCTGATATGACTGAATATATTTACAATAATAACAAATTCTGGGGTATATGATATTTGAGTATTTACACGGTGCAAAACAGTTTATCCGAAGACCCTTTTTGCGTATTGCTGAATCATACAGCTAATGTTCTGAGGGAGCAGCGAGAAAGGGGAACTCTTGGGACTACTACTTTCTAAATTCACTTTTAGGAACAGTGTGGGTGAGTATTTACACTGACAAATAGATTTGTGGGATATGATATGACAATGTATTTACAATAATATCAAATTCTGGGGTATATGATATTTGAGTATTTACACGGTGCAAAACAGTTTATTCGAAGACCCTTTTTACGTATTGCTGAACCATACAGCTAATGTTCTGAGGGAGCAGTGAGAAAGGGGAACTCTTGGGACTACTATGTTCTAAATTCACTTTCAGTAACAGTGTGAGTATTTACACTGACAAATAGATTTCTGGGATATGATATGACAATGTATTTACAATAATAACCAATTCTGGGGTATATGATACTTGAGTATTTACACGGTGCAAAACAGTTTATCCGAAGACCCTTTTTGTGTATTGCGGAACGATACAGCCGAGGTTCTGAGAGAGCAGCGAGAAAGGGAATCTCTTGGAACTTTTAGGAACAGTGCGGGTCATTATTTACACTGACAAATAGATTTCTGGGATATATGAATGAATGAATTTACTATGATAACAAATTCTGGGGTATATTCATTCAGATAAAACCTCCTTGTACACACAGTTGTGTATTTGAGAACTCGCAGACACAACAGTAACAGTATTTCTAGCGGTAATTCTCTGAATTCGTTCGTCAAAAGATTCCCTAGTTCACTGCTCTCTTCTTCGCTAATTAAATTGAAATTGACGCAAAGAGCTAATTTTTCTATCAAAAACCTCTCACAATTACCGGGAAGATTGATCAAGGCTTAAAAGCGACGCGCTTCCCGTTGTTGAAATGAGGGATAGCAATATTTACATTTGTAAAGGACAAAACCGTTGCCACACACCGGAGAGAAATACAGGCCGATTTTGCGCCACGCATAAGCGTATTATATATTTCTGGGGTATATGATACTTGAGTATTTACACGGTGCAAAACAGTTTATCCGAAGACCCTTTTTGTGTATTGCGGAACGATACAGCCGAGGTTCTGAGAGAGCAGCGAGAAAGGGAATCTCTTGGAACTTTTAGGAACAGTGCGGGTCATTATTTACACTGACAAATAGATTTCTGGGATATATGAATGAATGAATTTACTATGATAACAAATTCTGGGGTATATTCATTCAGATAAAACCTCCTTGTACACACAGTTGTGTATTTGAGAACTCGCAGACACAACATTAACAGTATTTCTAGCGGTAATTCTCTGAATTCGTTCGTCAAAAGATTCCCTAGTTCACTGCTCTCTTCTTCGCTAATTAAATTGAAATTGACGCAAAGAGCTAATTTTTCTATCAAAAACCTCTCACAATTACCGGGAAGATTGATCAAGGCTTAAAAGCGACGCGCTTCCCGTTGTTGAAATGAGGGATAGCAATATTTACATTTGTAAAGGACAAAACCGTTGCCACACACCGGAGAGAAATACAGGCCGATTTTGCGCCACGCATAAGCGTATTATATATATAGATAATAAGTAATTTAATACACCTTAAAATTCCATGGGACCCCGTAATACAGTACAGGAGTCACGATTTTAATTCGCAGGTTGCCAACATTTAGATTATGTATATTTTATAACGTAAAGTCAAAATTTTAATAGATTTTTTAATCCTTTGACTCATTTACACGTATATATAAATAAATATGTATAGTATATACATTTTTCGACCTGTAGTCTTCCCTGTATGACCTCCAACCAATTTTTCTCTTGACCAAGGATACGGAAACCGTGGTCTTAAGACTCCATGTGGTATGTTATCTTTAGGTTCTTAAAGTGCAGCCTTGACTGAATCTCAATTTTACAGAACAAATCCTTTTGTTTTTAACAATATATTTTGTTCGTATTCTACATTTCTATTTTGTTTTTAGATTTTAATGTCTTTGAAATACCAAAGAATAAAATACGTTTCAGCGAAATAATCTTCCTAGATTGACTGATACGAGTTGACGGCTGCTGTGCTTATGATTTAGTTCTAATGCGACTTTAAAATGTCTGTTAACTAAAATGAAAGCCTCACTGACTGAGAATTATAACCCATCACACTCAAATTAGCATTTCAGCTTCATCTACTTGATATCAAAAAGCCACTTAAAGAACTACAGATGGAATTGATACAGCTCTCAGTAGATGACATTTAAAAGACGTTTGATGCTTACAAAGATCCAATTAAAATATGAAAAAGTTCAGTCGAATACCCACGCCTTCGGCAACATGGCTAAAATGCGTATGTGTTTTTCAATCAATTACTGCTGCAAATCTACATTCTCCTATCTTACTCAAATAAAGACTATCTCAATGCCATAAATGACGGATACCATCTAGAACACAAGTTGGATAAAATAAAAAATAATTAATTAAATTAACAAAAACAAAATATTAAAATAAAAATAACACTACTCTCAGTAACACATCAAAACTCTTGAAACACTACTCCTAAACACCATTAACTTGTAAAACATAGTATAGACCAAAGAGGCTCCACCACAGAAATTGATTCAAAGTGGTTGGGAACCTGTAATTTAGTCTATAACTACTACCAAAGTAACATGTCAAACCCCCTGTAACACTACTCCTAAACACAATTAACTTGTAAAACATAGGGTAGGCTAAAGGGGCTCCATCACAGAAATTGTTTCTAAGAAGTGCTCCGAGATTCAAAAAGGTTGGGAACCTGTGATTTAGTCTATAGCTACTCCCAGTAACACATCAAAACCCTTGTAACTCCTAAACACCATTAACTTGTAAAACATAGGGTAGGCCAAAGGGGCTCCGCCATGGAAATTTATTCTAAAAAGAGCTCCGAGAGTCAGAGAGGTTGAGAACCTGTGATCTAGTCTGAGCACCAACTGAAAATGTGGACCTTATGCGAATGCATAGTCTGCACCCAACTTCAAAAGCTTCACAACAAAAACCACAGAGCCGCGATAGCCAGTGTGTCTTTCGGCGGATTTCCTAATCCTCTGCCTTGTCGTCCCTCAAACATTAAAACTGGTCCATAAGCATATTTCAAATTTATTAACACCACATCTTGATTATTTGCTATACAAATAATATATACAGGATCCTTCAGTGTATAATACAAGGGATCGGGAAAAATCCAATCGATCTCCAGCACAAAATCAACATGTTTGCTTTCCTCGCTGGCCTTCGTGCAAGTCCTTCTTTTCTATATCTTCTCCCGATCTTCTCCAAACGGGTTACTTTCCCCATACAAGAGGGGGAACTCCATGATGTCCAACGACTCTACCTAGCTCCGGTGAGGCGACGGGGAACTTTACACCTCCCCTCCGGTTTATAATTACGGAGCCACTTGGTCCCGAAATTGAAACCATATAAAACAAAGCAATGACCGGCGCCCCTGTCCACGGGTAACGTCATCCTTCAAAATCCAGTTACCCAAAAGGTGAATTGATGTTTGTGTCTCCAAGTCGACAAGTCTGTCGAAATGAGTCTCATGCGTGAGTTCACAAAACTTACATCCTAAACTATCAGTGAACTTAGGATAAATAAACAATTTACTCAAAATACAAAAATATTAACCCTTTTAATTAAAGAATACTAGTAATCTAAAACATACTCTTAAATAACAGTTGTTTCGTATAAACAAAACCAATTAACTTACTAAACTACATGATACACCGATCAGTACAGCATGTCTTTAGTGACCATAAAATCACTCACATTGATCTTCATACATTCTCGATAATGCATCTGCATCGGCATTTAAAATATCTGGCTTGTGAGCTATTGGTACATTCTACCGAGGTAAAGCCAATGCCCACTTCTGAAGTCTGGTGGTTTTGGGTACACCTTCCGTTAGATATTTTAATGGGTTTTATGGTCAGTGTGCAATTGTATACTTTGACCAAAAGTCACTGTGTCAAATTTTTCCAAATGTACTCATCGTAATAATACCTCAACTTCTCATCATATCCCAAATGGTATTAATCATCATAGGCTAACTGTATTAATAATATCCCCAAATGTATTAATAATGTCTCAACTGTATTAATAATATCCTAGCTGTATTACCAATATCCCAGCTGTATTAATAATATCCAAACTGTATAAATAATATTCCAACTGTATTAATAATATCCCAGCTGTATTACTAATATACCAGCTGTATTATTAATACCCCAACTGTATTAATAATATCCCAGCTGTATTAATAATATCCCAGCTGTATTAATAATATTCCAGCTCTGTATTAATAATATACCAGCTGTATTAATAATATTCCAGCTCTGTATTAATAATATACCAGCTGTATTAATACTATTCAAACTGTATTAATAATTTCCCAACTGTATTAACAATATCCCAACTGTATTAATAATATCCCAACTGTATTAATAATATCCCAACTGTATTAATAATACCCACCTGTATTAATAATATCCCAACTGTATTAATAATATCCGAGCTGTATTAATAATATGCCAGCTGTATGAATACTATCCCAGCTTTTACCGAGGTAATTTCCCCTCTTGATTCTCTTGTGGAATTTCGAAATGTACAGACACTTTGTTTCACCCCCTTTCAGTAGGGTGATTATCCACCGCTAAATCTGTTTTGCTAACCACCTGGCTAATCATCTTTTCCCTACCTTTCTGATCCCTTAGTTTTGGGAATTCTGATTTATAGTGCCCTATTTCCTCACATAGGAAACACTTTACATTCGTTTTTTCCCTTGTCTTGTAATTTTGTATTACCGTTCTCATAGTTATTCGTCTTAACGATACAACTCCATTGCTCCCATTATCTCTAATTCTCTGTCCATCCCTCTCGTTTCTTTTACTCTCTAACCTCCAATTCCTCACACCTATGCCGCGACTAAATTTATCCGACGAACTCCTCCTCAGGTTGAGCTTCCAAATAAATATCTTCTTCCCTCATCAACTCGTTTGGTTTTAAACATTTTTCTCCCTCTTTGATTAGAATATGGGATTTAACATGGTTTGGTAATAATTCTTTATTTTTATCCGCCATTACCAGATCCTTTAAGTCTTGTAACGAAGAAATATTACAGCTTTTTAAATAATATTCAAAAAAGAGTTCTTATCTGAGCAGAACAGTGTACATAGTTTTCTCCTGGTCTTTTCCCACAATTCTCAAAATTCCTTTTGTGCTGCAATGGGGTTAGTTTATTCTCCGCTAAAATGCATTCATTAATTGATTGATAATCAGAAAGTTTCTCGATACCTAAATTATTCGTTAAACTACTAATAAAATCTGATTATGTTAAATAATTTTTCCCCAATACTCTTCTGGTACCGAATAAACCTCAAAGATCGTTTCCGTTTGATGGAAGAAAAATATCCAATTTTCACTTCTTTGTGGGGTTTTTGTCAGTTGTTTCTTAACAAGTCTCACGTATTTAACCATATCACCATCCGACGTTTCGCTACCCGTGCTTTCTAGTGATCTCCGGTTTTCCTGTTCTTTCAGTTTGATTTCTAACTATTTTAACTTAATCTCGTGTTCCCTTCCTAATCTCTTATCTTCGCGTTCTAATTTATCCTGTTCTTTTTCTTCGCTCTCCCTCTCTTTCCTGTCCGTAACAATACCTTCCAGAAGTGCCTTAACCATCTCTTCCTCATACCTTTCACTGCTACTTATGATTTCACTTAACCCTATCACTATCATTTTTGGATTCACCTCCAATTCCAGTTCCTGAGCAAGAGAGAAGAGATCAGCTTTCTTTGTTCTCATTCGAAAAGTCATTTCCCCCTTTTTTACGCAAGATTATATCCAACTAATATAATACTTTATACCAATAATAATCTATCTTTAACCTGTTATGTTAAACTTAACTAAACAAGTTATTTCTATCCTTGTATTCTATTGCCAACTTATTCTAGTTTCAACTCAGTTAATATTCTGTTGCACACTTCCACCTATATATCAAATTTACCGTATAACATTTACCTATTTGTATTGTTTCTTATACACTAGGTTCCGTAGACATTTACACCAATTACATATATATATATATATATATATATATATATATATATATACTAACAACAATATTAACTTTGTTTTAGCCCTCAATACACAATAACCCTTACAACACCCTTGTGTCCTTCTAAAGTATACCTAGGCTTCGCGCTTTCGCCGGCTTTCCTGTTACAGGCTTTTCTTCTCTATACCGGCGTATCCAACTCAGAAGATTCCCCGCAAATGTCTTGCAGTTACCTTGCACACGGCTTCCCTCGATCCTCTGAAGACCTTCCTTCGGCGTTCACTAGCAACTATCGACTATGGGGTCTCCCAAGTCTTCGTAATACTTGGAGATTCCTAGTGATGGTTACTAAGTCAGAATCCATTCTGATTAAATCCCAGGATCTGTTGGCAGAAATTTCTGTTATCAATTTGTAAACAATCCCCAAGAACGATAATAATAATCGAATTTTGCAATCAGTCTCACTGCGCTACTAATTATGCACGTAATGAGCTCGAATTTGGAATTCCGATGTTGCAGTAACAGTTGAATCACATGGTGTCAAAATTTGTCCATATTTTTATTCATAATTTTATGAATATTAACGTCATAATTAATAAAAAAATAGTAAATTTAGTTTGATGATTAAAAAGTTTATAGATTGCGTTTGGGTTTTTGGGTAGCAAAGGATGAAAAAACAATTTCCACGGGCCACATTTTTGACGTGTGTACATAATAATTAAATTTTGACAAAATAATGTACATATTTTAGTATATGAACTGAAGTCTCTTGAATGCGGCTTTATTTAATTAAAATTACTTTAGTAAGGGATGCAACATGAAAAGGTTCACCACCCCTGTGCTTGATCAATAGTCTTTTAATCAATAAACGTGTCTATTTAGTCATTAAGTTTGTGCTCAGTTATAAAATTTTATAAGTCACTTTTCCCAAAAAAAAAACTAAGCCCCATTCTGGAGTCTTATTTGTTAATGTTTAGAAGGTGGCAAAATGTCGTAAGTCTTTCTTTCAGTATGTGAGAAAACAAAGGTGGGAAAATTGTAATAAATCAAAACCACAGAGCCACATGTTGAATCTAGCATCTTGAAACTGCTGTCACAAAAAATTAATAACTATAACACTAATAACATTTTGCCATCTGAGCACAGAAGTGTGCTGTGGGGTAAAAACAATGTTATACTACTCGGAATTCTCGTGACGCTCATCGGATTAAAAGGTCTTGTTTAACTTTTGTCGTCACCAGACTGTGAACTTAAAAAATAAGCTCGTAAAAAGGGACTCATCTCGGGTGATTTACGAGCTGATTCGAGGTACACAAACAATGGTTTTCCGCAAATTTTCAAAATAAAGTACATAAAATAACATTACGCAAATATTGTTTCTGGTAATTTGCTTTTTACTTTAGTATCCTAATTGGAGCATTGATGTGAAACGTTAGATATGTGAGGAGTTTGTGCAGTCTACGCAGAAAAAACAATGTCCATAACCATTGCTATAATACTTTGGTGTGAATATTAAGTCATTAAACTGTTATATTTCATACTGAATATTAATTCATAAAATAATAGTTATTTTAAGAATAAACTGTTAAATATTAAGATAAATAAATGTAAACTGTAATGATTACATATTTATACTTTAGTTTTACTGTCCTTCAAGTGTTTAATTCCAATAAAAGGCACTGACACAAATAAAATAAACAAATGGAATGCAAGTGTTATTAATTCATTTGGATCAAACACTAATAGATTCTGCACAGCAAGGATAGTTGCAACTATCGATCCTCTTAAGAGTGCTTTGATTTCGTAATGACATTATTTGTATTTTTGAACATGGATCTGGGTTATCATTTGGATGATCATCTATGAACCATGTTACCATGAATATGGTTAGACGGATAAATTTGATATGAATTCAAAAATTATCTTAAGGGCATTTATAGTACACTTTATTTGAAATATATTTAAAAAACAGAAAAAAAACAGGTCCTAGTACCGGAGGCTAGTACTGGTACTCGAAATGGCAGATGTGAGAAGTCTGAAATGTTTTTCATTGCGAGAATTTCTGCTTGTACTAAATTATAAAGTTATTGAATGTTTACTTCGCTTCCTCTCCTTCAAAGATAGGGTGGTTCAAGAAGAATGCTTATTCTGATGACCAAATTCAGGGCGTTGTCAAGATTCAATTTAAATCCGTGGCCTGATCATAAGAAGAATATCTGGGTTTGTTCCCAGACCGTCGCCTATAGCTCGTTGATTTGTTCCAGTGTGATGTTAATTAAATAACTAACTACCTTCCCATTCAGTATCAAATCAAATAATAAAAAAAAAATAAAAAAAGTGCAGATACATTTCATTTCTTTCTGAGAAACACAATTGGTAAAACACCTTAGGAAAGCAGTTCTGAAGTTATAGTTTCTGCATTAAAATTTGAACCTCCAAACTGATTAGTTGGTTAGTGGTTGAATTTACTGACACTAGAGCAACACAACGAGGTATTGGTGATTATCCGAGACCAATCCATAAGGAAAAGATCCGAGAACAATATCTCGCAATTTTGAACCACAGTCTCTGCAAATAGGAGTTTATTTTATGGTTTGAAAGCATTGATGCTGCGCATGTCGCAGGATTTATATAAATGCCACTGAATCATACTCTATTAGAGAATGACAGATTTTAACGTTCATAACATTCTATGTGATTGATGTCAATTCCAAATTTTACTTCAGCACATATAGGCCCTTTACTTGTTAAATATTGCATTAAGCTTAATAATTTTTTTAAGAAAATGCCTATTTTCCACCGATGTGTTGTTTTTATTCTGATTGATATAGGTAGTCAATATGGAAGCTCTAATCAAGGAAACCACCCAATTTTTATAATTTTTTGAATTGCATTACAAATAAATTAGTACAAAGAATAAACGAATAATAGTAAAATAAGTAACACCACGTAGCTTTAAATCGTTGAGACGTCGTCAACTGTTCACCGTGACCATGCCTGAAGACTGATTTAGGATTCACTAATCTAAAGGTAATGTTTTACTGATTTTAATACTGCACAATAAGATACTGCATTTCTTCGACACTAAAGTATCTTTCTATATTAAAAAGAAGTTAACGCCGCTGTCGCAGGATTGAAAGCTGGGTTTTTTCTCTCGATTCTTAGACGGTTTCCCGAGAAAGTACGGATCAGAAAATTACGAAAATAACATGGTTTGTTCTTCATCGTCTTCCCTGGAAAATTTTTAAGATTTTTTTTTCCGATGCGGCTATTAGTTTAGGGTTTATTAAGTGTCAAAATTGAAAAAACGAAATTTTTAACGCGAGTGATCAAAAGACGTACAAATTTCAGTCTTCAATCGCGATTTCTTTCAGAGTACCTCAAAACGTAAATTTTTGCAGCTCGTCGAGTTTTTTTAGAAATTTCAATTTGATTCCTGATATTGTTTTGAAATTCGGGAAAAATTCGTTACTTTTTTGTTGAAACTGTCATATTTTATTACTATTAGTTTTTAAATTTGAAAACATCGCAGTATACAAAATAATGTATTCTTTCTTACGGTTCAATTATTTTTGAAATTGGTTAATAAATAAATTCGATGCAATCAAAAGTTGGTCATACAAATTTCGTTGCCCGGAGCGATTCCGTTCATTCTTATTCACGGAAATTAAGATTACATTTTCTGACTAACGGGTTTGTCAGATGCCCTTGAAACTCGATGTGACGTCATACTCGTTTTTTCGCTCGATTCTCAGACGGTTTGCCGATTGAGTACAGATCAGAATATGACGAGATTAATATGGTTTATTCAAAATTGCACAGGAAACAAGATGGAGTTGATTTTTTAATGATGGGGCTATTAAGTTTAGGTGCATTCAGTGTTAAAGTAAAAAAAGCGAAATTATTTTCCTACAGAAGTGTTGGTTTGCTTCGCAAACCAAATGGGATTGATCACCGGGGGTTTCCGAGCGTTAGCGAGCAGGGAGGAGCCCTCGCTGTGACGTCATGGACCGGAAAGTCAAATCAGGATTATACGAATTATTAAGATAGTTTCGCCGTCGCAGGAGAATTATTCTGCGAAAGGAGTGTTGGTTTGCGAAGCAAACCAAATGGGATTGACGAGCGTAAGCGAGTAGGGGTCGGAGCCCCCTAGTGTTTTAAATAGTTACACCATTGATGTATTGATTTACGTTCCTTGACGAATTTCCAAGATGAGAAAAATACTAACACGTTTTACTTATATTCCTAATTATTTCAATAGATTTAAAAGAAGCTAGCCTTAGCTTACATGACATCATCCATTGGTCACATATTTTGTGTTCTTTTGTCATGTGCATTTGATTAGACTCTCAAAACTTCAAAAAAAGAAAGCGTACATTTTATTATTTTATTCGGGAAAGAAAAATGTGTACCACAAAGAAATGAGACCGATGAATAAGTATCAAAATGACAGTTGGACTTCCAAGAACTTTCCGCCTTCAAAAAGGAGAGCGTTTTAAAATATTATTTACGTGTTGTATTTCTCAGGCTTGTTAGATTTATGTGTGTTGAAGATATATTAAATGTAGGTCATCCACGGTTACTATTATATTTCTATCTTGAAATAGAGACACTATATTGTATCCAAAAGGACAAGTTCTCATTTTCCAGTTAAAATGTAATATTCACCCACTTGAAATGTCCTCCTTTATGGATTACACTACTGAAAAAACATGTGCCCACGAAAAACTATTTTGCCATTCCTCTAACATATATATTATGAATGTACTTCAAACTTACTTACCCATAGAAGCCCTGGTAATCAGCTAATGCTCTTGCCTTTGGCACATGTTCTGGTTTCGAATCCTTATCTTGGCATGGATGTTCGTAGGGATTCGGAATCACCTTTAACCTTTAGACTACGGCTGGTACAGCTGTTGTACCACGATCGCTCCAAGAAAGAATTTAGACAGCTGCCAATACAGAATTTAGACAACTTTCAAGATCAGTTGTACCTTGAAATTTATTACAAACTCGCCAAGAAAGAATTTAGACTTCGGCTGTTACAGCAGTTGTACCTTGAAACTTATAAGAATCGCGCCAAGAAAGAAATGCGCTTGTTATATCTAAAGCCGAAGTCAAAAGGTAAAGCTGTAGATACCTACCCAATTAGAGTCCGCGTGTAGCAAAAACTGATGATAAAGCTACAAACTAAGGCAAAAACTTATTAGCTTTAGACGTGTGTGTGGTGTGTGTTTGTCACAAAGAAATCAACATGGGATTTTGCATCTATTTCTAATTTTGCATAGCAGCAGAAGTACATCCGATCACTATTCTAATAGTTATTTCAAAATTTCATGTGCAAACTTTAAGAGTGGGGTGGGTAGGGAATATAAATTCCAAATATAGTTTCGCGGGTATGTGATTCCAATAGCACCAACAACATTTCTGGAGGACCCTGTTCTGCAACAGTTGCCCAGTTTGGACCATTGTCATTTCAGACAATGTACCGGTTTTGATTTCGTACGAGTGTCATTTCACGAATGCCAAGATGAGTGACATGTACCTCGCATATGGGGAGTCTAACGGACGTGCCGATGTTAGATTGTATCATCAAACATTTTCCCCACAAACCGGAACAGGCAGGATACTAGTCGGCACGGATCGACGCGAACTAATTCCATGCGTCAACGCTGTCACGAGAACATTGCTGTTGGTAGTCGCAATTTTGTGCACCTACTCTGAAACGGGAAAGTATTCAACTAATGGTGAAACTGAAAAAAAAAGGGCTGGTAAAAATGTTGCTCGCATACTCTTTCACTTACCTTCTATTACCTTAGATACTAGTACATCTGGGAGGTGATATAGACACACAGCCCTATGTTAATACGATTTAATTTAGCGTTCCCTTAACCCTCGTGGTGGTTGTCTTGACTAGGTACAGTGAAACGTGATTTACCGTCACTCTTTTAACCGTCAATTTCTGTTAACCGCCAGCCAGTTATTATTGAACATTTCCTCTCAGAAAACACGAGCCGCGAAGAAACAAAAATCAGACGGTTTTAAAATTTGAATATGTATGTACGTCTATAGCATAAGTTCATGTTTCATTATATACTATGAGTACTTAATGTAAATTGTATAGTGTTTGTTTGTGTACAATAAAATACACTTATGTACAGCATATTTCAAATTCGTAAACGTTCGTTTTTTATAAATCGTTTATATGCAATGAATAGGGAGCGTTGTTTAAAGTTTTTCTGTTATCCGTCTATTCGATTAACCGTTATGGTCCCGACCCTGACGGTTAATCGAAGTTTCACTTCATCTCATCATTAGCAAAGCCGACCAAATCTTGATAAATGAGATATCTCTCCTTTAGAAGAGAACTAACTAGATCTTGATTTCCGTCATAATCGAAAAGCGGCAGTATCTTCATCATTCGGAATTCAATCGTCGTTCTTGATGGCGACATATCTTTTCAGAAGCGAAAATGATCATATCTTGATGTACGAGTTGTATCGTCATCAGTAAAATTGATCAGATCTTGATGTACGAGTTGTATCGTCATCAGTAAAATTCATGAGATCTTGATGTACGAGTTGTATCGGCATCAGTAAAATTGATCACATCTGGATGGACGAGATGTATCGTCATCAGTAAAATTGATCAGATCTTGATGTACGAGTTGTATCGTCATCAGTAAAATTGATCAGATCTTGATGTACGAGATATATCGGAATCAGTAAAATTGATCAGATCTTGATGTACGAGATGTATCGTCATCATTAAAATTGATCAGATCTTGATGCACGAGATATATCGGCATCAGTAAAATTGATCATATCTGGATGGACTAGATGTATCGTCATCAGTAAAATTGATCAGATCTTGATGTACGAGATGTATCGTCATCAGTAAAATTGATCAGATCTTGATGTACGAGTTGTATCGTCATCAGTAAAATTGATCAGATCTTGATGTACGAGTTGTATCGTCATCAGTAAAATTGATCAGATCTTGATGTACGAGATGTATCGTCATCATTAAAATTGATCAGATCTTGATGTACGAGATGTATCGGCATCAGTAAAATTGATCAGATCTTGATGTACGAGATGTATCGTCATCATTAAAATTGATCAGATCTTGATGTACGAGATATATCGGCACCAGTAAAATTGATCAGATCTTGATGTACGAGTTGTATCGTCATCAGTAAAATTGATCAGATCTTGATGTACGAGATGTATCGTCATCAGTAAAATTGATCAGATCTTGATGTACGAGATGTATCGTCATCATTAAAATTGATCAGATCTTGATGTACGAGATGTATCGGCATCAGTAAAATTGATCAGATCTTGATGTACGAGATTCTCGTCGAAACCACTTGGAGGGTGAAGTTTGTACAGAAAGTATTGAATCTCATATGAAAACTCAGCATTTTAGAAATCAGTCAGTCTGTATTTTTTCTAAAGTTGCACTCTAAAATCTTCCATTTTAATCAAATAAATCTAAATTTCCAACTTGGCGCTTCCAGGCACCCCATATTTAAAATACTCATTTGTTCTTTTCCGTCAAAATTTGGGAAACACATTCTTTGTTGCCGACGCTTCGATTGTAATAAAAGAGAGAAAGAAATGGGAGAATACAAGAGGTGTGTGTCGGCCACATCCAAATTGGTGGGCAAGGAGTGAGGGCGGAGTGCATCCTCAAAAAAAGATTACTCTGAAGGTCATTTTTGTTTCTCGGAGTGATCACGTGACAGCTTGCAGGAAGGGCATTAAATTGAGTTTCCCCTTTTTATCCAGTGTACATGTTTCTCAGCTATCACAGTCACTCATTATTTTCGGGGTTTTTTTCTTCAGACGGGCCAGCTTCTCATTAACAGCGATGGCACGTGCGAAGTGTATCATCAGGATTTGTTTGAGGAAGTGAGCTGAATCCTACACAATCCAAAGAGAGGGAAACACTTGGAAAAAGTTAATTAGCGAAATTAAGCCCAATCCGTGTTTTCCTTCTTTTGGTAAGAGAAATTCGTCGCCTTTTCTTTGTTTGGGTTTATTCCTATTTAGAACTTCCAAGTGAACCGAAACACTCATTTATTAAAGTAGTATGTTGGAATATTTCTTGTTCGGTGGTTATTTCTAGCACTTAATTTCCGAAAGCTACACATTGACGTAGAGGAAAAAAAATTTTACAATAATGTGCTCAGAAATTTCTTATAGCACGAACGCCTTATGTTTCTTTGTTCCCGTTCAAATGATCTGATTAGAGTTCACATTTTCGTCAACAGGATAATGAACGCCATTCAGATACAGAAGGTAATTGGAATCAACACATACATAAATCGAAATCAGGTATAGTAGCATTAGTCATGTACGAAAAATTAGAACTGAGTTCATAAGAATAAGCTAAGGACGGAATTGAGAACGAAAATATTTGTAAGGGGTTTCTTTTGCGATATCTTTGAAAGATAGATGAAAATTAAAAACATTCTGTCAAAACACTCATATAAACAGAGTCAGAGCATCTGAGTTAAGGACCATCAGGTCCCATTTGTCACGGTCCCGTTGTTCTCAGGGGGTCTTAAACATATATTTCGGTCCTTAATTCTTGCGGAATTCGTTTCATTTTGTTACATACGAATTTTAAATCAATTTGACGAAATTTCCAATGGATTATTCTAAGTATTTGGTATTGTTAATTAACGTCCCACTGTAGCAACACAACTTGATTGGTGAAGGTCTGGGATTGACCTCCGATGAGAAAGATCTGAGGACAACACCACATGATTTAGAACCACGGTCAGATGACGATGATTATTCTAGGAAGTACTTTATAAGTCCTCAAAAAGCAGCATCGAAACAATAAAAGCCCTCTTTAAGAGACGACCGGGTCATTTCCAAGGTCCTCCAGTGACCTGGTGGGTTTGCCTACCGCACCAGCAGCCTGTCAGCTTTAGAAAGAGTAAGTTCAATTCCTGATGTTTCATGGTATGACGATATACACTAAGTATATATTTTCTATCTTCTGTGCCAGTTGAACTTTCCTTGTGTGAATTTACGACCATTTAATTGATGAAAAAACACTGATCTTTACAGCAGGGCCAGATGGCTCTTGCGCAACCTAAAATCCAACCAACCAAGATCCTCCACCAATCGGAATTCGTAATTTCCGAAATTATTTTTTAATTGCCAGGGTTATGAATCATTCTCCCATGGGCGCAAACATTGAAGGGCCACAATGTTTTTATTGTTTGGGACTACCACCCTCCCCAAACAGGTGTACATATTACAAATAAGCGATAACATGGTAGTCAAATATTAGGGATTGCTCGACCTACTGATTAGGCCTTATCAGGTGAAGGGGCATTAAACTCTTGGAGGCCGACCCCGACCTGTCAAATATTCCTATTACTAGAGCTCAAGCCTTCAAACAATATGATAAATCTTACAAATATGAAGAAAATTTGGGGGTATGGTAAGGTAATTTATTTAACGTTGTACTAGAGCAACATAACGGGCTATTGACCACGATCCTGGATAAGTCCCCCTAGGGAAGGAATCAAGGACAACACCACGTAATTTTGAACCACGGACAGATGACTAGGCAACGTCTGAGCTGGTGCCCCACTCTCCAAACTTCCACACCAACCCAATGTGAGGACTTTCGGTATCAGTTGCCTCCACACCATACGCTTATAAACTTCCATGCTCTGACCCGGATTCGAACCACGAGCCTTCCGATCTAGAGACTAACACCTTAACCACTAGACCAGTTGGTTGGCAGAAAATTGGTACTAAGGCATTCGGTACTATAAAACTCAAACTGGTGACTATTTTTGAAAGAAAACCCAATGGGTGAACCGCCGCTACACCTAACAAGAAAATCACTAACATCCATCTACTTACGAACCGGGATTCGAACCCACGATTTACTAGGTGACAGACAAGCGCCGACCTGTTAACCATACAGCTGGTTGGTTGTCTCAACGAGGTATCTCATCAGCAAAACTAACCATATCTTGAAGACGAGATCCTTCGGAATTAGAAGAAAACTAACAAGATCTTGATGGCGGTATCATAAAAAAATTGGTACTATTTTGATGGTGAAATATCTGGTCATAAGCAAAATTGTTCAGATCTTGATGGACGAGATATCTTATCATAACCATTTGGAGGAGTAGACTGTAATTTGGAGAATAAAATGCGTAAACAAAATAAAATTGTTCCAAAAACGCACATTTCGTGAAGCAAATGGGTTGACTTGACGTTTCCATCCCAATAATTTCCTGAAGTTGGGGCCGCTTCTCCGTACCCCACCCTTGAGTACGCCCCTGAATCGTACACTCCTCTTCTGAAGCATTGCGTCCACGAAATCGACAGTGTTGTCAATCCGTCATTATATTCGGAGCGAGAGAAAGCGCTGTCAGACAATGGAGTTACTATAACCCAACTGCGTGGAAAAGCTGTCCTTTAATCAACTTTCCCAAGGCGTGTCTTGAAGTGGGTTGTTGACGAAGGAGTTTCTGATGATGGAAAAGCAAAAGTGGACTGAGTCACGCTCACCGAAAAGCACAATGCAAGTTTGCCTCAAGGTAACTCTCATTAGAATATTCCAAGAAATCGCCTGACCGAACTTTTTGTGTCGATTTTATTTCACTGCAAATAAAAGGCGTTAATTTTCGAATTCAGGTTCACTAATTCGAATGAATTGGACGGTAATAGAAATGTTTAAGAAAATTCGTGTTAGATATACCTTAGGAAATATGTTTCTCCGAACAAAAATAACTGTCATGTATTTATGTTCTTCTTTTAAAAACCACGATGATAAAAAAAAATAATAGTCTCATACTCTTATTTATTCATAAAAATTCAAGTACATTGTAATCTATCCAAAAATCTACATTATTCATATACCCTAAACGGAACGGACGTATCAATTACAGAGTACCTTGCAGAAAACTGCGAATATCCACATCAGAATTAATAGAAAATTTAATGATTTTAAAAGAGCTATAAGGGGAGAATGTTGAAGTAATTGACAATGCACTTTGAAATAGGTAAATAATTGAGATAGAAGATAGAATTTAGTAATTGATGCAATTAGGAGTCCAATTCTCGTTCCAAAGGTGGCGGGAAGCATTGAAGGTGGGGAAAAGACAATCAGTACCGAAAAGAGGTGGTGAAATACATGAGCTGTGGTGTTGCTTAAGGTAAAAAATAATTAATGAGAAAAAATAATAAATGAAAGAGGCCAAGGAGGTAGGAAATCTCCTGTAGGAAATCTCCTACCTACTGTAACGTGGGGGGGGGGGAAATGAGAAAATCGCGATCACGATGAGTTTAGGGTCTCTCTTGCGAGATTTCACAAGTGTCATAAAGGAGGGATGTTATGAAGCATAGAATATTCGGAACTTGTGAAATTCAAAAATTTAGTAGAAAGGGTTTTTGTGTATTCGAAAATTGGTTCAATATTCAGATCTCTATGAATTATTTCGCGTCGAACATAATAAGGTAATTGGTAATTTGATTATTTTTAATAAACGTCGCACTAGAGCAACACAACGGGCTATTGACTACGGTCTGGGATCATTCCCCTAAGGGAAAAACACGAGGACAACACCACGTAATTCTGAACCACGGTCAGATGACGAGGCAGCATCTGAGCTAGCACCCTTCTCTCCAAACGTCCACACCAACCCAACGTGAGAACTTTCGGCCACGAGAGATTTAAGGTACACCAGCCGCCTCTACACCATACGCTTACAAACATCCATACACTGACCCGGATTCGAACCAGGAACATTCCGATTTAGAGGTTAACACCTTAACCACCAGACCGGTTGGTCGACGAACATAATAAG
This sequence comes from Metellina segmentata, assembly GCA_947359465.1. Taxonomy (NCBI): domain Eukaryota; kingdom Metazoa; phylum Arthropoda; class Arachnida; order Araneae; family Tetragnathidae; genus Metellina; species Metellina segmentata. The sequence continues at coordinate 84,685,346 of OX375875.1, read as the reverse complement.
GAGCGTTGACCATTTGAAGGAGAGTAGTATTTTAAAGAGATTGGAGGTACTTAATATTAGTTTTGCATGTAGAGCCCAGACGGGGGATGCATAAAAAATAGTAGGTCTCAGAATATATTTTGTAAATAAGGGTTTTATTTTTGGGAGAGATAAGAGAAGAGAGGCTGGATTTGAGGGCGAGAGTTTTTATACCAATAGTTTTAATATGTGGGGTAAAAATCAGTTTGGGGTCAAGAGTAAAGCCTATGTATTTGTAGTAATACCCTATTGTGTCCTCTTTTAGTAAACATATATCCTTTTCTCTGTATAAATTTCAATCTTCTATTACAGTGATTTCCAGGCAAATTCTGAGGCACACCAAAAATTATTATAATTTTTTTTATCAATCTAACAAAAAATTCAAATTTTGATTGATTTGCCAAAGTCAATTAGTAACTGGCTGCCGTTTTTGCTCTAAATTATTTAAAAAATCGTTTTGGAACAATTTATGTTTATAATACTTTGTGATACAATTTATATTTATGATACTTTGTGATACAATTTTTGCTTTGTGACAACAATTTATAACAATTTATGATACTTTGTGAAAACCATTTTATGTATGATACTTTATTCTTCATTGACTAAACTGGTTTTAAGCTTACAAGGAAAAGTTAATTTTAGTGAAAAAATCTATTTTGGCAAAGGGCCTGTGAAAAGAATGACAACGGTTAGTGTAAGGTATTCCATCTATAAGCAAAATATGCTTGGGTGTTGAGTCATGTTTAGTTACATAAACAATGATGACTAGAAGCATTGGCATGTCTTCCAAAACAAGTATTGAATTCCAACTTACGTCATTTCATATTTCGCAAAACTGTGAATAAGAAATTTCACTGAATTTTCTTCCAATTCATCCTATTTCTAACATTCTTTTCTTCTTATTCACACTATCTCAAAAATTTCTGCAAATCATGTGCAATTAAGGAAAGTGATGGGTGTCTCAATGCTTATTGTGACACATTATTCAGCAATTTTTCTTAGCATCGTCTGTATTTTCAGAATCAGCAGAGGAATTTTCGGGATTCTAAAATTTCTTAATCCACGTGAAATTTAAAATTTAGTTTACAACACCAACAGAGTTTTAATCCGATCCATCATCCGATGACTCCCATAAAGCAAGATTCATGATTAAGGTGGAAAGTAAAACAAAAAAAAAACTACTCAAAGTTGATAAAATATCTTTATTTATAATTTTTGTTTTGTTTTAAATTTAGTTAAAATCAAAACAAAAATTACATATAAAACTGTTTTAATTGTATTATCAATTTTGAGTAGGGTTTTTTTTTTGTTTGTTTTACTTTCCATCACAATCATGAATTTTGCTTTATGGGGCGTTATGTTTTGCCCTGGAGTCAAAGAGATTTTTGTTCCAGAGCAGTTCACAGGGCAGTTTTCCATGCGAAAAATGCTAATAGGATTAAGCAAGTAATGATGGTGACCTGTAAAGATTACAGAACGAATGCTTAAGCATTGTTCATCATAAATTTATTTCTAAATTATGTGAAATCAAGATTTGGTTGGTTTTGTTAATGACGAGATACATCGTCGAGACAAAACTACCCAATAGATATATGCATTCAAGTGGAAAAAGAAATTGTCCATTGCACAAAACTAAACAACTTTGAACAGGTTTTTTTTCAGGTTAGAACAGGTTAGGAGGGTTAATTCAGCAACCATATCAGCAATACTACCAACGATGATACAGATTCCTTGCCAGTTGCCATATAATATAATATATAATATAATATATAATATAATATATAATATAATATATAATATAATATATAATATAATATATAATATAATATATAATATAATATATAATATAATATAATACATAATATAATATATAATATAATATATAATATAATATATAATATAATATATAACATAATATATAATATAATATATAATATAATACATAATATAATATATAATATAATATAATTTTTCAATTCTTTTAACATTTTATTATCAAAAACTAGCCACTGCGTAGCTAGCCCGACGTTGCCCATGCCCGTGGTGTAAGTTATTAATCTGGTGAAAAATAATTTTCCGCACATTTCAAATCCGTTGAAATTTTTACTCTACTAGGGGGCTCCGCCCCCTGCTCGCTTACGCTCGCCAACCCCCGGGGATTGCTGCGCAATCCCATTTGGTTTGCTTCGCAAACCAACACTCCTTTCACAGATGCCATTTGGTTTGCTTCGCAAACCAACATTCCTTTCACAGAGTGAAACTATCTGAATAATTCGTATTATGCTGATTTCACTTTCCGGTACATGACGTCACAGCGAGGGCTTCGCGCCCTGCTCGCTTACGCTCGCCGACCCCGGGGATTGCTACGCAATCCCGTTTGGTTTGCTTTCTCAAACCAATACTTCTTTCGCAATTGATTTCACTTTTTTTTTGCTTTAACACTTAATGCACCCTAAACTAATAGCCCCATCAGTAAAAAATCTTCTGTATCTTGTTCCCTGTACAATTTTAAGTAAACAGTGTTAATATCAAAACCTTACGATTGTACTTTGTCGGTAAACTGTCTTGAGAACAGAGGGAAAAAAGCGAGCCTTTTTTCCTCGCCAAATAAAAAGAAATCGTTTTTATGGCAATTGTTGCTACGATAAATTTGATATCTGGCAAACCCGATAGTCGAAAATGCAACCCACTACTGTTTGCGGAACCAGCTATGCGAACTGAAAAATACGAAATTTGTGTCACCAACTTTTGATTGCATCGAATTTATTTATGAACCAATTTTAAAAATAATTGTACCGTAAGAAAGAGTACATTGTGAGGTATACTGCAATATTTTTAAAATTAAAAACTAACAGTAATACTATATAGATATGACCATTTTAGTTTTGTATCGGAAGTTACGATCTGAAAGTTCCGAAAATTGTATGACCTACTTTTAATTGCATCGATTTTGTTTATTAACCAATTTGAAAAATAATTGTACCATAAGAAAGAGTGTAATGTAGTGTATTCAGTGATGTTCTCAAATTTAAAAAATAATGGTTTTTGCCGCAGACATAACGGTTTTAAAAAAAGTAGCGAAAATATCCGAATATTCCGAATTTTGTATCATGAACTTTTGATCGCATCCAATTTAATTATTAACCGTTTTTAAAAATAATAGTACCGTAAGAAAGAGTATATTCTGAGGTATACTGCGATATTTTAAAAATTAAAAACTAATAGTAATTAGATATAGATACGGCAGTTTTAAAAAAAAGTAACAAAAATGTCCCGATTTTTCCCGAATTTCAAAAAAATATTATCAAGAACCAAATTTAAATTTCAAAAAAAACTCGACGAGCGGCAAAAATTTACGTTGAGAGGTACTCTTAAAAAAAAACTCACGACTAAAGACTGAAAATTTGAATGTGTTTTGCTCACTCGCGGAAGAAATTTCACTTCTTCAACTTTAACACTTAATAAAACCTAAACTAATAGCCGCATCGGAAAATAATCTTAATAATTATCCAGGGAATACGATGAAGAACAAAGCATGTTAATTTAATTTTTTTCCGATCAGTACTTTCTCGGGAAACCGTCTAAGAATGGAGCTAAACAACAAAATTTTCAATCCTGCGGTGGCGGCGGTAACTTTTTTTTAATATAGAGATAAATTTAACGGTCTAGGAGATAGAAAAAGGAACCAAGTGACTCCAGTTAAAGATTATTAGTTTTTATTGTCTTGTTGGGAAATATATCTATCCTACGCGCAAAATCAAATCGGAAACGAAAACAATAATTTTCTCAGCGATGAAAAAAATTGGCATGCTTCCAAAGGCTTGCAGGTAGAAATGACGGCAAGGTCATGCAGGTTGAAAAAGTCCAGATTCGAGTGCTTCTTCTTTCGCGGAAGAAAGGCGTTGAAAAACCGATGGAGAATAAAGCTATTATAAATTCATTTAAAAATCTTCTAGACTTAATTTTAAAATTCGCCGCGACCCAAAAAATTCGGACTACCTGTGTGCCAAATCTCATTGCTGTAAGTGCCATAGAATCATCAGGATTTTGCGGCCGCGAAACAGACAAACAAACACTTCCTTTTATAATAGCAGCTTTTAATAACTGTATGAAACAAATTTTCGTGTCTTGAATCGCATTAGTTTAAAGATGTTTTTATTGGAAGTCCAGCAGAGGCCTCCTAGAAGAAACGACCTCCTTGGAATTCCCATATTTCCTGGTGGGAATGTCCACCACTGCTGAGTGACCCACAGGCCTAGTAGAGATACACTACTTATCCACTAAACCGAAGTCTTCGTGAGAAGAACGTATCAAAATCCCTGTGGAGTAAAAATCGCCTCTTGACGCACCACGAAAGCAAACATCCGAACCACGAAGACCATTTCCCCTCCTTCACTCTCCTTTCAACCTTGAGTGCTTTCGCCAATGTCCTTTCCGAATAATGGACATTAGAAAGCTCGTTATTAAAGATAGATTAAAGCACGAATGTTGCTTTATTTACCGTCGGAGGAGTGGGGGAAAGGTCGGCTTGAGAAGAGTGATGAAAAAAAAGCACGCAGTGTCCCTCTTTATCATCACGTCATCATCTTCTTAGACTTGGAGTGCTTTTTTTTCATTGGGGGATAAAGAGGAAATGAAATGAGTGAGTCATCTCTGTCTGGAAGGGTTCACTTCGATAATGAGTTAAACACAAATGTTCTTTGTGTTTTATGTACGGCTGGAAGCACAACTTGTCGCTGGGAAAATGGATTCTGGAAAGTATGACGAGACGAGCACTTAGGTCCGAATATTAAACGATCAAGGTCAAATGACTGAAAGAAAACAAGTCACGGATAGGTTAATTTCCTATCGTAGTGAAGAGGAGATTCAATATGTAGCTTTTCAGTTCTATCTACCCGAGTCTATCGTTTTTATGAAGAAACTAGGGGGCTCGCCCCCTGCTCGCTTACACTCGCCAACCCCAGGGGATTGCTACGCAATCCCATTTGGTTTGCTTCGCAAACCAACATTCCTTTCGCAGAGTGAAATAAAATGAATAATTTGTATTATCCTGATTTCACTTTACGGTCCATGACGTCACAGCGAGGGTTTCGCCCTCTGCTCGCTTACGCTCGCCAACCTCCGGGGATTGCTACGCAATCCCGTTTGGTTTGATTCGCAAACCAATACCTCTTTCGCAAGTGATTTCACTTTTTTTTTTTACTTTAGATTTCGCTTCTTCGATTTTGACACTTAATAAACCCTAAACTAATATCCGCATCGGAAAAAAATCTTAATAATTGTCCAGAGAATACGATGAAGAACAAACCATGTTAATTTCGTTTTTTTCCGATCAGTACTTTCTCGGGAAATCGTCTAAGAATCGAGCTAAACAACACAGTTTTCAATCCTGCGGCGTCGGCGGCAACTTTTTTTTAATATAGAGAGATATAGGTGCTGCAAAGTGAGATTTATTTCCTCAGCTAATTGTCAGATGCAGCCCTGTGCATGCATAGAATTTTCGGAATTTAGCCTTTGGTACGGTAGGTTTGATTTAGTGGTACACATGATGCATAAAATATTTTCCTTTTGATCAACTTAAATCTGAAAGACATTATTTATTTTCTCCCTTCTATTCCTCTTTCTCGCACTCCGTTTAAACTGTCTCATTTGAGTATTGCTGTCTAGCTTTACTGCAACTTCTCTAATGACAAGTAAGGCTCGATCGGGAATACAATCCATACTACTCATACTTCCTCAAACACTTTCCAATAACACCCTAAGTCCCTTAGACAAACTAGGTATACCGTTTTAAAATGCTTTTATTGTCATGCCCATGACCACCATCATTTGAGGAGCTCACAGATGAGCTGCTTGTTACAACGTGGAGTGGATCCAAAGGTCGATCCACAACTCTAAAACGTAAATAGTACCTGTTAATGGCTCATTTCCCTTTTATAATGGTACTAGCTGAATAACCCGGCTTTGCTCTGGTTTCAAATATAACCGCGATATTTCCCCGTGTTAACTGAAATACACAAACCCTATAGAACGTGTTTCCTTGTCCATGTCCATTCATTGCAGAAAAACAAACTTTAGATTTTAATATTGGGGCTTCGAGGTGTATTTTTTGGACTACCTGTGTGCTCCTTTTCAAGGCTACAGATTTGTCTGAAGACAGGAAAGAAATAGCCTATGTTTTCCGTAGTGTTATAATGTATAAGTGTACCAAATTTGGTGTAGATTGGTCAAGCGATGTAGATTTGCATAGAGAATATACACACACAAACACCCACATCCTTTTTTTATATAGAGAGATACATATAACCATTAGCATGAGAAGTGGTTTTTAATGGTTTATATACCATAATGCCTACAAAACGTATTGTCAGGGCTTCCAGCGTGAAAAATATATAGAATAGAAAATTTACTGCCACTTCGTCGAGATTCTCTCACCCTGATTTGTAAAACGTAAATCAAACAACTATTTGTAACAACTATTAAGACATTTTGAACATTTCTATTTTTAAATAATTTACTTAAACGAGTTACAATTATCGTTTTTCTAAATATTACTCAGAACTGATAAAATATTTTATCTATGTGACCTTCAGAATTTCAGCTATTACAGAAATTTAAGATCATTAGAACATGGGTTGTTTGCGTTCTAGGGCGCAAGGGCCATATTTGCACATGCTGGATCAAAAACAAGACCTTTACTGACACAGAAGATAGTGTAACCTCATGGCCTATGTCATCACTAGCGGCCCAGAATGCTTTGCGAAAGGCAGAGAGAATAACGAGTGCGGCGGGGACGGCTGATGACGTTGTGTTCAACTAAATTTAAAGTGTCTTTCATTTAATTTAATGAAATGTTTGTCCGTCCAATAAGTGCACTTTCCTGTATTGTGTGTTTGTGTTGTCCAAGCCAATAAAAGACTTGACGATCTAATCCAGCTACCTTATTTCTGTCTTTGAAAACACCCTGCAAGAGAAATACACCAAGGGTAAATTACATGGATCGTAGAGGGCAAACCCATAGATGAAATATTAAAGTATAGTAAATTATGGTAACCATTTTATGGGCCCAAGACCATGAAAACAAAACTTGATGTTTCATGACCCTTAGACTACTTTCGTCAGCTTGGTGGTATCAAACATTTATCATCTGATTAATTCACTGGAAGGTGCAAGACGCCCATGCATCGATTCATCATCTCATTGGTCCTCGCAAAATAGGGGTCGCGGTAGCCCGGTTAGAAGAATAACGGATTACCAACTGGAGGGATGCGAGTTCGAATCCAACCACAGACCTTCGTGTACAAAGGGCGCTGGTGCACGTTAAATTTACCGTGGTTTCAAATCTCCTCATGCTGGCGCGATGTGGACGTTTGGAGAGTGGAGTGCCAGCTCAGGTGTGACCTCGTCATCTGACAGTGGTTCGGAATTACATGGTATTGTCCTCGAGTTTTTCCCTTCGGGTTTGATCCCGGACCGTCGCCAGTAACCCGCTGTATTGCTTCAGTACGATGTTAGTTGAAATACCTACTGTGCTAAATAGTTCTCCAATTTTAATGCCTATTTATTGAAATGAGCATTCAAACACCTGATGCTGTCACCAAACGAGGCTATACGATGCCAAATCGGCCAACCAAGTCAATTCTTCACGAAGCAGTCACGTGACTACTAGTTGATATGTTGCACTTTTTGAATCTCCTCTCAATAGCAAATGCACAGTCTACTTGTATCTCACGTCTATGGGGAAACGCACTGAGCCACGGCAGATCCCATTAGAAAATGGGAACTGGCACTTGACGGAGAAAGGTTGGACACGGTCACCATGACCACGAGATGGTTCAGTGTCAGCTGATTCGACGGGTTAAATCCAAATGAACCCGACACTATTGAAATGCATGAAAGAGCCGACCCTGTGCATGTCATTTGTCCACGTTTGGTAAGCACTCGTCATGTGCACTCATCTTCACACCCCTCTTCCAATGCGTGCGTTCAACAAACCTACAAGACTCGGCTCGCTTGAGGAAGTTTCCAGAGAAAACGCCCACGGTCTGGAGCATCGGAAGTAACCTGAGAATTCCCAGAAACTTGACAAGAGAAGTCAAGAAATTCGAGGGGAACATTTAATTTCGCACGACAGCTTCATTGATAAATAGTTCTGAGTTGAAATTTGTTTTCAAGTAGGTTGTATGTGGTTATGCTTGTAGTTGCTTTGGAGTCAGATACATCATTGATTTCTTTCTAAAGACCGTATCTCTCTTCGGATTAGTTTTGGTTGCTTGCATTGATGGAGACCTTATCGAAATGTTTCTCCAGAGAAAATCAAAAATATTGAAGTTCTCTGATTTCCGGCTCAAGGGCTTTGATGCCGAAAGCCAATCCAGATCACACAACTGGGAAAAAGTTTTCTCAAGGTCTCATTCAAAAAAACCCGTTTTAACATCGCTCCCTGAGCAATTTTAGAATCTCATAATACCTTCCGAAGCCTCCAAGCGATTTTGACGAGATACCTCGTCCACCGAGATCTGATATTTTGTTGATGACGTAATATCTCGTCGAGATGAAACTATCCTATTACTTTAAGGCCATGAGGATCCAAGAGAGGGGAAAAAGTGTCTCTATCTTCTAGAATTGGTGACTGTTTGGAGCAAGGTTTTGCACCAAAAGCTGGTCACTATAAGGCAGTTTTCGACGTGAAGATAAACCATCAGGAGTGTTAATACCATTTTCATCATAGATTGATTCGATTATATAGATCGATTCGTTTGTATAGATCGATTCGATTATATAGATCGATTCGATTATATAGATCGATTCGATTATATAGATCGATTCGATCATCATAGATCGGGTTCGATTCATCCTTGGGATGTACTTCTCTCTTCTCTTGAGAGTTGGCAGTCGAGTCAAGTGGTTTTGAGCGAGTCTATTATAATACGGCTAAGACGAGAGAAGGCAGTCGATCTTGGGTCTGTCGATTTTTGAATTGCCCAAAACCACGCGGTTCAAGTTTATCGTTCAGTGCTGAAAGCGACAGCAGTGATATCACGTTGTCAGAGGAAAATCAGACGCCACGATCTTCATTCATGCTTTTGTGTATGGCAGCCTTTTTTTAACAAGGTTTCATACCTTTTTCATAATTCGACTGACCCATTGTTAACTGCCCTCTCATCGGAACCGCGCCATAGCTTATACTTATCAAATATTTGGGCTATTTTCTTCATGAATAGACTTTATGCATAATAGGTTGTTAGAAGAAACAAATTAACAAGTACGGTTCATAAAAGTGCCTTACTTTTCCCCCTACTTCCAGTTTACAGATCGTATGACCCTTGAAGTAACTGACGGAAAAGTACTCGGTGTTAATCTGAGGCACCATGAGAAGTGCTGTCACATTGCACTCACTGTGGGAGATTATAATAGTCTTATACACTTGGCTAGCTCGCAATTACTTGTCTTGAGGAAACTTCACGCAAACAACTGGCACTCATATAAGATCCGCATAATCAAACGCCTCAGTCAACTAGTTCAACTAGTATTATAAGAGCGACGGCTTAAGTCCCTCGACCACTGATTGACTGGTTTGACTAACTAGAGCCTTTCTTTCTGTGTTCTTAATGTAATTGCTATGAGAATCTATATGATTCGTCTAATTGCAATTACGATCAGAATCTTTAGTGAACAAGATAGAATAGACTGATTATCTATTTCAAAAGGACAAAATATAGGATCTCGTTCTTGTCCTCACTGTTTTAACAACTCAACAAGGATCATTCGAGTAGTTCTCAACTAGTTTTATAAGAGCGACGACTTAAGTTCCTTGACCACTTATAGGTCGGTTTGACTAACTAGAGCCTTTCTTTCTGTGTTCTTATTGCAATTGCTATAAGAATCTATAGTGAACAAGATATAAAAAAGTCTGATAATCTATTTCAAAAGGACAAAATATAAGAACTCGTGCTTGTCCTCGCTGTTTTAACAACTCACCAATGATCTTACTATGGTTTGAATTTCTGACAGAAGTCTCTGAGTAAAAAAGAATTCTAAGGGAAGTAAATGAAATGTAGTTATAATACATGAAAAAAATATTATCTGCTAATACTTTCGTAGGAAATATGTCTGAAATCAAAATTAAGGGAATTGTTTGTGCGTCAAGGAATACTTACATATGTGCATATATATACTTCGAGTACAAAGCAGAATTTTGTCTTAATGTGAGAATAAAACATGCTATTGTGTAGACTATAATTTTTTAACTGACTTATATTTATAACTGAAGGGAAAATTTAGACTAACTAAAGGAAACTCCAAACGGTTCAGGATCCTGGAATCACTTTGTGACATACGTGTTGGAAACATCTCAATCGAATTGATGTCACATCCCATCCCGTCACATGGAGGAAGATGTCCATCGAAGTACTGTGTTCAGTTGAAGAAACGCTAAAATAAAAATATCATTGTGTTTAGTCTTCCTCTGATCTTTTTTTATCTCCTGTGCAATCTTATAAGTCACTCGAGCCATGATAGCCGCTTTTAAGCCGTAGATAATTACTTAAACAACGTACAAATCGATCAATACGTGAGGATTCCTTTTTTCTATGAAAGAACAATAGTTTTCTTTTGGATTGACGTAATGAGCTCAAGCAGTCATTGATCCTTAAGTTTCATTCTTGATCTTAGCAGTCCAAAGAGTGTCATTGTGCATTTGCTGTGTAATTGATAGTCTTGAGTCTTGTTTCTAGGGTTATAATTACCTGAGAAATGTGTATCTGTAAAGTAGGTACGGTACGCCTAACTAAAGTGCACTAGATACTTTTTATAAATGAGGATAGTTTTTAATCAATACTTTACTTTTCATTAAGCATCATATCGTTACCACCAAAGAGACCAATCTGCAAAATTGACGTTTTTACAAAAACGCGTTCAAACTTTAGATGCTTTGGGAAAAAGAGTTGCGACTCAAAGGTTGTTTTACATGAAAATTGGCAGTTCCACTTAAGAATCAAGATGATTCGTGTCTTTGTCACTGTGTAATCGATGAAATGGCGACTCAAAAAATAGAGTTAGGGGAAAATCGCCAAAATTCAGGTTGTTGCCATTGGTGCGGTGGTAATGGAATTTTTAATTTCTCAATACACCGACGTTCTAATGAAATAGACAGAGCCTGTGGGCGAAGTCTCCCCGTAGTTAAGATCTCAGAAATGTAAATCATGTGAGCTTGAGTAGGGTCTTTGGCCGATCGGTTATCGAAGAGCAAACAAGTGTGTTTCATCACTTGTAAACTAACCCTACATTAGGATTCGTGTACCACGTGGCACATCTTCAAATCGAGCTATGGGGGGGGGGGAGTAACAAGAAATTCCACGCACATTCTCCGTCTATTTCAGGGGTGACCAACCTGTGGCGCATGCGCCAAACGTGGCGCATTGGATGATTACAAGCGGCGCATTGCATCCTACGTTCTCTTTTGAAGTAAGCGCCATAACTTAACCGATTTCCATATTTTCAACACCAGAGTGCTCCCAGTTCAATTCATACAGTCTTCGCCAACTGAGACTCTCCGGCACATCTGTACCACCATCAGTGGGGTCCAAGACATCGATCTCCATCTCGTTCAAGATATCTCTTACTTTTGTAGATTAGTGCTCCAATAAATGTGTATCTTTTGAACTGTCGTATATTAATTAATTTAGTCGGCGTGACTGAGTTATTTCTCTTCCTCCCCTAAGCGAAGGAGATCCTACCCCATATCCCTATTTTCCAACCCCACCCAATGAAAGTCCGAAGGTAGAAAAGGTATCCGCGTTGTATGGCGCATCTGAACTCGTATGTGAAAAAAATTGACGCATTGTGTGTAAAAGGTTGACCACTCCTGGTCTATTTCTTTAGAAGGTCGATGGTTCAATATAACTTTGCTTAACTCGGCCCATGTAACGGTATACATAGCAAAAAAACAATGTGCCATACTTTTCTGAAGCTGTACTTGAGCTTTTAACTCAATTAAATGCTCAGAACTTAACGAAAATGTATTTTGTTAAAATTACGAATTTACACTATCAACTGAAGATATTAGTCCAAATTCGCTCAAACTTTTACACCTTTAAAATAATTTTTAAGACATGGTGGTAGTGAAAAAGAATAAAAATATGAAACTATAAATTCATCTGAAGAGGTTAGTGAAATCAAAATGTGTCATGAAAGGCATTAAGATAATAGCTTTTAAAATCAAGAATGTGTTTCTAAAAAAAATTAATGCTTTTTACTGTCTTAAGCCGTCTAGTGTTCATATCCTATAAAACCTTCCGGTGATACTAATAGTTTCTCATTCAAAACCTTTAAACATCATTATTCTATTAGACCTAATACGCATTTAATGTTTGTATTGGAGAAAAAACAATTTTATGGATATTTCGCCTTAGATACCAGAGGATTACTACTTATACATCTCTGCATTTACTGCATGTCTATTAAAGCTTGTTCAACGTTAGGTGTTGACAATGTTTGGTCGATATTGACATGGTTACATTATTAATATATATTCCTGTTAGCTCGTTTTTTCCTCGCTTTGTAAGAAAAATAAAAAAATGTTTTACCACACGATGCTGATATCATCAAGTTCATAAAATTCCTAATCTTCCATAATACATGGAAGATTTGAAATAGAAAATGGATAGTTTTATTAGTCATTAAAATAATTATTAACTATGAGGAGGGTTTAAATTTGTGCGAAACTACACTATTAAAATAATATCATTCAGTAGTACAAATACCAAATGAAACATTAAAAATAATTGTAAATATTTTATAAGAAAGACCACAGTGGAATTTTCTTTTTCTTCGTGTACTTTACCCTTATCGTTAAAGAGATAAAATCTTCCTCAAATGTTTTACGAGAAAAGAAAATCTTCCATAACCCAGCCACACACTGAAGTAGCATGCGATAAAACATGATACATGTGGCATGTGTTCAAGCTTGCCCCAAACAAATGACAAAAATGCCTTTTCTAATGAGCTAAGCTTTCTTTAGCACAGCAACTGTTGGACGAGCCTAAAGTACATCCTCCTCCCAACTGAATCACGAAATGTCAGTTTTATACAGAGAAGGACTCCACTGAAACACAAAGTAATTAAAATACACCGATAATTAATAAATTTAAAATGAAAAATTAATTTACTGTTTCAGAGTCCATAACGTTTCAATTTAACATAAATAAATTACATTTTTGAATTTTGATCGTGTTTTCGAGGTTTTAAGTCACTACGTAACAGGTTAGTAATCATCAAGTGTTGATAATTTTCGAAAAATGGGTGTTAAAATTTTAAAAAATAAAACTTTACTTGGAGTAAAAATTTTAAGAAATCAGTGATTATTTTAACAATGGAATGGTTACACTTAATGATAATCGCAATAAATTTGAAAACAATTTTTAGCTAAGGTGAAACACAAGACTCAATGGAATGCTTGGTTTACTCTTTTACAGATTTGTATGAAAATTTTCTTGTTACCCTTTATAGTTAATTTATTTTAATCATTATCGTAATAAATTATTTTTTTATTAATTATATTTATTGATTAATTATATTTTAGTAATAAAAAGTAGAAATCCATTTATATCAGCAATAGAAGAAGCCAAGTAGCAGCCATATATATCGCGTAATAATAATTACAGACAATGACTTTTAAGTCAACCCATGTGCTTTCAAACAGCTTGAAATTCTTGTGGGGTTTCTAAAACGTTAAATGTTGTAAGTTAAATCTATATTTTACATATAGAAGTGATACTTAACTCAATCATGTATCATAAATAGACATGCTCAAAACTATTCATCCATGAAATGTATTATTAATGTTAAAATTCACATAATAAATTCTGAAACATTAATGTCGATCAATTTTCTCTCAAAAATTCGGCATTGCCCTCTTGTTTACGAAGCAGTTCATTGTACTAACCAGCATAGTTTTGATGATGATAAATGAGGAACTTCAAGGCTAAAATGCTTGTTTAGATGGATTTTGAAAACATTAGCAATTACTCAGTTAAAGGAAATAATTGGTTTATAAAACATTATTTGGCAAAGACTAGAATAGTTTGTTCACAAGGTTCATCAGCAGATCGTCGAAGTACTTTTATCGGATTAATTCTTTAAATAGTACTGATCGTAAATGACAGTAACAAGAAGAGAAGACAGCTGACAAATTTATAAACCTTTAAATAGCATTTTTTTAAAGTGATTTTTTTTTTACATTTATGGGTTGATGCATGATTTAGCTTGTATGAATATATTTTGCACAAAACAAAAAAAAAGCATTTAAAGGGATGGAAGACTCCTTGTTTCTCACCCAGGTTCACTTCTATAAAACTTAGTTTCTCACGGCCCATCACTACAGGACATCAAAATACACTCTATAACAAAACAATCTACGCACCAAGAAGGAATCATCCGATTGCTTTGAAATTTTTTATGCAAAAATGTTTTGTCCAAACATGCAAGTGATTAAAATTTGGTGTCCAATGAATGAATAGTGCGATCTCCAGCGTGCCGATCCTGCTTTCACTATTGCACGCCACACGGGGCCCTCAACAAGGAGTTATGGTCTGGGGTGCTATTTCCCTTGATAGACGGACCCCTTTAGTCGTCATTAGAGGTACACTTACTGCACAGCGGTACGTTGACGACATTCTGAGACCTGTTTTGCTACCGTTCCTTTCGCAGTACCCTGGGCTTATTTTTCAGCAAAACAATGCCAGACCACACACGGCACGTGTTGCTATAAACTGTCTTCAAGCTTCAAAGAACTGTCAAACACTTCTTTGGCCAGCCAGATCACCAGATCTCTCTCCCATCGAGAATGTCTGGGATATGATGGGAAGGCGACTGCATCCGATAGGGAATGTTGATGACGTAGGCTGACAATTGAAGGAAATTTGGCAAGAAATACCGCAAGAGACCATCCGGGAGCTTTATCGGTCTATGCCACGCCGTGTGGCAGCTCGCATCCAGGCTAGAGGCGGGTCAACACCTTATTGAGCTCGTTACTGTAACTCTGAAATAAATCATTCAATTGTTCTGAAATTTTAATCATTTTCTATACAAGGTGCGATAATTTTCTTATCCACCAATTTTTGTCTCCGTCGGACAACTCTTTCTTGGTGCGTCGATTTTTTTGTTATAGAGTGTATTAAAGCCTTAATATAAGTAGCCAATCAACCGGTCTGGTGGTTAAGGTGTTAGCCTCTATATCGGAAGGTTCCTTGTTTGAATCCGGGTCCGTGCATGGATATTTGTAAGGATATGGTGTAGATGACGCTGGTGCGCTTTCTATCTGTTGTGGCCGAAATTCCTCACGTTAGGTTGGTGTGGAAGTTTGGAGAGTGGGGTGCCCGCTCAGGTGTTGCCTCGTCATCTGACCGTGGTTCAAAATTACGTGGTGTTGTCCTCAAAATTTTCCCGAAAGGAGATTGAACCCTGACCGTAGTCAATAGCCCGTCGTGTTGCTTTAGTAAGATGTTAATTAAAATTACTTTACCTTAATATATAAGTACAGTCTCACCGCCTCTGAAAGGATTGATGAGCCAGTGGGAAAATTACCTTTTTGTGTTTGATAAGTTAAAAGATTTTTATAAAGCTGTATTTTGAACCCAACAAAGCAAAAAAAATATTTCGGAGCAAAAATTCCTCTTAGATTGAAACTATAAAATGTCTTTGTAATGTCTGTATAAAATGTCTTTGTGTTTTAAATATATAAATGCAAAAACGTCCACAATTTATAAAACAATACGCCCCGTGAATTTTTCCTTAATCTTCCAAGTGGTTTCGATTAGATATCTGATCTGTCAAGCTAAGATTTTGCTAATGACGATGTATCTCTACATCAAGATATTGCCGATTTTTTGGTGTAGACGAGTTCGTGTTCTTGTCAGTTTTCTTCTAATGATCGAGTGGTGTGATCTTGTTTTCTTCTAATGACGAGAAATATGTCGAACAAGATCTGGCCAGTTTTGCTAATGTCAAGATATCTCCTCGAAACAACCATCAGGAGGGTTAAGATATAAAATGGTTTCGTTCTTCCATCAGAATTGATCGATACTTTGTCCTTTGGTTCATACAACTCGATTCCCCATGTGTTCTTACCATCGCCGAATGAGACATTTGGGTCTTTTTAGAAACAATTCAGTGTTCGAAAAATAAAATAGTTTCTGCTGAGCATATTAGCTATTCACAACTAATATTTCGATGGAATTGAGGGATTCATTTTTCTGGTTTTCAGATGAAGTTCTTATCTTAGAAGACCTTGACACTTGGCCTTGGACTGACACTTTTGTCTAACTCATACTGAGCGTTCTTCTGCCTCTCTTTCATTGAAAAACCCCTACGCTTTGTGTGGTTGTAAATTCTGCGGTTAAAATATTCTGGAACCGACAGGAGTCAAGATGGTGTAAGTTCAAGGTTGGAAACCTCTACATTTGTGGCATATAGTGTTTATCAGATCACTTACAGAGAACTATTGAACATTTCAAAAGGCTTATGCAAACAAATGTGATTCCGATGTGTGCTTGCAGTGATAGTCTTAATCAGTGCTGTATCTATTGATTAAGCATATCACTGTTCAGAGAGCAGTCCATTTACCTGAGCACCAATTAAACAGTTTCTGTCACACAAAAAATCGTGGAAAATCAGGATATGCAGAGTAAAATTAATTGTTTCCACTTTGACTTTTGGTTTTAGTGTTTGACAAAAGTACAGATAAAGCAAGATGATCTGAAGCAATTATGTTTCACGTAGTGCCATATTTAATTATAAAATGTTAAGCGTAGCAGCTTGACTTCTGTATTATGATTTTGTGATAAAGCTGTCTAAAAGATGAGCCTCACCTCAACGTTTGGCTGTTTGATATGTTTATAAGGCGCAAGAGCCAGATCTTACCAAGCAATCTTTTTTCCCCGTGAAATAAATAAATATTCACACACGAGCAAAGTTTAAGAGAAAAGTGCATCCAGAGTTATCGCTGGATACGATCTGGCACCGCCTACAGCTCTCGCATACCTCAGTTCTTTGGAGGTTGGGAATTTTCAGTGTTTCCTTGGATGTTATTTTTCTGCAATGTGCCACTGTGCTACTGAACCAAAAACCGGTAGAAGAAAATGCATTCAAACGAGAGAACTTTAGAAGTGTCATTTTACAAGAGGCAACTAATCGTGGTCCCTATACTGAATAGACCGTTCCGATACCATGGTACAAACAGCCACAGGACTGGAAGCACGGAAGATGTGAAACACTTATCGTACTGACATGTGCTTTTTTCTAATCTTCATTGTATTTATTATTTTGTTTCTGAAAATAGCTCTTTGTGTTGCTCCAGTGAGACAAAAAAAATCAACTATTTGCGTACCTCTTTTATTGAAATAAAGCTCTACAAAGAAGCGGGTGAAGGGAAATTGCTTTGGTGCAAGTTGGACATGATATTATAGTTAACTCAACTAGGGATCTAATCTAGTACCAGAGTTCGTCATCCAAACTGATGGTTCCACTGATACTGGGTCACGTCATCCAACATGAACGCAGATGAGGACAGAGGGAGGGGCTGAACCATTGAGTAAATATAATCTAGAGTGAGCAATGTTGCCTTCTTTTTTTGCCCAGGATCAATGTGACCAAAACCAGTCGTAACATTACCCTTAGACTACTTTCGTCATTTGAGTGGACATGAACATTTATCATCTGACTGGTCCATGGGACAGGAGAATACGCCCATCCATTGATTCAATACCTGATTGGTCCGCGCGGCAACAGTAAACGGGCTAATTCACCTATTTTGTCGTCACTCTATAGAAACACGCATAAACACCTACCCTGACACAAGATGTTATGTCGCCAAATGAGGAAATAATATGCCAAATCGGCCAAACAATAAATTTTTTCACGCAGCAGTCACGTGACTACTAGTCTACACATCGGTCACACTTTTTTGAAATTTTACCTCAATATCAATAGCAATTCTCAGTCAACTCAATCAACAGCAATGCTGTTGTCTCACATCTCACGTCTGCGTTCTGCAACTAACTTTACATCTCTTTTTGAATTCAACGAAAATTTCGAGGACTAGCGTGCCCAAAACGTGCAATTGGAAGGATAAGCAAAATCGAAGGAATCGTATTCCAAACTTTTATTAAACTGCAAAATTTCAAAACATATTCGATTATTTTGAATTATTAAGAGCTGTTGTTATTTACATTCAAATTACAAACACGTCGTATGAACTGAAAACCCAATTCTAGTTGTATCACAGTAGCGTGGTGAACAATAAAATGGAGGATAAGCAAAATCGAAGAAATCGTATTCCAAACTTTTATTAAACTGCAAAACTTCAAAACATATTCGATTATCTTGAATTATTAAGAGCTGTTGTTATCTACATTCAAATTACAAACACGTCGTATGAACTGAAAACCCAATTCTAGTTGTATCACAGTAGCGTGGTGAACAATAAAATGGAGGATAAGCAAAATCGAAGAAATCGTATTCCAAACTTTTATTAAACTGCAAAATTTAAAAACATATTCGATTATTTTCAATTATTAAGAGCTGTTGTTATCTGCATTCAAATTACAAACAGGTCGTATGAACTGAAAACCCAAGTCTAGTTGTATCACAGTAGCGTGGTGAACAATAAAATGGAGGATAAGCAAAATCGAAGAAATCGTATTCCAAACTTTTATTAAACTGCAAAATTTCAAAACATATTCGATTATTTTCAATTATTAAGAGCTGTTGTTATCTACATTCAAATTACAAACACGTCGTATGAACTGAAAACCCAATTCTAGTTGTATCACAGTAGCGTGGTGAACAATAAAATGGAGGATAAGCAAAATCGAAGAAATCGTATTCCAAACTTTTATTAAACTGCAAAATTTAAAAACATATTCGATTATTTTCAATTATTAAGAGCTGTTGTTATCTGCATTCAAATTACAAACACGTCGTATGAACTGAAAACCCAAGTCTAGTTGTATCACAGTAGCGTGGTGAACAATAAAATGGAGGATAAGCAAAATCGAAGAAATCGTATTCCAAACTTTTATTAAACTGCAAAATTTCAAAACATATTCGATTATTTTCAATTATTAAGAGCTGTTGTTATCTACATTAAAATTACAAACACGTCGTATGAACTGAAAACTCAATTCTAATTGTATCACAGTAGCGTGGTGAACAATAAAATGAACCTGGCTTCAAAATTGGGAAAATGGAAACCGACATTTCGTAGCAAAACCAAGTTGAAAGCCGTAATGAAAAAGAAACACGGTTCGATGTCCCAACACAATGCATTGACTTGCACAATAAAGCAGAGCAAACTCTTACATAATCATCCCCGATCTTAAGTACTACTCCTATTTTGCTTATTTATCGATGGTATCGGAATCAGTGTCTGGAATGAAACTCCTCAAGATTATAATCTGAGCATGAATATATTTCAAGTGGCGAATGAGTCACTCCGTACGTTCAATTTTATCAATTGGTCTGACTTATTCTGGTAAGTATGTAGTTGGGGGCTTTTTACTGGAATATCGCTTCAGTCAGGCTGTTATCTTCGCTACGTCAGTTTTCGTTCTCAGCAATTGTACACTCCGATTTTAGTTTTATTGCAATCTGTCTGCTCAAGAGTTTTCCATTATTCACTACTTTTATTTGGCAATAAAGTTGAGGATAAAATGTTCGATTCGTCAAATGATATAAATTACAGTTGATTACTTAATAACTTTGCACAGTTTTAATACGAAATTTGGGAAAAGATAATAAAAGTTTTTTATGTCTTCAAATTTTCGATGCGTTAGTTTTCTTGAAAAAAGTGTCATTTAACTTCTAACAGAGAATATTTAATTTTCATCGGAGCATTTTCTTCATCCACTTATTTATTGAAAATATCTCAAGCTTATTGAATACTTCTCAAATCAAAATCTAATGGTGTATCCTGATTACATTTCCTGTGACTTTAAGACATCACTTGAGATCTTTCACTGAGAAAAACCTGTGTATTTCACTTCAAGTTGTCTTTTCACCAGATTCGCCTACCTGAAGAATAAAGAAAAACTTTTAGCACATTTTTGTAAGGTAATGGTAATGGTAATGGTAATTTTAGTTAACGTCGTTCTGGAGCAACACAACGGGCTATTGACGACGGTCCGGAATCAGTCCCTTAAGGGAAAGACTCGAGGACAACACTTTGTAATTTTGAACCACGGTCAGATGACGAAGCAACACCTGAGCTAGCACCCCACTCTCCAAACTTCCACGCCAACCCAACGTGAGGACTTTCGGCCACGACAGATTTAAGGTGCACCATCCGCCTCTACTCCATACGTTTACAAACATCCATGCCCGGACCCGGATTCCAACCAGGAACCTTCCGATCTAGAGGCTAACACCTTAACCACTATACCGGTTGGTCGGCCATTTTTGTAAGGATTATCCCGATTAAATTACCAATACAAATATCGGTATTCAGGTTGTTGAATTTAGGACGCACTGGAGCAACATACAAGTTACAGGCCTGAACAGGTTATTGGCGAAGGTCAGGGATCGATCCAGAAGGAAAAAGTTCCGAGAACACCTCGTAATTTTGAACCACAGTTAGATGACGAGGTCAACACCTGGAACTGGCACTTCACTCTACAAACATCCACACTAAGTCATCTCGAGGACATTTTAAGTCACGACGGATTTAACGGGCACCAACTCCTAAATCCACGAAGGTCTTTGGTTGGATACAGTTTCAAACTAGAAACCCTACCCCGCAGTCCTTCAAAATACTATATAAGCAATGAGGGTGTAAGTGTGTGTTTCTGAATTATCAATCTTTGATTCAATGTATACATTAATTCATTTCATAGAATTAAGGTTTGATTAATGATATGATTTTTTTTTTTACAAAATGAACCTGTGGCCTTGATTAAGATAACGAATTCAGTTGATTTCTTGAACTATCAATTACAACAATTTAAATCCATCCCTTTAAAATAAATGATAAAAACATAAAAACCTTAAATATAGCTGTAATTGAATTTATTTAATCAAAATAAATTTATTCTTTATTATCATATGTTTAAAATAATTTTTAAACGTTTAACACTTTTGAGGAGAAAATACCCTCACGAAGGTCTTTGAAGGTCTCTTGAATAGATTTCAAAAAATAATGAAGACTTTCCAACATGTTTATTTATTTAGTTTTTAGATTACAACTAATATGTATTTTCCAGCTTCAAATTCTATGTCATAAGCTCTATCCCATTACAGCATAGGAACAATTAAGAATTTGAGGAAGAAAATGTAATAGTTCATTTGGAGAAAACAGAAACACAGCAAAGCATAACAGAAGAGGTGAGAAAAAGAGTGAGAAATAAATAATAACCAATGTTTGACAAAATGTAAACAGTTTTAAGTTTCATAGGATTGTTTACAGGAAGCTTCTATAAAGTTTTGTGTTGCCATTACCAAAAATACAAAATTAAATGTTTGTATTTAAATGAAAAAATAGGATAAAGAGCATCGTCTGCCTTCAAAGTCCAAAGACCTTTCTGGACCTGGAGCTCTCTGTTTTCCTTCCGTTATTTATCGTCTGTGTGGGGCAACATGACTCAACTAATCATTGGGATGATTTTGATATTTAATGAGGCAAAATATTACACACAAATCACGAAACACCACAGCGAACTAAGTTTGTTTAACGAAGCCAGACATTTTCATTGTTCAAGTGCAAGGGTTAGACTGATATATTTCTACTAATCATGAATCTCCATAACTCCGATAGGTGGCGTTAGGAGTAATGTACGGTTAGGGAAGTGTTACATCTTTACATTTCAGCCCCCCACGTGGCAAAATTTAAACAAACAAGAAACATTTCTTGAAAACGTGGCCAAGATACCTTACTTTTATAGCGAACACAATATTTAATTGAATCAATCGTCGTCTCATCAGAATACTCCTTTGACCCATATCGTTTCTTGTTACCTAGCAAAATTAAAATCCTGTCTTTATGTGTCTGAATATCTTATCACATCAAATTTATCTGAAACAAGAAATAATACAATGGTTTTTGACCGAGATTTCCTATTGTGTTACAAGAAAATAAAACACAAAATTCAATCACTTGTCACCTTCCCCACTTTATCGCTATCACACAACTCCTGTCGTAAATTTGAGCAAACACGGTAATGTGGATACATATGTATGAATTTCTGGCTCTCGTCTTATTTGCGCCATTTTTCTTCACTTTTCTTGATAGTTTTTTCCCTCAAACTCACGGATCCGATTTCTTCCGTAATGGTGTTGCTTGATCGTTCCACAGACAGTATTCCGCCCAACAGGTAAATATAGCCGTTGCTCAATGCCATCCATGGTCTCTGTTACGGTTGAAATCTACGCACCTGAAAAATCTTGCCAGTTGTTTTTTGAAAGTCTTCCTCTTTTCTTCAGCTTGTAGAGTTTCACGATGACGTCTTTTGGAGCTTTTCTTTACGCTACATTTTGGTTTGGAAAAAAAATGTCCTTACCACAAGCCTCAAAGACGGACATTAACACACTGCTTCCTCATTGAAGATAAACTACACATTCTACTTTTTGTATTTTTACTGTTATAAATGATCCGAATCCTCTAAGGACAGAGGGATTCGTTCAAGTGTTGAGTTGAGTGGGTAGTTTAAAAGAGCTTTGGTGTACTTTCAGAATTGGGCAGCTCCTCAAACTGGAAGAGATTCGATTCGATGAGTGTGGAACTTGTCTATTCTGCAGTTGATGATGCGTCTAATGATATTATAAATACAGTGGAGAAATACCTGATGGCCTTAGAAGAGATGCACAATACGATGTACTTTCGGTAACTTCTTTTGCTAACAACTAGGGTCTTTTATTATGTAGGTCAGAGATTTTGAAATAGCTTATGATATTAGGATTCAGAGTTTCAGAGTAGGATTCACAGGCGATAAATATTCTCTCAACTCCTTCAGTTTCGAAATTACCTTTTGCTAATGCTTCTAAAAATATTTATGCTTAAGATATATTTCGTGAAAGGTTGGTGACTCCAAAAGAGGTTAAAAAGTCTTGACTGCACTCTGTTTTAACTTTATAGGATCTATTAAACTTGTCGAACTTTTACCTACCTTAAGAGCTATTTTACACATATATCGCTCACTCCTTTCCATAACGTCATGTCTCAAAAATCTGCGATTTTTAGTTATGCCTGTTTTTAGAATGCCCTGAAAGAGTAGTATATCCCTGCAAGATCGTCATGTCTCACCGCTCACTATTTAGTCGCTAAAGAGCAGAAATAGCATTTATTTTTAATACATTTCATTCTGCTTTTAAACTTTAAAATCACTCTCCTGAAAAATCACGTTTTTAGAGATATGAAGTTGTAGAAAGGAGTGAGCAATATCTCAAACTATAATTAAAGCATCGGTTGGTCGCAAAGTTAAATATGGTTTCGTTTTATGCGACACCACGTCCAAGTATCAAGGATACTGTCTGTAATTTAGAGCATTTTGGTCGCACATTTGTTTTTTATTAAAGACTTCCAACGGGCAAAAATATATACTTCGCGTAAAAATTGATGTAAATTCTTTGGTGAATCGACATAATTCATTTTAATGTGTTTTATAAATAGTAAAACAATAATTCGTTACCATATCGTCACTGAAGTTACACATAGTCAAAATTGTAGAATTTGAAAACATTGCAATGGTGATCTGAGCATGCTTCAACTAAATTTTTTCACGAGTGAGAATAATGCCATAGTATAACTAGTTTTTTGGGGGGTAAGGGTACATTTTATTATACTGTGATACATTTTAAACATTTCGTCTTCATATCAGAGTTGTGAGATTTATTTTCTTATCCTTTGAGAAATACAATTCAAAAGTTCTCACCTTTCAGAGAAAATTAAAGGGGAAAGAAACGACTTGCATAGTAAAAACGCTAACTTATAAACTAAAATCAGACAACAAAAAACTATTTCGAGAAGAGGTAAACAAATGTATTATATTTCCGCAACTTCCATTGTTTTCAAAAATTCAGATACATAGAACATGTTGCTTAGAATAACAAGTTTATTTTTAACTGTTTTACACAGAAAATATGCATATGTTAATTCGAATAGAAAGTTTATTCTTCGCTTGAAAAATTTGTAAATGAAAGTGCCAAAGTAAAGGAAATTTGCTTTTGAGAATGCCTCGACTACTATGTATTAAATACTTTTAGTCAGCAATTCAAAGCACAATTCTGCTGTCCTATAATAAATTTCAGGTTCTCAAAAAGAAACTATCCAAACTGGAACTGCTCAGTCGCGAAGATATAACACCGAAAGAGTAAAAACTCGCTTATGCACCAAGCGACTAAACTACAAGAGAAACATGTGTCTCCCACCATGCTTATTTTGAGGTCGAAATAAAACAAAAACCCTTTTTGGTCGTCCAAGAGAGTTCACTCGCGTTTAAATTATTCTCTCGCGTGTTGCAGTAACCCTCGCGTCACGGGCACACCAATTTCTGGGTAATAAATTTCAAAACAAGCACACACAACTGCCAGGCTCTTGGCAAGTGGACGTATCTCTGCCCTGCTGCTGAATGAGGATGAACCGTGGAGAGCGAGCAGGCTGTGGTACTTATGTGCCCCCATCTGTCGCTCTCCCAACAATCCCCACAGGGAGGATCTCATCCACGCTGAATCCTGAATGAAAGGAACTTTTATTGTACATCATGAATAGCTCATTCTGCTCTCGTCGTAGCAGTGAGTGATAGGATAGGGCTGCGGGTGGCATGGGATTCGATTAGAGGGTTAGCTGTTATTAATTACCCTCTATTCCCCTATTTGTAACAGAGAGTTGGGCTTTTTTAGGTAGGGAATGATTGGGGTCTAAAGAAAATAAGTATCGTAAAGGGGAAGCTGTTTTCTCGTACGAGGCTGTAGAAATGCATTCGGTTACGATAGAGCAGGATTCTTCAATATGTATTCCACGGAAACCTCGGGTTTCAAAAACATTTTGAAGGGTTCCTTCGCGTTTATGGGGGTTACTGAGACGAAATTCGACTATTTTATTGATGAAACATATATATATATATATATATATATATATAACAGTAGAGTCCCGATTATCCGAGTTAATGTGGACCAAGACTAACTCGGATAACCGAAAAACTCGGTTAAAGCGAAAATTGCAAATTAAATAAATTGGGTAGGGGTTTAAATATATATTTTAACACATACAAAAGTTATACAGATACACCACATGCACTTCATATTGTTATGATAATTAAAGAGTTCTTACTTAAGACGTCCTTAATTGTTTTTTGTTTTACTTTACCTAGACGTTTTTCTGCAGCAATGTTTCGACATTTTTTAAGGATAACAGGATTGCTGATGTCGCTTCTTCTTGTTCTATGTATTCAATAGCACTTTAGATTGTTTGTAGTCCATCTGTATGGGAGATTTTCAACTGTCGATTTTCATCGTCACTGTCTTCTCATCATCGCAAGATTCATTTTCCTTATTGACGATCATTTTATCTATAATCTCTTGTTGTTCGTCAGCGTTTATCCAGTCACGGATTTCGTTTTCCTGAGTCTTTGTGAGACCAAGTTCAGAATTTTTATCGGTAGTTTTAAAAATGGAAAGTGAAGAACCGAAAAAGAATTCCTAGAAATATTTGATAGCTCGGTTAAAGCGGAAATTCGGATAATCGGGGTTTTACTGTTTATATACAGGGTGGTCCCGAATTCATGGTACAAACTTTAATGGTAGGTACAGGACATTGTAACAATGATTTATTGTATAGGAATGTATAGTCGCAAGTGACGCGGTGAGGCGAAAACAGGGGAAATAACGGCCGAAAGGAAAAACAAAGATTTTATTGAAAGCGTTGTTGACAAGTGTCATGTTTACAGTAATTGTTCAAAATTGCGTCCACCAGTATCGATACATGCTTGACAGCGTCGGTGGAGCGATTGGCGTACACGTTCAAAGATGCCTGGTATTTCAGGCACACCTGCAGCAGCTACAGATAAGCGAGCGACGAGATCCTCATCTGAGTCAACTGGAGTCTCATAAACAAGATGCTTTAGATGTCCCCATAAAAAGTAATCGAGGCTCGATAAATCGGGAGATCGGGGTGGCCAAGGGACTGGTCCACCACGCCCAATCCATCGAGTACCAAACGTGGCATTCAGGTAATTCCGTACATCAATGCTGAAGTGTGCTGGCGCCCCATCGTGCTGAAACCACATGCGGTTACGAATGGCGATCGGAACATCATGCAGCAGTTGTGGTAACACTTCTTTCAGAAAAATAAGATAGCTTCCGCCAGTGAGCCGCGTGGGTAGTAAGTATGGGCCAATCAAAATGTAAGTATGGGCCAATCATGTTCAACAGCGGCTAGACATCTACTGCCCTCTACCGGCAATGATACCAACCGATCACTCCATTTCTCTTTCCTTTTATTTCCCCTGTTTACGCCTCACCGCGTCACTTGCGACTATACATTCCTATACAATAAATCATTGTTACAATGTCCTGTACCTACCATTAAAGTTTGTACCATGAATTCGGGACCACCCTGTATACAACAACTCTCGCCGTCGTGGCGACTGCTATATGAGTAGTTTACATAAGACAATGTTGCTTCACACGGAAGTCCGATGGTTATCTCGTGGAAAAGTGTTGACAAGATTCTGTGAATTAAAAGATGAAATAAGAATGTTCTTAACTGAACATGCGTCTGAATTGGCTTACCAATTAAACGAAGCTGATTCGATTTTAAAAAATGGCATATTTTACAGATATATTTCGTATTTTAATGAACTTAACGCTTCCCTCCATGCGACAAATATCAATATTTTCAAAGTACAAATTGAATTAAATGCTACTATTCTTAAATTGAAATTTTGGGCAGATTGTATTTTAAGAAGAAATACTGAATGCTTTCTGAGTTAACACAATATTTAAGTAATTAACAACGCTAAGCTCAATGAAAACGTCAAATATAATTTGAGCTGCAGCATATTTACAATAAACCTTTTTGGAATATTTTCATGACCAAAGAGAAAAATCTTTTTGGATTCAAAACTCTTTTGAAGAATCTTGTGAGACCTCCTCAATTCAAAGTAAAAGAAAGAGAACAACAAATTGATCTATAATCAACCGACTCCTTATTAAGAATAATATTTTCTCAAGTTGATATTATGCATTTTTGGCTTCAAATTATGAATGAATATACAGAGATTGCTAAACGAGCTGTGTGTAAAATACTTAATTGTAATTAGTATCAACGTATATCCGTGAAAGATCTTTCTTTCTCTTGAATCTCGATGAACGAGATACCTTGTTAGAAAAAAAAAACCTGATCAATTTCTGGTCTTGTGATCATCAGGAACTCGTCAGTTTATGTATATCTTGACGAAATATCTCGTCTTTCGAAAAATTGGTCGGATTTTGATGGATACGAATATTTCCATCAAGATCTGAATCTCTTAAGAGGTTTTTAAAAATTTCACAGTGGAAAGGAACGAGTAAGCATGTGATTTTCTTAATTCAATAGGGGCCCAGTTGGTAGAGTAGCGGATAACCAACCGGAGGGTTGCGAGTTCGAAACTCGATCCGACGGTAAACCGTTTTGTTGGTTGGGGCTGGTGCAATTTAAATCTGCCGTGGCCTATAATGTTCTCACGCTGGGAAGGAGTGGAAGTTTGGAGAGTGGGATGCCAGCTCAGGTGCTAACCTCGTCATCTAATGTGATTCAAAATGACGAGGTGTTTCCCCTTCGACTAGATCCCCGTTGTCGAGTTGTGTTGTTTCAGTGAGAAGTTCATTCAACTGCCTACCTACTTACCTGAATTTAGAAACTCGTTTTCAAAGTAAAATGCAGCAGTACTTGCGACACAAACTTGGGGAAGTTATCGTTGGTTGGAAAGTTAGTTGAGATGGTATTTGTGACGCAAGGACCATATTTTGCCAAGCAAGGCCAAACACAAGATAACATCAAGTAACGATCATATCACAAAACCACATGGACCACCAACAAATCCACGTGACTCAAATACCTCGCCGGAGCCGGTCTATACGTGCATCCATATGTATTTGAAGCAACAACCTATTACTATGATAATCTAGGCAATTGTTTGACAACACTGCTCAAGGAAGAATGAAGGCAAATAAGTTTTTATTAATATCCATGGTTTGACGTATGTTCACGAGGACTTTCGCTTTTCTTGTCATCGCAGCTGTGCTTGTATAATATTCAAGCTCTGAACTAGTTTCACCAGAGCTGCTTCTTCCACTTGTTTACTGCACTTTTTGAATGTTCTAAATTTACTATTCTACCGAAAATATTAACGAATATATTTCACCAAGGATAATTATTGACTTTTAAGTACAACATT
The DNA here is from genome assembly GCA_947359465.1 of Metellina segmentata. Classification (NCBI taxonomy): domain Eukaryota; kingdom Metazoa; phylum Arthropoda; class Arachnida; order Araneae; family Tetragnathidae; genus Metellina; species Metellina segmentata. Next base: position 84,656,904 of record OX375875.1, on the reverse strand, counting down.
AATTGTGTTTTGCAAACGATAGTAACAACCTATTACGTGAGATAATCTAGACAATTGTTTGACAACAGGCGAGTGTTTTATTTCCGTAATTTCAAAATACATATATTTATCTTTATTGATATTCGATGCTATCTGGTAGCAAAAATGAGATAAAAACAAGGTAAGTAGGTATTTTAATTAACGTCGTGCAGGAGTAATACAACGGTCTATTGACGATGCTTCGGGTGTGACGTCATAGATGACGGTGATAAATCGATGAATCAGTGGGCTTGAACTTTTTCATAGCTTCTACTCGAGTAAAGGTAGGTTATATGCAGGTCCGGGATAAATCCCCCAACGGAAAGATCCGAGGACAACACCACGCAATTTTGAACCACAGTCAGATGACGAGGCAACACTTGAGCTGGAACCCCGCTCTCCAAACATCCACACCATGCCACGGTGATGATATTTGAGGTCACAAAAGATTTAACGTACACAAGCCCACTTTGCAAAAAAAAAAGGAATCAATAGATGTTCCACAACAAATTTCGGTACGAGAAGATTCTTGGAATTTGTGTTTGGGATGTTAATAATATTTAAATAAAAACTATTGACTTCTATTACGCTTTGTACTCCTATGGCTAAAAGAATATCTGCAGAGCACACACACACTTCACAATCTGAAGATTGGGAAGATCCGAGGACAACTCCTCGTAATTTCGAACGACGGTCAGATGACGTTGTCAATACCTCAGCTGGCCCCCACAATAACCCCTACATACACGACGATATCTGGTCGCAATCAGCTTCGAACTTCTAATTGCTAATTCGCAACTCTACCAACAGGGCTACCGCGGCACAAAATTTATTGATGAGCATGTTTTATTAAAGTTTTAAGCATAAGGTTTTCTAGCCCTGGTTATCGGCAGCCCATATTTCTTCTTACTGCATGCAAATGCACACTACGGATGCGCCATCGACAGCAAAACATCGATGTTCAAAATTAAAACAGCGATGCTGATAATGCATCGCCCCAAAAACATCGATATTTTTTAACATCGATGTTTTTAAAATTCAGTGTAATAAAACTTTTTCTCCCATTTCTTAAAACTGGGTTAGCAACTAGTGTTGCTACATCGACAGCAAAACATCGATGTTTTGAAACTTTGATACTCAAAATTAAAACATCGATGTTGATAATACATCGCCCCAAAACCATCGATGTTTTTAAAATTCAGTGCATTTAAACTTTTTTACCCATTTCTTAAAACTGGTTTAGCACCTAGTGATGCGACATCGACAGTAAAACATCGATGTTTTTTTATGAAACATCAATGTTTTGAAAACATTGACATCGATGTCCCATCCTTACTTTTCAGACGCTTCACCCTTGGCCACTTTGGTCTAAAAGTATGTTCAATTTGCTGATTATAAAAATTATGCTACTTTATTATTTTTTAAATTTCTAAAACGGAACTTTTTTATTTAAAAATAAAACATCGACAACGTAAAAACATCGACAAGTATAAACATCGATGTTACAAAAACATGGACTCCAATACATCGATGTTTTTTAAAAAACATCTATTTTTTGAAAACATCGACATCGATGTTGCATCCCTAATGCACACCCATAACATTCCTTGGGAATGGCCCTGAAGCTACTAACGATTTTCCACCTAATTAAAATGATCGACAAAATTATCGATAAGGTTATTACTAATGTCCCAAATATAATCGCGTCTCTTCATAACTTCTGGAGTCACTGTAGACGGATAAATTCCTACTGAGGCCTAGCGTCATGCATAAGGACGACAATCCCAATGATTGTAGTAATATTAACTGAGGACGCGTAGGACATTCCCGAGTGGAAATATCGGGAATACCTGAACCAGGGGCGCTTTGACGTAAGATTTTATTGATTGAGATTTAATGTTGCACTGAAGCATGTGGCTCCGTCAGGACGTACGACCTTGAATCGCGTACGCTCTCACAGCGGAGATGTCTCATTGCGAAAGACGTAAGGAGTCACGTTTACGAACGTCGTTCTAGTTCTTCGGTATTTCGCGGCTTCCAGGTGGAAATAAATCGCTATAATATTTTATAGAATCTCCCTCGTCATTCTGTTTCGCGGAATGCCGGCCATTTTTTCTTTGTCCCGTACAGCAGACCCGGCAACTCAAAAGAGAGACTGATTTATTTAAACTCGACTGTTTAACTGGGTTTTTCGTGTTCCATGGTTAGCCGTAATGACACCGACGAGGACAGAGGTGTCAAAACTGACACGCGTGCTTCTAACGTGGAAAGAAAATCACGCGAAACGGAGCAAATGTTCAATAGATTAATATGAAAAAAGTTAATTCCATCCAGATCATCGTCATCAGACCGTGGATAAAAATCACGTGGTGTTTTCCTTGGGTCTTTCAATGCGGGATTGATCCAAGACCGTCGCCAAGAGCCCGTTGGTTTGCTTCAGTGCGACGTTAATTAACTACCTTCCAACCAACCAGGTCAATTGGCGTGATGTGGAAGTTTGGAGAGTCAGGTGCCAGCTCAAGTTTTGACGTCGTCATCTGAACATAGTTCAAGGGCCGGGTTGAGAGAGTAACGGATTGCAACCGGAGTGTTGCGAGTTCAAATCCAACCAAAGACCATCGTGTACGAAGGTGGCTGGTTCAAGTCAAATCTGTCGTGGCCTCAAATGTCCTCACGTTGGCTTGGAGTGGGGTGCCAGCTCAGGTGTTACCTCGTTAACTGACCGTGGTTCAAAATTAGTGGTCTTGCTCTAGGATCTTTCTCTTCGGGTTTTATCCCGAACGGTTGCCAATAGCCCGTTGAGTTGAGGCAATGCGAAATAAATTCAACTATCTATCTACCGTCCAGAGAAGATAACCTATAAAAGATTGTAGGGAAGCCTTACCCACACACCAGCATTTCGAACCCTAGTGATGTATTTCTGGATCGACATAGGCTTCAAGTTCGGTGACAGGCTCAATGTAACCTTCGTATCTTTTTTTCGTGAATGACCCGTCATATCCTAACATAGTGCTAGGGCACGTAGTGAAGATGTGGAAGGGGGACTAGATCGGCCTTGAAGAAAAATAAATAACTTCCACTCTATGTTTGACTTTACAATTGATTTTAACATTTTCTCTTCTTTTCCTTTGCACGTGTAATGTCAAACTTTAAATAAAAATAAAATATTCAACTTTTAAACTCTGAAAACGGACTCCACATTGGATTTTAAAAACTCAGAATTTTCCCGAACCACTCATGTTAAAGGCCCCTGGTACATGAGACTAGCGGTAAGTAAGTAACTATAGCAAGCGTAGCATCAAAATGGATTTATCTGGTCTGGGGATCACAGAATACCAGACTGTCTTTTTTTGTCTTTTATCAGAACCTAATTTGCAGGCGGGTAGGTAGTTGAATTTACGTCACTCTGGAACAACACAGCAGGCTATGGTCAACGTCCCGGGATCAATTACCTCGTTTGGAGAGTTATTAAATGAAAATCAGCCACCAAGAATTTTAGTTTCTAACTGTTCTTAGTGCTCGATAAGTTCTATTTTTTCGTTTAACTTATGAATTTTATCAACATCGTAAATTTACAGTTTTGGAATATTTTTTTTATCGCAATTATAGATTAGACAGACTTCCTTTGTTCACAGATACGTTTAGAGTTTTTTACTTAGTATACAATAGGTGCTAAATGTGATAATTATTTGTGATAACCTTTCCGTATTGATTTGCTCCAGGCTCTTCATTTCTGCTCTCTAGACCCCAGTACCATGTTTAATCACTCAAATCAAAGTGTATATCAATTCAAGTACTCAACATTTGACTTAATTTAAATATTGAGTACTAAGAATCACCACATATGTATAATTTTTTTTTCTCGTTTCTTTTCCGCAGTCCCACTACTTTGTTACAAACAAGCTAAATAACCCGGCGTTGCTCGAGTTTCAAATATGACAGCGACAGCTAAAATATGACTGCGAAATTTCCCTGTATTAACTTAAATACACAAACCCTGTAGAACGTGTTTCCTACCGTAACAGCTAAATTATGACCGCGACATTTCCCTGTGTTAACTCGTCTCAAACCCTATAGAATGTGTTTCCTTGTCAATGTCCAGATATTGCAGGAAAACAAACTTTAGATTTTAAAATTGGGTCTTCGAAGGTCACTTTTAGGACTACCCGTGTGCCAATTTTCATGACTAAAGATTGGTCTGAAGACAGGAAAGAAATAGCCTATGTTTCCCGCAGTGTTCTAAAGTATAGGTGTACCAAATTTTGTGTGGATTGGTCAAACGGTGTAGATTTATATAGAGAATATACACACATCCTGTTATATTTATAGAGAGAGATACAATGAAAAGATTCAAAGCCTTTTAAACTTCGGAACAGACTACACAGAACAAAATCTTCCTACCTTTGTCCATGGATCCCATAGTACCCTATAGTATCAGCGAATCTCCTTGTGTGGGAGGAGGTTGGCTTCCACTCAATAGAACGAGGTCATTCGATTCATATATGGTTTTTTTAGATACCCTGATGGGCAATGTGCCAATACCTTTGCATGGAATGGAGGCTCGGGAAGTATGGAAAGTATTTTAATGTAATGTGTTTAATTTTAAAATGCTATAAATATTTTCAGCATTTGCAATGGTAAAGCTCTATAACATGCGTGCAACGAAAGAGAAAAAATATGCATTTGTTCAAGTTAAACATTGGGTGACAGCTTTACCACAAATCAAATGAAATAGTGGTCGTCAGAGCTCAGTGGGTTTACCCAAACCCTTAGTTACCAGGGGAAACGATAGCCCGATTGGAAGACTATGGGATTAGCAACCGGAGTGTTGCAAGTTCAAATCCAACCAAAGACCGTCGTGTACAAAGGGGGCTGGTACACGTCAAATACATCGTGGCCTCAAATTTACTCACATTGACGTGGTGTGGAAGTTTGGAGAGCGGGATGCCAGCTCGGGTGTTGTCTCGTCAATCATCCGAGGGTAAAAAATTACGTGATGTTATCCTAGGATCTTTCCAGTTGGGATTGATCCCGGACCATCGTCAATAGCCCATTGTGTTGCTCCAGTGAGACGGTATGTATAATAGCTATCTACCCCCCACCCTCATTAGTTACCAGCAGATTCGATTCCTCTCTGGGAGCTTTTCTCTCTTTTTCTTTGGTAAAAACTTTCCTTGTATGTAGATTCATTCATTTTACGTTGTTTGGCTCAGTTTGGCCAGATATGGATGTTGCGCCATAAGGTCTTAACCAATCAACTAAAAAATGTAACTTGCAAAGTATCGATTGTACATTAGAATACAATGAAACGTTTATAATTATCCAGAACCAGGTACAATGGGACAGGAGACCCCTTCAGGTTCAGGGACTAGTCTTTCCTTCATTAAGTTCATATTCATATTCATCCACAAAACTTCGGCACTCGAAAGGAAGAGAAATTAAACAAGCGATCAATTATTTTATTAGAAAGTTTAGCAAATGCAGTTTCAACTTCTGAGAGCCCGAATCTATCGACCCCTTCCCCCCCCCCTCTCCAATTTATGAACGTCGTCCTTCTCCAAATCGGAAAAAGTACTTCATGTGTGGGAAAAACAAAACAAAAACTTGATCCGAGTCAAAAGATCGTGTGGTCGCTACATCAGAAGACGGACGTTGCCCAATGGGCCCACTGCACTAGCAACCTGTGAGTTGTAGGCGGCACAGGTTGGATTCCTCCCTGGGTGTATTTCTCTCTTCCCTGAAAGTTGGCCCTGTTCTGGGTCAACTCTCTAATAAAAGAATAGATAACTTGTTTAATTTCTCTTCTCGGGTTCCAAAGTTTCGTGTCAGTAAAACTTTCATTGTGTGTGTTTGTCTATTACCTAATGTTGTCTCGCACAGTACAGCCAAATATGGCTCTTTCGCCATAAAACCCAACCAACCCAACTCGAACCTCCTCTTTGTATTTTAGTCGCCATCCCCCGAACGCAGAACGCTCTGAACCTTTTTGGTGAGTTTGGGCATCGGTATGTTTGTGTGAATAGCAAATGTGATGAGGCAGTGAAATGATTTTCCCAAATACTTTTCCCAAGTTGACGCCACTGGCCACTGCTGTCGTGAAAATGCCCTGAGTAGTTTTTCTCATCACTCACCCACATTAAATTCATTTTCTTCTTTTAAATCCATTCCCTTCCCTCTCGGCCGTAGAAAACAACACTCCCAGGCCTAATTACGCATGCAAATGAAAGACAATACAATCCACAATCTGATTCCCGACACAAGAACCGACCTTCAAAGAACCTCAAAAGTCTGAAAAAGCTTCTCTTAACACATGCCGAGACGTAATCGGGTCGTTTATACAGCGGTCGAAAAAGAGAGAACGAAAAAGCACAAATCGGAATATCAAAACAGAAGAACTCTTCCATAATGCCGTCGTTTCCCACCCGACCATTTCAACATCACTGACAAAGAGGAGTGAAAAGGGACGCTGTTCTTGTTTGAGTCTGACAGCCGAATTTCTTTCACGGGTCAAGAGAAAGCACCTATGGAACACGTTTTTCGAAAACACGACTCTCCGTCTCTGTCCTCACAGACAATAGGTTGTTTCCAGCCTTCGAAACTCGGAAAAGGATGTGAATTTGCATTTTTAGGGTGATAAACACTGGGTCTATCTTGATCGACATGCAGCCTTCTAACGAAGTCAGGTGTGCTACTAGATTGACGAGATTTAATTGAATTTTGTTATATTTTATTTTTTTAGATGTGCTGCAGAATATGCAGTCCCGATTGTTCAATATAGGGTGTGACATATTGGACACAATGGTTGGAAATAAGAAGGAGAGACAAAATAAAATTAAGAAATTATTTTTATTTTAACTAAAAATTATGTAACTATTTTAACTATTAATTATATGACATTTGATTATTGAGACTGTAAAATAAGATTCACAGGATTGGGATATCCATAAGAACATGGGCTTAGGTCACTAGGCTGCAGGCGCTGTAAAAGAAGATTGCTGGTGTTAAAAAATCACTTTAAGAGAGGCAAAACTGTTAATTTACGATAACAGTATTAATTATCATTGTTTATTAGTTAACTAGAAAATTTTAATTGTTCTTATTAATGCTGGAAATTCGCATTAACATTTGTTATGAATAGTTATTAATTGCTTCAAAATATAAAACACTTGATGATGTTTAATATTTTCAACTTTTTATTTTTATCAACTTTCTTACGAATTTCAAATTTTTAAACATAATTTTTTCAATTTTTATTCCTTCCCTGATGCTTTGGAACAGATCGGTAATTGTTAACAGGTTCGATAACAGTTGTTATCCGTTATTTTGATACAACACTGCTAGTTGAACTGTTATCGGAATATAACAGTTCTTCTTTACGATCACTCGCCAAAAACTCTATCGTTCTGTTCGTGAGCTAGATATATTCTCTCGTGAAAATCGTCTCACCACCTAGGGACAATTCCTAAGGGGAGTGGGAGTTAGAACCCTCCTAAAACCATCTGGATGGGTGGAAATCTTCCAGATGAACATTTGGTTTGCACATGAGCGATGAAGATCTTTCGGTAATGATTCTTATCACCAAATGAGTCTGGATAGTCATAAAGCAATCGCTGGCCATCACAAGGGGTTTTATAAGAGCATTGGTGTCTACGCGATGCTTTCTTGTTCAAGGATGATAAGATCAATCGCGCTCATATAGAATATCAATATTTGATATTTGTCTTCGATGGAATAATGTCTTGTCACGCATTGTGCTCTCCAAAATGTTCGATTATGGATAGATTTTTCACTCTGAGTATCTCTATATATAGATATAAAGAATGTGTGTGTATATTCTCTAAACAAATCAACACCATTTGACCAATCCACTCCAAATTTGGTACACTTATACTTTGGAACACTGCGGAAAACATAGTCTATTTCTTTCCTGTCTTCAGACAAATTTGTAGACAAGAAAATTGGCTACAAATTGGTCCTAAAAATGTCGAAGCCCCAATTTTCAAATCTAAAGTTTGTTTTTCTGCAATAAATGGACATGGACAAGGGAACACGTTTTACAGGGTTTGTGTATGAGTAACACAGGGAAATGTCGCGGTCATATTTTAGCTGTCGCGATAGGAAACACGTTCTACAGAGTTTGTACATTTGAGTTAACACAGTAAAATGCGGTGGTCATATTTGAAATCCGAGTAACGCCGGGTTATTCAGCAAAAAATCGAAAAAATAAAAAAAATTATAATAAAAATTTTGATTTGGGAGAATTTTTCACGTTTTGTTACTTTATTATCTTTCCAGTCCGTAGTCAAACTGATTTTACTCAAAATGATTTAAATAAACTCTAGTTTTTTCCCTTCTTTGTTAATGTCCAGCGTGCATTTAATCGGATGTATACTGGTGAGTAAGAAATTTACGACAGGTATTCTACTTGTGCTGCATTCTGTAAGTAAGAGATAGTAAAACCTAAAAAAATTAAGGTTTTCTTTTTAAAAAATGTCTTTATTTACATTTTTAATTTTTTCCACATTAAAATACAAAAAATACAACAAAAAGTTCACTTCTGCAAAATGTGCTGAATAATCTGAAAGGCATTGTCTGCCAAGCTAAATAAAGGTGGTAGTTGTGTTTTCGCAGCGATGCGTGTTTCGTGTTCGTATTCTACACCACGTGAAGTCACTTGACTTGCTTTTCGAATACGACTTCAACACATCGATGGGAAAATTCCAAAGTATAAATTCCGAATGGATATGATTATTGATTGACCAACCCCAATTAGATTAAAAGCCAAAACGTCGATCCTTTACATTTTATGGTGATCCCTATGTGTATCATGCAAGAGCCTTTGGACAGCAGAAAAATCTTCACAGACAGTCTGGTTTGCTTATTTGCATTGAAAATACCAGTCACAAGAAAAAATTGTCTAAAAATTTCAAATGAACTATGCGAGATCTGTAGGAAGAACTTACTCAAAGTAATATAATGATGTAAAGCGAAGTACTAGTTTAACAAAAGATCTTGATTTTCCTAAAGTTTTAAGCTGTGCTAAAATGATCTTTATTGAGGATGGTAAAGTTCAGGACTGAATTCAGATTCATAAACATGTCTTAATCGTATTCTTTTTTTGAAATTCGAAATAAACTATCACAAATTATTGAACGAATCTATCAGAAAATGTTCACAGAGGTTGCCCATCTACAAACCTTCGGTTTTACGTATATGAATTTGAGTTTTATCCACACAAATGAACTAGCCGGCTTAACCGCAGGGTTCCATGCCTTATTGTTTTGATTCTTGTGGAGATGGCATATGACAGCAAATTGAAAACACAAAAAAGGTGACTGAAGTTTACAAACATCTTCAACCATGCGTTTCCCTTGTATAATCACCCTTATTTCCTGCCCGGATGGTTAACCAATAAGCTCCTTCGGATGAAATGAGTCACGTTGCACGCCTCAACAGTTGGCAGATATCGTAACGCTTTGTTTGTGGTACGTAACTACTAGATTTGGCAATGCATCGCTCTTTTTCGATTAAATAATATAAAGTCAGTATTTAAAAAACTGCCAATATGTAGTTCATTTAAATTGGTAGTATTTTAAATATCAAGTGTTAAAAAATGCTTTGTTCAAAATAATTTGGAAAACTGTTCAAAATTTGTTCCATTTGTTTCTTTTCTAAAAATACGTTTAGGATAAAAATATTCATTTATATCAAAATTATATTTAATTTTCAAAATATCTAGTATATTTGATTCAAATATCAAAAATATCAATTGTGCCCTGGGAGCTTCAAAGAAACAGGTTCAAATCTAGACAATAATTTTGTACGAGTTTTGGTGTTTCTTCTGTTATTCTATTCATATTGAAAGACTAATGTATTTTTTATCTGCAGATGTTGCGACTCAAAAGCATATGAATTGCATTGCAATTATAGGACCAGTTCATTCTCTGGTAGTAGGATAGCGTTCTCCGCTCCACGGATACAGTTCTCAGTGCATTTAAAATAAATTTTATCTCAATTCCTTCCACATGCAATGCGACGTAAATTATAACACCTACTTACTCCTTTACCTTCCACATAAATCTTAAACTTCCCATGACTTAAAATTCATTATAAAGTAATTTAACAAGAAATATGAAACAGTTAAAATTTACCTCTTAGTGATGAATTTCATGTTTTTTTTAAAGTGATACAAATCAAATGCAATATTGCAATTGAAAAATCTATCCCAGTCTCATACATAGGGAAAAAATGAAAATCCTCTACGATTTCCAATTCTTTTAACACTTAAGATGTAAAATTGTTGAAAGTGTTGGAAAGTCAACACAAAATAATTTCCCACCTCAGATGAAACATTGAAACTGCTAGTTGTTACGAGTTTTCCGATGTTTTAGTTTTAAGGAACATATTTACTCTTGTTTGCAAATATATCAAACAAGGAACTAAATTATTAAACCGTTTTTGAAAAGTATTCGTAGAAGATTCAGGAAATCATAAGTATGAGCATGTTTATTAGAATAGAGAAAGTTTATGTACACAACAGTTTAAATGAAAACATGTATTCAACACGGAAAATGCTTTCACCAAGTGTATCTTGTTTGAAAATATGTGTTCTGGGAACAAAATTATCAAACCGTTTTTGAAAAGAGTATTTTTAGAAAGTTTAAATGTAGGTAGTCGTCACAAATGTAAGCAATGTTTATTTGGCGATTAGTGAAAGTTTAAGTACAGAATATTTTCGGAGAAACGATATGTATAAGATGTTTTTACCAGTCGCATTTATTACTACTCTCTTTTAGCCTTCCTTTGAGAATAAATCCCATAAAACAATCACTTAGTGATGAAAGTAGATATGATGATATAATGGAATAAATGAAACAGATTATTACTTTTTGGAAGGATTCCAGCTAGTAGTGTTTTAATTTAGTCTCAAATTATGGTTAGTACGTGTTGTTAATTCTTTTTCCGCTTTTTTTTTCTCCACATAGATTTTTTTTAATGTGAAATTCTACTGTGGATTATTTGGACAACAGAATAATGATGTATAGTATACTGCATAATAAAATACAACTTAATTTCTGATTCTTCTTTGGAAGCTTCGATCTATAAAAGAATAGACGAAGCAGATACTAGTTTGATTACAGTTACCGTAAAATACATACGGTTGAATAATGTTAAAAATGTTCAAGTTGCTGAACATTTTAGTTCAGGTCAGGTTTTCTAAAAAATTAACAAATCACAAACACTATACAAAAGATTTTAAGAAGTGGATTTTTGGCCTTATCATAGACCGTGTACATGATGCAGCAATATTCAAGTGGCCTTTTTCCTGCTAGGGAATTGCTAGGGAAGTCCTTAAAATAGTCTCAAAGGACAAAATCATTGAGAAAAACTTTTCTGAGCGAAACTTTTCAACAAGTTTGAAGCCATATTGTGAAAAAAGTACTGTATTTTCAATTTCGTATCATATATGTGTTCTAAATTTTTATAAATTGAACACAATGTGTTCAAGATATTTCGGATTCAGAGCAGTAAAGTATGAAATGTGATGATTTTTTTCGATTTTCTTCTGCGAAAGTAGTGAAGTTTCTGAAAATGGCGCTAGCTCTTGAATGAGGCTGTATATTGAGCAAGAAACTTTTACTGAAGTTCTTAAAAGTGTGTTTAAAATTAAAATAAAACATTTGACAACATTAGTTTCATTTGCAATGAAAAGCAAACATTATCGTTTAAAAATGTAGACCTGTCACTAATATGTTTATTTTCTTTGCGACTTCTACTTTTTCAGATCTACTTCACTAACCACTGATTCATGTGTCTCCATCGTAAACTTCCCTTTTAATTTAATTTCAAAATTAAAAAACCTCAAATCCCTGACAAATTTAGAACAGAGCAAAATTTTACAGCAAAAAAGAGACATACTTTCAGACCTCAGCAAATTTCTTGCGTCGTTTCCAAAAGAGCACTCTTTTTTTACTAACATCTATGATATTAAGCAATTTTTACTTCAAGATGTTTTACTAGAGATTTTTTGTTTTTCGGTAGGCACAGAGATAGTTGAATTAACGTCGCGCCTGTGTAACTGAACGGGCTATTGTTGATAGTCTTCAATCGACCCCGAAGGGAAAAAATATGAGGACAACACCCCGTGAAACAGTCAGATGACCAAGTCAATGTCTAAGATGGCACCCCAATTTCCAAACTTCCACACCACACCAACGATAGGACAGTTGGGGCCACTCCAGATTTAACGTTCACCAGCCCCCACGTATACTACGGACTTTGGTTGGATCGAGTTTCGAACTCGCAATCTTCCTATTGCCAATCCGCTGATCTTCCAAATAGGTTATCGCAGCCCTATCATAGCAAGTAATATTTGGTACAAAAATCGAAATTACGAGTAGTAGCACTTTTAATTTAATTTGTTTATCCTTTATTTCGTTCCGATCTTTCCCTTAAGGTACTGATCCAGGACCGTCGTCAATAGCCCGTTTTGATGCTCTAGTACAACGTTAACTAAAAATTACCATTACCATTACCTTTATTTCGTTGCCGGCATAGTGGTTAAGGTGTTAGCTTCTAGATCGGAAGATTCCTGGTTCGAATCCGGGTCTAGGCATGAATGTTTGTAACCTTATAGTATAGAGGCGGCTGGTGCACTTTAAATCTGTCGTGGCAGAAAGTCCTCACGTTGGGTTGGTGTGGAAGTTTGGAGAGTGGGGTGCCAGTTCAGGTGTTGCCTCGTCATCTGACCGTGGTTTAAAATTACGAGATGTTGTCCTCGAATCTTTCCCTTAAGGGATTGATCCCGGACCGTCGTCAATAGCCCGTTGTGTTGCTTAAGTACGACGTTAACTAAAAAAAAAATTGTTTTTATTTCGTTGTAGCCCGTTGTGTTGCTCTAGTACGACGTTAAGTAAAAATTACCATTCGTTGCTTTTATATGGACGTTGGTCTAAAGTTGGTCCAGGCCGAGTATTAAAAAACTAGTTTATTCTGCTAAGCACCAATATTTCCATCGATTACAACACATTAGAAGTTGAACTTAAAAATCCACGAATATTCTGGATGCAACATCCGTGTTCTGTTGAAAGCAACCGGAAGCGGAAGACCGCAGAGCCCATATATAGAAACGGGCGTTTAAATATCGAAACTGCGTTTTGATGAACCGGACATAAATAACACGCATAATGCAACCAGTAATTACTTCCGATCCAGCTTGATTACTCAACATGAACTTGAAACTATGACATATGACAGCACACAACATTTGAAATCTCCATGTGTGAATCACTAGTGCTCCGTTTATTGTAGGTCGTTAAATTTAATAATCCGTCCGGTCAGTATGTAAGTATGAAACCAGTACGAAGTGGGGGGAGAGCTCAGTTGGTCAACGGATTTAGTAACCGGAGGTTTGTTGGTTCGAAGCTAGGTCCAGCCAAAGAACCTAGTGTAAACGGAGGCTGCTGCATGTTAAATCTGTCGTGCCTCAAATGTCTTCACGTTGCCGTGGTGTGGAAGTCTGGAGAATGGGAGGTGAAAGCTCAGTTGTTGACCTCGTAATCTGACTGTGGTTCAAAATTGCGTGATGTTCTCAGATCTTTCCCTTATGGATTGATCCCAGATCGTAGCCAATAGCCCGTTGTGTAGTCCAGCAACGAAAATTCAACATTTGCAAGCAAATTGCATAACTTTATCACAAAGGTAGGCAGTTGACTTAACATCGCACTGGAGCAACACAACGGGCTTACGGCGACGGTCCGAGATGAATCAATCATCCGCCAATAGCCCGCATTGCTCAATCGCCAACAGTTCTGGAGAAATCAATGTCGTCAATAGTTGTGTTGCTTCAGTACTACATCAATTAAAAATTACCAATTACCTGAACCGCCGCCGCCGACCAACCGGTATAGTGGTTAAGATGCCAGCCTCAAGATCGGAAGATTCCTGGTTCGAATCCTAGTCAGGGCATGGATGCTTATAATCGTATGGTGTAGAGGCGGCTGGTGCACCTTAAATCTATCGTGACCGAAAGTCCTCACGTTGGGTTGGTGTGGAAGTTTGGAGTGTGGGGTGCCAGCTCAGGTGTTGCTTCGTCATCTGACTGTGGTTCAAAATTACGAGGTGTTGTCCTCGAATCTTTCAATTAAGGGACTGATCCCGGACCGTCGTCAATAGCCCGTTGTGTTGCTCTAGTACGACGTTAACTAAAAATTACCAATTATCTGTCGTGGCCGAAAGTTCTCATGTTAGGTTGGTGTGGATGTTTGGAGAGTGGGTTGACTGCCCAGGTGTTGCTTCGTCATCTGACCGTGGTTCAAAATGACGAGGTGTTGTCCTCGGATTTTTCCCTTAAGGGATTAATCCCGAACGGTCGTCAATAGCTCGTTGTGTTGCTCAAGTATGACATTTTTTAAAAATTACCAATTACCTACTTACCTTTTAACTGGAAAGTAGGTGTTTTTCATTGACGTCTTTCTTTAACAACACCGGGCTATGGCGACAGTCCTTGATCAAGACCGAATGTCTTATAATTTTGGTGAGAATTTAAATTTGTATTTTCTAATTAATCTTTAAATACTTTTTCAGATGATTAACCTAATAACCCGTCGTGTTTCTCCAGTACGACGTCAATTAAGTACCAACCAAACATAAGATGTTGACCTTGTCATCTGTCCGAGGTTCAAAATTATAGGTTTAGACCTCGGTAAGTAAGTATTTAGTTAATTTACTGGAGCAACACTATGTGCTATTGGCGACTTTCCTTGCTCAACAACCGAAGGGAAAGATCCTAGGGCAAGACCACCTAATTTCGAAGCACGGTCGGATGACGAAGTCATACCTGAACTGGAACCCTTACACACCAAACTTTCACACTACGCCAGCGTATGGACATTTGAGGCCACGACAGACTTAACATGCACCAACCTCCTCTGTTCACTACTGTCTTTGGTTAGATTCGAATTCGCAACTCACCCTTTGCTAGTCCGTTTCTCTTTCAACCCGGGTTCCTGGTTCGAATCCAGATCAGGGCGTGGATGTTTGTAAGCGTATGGTGTAGAGGCAGCTGGTACACCTTAAATCTGTCCGAAAATCTGTTAAAGTGGTCGAAAGTCCCCACGTTGTGTTGGTGTGGAAGTTTGGAGAGTGTAGTGCCAGATCAGGTGTTGCCTCGTCATCTGACCGTGGTTCAAATTACGTGGTGTTGTCCTCGAAATTTTCCCGAAAGGAGATTGAACCCGGATCGTCCTCAATATCCCGTTATGGTGCTCTAGTACGACGTTAATTAAAATTACCATCACCATAACATTACCTTTCAACCCGGTTTGTGCTTCGGATCATTCCCTTAGAGACTGACTCCGGACCGTCGCCAATAGCCCGTTGTGTTGCTCTAGTCAGGGCCATCCAATAGGGATACAACTATAGGGCTAAAGGGGCTATAGTCCCGGGGAGGCAATTGTGCTTGCACTCAAATCAGTTTGACGACTGGAGACCAGCGCGTAACTGACTATAATGACTTTTTCTATTTCTGAAACTTTTAAAACTTCGTCGTTCTCACTCCTGTCCCGATTCTTCTCCCGTGTATTTTCTTATGAAGAAAGGTGCATTATAGTTAGTAGCTCCGGGTGCTAAATATCCTAGGACGGCCCTGTCTCTAGTGTGAGGTTAATTAAAATACCTACAAACCAGACCGTCGCCAATAGCCCTACGTTGCTCCAGTACGTTGTTAATTCAACTACCCTATCCTTTAAATTTCTCGTAGTCAATAACCTATTTTTTTTCTTTAGTTCCACTTGAATTTCCAACTTCCCCCTTAAGGAATCTAAAACTCAAATTATGAAAAAAATCCACTTTTTTATTATCTTAAGAAATATTATAGATATTTCTGAATAAAATGACGCTTAAATTTTGTTTCTACCATCAATAGAACCGGAAATATTCAGCTTTTTATAAACACGACATCTGCAAATCAAACGAGCCTTCTTAATTTTAAACGCTCTTTTTCTCCTTTTGTGTTAAATGGAATTTCAATAGTGAAAATCGATGTAACTTAAAAACTACTTGTCATAAATGAATGGAATTTTCTATACTTACTTTTCAAATATATTTCTTTAATTTGACATTTTTGAATTTTAATAAAAAAAATTAAGTTTTGAAAATATGGTAGTGGTAATTTTTAGTTAACGTCGTACTAAAGCAACACAACGTTGAAAATATGAAATAGTTATTATAACTGCAAAATACAATTTATAGCTACAGAAAAAATTTCAAAACAAACACTTTAAAATAGAAGATTTTAGAATTTTGAGACCAGGACCTCATTAAATTTCTTTGTCCGGTGTGTTTTTCTCCAATGTGATAGGATTCGTCATCTGATCGTGGTTCAAAATTACGAGGTGTTGTCCTCGGATCTTTCCCTTAAGGGACTGATCCCGGACCGTCGTCAATAGCCCGTTGAGTTGCTCTAGTACGACGTTAACTAAAATTACCATTACCATTACCAATGCGATAGGTTAACTCCCTACCTACCCATAAATTTCTGTCGTTTTCCATGTATCAGCAATGTTTCAGATTCGGCGCACTGCAGTAAATATAATTTAATTTTGATGCCTGCATTCACTTTTCTGTCAAAATCCAATAGCTTTGTGGGTTTTATTTTCTTTCAACCTTTTGCCCGTTACATTCCAGTCAAACATGGAGACAAGATTTAAAGTAACAGACGATAAGAATACTTAAAAATATTCGATTCGAGAAAATAATACCAAATATTAAAAGTTTGGTAATTTCGAAGCGATAAGATAAAGAATATGTAGACCCTTTCGTTTCTCCTTGGCGATTCTTTCCGAAGGAGCAACCCCAAAACTAAAACACGGTTCTCCTCGAGAGTCTGGTGCGGTTTTCACTTCACAGATGTTATCCCAATGTTTTCTTTGATCGCATGTGCTGGTCTCGGACTGTGTTAGGTTCTACGGAGTGCGGTTTCGAGATCGTCTGAACGTAGTGGAAAATTTAATACTGCGCCATTGTCTAGAACATCACAGCAACATCATCTGAAGATTCATTCGAGTTTTCGAGATGTTTTCGGTTTTTTAAAGTTTGTGACAGTTTTGGTGAGTTGATTATCTGCAGCATTGAATTGTGCGCAGTATTCAATCTTTCACTTTTTTTTAAATGTGTCGTTTAGAACTTATCTGGCGACTATGGTTTTTTATGTAACTTTTGCTGTCAGGTTTTTAATCTGCTTTTATAATTACATAAATGCGTGATTTGTTCTTGTATGTTTTCAGATTTGGTGATACACATCGTACAAAACTATTATTTTCATTATTACGTCAGAGTTGATTAATATTCAACAAAAAACGTTTTAAGATTTTGTTAAAATGTTCTATTCGAAAATCTTTGTGTAAAATGTACAATCAGAGCAATCAATGTGTCCCTTTAAAATAGCGTGGCAAAATATTTTGTTATTGTTTTTTTTTTGTTAGTTTTTTTACTTAGAATAAAAAAAATAATGAAAAAAGTTCACACAGTTGGTGAATATAATTTGGCTCGTGTAATCTAAAATCGGACATTTATATATTTTTGCTGGTAAACTGTCCAGGACAAATCCAACGAGCCAAACGAGTCTCGTACCTCTTGCAACCTCAACTAGTCAACTACCAAACATTCACGCCGACCAACTGGTATAGTGGTTAAGGTGTTAGCCTCTAGATCGGAAGGTTCCTGGTTAGGGTCCGGGCATGGATGTTTGTAAGCGTATGGTGTAGAGGCGGCTGGTGCGCCTTAAATCAGTCGTGGCCGAAAGTCTTCACGTTGGGTTGGTATGGAAGTTTGGAGAGTGGGGTGCCAGCTCAGGTGTTGCTTCGTCATCTGACCGTGGTTCAAAATTACTAGGTGATGTCCTCGGATCTTTCCCTTGAGGGATTGATCCCGGACCGTCGTTAATAGCCGTTGTGTTGCTCTAGTACGACGTTAACTAAAATTACCATTAGCAAACATTCACACTGACTGGTTATTCACAACACTGTTTTTGTCATTTCGAGGCTATTTCCAAGAATCATTTGTTGGCGCGGAGTGGAAGTTTGAAGAATATGTGGGGGGTCATCGGGTCACACTAGTATTCTAGTCTTGTCTGATCGTGTTTCAAAATTACGAGGCTTTCTCCTTGGATATTTTCCTTCAGGATTGATCCCGGACCGTGACCAATAGCCCGATGTGTTACTTCAGCGCGACGTTAGTTAACTACCTACCAAGAATAATGTAATGCGAATCTGCATCCTCTATGACCGATTGCTAGTTTTTCTAGCTCATGAATCATTCTAAATCAACAGATAAGCGAATCTCTCGATAACACGTGTTACTCCCGGAAACACAAACGTGTTCCGGTCATTAGTATTTAACTGAAAACCCCTATGGTTTCTTATCTCTATCCAGATTGGAAAACTACATTTGCAATCCCACACGTGGTTGACTACTTTGAACTGAACACACACACACATTCAATCAAATACTATTTTTTTCACTCAACAATAGTATTCTTTTTCCTTCTTCGAAGTGTACATCAGTTGTCTTTTGAATCCACTGCTCTGCGTGATATTCTCTTCAATAGGCAGTGCAGTATTAGTCGAACAGAAAATTTACTTTCGTTCGTGCTATAAATTAAAACTGTTTTGATTTTGTTGGTTTTTAGGCCAACTTTTTCAGGGCAAGACAGATGTTAAGTTGATAGCGCTGAGTCATTAATGTTTCATGCTTTGTGTTTACAACCCCTATGTTGTCATATCAACATTGCATCATCGTATTTGATTCGCTGCGTCTGGTAGATTCGAGATGCGATAGCGCTTGGCTTCTCATTAAATATGCCAAGATGTAGTTATGCTCAGAATTCGGAGTTAGCTTTTGCAATAGCAATTGATTTTTAACCTGAATTCATAAAAATTCTCAACTTTATTTTCTTGTTTGTATAAGTCTGGTCTGATTGTATAGTTAAGTTTCATGATTACGGTGATGTTCTTTCTGGAAGTTATCAATTTAAAAACTACTTCAAGGTTTTGCTTATGCTTCATTTTGATTCAAAGATTCAATTGCATTGTAATAAGTAGCGCTTAGCCATACTGGCCCTTGTACAATAAAATGCCAACCAACCTAAGGATGATCGTAGTGCGACAAACCAAACCGAAAACCATAATTACTCTTTTCCCTTGATAAATAATTTTCGTAGTTCTCTGCAAATAGAAGGTATCAATTTGTCTTTGTATGTCACCCATTTGTCTGGAGTGAGGTTATTTTAAATACTACTTCAAATATTAAATATTTTTTTGTTAAAAATTTCAATATTTCATATATTAAAAATTTCAATATTTCATATATTAAAAATTTCAATATTTCATATATTAAAAATTTCAATATTTCATATATTAAAAATTTCAATATTTCATATATTAAAAATTTCAATATTTCATGTATTAAAAATTTCAATATTTCATGTATTAAAAATTTCAATATTTCATGTATTAAAAATTTCAATATTTCATATAATAAAAATTTCAATATTTCATATATTAAAAATTTCAATATTTCATATGTTAAACATTTCAATATTTCACACATTAAGAATTTCAATATTTCATTAAAAAAACTTCAATATTAAATATTACATGTATAAATATTTAAAAACAAGAAAATATATCGATGGTAAGGAATAATTTATTTAAATTTTATTCATATTTAAAGACTGTCAGTCGATGAAGGCTTTGACGGTGTTCTTTTCGTAAAGACCTTAAAAAACCTTGATACTTGCTGCTGAAAGTCCTTTAAAAGTAAAAAAAAAATACTTTTTACAACGCGACATACTTTATTTCACCTGTTAAAAAAGTCAAGCGTCATTAAAGTTTTTATGGTATAATATTTTTTAAGTTAGTTTTTAAAAATTGGATTTTTTTAAACCTGGGTCTATGGATACCAAATCAATACTCGCGTTTAATCTGTTACGATCGATGTGAAATAAAATATTAAAAATGAAAAATAGCTTTGAAATGGCCGTAATCTTTTGTTTGAAAAAAGGGAACCAGGATATACATTTTGTAACATACCATTTTCAATCGACGTTTGTTTTAACGAACTCCAATTTCACGAACCTATCTTTTTTACGAACTTCCAGCAAATCCCCGCCTATTATCGAACCCCTTTGAGTCCTTTTAAACTAATTTTCCCATTTTTACTAATTATTGCTCGTTCTTGGGCTTTGGTAAAAGAACGAGTTAATTGTATAACAAAAAATTATAATTTTGGATATAGAGAATTTTAAAAACGGTGTTAGATTCGTATAATCGTTTAAATTTTTGTCATTTAACTATTGAAGGACTCGGAGAATAATTTTCGTTTTTAAAAAATACATTTTATTTCAGTCGACGTTTGTTTTAATGAATTCCGATTTCACGAACCGACGTTTCTTTACGAACTTCCATCAAATACCGTCCGAGTATCACAGAACAACTTTCGTTCCTTTTGAACTAATTTTCCGTTTTAACAAATTTTTCTCGATACCTTGAGCTTTAAGAGGATTTATTGTATTTCTGAATTTAAAAAATGTAATTGAAAGAAAATTCGATTGTTTGTGACTCAGTTATCACATTTATTAGACATTTAAAATATTGCAAGTGAATGACTTGGAGAGAATAATTTAATATTTTCATCGTTTTTTTTTGTCTTTTGTGTCTTCGTTTATCGTCAGCTGCATTCTTTAGAATTTTACGTCTAAGTAAAGCACGCAAAGTGCACATATCGCGCGAAGGTTCCCCCAATTTCCCTCCTCACAGGAGTGAATGAAAATAGCGATGCCATGACTCCAGTATTCGTCTGTAGAATAATTTAACAGCTGAGGTTCTTAAAAGGGTAAGGGTCTGAACGTTCTTGACTGCGTCACGAGTTCCAGAATAGATTGTGCTGAAGTCAACTCTTCCTCTTTGTTTTTCATTTTCTTGTTGATTTGAATGCAAGATGTGTAAATCTCCGCAATCCTATCAAAAATTCCACTCTACTGTGAAATCGTAAATTGCTCAATTTAAGTATAAAAGCTTTCTCGGTTTATGTTAAAATTTTCGGTCTTGTATTTGAGTAGGTATTTTAATTAACGTCACACTGGCGTAACACACGGGCTATTGGCGACGGTCCGGGATCAAAGGGAAATATCCTAGGCTAACACCACGTAATTTTCAACCACGATCATATGACAAGGCCACATCTGAGCTGGCACCCCACAAACTTCCACACCACGTCAACCTGAAGACATTTGAGACCACGACAGATTTAACGTGCAACAGCTCCCTCAGTACACAACGGTCTTTTACTTCGGTTGGATTTGAATTCGCAATCATCCGGTTGCTAATTCGTTAATATTCCAACCAGGCTATCGCGGTCATGGTCTTGTGTTTGGAACTGTTTGGCCAATTTTAGTTCCCTTGCGCCATAAAACCGAACTAACCTAATAAATGAACCAAAAATTGTATTTTAATTGAAATTCATGTTCCAATTCGGAGTTCAAATGGAGGTAGCAG
The DNA here is from genome assembly GCA_947359465.1 of Metellina segmentata. NCBI lineage: Eukaryota > Metazoa > Arthropoda > Arachnida > Araneae > Tetragnathidae > Metellina > Metellina segmentata. Next base: position 84,635,332 of record OX375875.1, on the reverse strand, counting down.
TGGCTCCAACTTGGAGAATGCTGAATGCCTAAACTTTACATTTATAAGTTTTCTCGATTTTTTTTGTCTTGTCTTTGGAGCATACACAAACATAATTGTTTGCCATAAAAACCAAACGAAGTAAAGGCCCTTCCGCGTTAAAACCAAACTTGGAGAATTTATGGTGTGGGAATATAACCCGAATTGCTTCACACGTGCGTGTTCCATGAAAAATTAACTTATTAAAAAATCAGTGCCCATGACAGTCCTGTTACCTTCATGTTCCTTGGGGACCGTAAAAAATTTTTGCGCCAAAACGTTTTTTGGCGCAGAGGAGTTGGCGCTCTTTAGAGACAGCAAAAGTTCGTAAAAATGATGAAATAAAAGAAAAACATTTTCCGCTTCAATTATTCCTACTGCTTTTCTTCCTACTACTTCTATTATCTTGTCTTCGGGATTTTAAGTGCATTGAGATACGCTTAATTTGAATCGAAATATATTTTCTGTTTTGAATGTTTTAAATTTACAACCAAATGCAGAAACCGACAACCTTGACGTCCGAAGGACATACACATGTGGTTTGAAAGGTGTGACGAACACTTACCAAAAGTCACTTTTATTCAAATTAGTTATATTCATTCTTGCGTAAAAATAAATCGGAAACTCATTTCTTTACATAATTTCTTATCAACTTACCGGTTTCACGTACAATTCATTTTTCTCCCTTTTTGCAATCATACGACATAAATGGAACTTCATTAAAAGTAGCATTGACAGAGGAATGCTTTTAAATGGGTATAATGGTTGAAAATTTTGTTCGCTCTTAAGCTGATTTAAATCCAACTAAAGTAAACTTGTGTACTAATACGCGGGATATTGCGGGAATAAAATCGTCTACTTCCCCCCCCACCACCACCAAATTACAAATATGAATGGAGTGTCTAAAAAAATACAAGAACCCTGTCCCATTTGCTTAGTTTAGGGATGCAGACTTGTTAACACAAAGGTTCTCATAGAATCACTGAATTATGGAAGAGGCGCCAAAAAACACATAAAATTTTCTATCGTATATAATATTTATTCATATTTCTTAAAACTTTTATACTGTGGGAAAAGAGAAATATAATAAAAATAAATGAAGGATTCAATTTCATTTTTTGAGTGACACTGCATTGATTAAGCAATTGTTTTAATATTTGGTTCGATTTTTGTAGTAGCCCAGCGCAAAACTGATTCTAAATTTTCATTCGTCAAGCGGTTTCTATTTTTAAATTTGTTAATATTCATGACTGAAAAAGAATGTTAACAGATATCTGTTGAACCAAAGAGACTTGCCAAATTTTAATGCATTACCTCGAAATTTAATTTGTTAAAATTAAAATAACGCATGGTGAGGCGGCCGCCATCAAATTAACTGAGGGCTGCATAAGAGAGTAAGGACCACAGTCTGTACATCCCTAGCTCAGTTAAACCTTCATCAAGTCTGAAAAAATAAATGGGTTTTTCTTTTCAAGACTCAACTGTGACCACACCTTGTGAATGGAATAAGCCTTTACTTCCTTTATCTTTTCGTTTTGGAAAAAACGCTCTTTTCTGATTCATTACTTTAGTGACGTTGAAAAGATTTTTCGAAATAAGTGGCGCATGATTTCCTTTTCGTCTGAGTGAAACGCGACGATTGCTCCAATTCATGAAACAACAATTTCGATTTCTCTGATTTGCAATAACTGTATCGCTTGCAGTTAAAAACTTACCAGAAAAATATTTTATGGATCCCTTTTCTTTTTAATTTAATGGGTAAAGTCTTAAAAGGTGTGGTCCGATGTCAGTGGTTAGAATATTCAAATGCATTTAATGAGGCGACATTTAACGCAAATGAGTGTTTGGATACTCGATCCAACCATAGGCCGTCGTGTACGTGGGAGCTGATGTACGTTAAATCTGTCGTGACCTTAAATGTCGTTACGTTGGCGTGGAATGGAAATTTGGAGGGCAAGTTGCCTCTCAAGTGTTGACTTCGTCAATTGACCTTTGTACAAAATGCATCTTTCTTCTTCTTGTACGAGGTGTCCTCGGATCTTTCTACTTCGGTATTGATCCCGGACCTTCGCCAATAGTCCGCTGTATTGCTCTAGTGCGGAGTTAATCCAACTATTTTCATATCAAATGGATCTTAATCGTATGCCGAGACAAGATAAGTACATTGTATTAATCACCTGAGGTTGTGAACCTGGGATCATCTTACATGGCAGTAGTATTTCCCTTCTTACTACCTCTACTTCCCTTCTTACTACCTATACTTACTACCTCTACTTCCCCCCCTTACTACCTCTACTTTACTTCCCCCCTTACTACCTCTACTTTACTTCCCCCCTTACTACCTCTACTTTACTTCCCCCCTTACTACCTCTACTTTACTTCCCCCCTTACTACCTCTACTTTACTTCTTACTACCTCCCGTTTTTACTACCTCCCCTTCTTACTTTTTAACATCCATGGAGAACTGCTTCCAGCATCAAGTCTGGTGGTCGCTATAGGAACAGGGCTAGTTCAATTTGAATAGAGGTGACTAGTGGATGTCCATCTTAAATTGTTCTTGACAATTAACGGTGGCCTAGAGAGGTACTTAATAACTACAGATCTCCTCGGTAACTCACAATTTGTCATCAAGTGCGCCAACGTGACAAAACTGAACAAATTTTATCAAGCATCCCTTATTGAAAATGGGATAAGATCCGTTTCTACGGCAACAAACGGGAATTTGTTGCTGAAGCAGTTCTCTTGGTGCAAACAGTAAATTTTGCTTTCTAATTTCACAATTTCTAGTAAATTTTGCCCTAGCCTAAAAAATTCACTGCAAACATCTTGAAATGCACGGACAAGCATTGTATGAAAATTTATATATTTACGATTGCGAAATCGATATAAGTGACTATTTAAATTGAAATTATTTACGCGTTATTTTTAAATGTAGTGATCTAAAATTTTATTTATACACTGGGGTATTGCAAATGACTCATTGAGTTTTGTAGTATTGCAATTTCTATAAGCTATGGAACTCACTCTTTCGTGATAATCATTTAACGAGAATATCTCAAATATAAAAATTGACGCGAGCAGATTTCCCTCTGACGCACCAGACGGGTATATCGTATGTTAGTTTCCGCGACAGCAAGATGATACCGGAAATTGCATGTTCCAGAAAGATCGGGCACCTCATTGGCATACTAAGGTGCGTCGCTAACTGAACGATGAAATCCCACACCGCTGGATTGGGAGGTCCGCGGATTAGCAAACAGCGGGTTGCCAGTTCGAGACTTGATCGAACCAAATACAGTCGTGTATTTGGGGAGTGGTGAACTTTAAATCTGTCAAATCTGACGTTAATCATGGCCTCAAATGTCCTCACATTAGCGTGGTGTGGAAGTGGAATAATTGCTTTGTTGGCCTCGTCAAAGCTCATGAAATAAATTTTCTGTTTTGTAAATTTCTTGCACAAGACTCACATCTACCTTTTATTACAATGTTTTTATATTTACATTGATTTTATTTGTTTTTATCTTGCGTTTTGTCGCAGCTTGTCCAATTTTGGACCTTGTGTCATAAAACCTCAATCTCCTCTTGGCCGACCAACCGGTCTGGCCTGATTCGAACCAGGTTCAGTTCATGTATGTTTGTAAGCGTATGGTGTAGAGGCGGTTGGTGCACCTTAAATCTGTCGTGGTTGAAGGTCCTCACGTTGGGTCGGTGTGGAAGTTTGGAGAGGGGCGTGCCAGCTCATGTGTTGCCTCGTCACCTGACCGTGGTTCAAAATTACGAGGTGTTGTCCTCGGATTCTTCTCTTTGGAATTGATTCTGGCCCGTCGCCAATAGGCAGTTGTGTTGCTTCGATGAGGCGTAAATTTAACTAGCAGCAACATTGAATGAGCTCAGTTCCGTAACCGCATTACCGCTGTATTGATGACCACCGACGGGGAAATATTGCAACGCGTGTGGGCCGAAATTGACTAACGCACGGACGTGTCTGATAACGATTGAAGTCATCGAACGTTCGAAGTGTTTTAACTAAAGCTAGGGTTTCAATTTCTAGGGTTTTCCCCTCGTAGCACTCATTGTTTTGGGTGTAATTCTTTGTAAATTAGTGTTTGAAATCCGATGAATCATTTGTAATAACCCTATATTATAAACCAAACTGGCATTTGACAATCCTCTCAAAGGAATTCAAAAATGCATAGTATTTTTAGAAATGTTACGGAACACCTGTTAACTGGATATCACTGCAGTTGGATGAGAAAGTAACGGGGACCCCTTGAAAAGGTTGGTTGCAAAGGAGGCATAGTTGGCCACTCTGTACATAAGACAAGACAACTTCAAATAAAATGCATGATTGGGGGAAAGTGATTTAAGAACAGAGTAGGTGGGATAAAAGCAGAAAAATATCGCTTGTTTCCCTGTAGCGCGACTCCCGTTTTTACTGAAGACAGTAAACCTCATGGAAAAAGAAAAGATAACTAGAGTACTTCGGGTCATTGAAGCCCGTACACACTTGAAAGAGATGTGCCCCCGAGGACTCCTGGAAAGAACTGACTGATTGTAATGGTAATAAGAATCGAATTAGTCGAGAAAGTCGTAATTTTGTTTTATAAAAGGCCCCGCGATATTCATTTGATTGGAGGTTAGTGTAACATTCCATGCTTTCAAAATGGCGTTAAACGAAATTTCCAGGTGGGATTAGATGATTAGATGGCTATAAACACGGATTAAATACCTCGTAATAAAGTTAATGAAGTCATTTGAACTCCCCTCTGCTCTAATACGCAACGAACCATTCTTTATTTTATAGCTCGGATCAGCAAGACTGCATTCGACACAAGAGAAAGTTTTCGTTTCTATTGTTTCATTAAGCAGTTGAATGAGAGCATGATAATCCTACCCGCAGATTGTAACGCGACTGGAAGAAGTTTGTAACATTATCTCCCTCATTAAATTTATGCCGTCTGCTTGTTAACTATCTAGCTGTTATATACTAGAGACTTTTCGAAGTAATGAACATTTTTATCAGGGGGAATGCGATTTTGCTCTATTGTATGGTCTTGTATTTCTGATTCAATTCAGAACCGTTAAGTTGTCATTTTTTAAATGTTTCTTCTCTGTGTGGTTTCTTTTACGTTTCGTCATATTATAATTAACCGTCCAATTTTTAACTAGCATCGTCACTAGTTAAAACTTTCAAGATTTGATTAGGGAAACCTCCATCCAAATCTGTTATTATTTTTTTTTTCACATATCAAAATTTAAACGTTAAAATCGTTTTATTCTTGTTTTTCTTACATTTTCTTTTACAAATATTTATAAAAATCGTATTAGTATTTGCTTTAAATTGTGTTCTATTGGCATTTATTTTAAATCATGTTCTACATGTATTTATTTTAAACGATGTTCCTTCAGAAAAAATTTATTTTAAATCGTGTTCATCTGCATAAACGTTTTTGTTCAACCATTTACAATTTTTTTTATTGTAGATCGACGGTTTGTCATTTACTGCTTTCCTCTATTAATCAAAGCGTTTAATTTTATTCATTGGTTTGACTATTTAATTATTGCTTGATGAATGAGATATTTCGTCGAAACCACTTAGAGGTTAATATAAAGCTCTCCAGAGATGACATTCTCATTTGAACTCTTCTGTAAGATATTTTACAACTTCGCGCCTTCATGCAATGATAAATATTTCGCCAAAAAACAAGACCATCCATTTTATATCTATTAAAAAGGGCAATGAGATTGAATGTGGTCATTATTTATCACGTAGTGTTAATTGTGTCAACTCTCAGATGATCGTCTTGACTACCAAGTATTATGTGTAATTTTATCACGCACTCACGCAATTGTTAGACCTATTTTTTTTTTCATTTATTAAATAGTATCTGAAGAAGAATCAGTCGATTGTCTTTATCAGTGCTCAATGCGTGGAAAAGGGACAACGCATCATTTCATTATCTGTTACAAAAATCTTATCAATTTATCGGTCGAAATGGAAAGGTTATCGGGACGTTGCTTGTCATACATACGATATGGAAACTTTCGAAATCGCTTTTTTTTATATAAGCTCGTGCTATCTACTGACAAAATTTTCACTTTTTAATTCGCCCTATCCAAAAGGCAATACTTAGCGCAAAGTGTAATTGGAAGTTACGTAGTTGACTCTAGAAGCGTTTTGGAAAACTCATCGGGTTAGGCCAGACTCGAGAAAGCTTCTAAGGTGGAAGGATTGAAATTTGCTTTTGAACCCTAGCTTTTAAGATCTCGAATCGGTAAGCAAAAAAAATTGTTTTCTGAAATTTCCATTCTCCTTTTGCATTATTTGACGTTTTGTTTGATGTCAGTAACGGACGACCCTGCCAGAAAATCGGGAAATTCCCGAGAGGCTTGTTAATTACGAGGTGTTGTCCTCAAATTTTTCTCTTCAGGGCTGACCCCGGACCTTCGCACAAATATCCCGTTCTGTTGCAGTAAACTTAGACCAGTAATCCGTCTGTTTTTCATACGACTATAGCATACTTTCTGTTGAATTTTTAAAGTAAATCTAATCGTGGTTGAATTAAGCTGACAAACGGTCTGGAGGCCTCAGTCCAGAAAAAGGTGGGAGTGATGTGAGAATCCTCTTCATATTGGTACATTATATCACAGGGTGATAGGCCCCACCTTTAGTTCAAAAATTATAGACCATGGATGTTTCATAGAAATAAATCGACCCAGTCTAAAAAATCCGTCTCGAATCAATCTTGGATCAATTTTGTAACGGCCTTTACAAATGCTGAATCAATATATTTGATTTTAAAAACAAAACCTTTGTAAGGGGACACTCGAATAGGCGTTATTTTCTTGAATCAATGTAGTCAAAAATCATCGGCTAATTTTTTAAAGTTTCAAATAGTTAAAAACTGCATATTTTACTTTTAGCTTTTCAGTATACCCCCTTAGAACAATCTGTGTCAACATTTTCCTGGACCGTGATCATCCGATCTAATCCGACACGTCTTGTGTCTGGCGCAACCTTGCCAAATATGGCCCTTGCGCCATGAAAGACCCAACCAACCTTTCCCTATTGGAAAAAACAGTAATTTAACCCTCCGCCACTCGCTCTCTTCATTTGTTTCTCTACCTTCACCCTCGCTGTATTTTGAAGCCTTGACCTTACGCTAAAGCTCAACCTCTGCCGCGAACAAAGAATAGGGAGGCGAACGAGAAGGGAAAAAAAATCTCTGCTGTTGAACCAGTTTTGTCAAAGCATCCCTGAACTTCAGCGGGCTCTGCTGTTTTGGTCGTCTGTGGTGGTGGTGTCTCTGCCACCATCCGGCTGGAAGTCGCTGAAGGCTAGTAAACTTGACCTATTAATGAAGCATGGGCTTCATCCAGGCAGTCACGTGTGCGTTCCAGATTCTAAATTTAAAATTTGTGTTTTATCGCTGGCCCATTCTCGGCTGGCGTCTGTGTCTTAGAGGGATCGGCATTTGCCAACTGCGCTTTTTTTTTTTGTTCCTCTCATTTGAAGTGGAGCCAAATGCTCCTGAATGTGTCCGCCGAAATTCATGTCTGCCTGCAAGAGCGATGAACTGATGTTTTGTTGCAGAGGGCCGTGACATGAGTAGAGATGCTTTGACATTAACTTCTCCCTTCCAGATCCACCCACTTAATATACCTTGTTAACCTGAATATGGGACAGATTTTGGTTCATGACCTTTACGTTTCAAAACTCTGACAAGATGTAAACATGCCCCTATAGGTCTGGACTCGTTCATGAAGTTAATAATTAAAAAGATGACAACGTATGCGCAATGAGTTAGATTTACTTAAACCCCAAATCGTTAAATTTATCTTTTCTGTGCAGTACTCGGTTTCCTAACATTAAATTTTCAGACTCTGGATATTTTAGACTCGAATGCTTGCGGTCGCAAACACTTGCCAAAACAGCCAAGCCTACTGGCGCCGGTTGTTTACCTAATAAATCTCATTAGCTTGCGGTTTTGCTGGTGGGAAACGTTTCAATCGTTGATGGAGAATGCATATATTAGCATTATTTACTATTAAAACTGCACTGGACAGCCAATTTTTTTAAAAATTAAATTGAATCTAGAAAATATTCAAATTTGATTGATTTTATTTGAGTAACTTAACGTGTTTAACTTGTGTACCTGTGATATGTCCTGTTAGTCAAGGAGTTTGCATCTCCAATTTGGTCGTTTTGATTTGGCGATTGATGCATTCTGTATGTTTAAGTAAATAACTAATAACACTAGACAATATATAGTATGGTTTCTCAGTCCCCCTTCAATGAGTCCTTATTGTGTTTTTCTGAAGTCATTAAGTTTTCTTTTTCATATGCAGCATATTTTCACAACCTTAACGACGGCAGTATCTCCAATGGTCAAACTTCGGAGATTTTGTTTCATGGCTAGTACAGCAGTTATGTGTGCGATCTTAAATGTTCCCCAAAACAGATGGAGAAATCACTTGGATAAAAAAGAACCTTGTAACCTGATACGTACAACAAAAATTTCGGACAGCAATTTCAAGAATTCTTGGTATTCTAACGTGAGATTTCTAAAACATAATCCAAGATCTTAACTACGGATTAATGCTTTGCCTCATACAACCGCCTTTCACTTTGAAATTATTTTACATTTTTCTCGTAAGTAGTTGATGTTCTACTGGATAGTATTTTTTTATTTTCAAACTTTTATTCCAATTTTCATGGAGAGATTGATTTAAAATTATTGTTTCTCATCTTCTAAGAGACTTGGAAAAATAGATAGTACAAAATAGATCTGAAAACCTACAAATGGAGAAGTGAAGAATGTGTATTCTCTTAGACAGCTGTCGTTTGTGTCGTCTGAAATCTAGTCGCGTGATAAAATGTTAAATGATTCTTTTAAAGTATGACGGATTTATTTTTCGACGCGTGATCTCTTTGCCAGTCGGGCACGACTTCAAAATGAGGCGTCAACGCGTTCGTAAATTCAAATGACTGAACGATTGTTATCTTTTGTGTACCACACTCTGGAAATTCTAATCTAGATAGATGACTAGTGGAAAACTTTTTTAACAAATCTTTTAACAATTATTTTGAAATAAACTGGAGTTACAAATCTTACCATGCTTCCTCACATCATAAATTTTGCTAGAAAAAGGAAAGGTACAAGCAGCCTCCATATCTGCTTCTCAACCCCAGTACTAGGTTATATGACGGAACCCCATGAAGTAAAAAAAAGAATTCCTTGCACTGAATGTTTAACTTGCACATGTAGTACCATTGTTAGTAGTATTTACTGTTCGCCTTTCCTTTGCACACTGTTTTTACTACTTTGGCTTAATATTTTACCTGCTTTTATTTAACTAGGGGGCTCCGCCCCCTGCTCGCTTACGCTCGCCAACCCCCGGGGATTGCTGCGCAATCCCATTTGGTTTGCTTCGCAAACCAACACTCCTGTCACAGATACCATTTGGTTTGCTTCGCAAACCAACATTACTTTCACAGAGTGAAACTATCTGAATAATTCGTATTATGCTGATTTCACTTTCCGGTTCATGACGTCACAGCGAGGGCTTCGCTGCGTCTCGCTTACGCTCGCCGACCCCGGGGATTGCTACGCAATCCGTTTGGTTTGCTTTCTCAAACCAATACTTCTTTCGCAAGTGATTTAACTTTTTTTTGCTTTAACACTTAATGCACCCTAAACTAATAGCCGCATCAGTAAAAAATCTTCTGCATCTTGTTCCCTGTACAATTTTAACTAAACATTGTTAATATCCAAACTTTACGATCTGTACTTTGTCGGTAAACTGTCTTGAAAACAGAGGGAAAAAAGCGAGCCTCTTTCCTCGCCAAATAAAAAGAAATCGTTTTTATGGCAATTGTTGCTACGATAAATTTGATATCTGGCAAACCCGATAGTCAAAAGTGTAACCCACTACTGCTTTCGGAAGCAGCTATGCGAACTGAAAAATACGAAATTTGTGTCACCAACTTTTGATTGCATCGAATTTATTTATGAACCAATTTTAAAAATAATTGTACCGTAAGAAAGAGTATATTCTGAGGTATACTGCAATATTTTTAAAATTAAAAATTAACAGTAATACTATACAGATATGACCATTTTAGTTTTGTATCGGAAGTTACGATCTGAAAGTTCCGAAAATTGTATGACCCACTTTTATTTGCATCGATTTTATTTATTAACCAATTTGAAAAATAATTGTACCATAAGAAAGAGTGTAATGTAATGTATTCAGTGATGTTTTCAAATTTAAAAAATAATGGCTTTTGCCGTAGACAAAACGGTTTTAACAATAAGTAGCGAAAATATCCAAAGATTCCGAATTTTGTATGACGAACTTTTGATCGCATCCAATTTAATTATTAACCGATTTCAAAAATAATAGTACCGTAAGAAAGAGTATATTCTGAGGTATACTGCTATATTTTAAAAATTAAAAACTAATAGTAATTAGATATAGATATGGCAGTTTTAAAAAAAAGTAACAAAAATGTCCCGATTTTTCCTGAATTTCAAAAAAATATTATCAAGAACCAAATTTAAATTTTAAAAAAAACTCGACGAGCTGCAAAAATTTACGTTGAGAGGTACTCTTAAAAAAAAACTCACGACTAAAGACTGAAATTTTGAATGTGTTTTGCTCACTCGCGGAAGAAATTTCACTTCTTCAACTTTAACACTTAATAAAACCTAAACTAATAGCCGCATCGGAAAAAAATCTTAATAATTATCCAGGGAATACGATGAAGAACAAAGCATGTTAATTTCATATTTTTCCGATCAGTACTTTCTCGGGAAACCGTCTAAGAATGGAGCTAAACAACAAAAATTTCAATTCTTCGGCGGCGGCGGCGGCGGCGGCGGTAACTTTTTTTTAATATAGAGAGATATTATTTTGCGTTATCGGCTGTCGGACCTTGCGCCATAAAACCCAAATCAACCAACCAACCTTTGCACAGTGGGGATGCCGTGGTTAAGTAGACTTACGCCTCTCTAACAACCTGCGACTCGCAGTCGCACATGTTCGATTCATGAAAACTTACCCTGGGTGAATCTGTCTTTTGTATCAGTTTTTGTTTGAGTATGTCCATAGCTTCTCTTTGACTTTCTTGTCTCTTGACGTACAGCTTGACCAAATATAGCCCATGTGTACCATAAAATTCACCTTTGCCGGCTCTTGCAACGCTTTATTATAAACTAGCAGACCCGTGCAAAACCTCTGCGATGAACTTTCTTTATTGCTTACCTATTGATGGCAAAATGTTTCTACTCGCATTGGATTTCAATCCATTCATAACTAATATAACATCCTCACATTGGACATCAATGGATGTATTCACAAAAATGGATTTTACACCTCTAAATGAAATTAGACTCCAAATAAATGCCTCAGGTCCACACTCGAAGTTTTTAGTTGCGGATCTGTCGATCGAGGTGGTCGAAATCCTCTTTGGCTAGGCTTCGTGTGAGGCAAATCTGTGGTTACCCCACGTCCGATGACACGCTGGCATTATCTCATTTGAGGTCCTGTCTAGCCTAAGCAGGGGGGCTCCACGAAGAGAATGTGGGTGGTCGAATGTCACTATCTAGTTTGATTCCTCCCTGAGTGTATTTTTCCTCTTCTGTGTCAATAAAACTCCTTCGTGTGCGTGGTCCATTTGCTTGACGTTTTTTCTCTAGACATGATACCAAAGTACCAGCTAAAGAACGGGCCCCACGTAGGAAGTTCGCTGGTACCATGGTAACCGAAGCCTATTTATAAGAATTTTCTTTGTTTTACCGTCATGGTGGTTGTCGCGTAAGGGTATTTCGCCATTTGCAAAACCGACCCGATCTTAATGTGCGAGATATCTCGTCATTGGACGAAAACGAATCTGATCTTGTTCTTCGTCCTCATAAAGTAATCGGCAATACCTTGACGACGAGATATCTCGTCACTGACAAAATCGGTCTGAACTTGATAGACGATTCCTAGTCGAAACCACTTGGAGGGTTAAAAGGTTCAATCTTCACTGCATGCAAAAATAGCAAATCCTGCAAAGGAACTGAGAAAAGATTCCATATTTGTGCTAGGTAAGCACAATGAGGGTTATCTATTCTAGTACTGAAGTTCAAAGTGCCGATGTGAGGAGTCTGGCTACACCCATATGTAAGGGGTCTGTGCGCAAGTTATGTAATTAATTTGCATTTACATTTGTTATCGATGAAGTGGAAAGAAGCAAAAAATTTTGACGCACGTGAAATAATTAAATCTATTTCGAAACCACCAACATCGTGCTGAAGAAGGGAGTTACTGTTCAGAGCCTTTCACGTTCTACTTGCTGTTTACCTCCTGCTAAACGAAGCAGCTTCCTTTTTTTCGTTTCTCGGTTTTTCTTCAGAGCTCTGTCCCCCATCACCAGTGCCGGCTGATTCATTCTATTCATCCCCGTCTTCCGAGAGTGCATCGACCTATATACAAACATAAGTCAGGAGAATACAATTAGCAACGCTGTCGTCGCGGCCCAGTCGGAAAATATATTCCGAACATGTCTTTTTCACCACCAGAAAACATTTTTGTGAGTTAGCACTCGCGCTCGTGTAGGCAAATGGCGAATAAAAGCGAAACAAGAAGAACAGAACCATACGTCAAAGAAGTTTTAGTCGAAGATGGGTCCGTTCTTTTTGTTTTTTGTTTGTCTATTTTCAGAAATTGGATATTCGTAATTTTGAGAAGAGGAAGTTGTGTCGCGTCATGCTTCCGCGAGTTTAGTTGGTGGTGAAATGGGAAAATAAACTAATTCTTGCTTGTTTCGGTAAGTTCAGGATTGTCGAGTTCTGATTCTTGAATGACAGCACTGAAGGGCCATTCCCCTGTCACGAATGGGACAATCACATATTTTGGACATGAAAATGGCTGCGTCTCATTATTCTTCAACAACCCAAAATCTTTCAATATTCCTCATGAAAGTAAGCTTACCACAAAATTTTGGATACATCTCACTTTCTTCCATTCTAAGAACTAATAGGATGCGCACGTGTGTGACATTTCTGGTCATATTAAAAAAAAAGATGGATGAAAAAAGAATGAGATGCAACCCTTTTCGTGACAAAATATGTGTGGTTGTTTCATAAGTGCGCCATAAAGCCAGCCCTATTCAAATCTTAACTGGTAAAAGCAGTCCGAACCACTTTCCAGTGTATTTATCTGTGTGCAATGGTACGTGCTAATTCCTATACCCCCAATTGTTTTATAGAGAGGACGAATCGCCAAAACTGGTTGGAAAAAATAAGATTTATTCGACATAAAAAGAAAATCAAGTTTTCTTTAATCGTGAAATACATCACCCCAAGGGGCTATCGTGGCTTAGTCCACTGCGTTAGCAACCTGCGAGTTATAGACGGTGCAGGTTTGATTCATCCCTAGGTGTATTTTTCTCTTTTGTGTCAGTAAAGTTTTGCTTGTATGTGTAAGTCCATTACTTGACATTGTCTGCCCTGTTATTGTACCAGCATGGTTAAATATGGCTTCGTGCACCGTAATACCTAAACCAACCAGGAATGCATCTCAAACTTACGGAAATGCTGATGCGCGAAAAGCAATCTGATTTTCTCAACTTTAGAAATAAACAGTAATAGTCATTGCACGTTTGGGATCATTCCATTCACATTAAACAAATTCACATAAGTCTTCAACAGCTGCTTAGCCTTTCGGAGGTAAAAATCTTGAAATCTTTGTATACATTTGTATATAGAATCGGGGAAATAGATCCACCCAGGCATTTTCCTCTTCCAAAAATGTCTAAGTATCAGTTATTTATTAAATCTGCACCTATCAAAATTGAATAATTTTGTTACACTTAACTAAAGGGAAGAAGTCAATCCACAGAATGGGAACAAAGGTTACAATTTCTAATTGATACACATTCCCGTCTGGAGATGGAATTTGTTGTCTTTCGAAGATGCGCATGGTTTGCTCTATTTTCAATCCAAAGGCAATTATTTTTGCGCATCATTCCACAGCATTGGAATTTGTTACTCGAAGCAATTAACCCTTTTTCTTCTGGAATTCAGATCTTTACTTTCAGGTGGGCTGGTTTCATTTTGACTTCCCATTTCCTTAACTAATATAGAATTGAAGGGCAACATAATGAAAATCCACGTTTCCAACTTTTTCAGGAGAGTATGTTTTAGAAGTTAAAAATTATAGCTTATCCACTAAATAAGAGGTCAGTATTTAAAATTTTCAAGTATTGCGCACTCATTCAAACAATCAGAAATTCTTTTAATCATGATATTTTGTTTGATTTTTTCATAAAAAAAAACATAAATTGTCTGGGACTTACCACTATTGCCCATTATAAGTTTTGTAGTTTATTGATTTTTTTATCAGAAGGAGAGTAGTTTCGGCTTATGCTTTCGGCCGCCTCTAGTTTATACATGCACTCCTTTCTATAGCACTCCTATAAGGTGGTGTCAAAAGAGTTCCCTTAAGTGAAAGTGTTTCTTAAAGAAACAGTTGTTATTACGTAACTATTTTGTCCAAGCAGATTATTACAAATTAATCGTATCTAACTAGTACAATATAGTAATTAATCAATCGATCCATCCCATCAGAAGTTTTGAAACTCGGTACATCCCTCGGTGTACATGCTCTGTCTGTTCAGAGATGCACTCTTATTTTACTTTTTAGCATTTATAACATACTAGCAAAATACCCGACCTTACTCGGTTTGAATTGGTTTACTCTAGATTGAAGAGATAATCAAAATATATACTGGCTTACGTTTTTTGTACAATAAAAATTTATTTTAACACCTTTCGCCATCTTTATATTTTCTACAACTTACTTTGGACACAAATCCTACACATGCATATCCATTCATGTAATGCAATTCACATACATCGCACCCTTGTTGTATGACAAAGCTACAAAATGACGAAAGATGACTCTAAGGTTACTACTACAAAAGACGATTTTGAGGGAGATTTGGAATTCCTTTCTTAAGTTATTTTCATGTTCAACTCAATTAATAAAACTTACGATTGACGGCGAGTGCTCTCGCACTCATAGTCAACAAAACAATATTTTTTTACTTGTGGCACTCTTGCCTCCGGTATGCGACATTGTGAAATTTTGCAATCTTATCCTGTCATTATTACAACGAATTTTTTAATGTTGGATAAAGTTCTAGTTAGGATTTTTAAACATTATTATTCTTTCAATAACGGCATTATTCTTTAAAAAACGGCATTATTCTTTAAATAACGGCATTATTCTTTCAATAACGGCATAACTACACTTAAAATTTATACTGACT
Source organism: Metellina segmentata (assembly GCA_947359465.1). Taxonomy (NCBI): domain Eukaryota; kingdom Metazoa; phylum Arthropoda; class Arachnida; order Araneae; family Tetragnathidae; genus Metellina; species Metellina segmentata. The sequence continues at coordinate 84,619,992 of OX375875.1, read as the reverse complement.
TACCTAACATTTTTAAGTCTAATACTTTGTGGTGCTGTTGCGTGTGATGAGAAGGAAAACACATTTATTAAAATAATAAATATTTAAAACAGAAAACAGTGAAATAGAACAAAATAAAAGATGTCGGAAAAATTGTTCTAAAGATATTAATTTATAATTCATTTTTATCTCTTGATCTCGCACAGTTGCCACAATTTACAACTAAAAGTGCACAAAATTTAGAAATGTGAAATTAATTCAGAGCGAAAGAAACAGAAAAAATATCACTGCTCACGCAATCTTGTTCATTCTCGTTTCGTTGAAAAATATCGTCTGTCTCAAATATTCCGAAATCGTTTTCATTGTGCAAAGAACAAAAATAAGACTCTAAGTAAATGAAGTATCAGAGCTGAAATTCCATTAAAAATATAATTTTTTGAAGAATAATTACTTTTTTAGCAGTACTGGTAAAGCAATCGAAGTAATCGTAATATTCAATAGACATTCCAATTTTTTCAAAACTACCAAATTATGGTTGATTTAAGTATACTTACTCAGGTGTTTTAGCATGAAACTCATCTAAATATGACAGTAAAGAAATGTTTAATATTGCATTCACTAAATTAATAAATGTATAAAATAAAATACACTGCAATCAAATATCTGGAATACAATTCATGTGATGGCTACACAAACACACAAACACAAAATCGAGCATAGAACAGAAAGACGGACAGACAGACTTTCGCAACCAATGCCACTCACTACATGAAGATAAGTACTCACTGTATGCAAATTTTCATGAAAATATCTTAAACCGCGTGGACGTGTATAGGGCACAACATACAGACAGACAGACAGACAGACACCAAACGAGAAAAAGGCGGATTCGGCATCAGAAGGGTCCAAAACGGATAGAAAACTTGAAATGGGTCGAAAATATTGAATGTACAAACAAACACTCCATTCTTATTTATATAGACTAGCCACTGTGGCTAGCCCGGTGTTGCTGCCCGTGGTGTTGGTTTGCCTCCACGGGCAACGCCGTGATGTAAGATATTAATCTGGTGTAAAATTTTCCGCAGATTTCAAATCCGTTGAAGATACGTTAAATTTAAAAATTATTTATTTAAAGAAAATCATATTTTTAGGTATCAATATAAACTGAAATTTTCCGCAGATTTCAAATTCGTTGAAATTTTTACTCTATATTTAACGGTCTAGGAGATAGAAAAAAGAACTGTGACTATGGTTAAAAGATTTATCGTCTGGCTGTAAAAACATTCCTCCGCGCAAAATCAAAGCGGAAAAGAAAAAAATTATTTTCAGAGCGTTCTCCGGGGAGGTGAAAATAAATGGGCATGGTTCCAAGGCTGACTGCAAGGTCACGTGGGTAGAAAAGTCGAGACTGGGGTTATTCTTCTATCTCGAAGAAATGCGTTGAAGAACCAGGTGGAGAATAAAACTATTAAATTCATTTAAAAATCTTCTACATTGAATTTTAAAATTTCGACACGACTCAAAGATTGCAAAAAATTTGGACTACCTGTGTGCCTAATCTCATTGCTGTAAGTGCCATAGAATCATCAGGATTTTGCGGCCGCGAAAAAAACAAACAGACTCTTCCTTTTATAATATTGGACTACAATAAATGTTTGAAAGATACGTTTTTACCAATGCCCAGCCAAAATTTGTACTTGGATGTGCATTTAGTCATGACAGACAATGACGGAAATTGCGACCACTTAAATTCATCCTGGTATAACATGTGGGTTCACGTTGCAGATCACATACAAACCATACATTCAAGACACAACCCGTTTGGAGATAGGCCACACATTTACTTCAAACCGAACAAACATCCATTCCTTCCCTTTATTCGAATCAGGAATGTTTCGATCCTGAAGCCAGCATCCTTACCACCAGCCCTATCAGTCATCAGAGAGAAAGCAATCGGGCTGGTGGTGTCTAATCTATTGCAACAGATGGGACGCTTCATAATTTACCATGGTACTTACATTCAAACATCTTTTTACAGATTGCTTTATCTATTTCTACAATAAATGTTAGAAGAGATATACATGTTTGCCCTTCCACCTCGGTCTTTCGGAAGCACCAACTCAAATATTAACTAGCAGCAATCAATTAGTTGATGTCAATGCATGTTCTCAACTGCGCAATAAGCTACTCAGGTTAACAAGGAAATATAATTTATTCACTCGTAACGATCAACAACGATAAATAATAAAAATAAAATGTTTTAACGTTGCTGCATTTGGACGTATTAAAAGAAAATTAGAACTGAGAATTTAAGTTTTAAATTAAAAGGAACAGCACACGTACGTACGACTTTATAAATAGTTGCGCGCAGAAGTGTCGGAAGACAGCGCGGTGCGTACGTGCTTGAATTTGCTAAAGGATGTTACCACACATGCATTCAAACATCTTTTCACAGATGAGACAGGTTGCTTTAAGTTCCGTGGTAAGATATGAAGCACGAACCTACTTAAATAGATTGGGAACCTTTCGCCTGTGAGAAGTTATTCCGTTTTCGCGAAATGAATGGCCCAGTTCATTCCCGTCGAGATCGATTCCGAACCGTCGCCAATAGCCCGTGTGTTGCTCCAGTGCGGAGTAATAAATTACCAACTAGCCTCACCAAATGAAGGACATCAACTGAAACTTCATCCCTCTTAACTTTTAAACGACATCCTGATGGCTGTGTTGAGAGAACCTGTATAGGATTAATGAGATAAACTACACGGTTTCACAGAATATCCGGGGAAACTTACTTCCTCGAGAGAATCTTTATCCGAATCTAATTTTCTTTGCCGATTGACACCAATTCAAAAATTACCGATGTATATAAAAATTCATTCCTGCCTGATCATACAACTCTTAACAATGGCTAAATTATTGATGGTCAAAGGATCCGAAATAAAAAAAATCGTCACAATACTCTTAGTGTAATTAAATGGGGGAAAAATACAACCAAATCAAATGTCTCTTGTTTTAAGGTGTGCAGAGAAAATTCATGCAGATCGGTTGAAATGATTGGAGGATCCTCGGAAAGTTCTAATACTTTTAGAGTTCCGAATAGAAACGGAACGGCAAGAGCATAAAGGTGTCCAACCGTACACGAAGAAATTATCTTATGGAACATTACTAGTAGCATGGACATCTGCTCTACAGTTTCTTAATTGTTCACATTTCTTGATGGCAGTGTCGTTGATCAGATTTCATGCGTTATTTAAATCTATTTATAATTAAAATACTCATCGATATATGCAGTTCATACCTCCAAATGAAAAAGTTAATTAAACTATTTGACAACAATTATAAAAAAAAAATGAAGCAGCATTTCTTATACTTAGTGATTTTGGCAAAAAGTTCACACCTCAGCCATGTAACGACAGTTATAGCTTCTGAAAGTCCACTTCATTTGTATCGCATTGACCAAGCTCCTCATGGGCACATCTCTAAGTGAGCTCCTGGCACTTCTGCCATAAAAATCCAATCAATCCTCTAAGTGAGTACGGATTAAAGGACCCGAGGTACTCTAGTGATCTTTACTTTTACTCTAGTGATCTTTACTTTTACTCTAGTGATCTTTACTTTTACTCTAGTGATCTTTACTTTTACTCTAGTGATCTTTACTTTTACTCTAGTGATCTTTACTTTTACTCTAGTGATATTTACTTTTACTCTAGTGATCTTTACTTTACGTGGGGTTTACCAACACGGGGTCGACCTCCCGGATTACCAAAGCGATCTTTTTTTGCTTTCGTCCCACTAATCTATTCCCGATTAGGGATGCGACATCGACAGCAAAAAAAAAATGTTTTGAAACATCGATGTTCAAAATTAAAACATCGATGTTGATAATACATCGCCACAAAAACATCGATGTTTTTAAAATTCAGTGTATTTAAACTTTTTCACCCATTTCTTAAAACTTAGCAACTAGTGATGCTACATCGACAGCAAAACATCGATGTTTTGAAATTTTAATGTTCAAAATTAAAACATCGATGTTGATAATACATCGCCACAAAACCATCGATGTTTTTAAAACTTAGAGTCTTTAAACTTTTTTACCCATTTCTTAAAGCTGGTTTAGCACCTAGTGATAAAACATCGATGTTGATAATGCATCGCCCCCCAAATCATCAATGTTTTTAAAGTTCAGTGTATTTAAACTTTTCCCCCATTTCTTAAAACTCGTTTAGCAACTTTGATGCGACATCGGCTCCAATACATCGATGTTTTTTTTATAAAACAGCAATGTTATGAAAACATCGACATCGTTGTCGCATCCCTATTCCCGATTTCATTTGTTCTCTTTCGCAACATTTTTCACTTTAAATTAGTTTGTCTTGTGTTTGGCGCAGCTTCACAAATATGGCCCTTTCGCCAGTAAACCAACTGCAGCCAATTAACTCATTCATCGAGGGGGCAAATCGATATTGCTTAACACCTAAACCTTTTTCAGATTCACCCGCATTTTCTTTACTACGCTGGTTTCTATCTTCGTGGCTTTTTAGTGTCTTTTTCAGGAATTTTACTAAATCGGCAAATTCTTCCGCACTGTCAATTTCTGCGCCACCTACAGTGAAATATTTTTATACATTCTTTACAAGTGACCTTTTGAACCCTTCTGATCGTCAACTGATTTTTGTTCTGTATTTTTTACTGCCTCTACAATTTTCTCCGTGATCCCAATTCAACTGAATTTCCTTCCGCTGTTGCTTTTTTCGCGTAGGAAATTTCTCGTAGTCACAACAAACCCGTGAGAAACGATTAAAGAAATGAATGACACGCACCATTCTTGAAATCGCTCTCGTGTTCAAGCGTGCCCTGGTGTATAAAAAAGTTTCATGATCTATTATTTTTACTGTTTGGGTTTGATCTTTCGGGAAATCATGCGATGAGTCATCGACCGAAAGTTCTCTGAAGAAAAGAGCGTGATAGGGTCCATGGAAACTTCAACTAAAATAGCTAATTTTGGGGCTGAGTAATCCCACATCCTTTTGATTTCGAAAAATCATAGCGAAAACAAATAGGAATTTCTAAATGCAGGACTGTCTTTAATTTTATCTTTAAAAAAAGCCACCTGTTGCTCGGATTTGGATTTGGGCACCCTTGCTTTTGATAAGCTGGTTGCGTTTGGTCATTAGTTGACCATTCAAAATTCATCAGTTTTTGAATTATGCCCCCTTATAGCCTCATGGCCAGTGCTGTAGTAAATAAATCAGAGGGTATACCATGGGGTCCCCTGCACTAGTATAGGCAGGGCCCCATGGTATACCCTCTGATGGTACACTCTTTGTATGGTACACTCTGATACTACCCGCAGAATTTTTTCCATGGGGAGACGAAATATATGCTTACTACTTACACTTTTCAAGGGGAGGGGGCAAAAAACATGTACACACACGTACATACATGTATATAAAAATGTAGGAAATCTTTTCTAAGGACTGGGTAGGTATTCATTGAACTAAACCCTCGCAAACGGCAGTGTAACATGGTAATGTTTCAATTGTTTTTAAAAGAGACTTTAATTTTTCTGAAACAACTTGGGCATTTTCATTGGTTCCTCAAACCCAGAATAGTGCACATTTCATCTATACCAAAACGTCAACAGATCCTTTTTACCTCCTTTTCTACACGGCGAATATCCCCTATATTTATATTTTCCGGATCAAACATGGATATATCCTTCAAAAGTTGACAATTTTCTTCTTTAACATCAGAACAAAGTCTGAATTTCATTCTATCAACAATACTTCGAATGAATTGCTTTTGATTGATAGGTACGATTTTGGAATTATGTACCAAGGTTATATCTTGAAATAGAAACTTTTCTTTTGCTGTCCCATATTAGTAATTGCTATCTGCGTTTCACGTGATGTTTCGCGCAATGTTTTCTCGGAAAAACAAAGCGGTGCTCGTAGTTTTTAATAAAAAGCAGAGGATATACGGACTTTTCTGGAAAAACCAGAGGGTATACCGCCGTATACCCTCCACTACAGCCCTGCTCATGGCATATGAGGACGCCTGCCGACCACCTTAAAATCGCATGGCTCAGGAACATTTCATGCAACAAGGGCTCGAGGGTTAAAATTATTAGCATGGTGAGATTAATTGAGAAACATCAGGACTTGATTATCCTAAGAAACTGTGAAAAAAACGAGAGAACTTTTTCCCTTGCATTTTCTATAAATATTTACAATGTAACCTAGTATAACGATTTAATGTAATTCCTGCATAGATGTAATGTATGTATGTAATGTGCTCCAAAATTCTGAGTAGACAGATCACCTCGGTGGCATGCTCTACTCATCCAACCACACTTATTTAAACTGACGGTATCTCACGACACTGGGCACGGGAGTGTGTGTTGGTGTTGGTGTTAGTTAGTGAATGAACTATGGAGTATTTCTAGATTATGTTAAATAACTAGATTGCATCTAAGAAGGTGAATAGTTGTATTCGAAAATTACTTGTTCGCTAAATTTTGTTTACTCCCACTGCAATTACTCTCTAAACTTATCGAATGTTTGGAGTGTTGTGTGCCAGCTCAGGTGTTGGTCATCTGATCGCGATTCTAAAATTACGCGGTGTTGCCCTTAGGAATGGATCCCGGACTGTCGCCAATAGCCCGTTGAGTTTTCCGGTGTGACGTAAATTGAACTACCTACATACCGAACCACGAAAATTTAAGAGGGGAAAAGAAAGAGAAAAAATATATCTTCTCGGTGGTTATTCAATTTATTCCAAAATAAAATTGATCACATTCTTTTCATATTTATTCAAATTCAATTTCCCCCGTTACTATTTTAATAAAAAATTTTTTTTTCACTCATGAAACTAAACAATTTTTATTTACGTATCACTTACCTAACAAGCGTGGTCGAATTGACCCTTTTATCAACTGTAGGCTGAGAGCTACTTGTCTACAAGCTCAGATAAGTGGAAATAATGGGTAATGAGTAGCTTCGTCGTGATAACTACCAGGATGGTTAAAGAAACGGCAAGATTAGAATAGTTTGGATCAAAGGTGTACAACATATTGAAGAAAGGAAAGAAAATTTCAGAGCGTGTTAAAATCTCGTCATTAAAAAAAAAACTGACATGATTTCAATCTGGTCATCAAAACCCGGCAATATATTCATCAATTTGGAACTCAATCGGCATTCTTTATGACGAGATATCGCCATTTTCGAAATTGATCAGATCTTGATGGACGAAATATCTCGCCCAAACCATTCGGAGGGTCATAATTCTCGTTCAAATTAGCAAAAATCGCAGAGCGACAAACCAAATTTGCCTTTCTAACACGGCGGTGTTGATCAAACCTGATAGTCTCAATCAAACCCGACATAAAGATATCAATGCAAACCCTTAACATTGTGATGGATTAGAGTGACTCCTCAATGGGGTGTCAATCGGTTGAGCACAGATAAAAGAAACCCGAATCGGACCACGCTCTGCTGCCTTCGTGATTAGACAAATGATTTCACCAGCACCATGCCGATCGCACCAATTCAATTGTGTCTGATCAGCCGGCCGCCAGAGATTTTTCAATATTGCTATTGGAACAGCTTAGCAGCGATTGGGATCATAATAACTGCTCCAGTTATTAGGTCAACGGCTCGGCAGTGTGCTCGGCAGTGTGCTCGGCGCATTCCGACTCCCATAACCCCAAAAGGATATCCGTTGCGAATTTAATTGAGACTGAATTAAGCCGCTCGTGTGGAATGGAGCTGGTGTTTACATAGGGGTGTTCCTTGAGCTCGGCCGTTCATCTGTGCAAAGATCAGGTGTTTCTCGACGGATTGTTTTTGTCGAAGGGAACTCTATAACGTGAGGTTTTTGAGACTAGTCAGTTTGGAAATAAAGTAAGAAGAGGTTTGTTTTATGTTTGGGCATAGTTAATATCTGTATTCTGCTTTTCCGGAGCTTTCGTTTCATTTTTGTAATTTTGGGGCACTTGTCGTTCAATTTTTTTCAAGTTATACTGTAAATCGAATTTAGTATCCGAATCCAGGTTTTTCCTATTCGGTACATTACAATATACAACTGCATACAATACATGAAAATGAGGAAATAATCCAAAATCTAGGACTGATGGAGGGCACGGTGGTTTATTTCCATCGTCTGTTGCAGTGGCCAAATTCTTACTGGTGGATTCCAAATCAATACGGTTCCAACACTAGCCCAGTGGGTAGAATCGCGGAATGGTAACAGGAAGGTTGCGAGTTCGAAACTCGATCCAACCAAACACCATTCTATACGTGGATCGTCTTGGCTCAGTGGTTATGCCCAATGTGCAACTATCGCTGAGCAAAAGAAAATGTCAAACGCCTGCCGATTTAGCAATAATTTAATTCCCAAGATGATCGTATTACGTAAAAAACAAGCACATAAAACTTCAAAACATCACGGTCAAAGTTCCTTGACTCTGAAATGAATAGCCGGGTATCTTCAAATAGCTTTTCAAGTTACATCACACTCCTGTTATGAATAGGCTGATTCCCATTCACAATGAATGGTTAATGAAATAAGAGACATAAGAGTAACTGAGATGGGAAACTCACTGGGGAGGTTCTGGCAATGTGGTTCTCTATTGATTTATGTGTAAAATATGTCGACTCTCTGAAAGCTTCTTGCCATTTCGGGCTGCAAGAGATACGCTAATAATTCTGCTTTGTTCCGATTGAATGCGACCACTCCCTAGGTGCCCGAGGACCACCCGTGGTTCGTTCAACCATGACATTTCACAAGGCGATCTGTAGTTGACATTCCCTTACAAATCAGCAAACCCAAGAGCTAATACAACTTTTAATGTCAAATTATTCTGAAATTGTTTTACCGAACGACTATGCAATTGATTTCTAACGAATTTGTATTCGACATGCTTTCACCATTTGTTGAATCTGACTCAAATTAATGAGTTTAATTTATTTTAGGCTATTTTATCACGATAACCGTATATCGTCATTGGACCATCAAAGCCGTGTATTTAAATCAAAAAGATTCAGGAACGATACCAAATTGTATACTTTATGGGATACGATGCATAAAAATAGTCCAATAGAGTGCTTTATACCTAGGGATTTACAATCTTGCACGATTTTCATTCCGGCCGGATTGCTACTTTGTTAATAAGTCTATCTAACCAGTATGTATTTTTCCAAAATCGGCAGAGTGAAAGTAAGTAAAAAGGATATTATCCAATTACGAACGAAACGTTTATTTTAGCATTAGAAAATCAACTTTATTAATAATTATCCATAGGTAGGAAATCAATTACCAATAATTAATTATAATAACTACTAGTAGTAAGTATTAAACGAATTGATGATGATCAGTCTTGCTTGTTTCCACACCAAAAAACATCAGTTTGTTTTATACGTAGTACTTTTCTATTTATCTAATATTAAGTAGTCTCTATCTCTACTGTCGTTGAGCAAATGACATATAAATTGTACCTAACCTTGTCTCATACTGACATAATAAATCTAATCTTGGCAGTTTTTGGTCAACATAACAAACAAGGGAACTCTTAATTCTTCTTATTTGCTTAAATCGAAGTTATATAGTAATGAAAATCACTTTTGAGTTTGAAAGAACGATCTAAGGAAACAAATCGTATTCATTCTGTCATTCCCCAACCTACTTCTCAATGAACTGCAAATATAACCATTGACCGAAAAGACCCTCTCAGCTTCGACACTAGTTGGTTTAACCGTCATTAAGTAGTCGTACATAAGAGACAAATATTTTCCTCCGATTCCATTTCATATGGAGTCATTTGTGTCTTCAGTATTTTCTCAAAATCGGTTTCTTTTTTACAGTTTGTCTTTTTGCAATAGTCTTCATTTTCTTGCAGAATTTGCTTTTCTGATTCCTCTTTATTAAAAAAATTTATTGATAATTTAATTATGATTCAGTCGTATTATTGTAAAACTTCATTGCCTTCTGGAGAAGTATTTGTCCAAGATACAGTGGTCGCTTTGTCGCTATCTACACTCCTATCCAAACAAAAAAAAATTCTTGTATCTGGCCCAGCTTGACCATTATTGGACCTTACGCCATAAAACCCAAACCAACCAAACAAACAAAATTTTTGGGACCAACTATTCCTAAAAGTCCTCTATAAGGCAATGTGCAATCCGGAACTCTTTCTAATTTCGAATAAATAGAACAAGACTACTGAAAAATAGTGTTACAAATTTGAAGCATGCAACAATCAATAAATATTGCAATGTTGGTAGTAGTACTTAAATTTTCTTCGTATGTTCTGTTTTTTCTTTTTGTGCTTTTCAGCAAAAACACAGCGTTGCATACAACTGAAATACAAAGGCAGAGGTTGTCTTTTTTATCAACATCCTTTTAGGACATGAATGGAAACTGCAGAAAGCTTAAAAAGCACCACAAAAGTTCTGCAATAGATTGTCGTTTACTCCTCTTTTCTAACCAAATACGCTGAAAAGCCGAACATTACAATAAAAATAAACTGTTTTCAATGTGTGAATAGGCATACAAACCTGCTTCAAAATTCAGCGACCTATATCGTTCGAGTCAGCCATGCGGTTTCTAGTTTTGGACTTTTCTCGCTCTTGTATTTTGTTTTGCACGGGGATTTGACGTCACCTCATTAAACCTGCCGCCCCAAAAGTCAACTGTCCAAAACCAGCTTTTATATTTGAAGCGTGCAGTCAGGAACGTGCTCTCTCATCTCCTCACATCTCATTTCATCCCTTGAGGGGCAAAATATACCACAGGTGCTAGTTGATGGCGCAGATGTTTTTTTGACCATCTGCACAAAAATGTTTTAGGAATACATCGAACATAATTGATTTAGAAATTTCGCAAGCATGGTAGTCCAGAGCCATTTTATGCTCAAAAAACAAAAATCTACCAAGTCGACAAAAAATGACCTCATCAAAATGAGTATTGACATTTTATGATCCTATGTTCCTAAAACTAAACAGAACACTGAATTCGTCGTAGGTTCGATTCTTGTTATTGACCCTGGGTGTATTTCTCTGCGTCAGAAGCACTCTTCCTGTGTGTAGCTCCATTACCTTGCGCTATAAAGCTCAACCAACCGGTAAAGATTTGAATTTTGAAGTGTGCATTAAACCACTAAATTACCTCAAATGGTGACCGGATCACCATCTTCTTTTGGTGTATTAGAGCTTCGCCCATGAATTTTGCTATCTTTAGTAAACATGGGAGTCACGCTCCCCGGATACCCGAGCGATTTTTTCTGCTTTCAACCAAATACTCGATTCCCCAATCCCTCGTTCGCCTTTGGACGACATTTTTTTACTTGACGTTGTCTTGTGTTTGGCATAGCTTGGTCAAATATGGCTGCGCCATAAAACCCTAAAACAGTCTCAAATAGTGAAGGAAGATTAAAACTCCTGTCGGGATGTGATGAAATTAAAATGCAGTTTATCTCACCACATTGAGCTGCTGAACGAATGCAAATATTGCACGTTGTTCTTTCAGTGTCTAGTTTGTACTTGTCTGTAGAACTGAAATCAACTTAGCTATTTTTACGACTTTATCGACAAAGAGTATGTGGGACAAATCGCTGTTCTGGAAAGGAGTTCTGTTTTTGTAATTAAATCCAACCACTGTTGTCATTCACGTTGCATAACGATGTCTACGAGCACCTGCCAAGTGTAAGGGCAAGCACAGGTGCACATCTCAAATATGCATTGTCTGGCATAAATGCATTCATTTTTAAGGCTGAATTGTTTAAGTCGCATTAAAGTATGTGATGACAGAACTAATTTTATTACTTGAACAAAAAGAAAATTTCATTTGTGCGATATTTAAAATTTAAATTCACCTTTATTCCTCAATTAAATGCGTCAACTTAAAAAGAGTTTGGAACAAAATTCAAAATTTTAAAGACTTTTAAGCTTTTCCGTGAAATAAACCTTTTTACTAGACTGTAAAAGCACAAATAACACTTTCGACTCGAGTATCCTAAAACGTTTAGCATTAATGACTTTTTGCCATAAAAATAGTGTTACATTCTCATTAATACAGTCAATCAGGCCGTTCACATGAAGGATGCTGTGGATTAGTGGATTTGCCTACTGCGCTAGCATTTTGCGAATTGTAAGCAGTGCGGGTTCGATTCCTGCTACTTACTCTGGGTGTCTTTCTCACTTCTGTGTCAGTAAAACTTTCCTTGCGTGTGTATGTTCGTTATTTGATGTTGTCGGTCTTGTTTATGACGGAACTTGGCTAAATATGGCCCTTACTTCATTTAACCCTACGAGGCAGTCCGCTCAGGTTACTACAATTGCGTGTTATTAACATTAACCTGGTGAAATAGCAAGCGCTTCGTGGAATATCAACTTGTATCCCAAGTACGCATTGTTTAACTGGCATAAAGGTATAGTTATCTGTATATTCCTTCTCTCTCTTATAAATCTTAAAATCCATCTTATAATTTTACTGAGAAAATGGACTCGACACGACTACAAAAACTTTCTACTTTTCCTGAGCCTTCAGTACATTAGCAATTCCCTCTCCTTATAAGGCCCTTTTATCGGTAATGTGAGCAAAGAAAAAGAAAATGGATCAAAACTGATCTTGCTCATCCTCAAAATGCTTTTCACCCAATTCAATTGGGAATTAAACTAAACAACCCTTAACTCTTTGAGCGTTATGAGACTTCCTAGTAGTGTTGTGTGGTTTTCTCCCTTCAACATACATGACTAAATAACCACATCTATTGATTGAAAAAATCCTATGAGTCTTTGGTCAAGGAAGTCCAAACTGGTTGGAAGTAATGCAGGGAAGACTAGGTTTCCGAACGAATGCATGCGTCTGAACCCCTCGGATGGTTGAGGACTGGTTGAGATGTATCTCACCCTCTGAAATATCAGGAAAGAAAATAAGATTAATCGAACTTGTTAATCCCAATCCATTGCTCTTTCGCTAGACCTTGGTTGTTGTTTTCTGTTTCGAGATAGTAGGGTAAGGAGCAAATATTTTCGCATTCCATCCGTAAAAACACGAAGGCTGATACTGCAAATCAGGGTGCTTGTGCACCCAACAGAAAAGCTTATTAGGTTTTAAGTGAGACAGCTCATAGCGTAAACAAAATGGTTTTATCTCTGAAGATTGCAGCTCACGCTAAGGTGACTCTTTCATCGAAGCGAAAAAACTAGGTAATTACCTAAAAGCAGTCTCTTCCTCCTGAAAAGAGAGTTGAGTGATTGGTAGTATAAACACTCGTAAACATGCGAATCTTCCCGACGGTGGACGCCCTGTTCCCGAAGATCAATATGGTTATCGAATAGTAGTACAAGCTGTTTTTCTCAAGACATTTTACTTAACTGCTATGCAGGCGACCCAGTGCCTAAATGTGAATAACAGCTGTCAAAATTTCATTGGTTACTGAAATGTCATTGCTAAATCATTTAAAGCGCTGAAATATTAATAGAGAAGATATTTTTAAAAGTAAAATTTTTGATAAAAGGTAGTGAATGTGGGCCCACTGTTCTTGCAACCTACATGTTGCAGGCGGTATGGGTTGGATTCCTATAACGTACCCTGGGTGTATTTCTATTCTGTATTAGTAAAACTTTCCTTGTGTGCTGTCCATTAAGTATGACCCTTGCGCCATAAAATGCTACCCATCAGAATTATGAATCAAATGAGGTTGTAACGCTGTTGATTCATTGAAACAACGTTTTTCTTGGTCATAGAACCCCATGTACTATCCCAATCAAACTTCAGCATAATCTTTTTTCTTTAATTATCGTCCTAGCCAACTAAGACTGGCCAATGAAGGACTGCTAAAATTCTTTACAAAAACTTAACACTCTTGAAGCAAACTTTTCTTCATGCGGATTTCTATTGCGTTGAGGTTGATCATAAAAGTGAACCATTGTTGATGCTGGAAGCGGATTATATTACTGTTTAAAAGCATATGCGAATGGAAATAACAACTTCACTGGTCCCTTATCACCAATATTCCTATTATGACATCGCTCTTTTATCTCATTTTGCTGTTATGTAAGTTCGTTTTGTTTTCCCAAAAACACAATGTGAATGAAGTTGGTTTTCGTGTACGTTCCTTTATATGAAGTGTATGTTCCTTTATATGTTTTCTTAGATATGAAGGTAATTTCCATTACTTTACAAGTCATTTAATCATATCACTTAATTTTAGAATTTTTACTTTGTCTTGCAAGAATTATATATAGGTATACGACACCCAAAACAATACCTTGCTTTTCTACTTTTCGTCATCTGAGGCAGAGGCGACCAAATATGGCCTTTGAGCCATGAAACTCCAAAACAACGAACCAACTCAGACAAAAGGTGCTTGGTTGGGTCAGCTTATACTGCGCAATGGTAATATTTGACCATGTTGCGCTAAACACAAGACAGAACATGTCAAGTATTGAACAGGCGTACAAAAGTTTTACTTACTCAAGAGGAATAAAAGACAACTCCCACAGCAAGTTGCAGGAATCGAACCTGCGCTGTTTACAGGTTGTTAGCAAGTGGGCAATTGAGCCACGACCTCCCTATGAGACAAAGGAAAGTTGGCTTTTTTCCTCGATGAATGTATTTGAAAGTTTCCGTTTTTAAACCCTTGTGCTATTAGACCCAGCCAACCAACTTGCTGTACTGTGACCAGTTGATCTTGCAAAATTATTCAAATGGCGTGTGGGTACGGATGACAGAGGGAGACAGGGGAAGCCTTGCGTAGAGTGCTTTCCAATGATTCTTTGCAGAGGAATCACGGATTGGAAATTCCAGAAGTGATTCACGGCTTCCGAAGCCATGCTTGTGAGCATTCAGTAATTGAAGCGGGACGACGTTTGTTAAGGGCGATCGAGGGAGAATCCTGTGCAATCACTGCGTCAGAATAAGGGTTCGTTGGAGTTTCGTGGCTGTCGCACTTGTTTGACTTAGCCATACCTCACTGGCTGCTTTAAGTAGGAACTAGGGGAACAATGAAGATGCACATGAATAAGTAACACGTTGAATTCTAATGTCTCCAATCCGAGTAGTTTTACTGAATTATAATTTTAAAAATAAAGTTTTTGTTGATAACCCTTAAATCATACAATCTAAGCCCTATTATGCTACAATCTATGGAACATCTGTGCCGATATTTTAGAAGCGATTTCGTGAAGAATAGAAAAATATTACCATTGTTAATCTTGGCGGGTGTCTTGATCTCATTAAAAAACGGCAATATCTTTATTCGGAACTCAATCGGGATTCTTGATGACGATATATCTCGTCGTTTTCAAAATTGATCTGATCTTTAAGAACGAGATATCTCGTCGAAACCAGTTAGCGTGTTAAACAAATACAAAAGCCTAATTTTATAGATTTTTTTTGTTTCGTTTCTTTCTATTGCTTCGAGATAATGTTTTGTTTGATTGTTCTTATCCAGATGCTCCAGCACCTATCGACCCAACCCCTTTCATTTAGTCCCCTCCCCATCATGAAGAATAAATATCACAAATATACAGTGAGTATTTGTATTCAAATTTGCTGGGTTCAATCGGCCTCTGATTAGTTTGTTTTGCCACTTAATCAAGAGACAGGGCATCAGCTTTTAGCTTCCCTCCTCCAGTATTTTTATTGTTGAGGGCCTTCCCTCAAACAAGAGGAATAAGAGAAAAGGTAATGGGGTATAAAGAAAATAAATTGTTCTGAAAACACAAATTTAAGGCAACTGGGATATCTGAGTTGGGGCCGTTCCAATAATTTCCCCAAGTGCGCTTCCGTTTTCATTAAGGGAAAAATTTGCTGGGAGCTAGAAAGATTCCATTTTTCTTTTCTTTACAAAACGATTTCATATTACTCGTTTATATTTTTAATCTGCCGCATTCAAAAAATATTAGTCAACCAAAGAGGTTCGGGCCCCTGTTCTCGCACTTTTCTGTTAGCTAGGTGAATCCAGAATTACCTGCATTTTTTCAATTTAATTCAAAGGGTCCTCGTGGCTCAGTGGGTATGCCTACTGTGCTAGCAATGTGCGAGTTGTAGGCTGTGCGGATTCAATTCCTGTCGGTTGCATTCCTCTGGGTATATCTTTCTCTCTGTCAATAGGGCTTTCACTGTGTGTATGTCTATTTATATTGTATGTCTTGAGTCTAGCGTAGCTTGGCCAAATATTGCCCTAAAACCCGACAAACATCCAAAGCAATTTAATTAAAAATTTTCATCGGTTGAAAGTCTGTTATGAGAGACATATTTCTTACTTAAGTGATAAGCTACTTCGTAGAAGTAACTTCACAAAATGAATCCTTTTAAATGCTAACAAGTATTAATGCCTTTCCTGAATTTAGAATGGATGGATGTGTTGTTTTGTCGAGTAAAATTATGAAAGATTATTCATTTGCTTACAGAAAGACTTTTCCATGCTTTTGTTTGCTCAATTTCTCTAGACTAGACGCAGTAAGTCATGGTATATAACCTGTCTTCATTCCGCTCTTTCGCCAAAGATATATTTAGTTTTTAAATAATCTTGTTTAAAACTGTTGAACTGTTAACAGCCATATGGGACAAGGCAGATTATCTGCTCTTTGTGTTCAAGAGCTATATTTATAAAATCTGTTTCCTCAATGCTAATAAATGCAGAGTATTGCGTTTTTAATGAGAATCACTCAAGCAACCTTTGGAAGAGATCTTCAGTTAATTTGAGATCTTTAAAATTTTTTATGCCTAATTCGACCGAGAATGGTCATTCAAAATAAATGAGGCCCGTTTTCATTAGTTTCGCATTATCTTATTATTTTTCTTAATGAATAATTCTATAGTATGGCCATATTTAAAGAAAAATTTAACTGCATCGTATGATCAACTATGAAACATGAAAATAAAAACTTGTGTTTAGCACTAAGAAATACTCAACTTTAATAACTGACTAGGGATGCGACCCAGTTTATTTGACTGTTGATCTTATAAGAGATTTTCAATGTAAAAAAGCACCGGAAAACGATGATTTTATTTCCGGTTATCCAATACGGATTACATGCGTCAAGCACGTTGTTGTACGACAAACAACAGTCATTTACATTTAGCTTGTCAGAAAAAAACCCCATAACTGACCAGACGCATTGCAGGGAGGGATCAGCACTTAAATCCTTCAAACAATATTACACGCTGTAAGTGTTTGTATCAATTTCAAATCCACGAACATTAAAATTTTTATTTGTTACATCAGAAAAATGAGTAAATAAATTATGAATAAATTTTAAATTTCAAGAACTTTACTTGGACACGCAATTAAAAAGAAGGAATTGTCATACTTTGTTAGCTCTTGCAACTTATATTATGTTTTTTATTTTCTGCGCAGTTTTGGCCTTCATAAATATAGTTCAATCATTTCCTATTACCAGGGCTTTCTGTTGACTTTTTTTTAGAGGAATTTAGTTCATATGTATGAACCTCAATTGGAATACTTGGAACATTTTGAAGCAATCATTATACTAGTCGGTTCGTCCGAAAGAAATCTTCATTTCGAGAAAGTTTGGGAAAATATATCACAAAGTTTGGGAAACTATTTTGCTATACTTATCGGGAAAATCACACCATCCAGTTTTTTTGATAGGTTAAAGCATTTTGTTTCCCCATAATCTTGTTTTCTAAAACTGAAGCGTGAAACTTTTGTGCTCTCTGATATTATACAAATTTTGTCCTCTTATAAATGGTGTTATTTATTTGTCCTATTTTAAAATTTCTGACAGCACCTGTTCTCGTGTTGAAATTAATTTTATTATCAAAAGTAACAAATAAAACCTACAATGTATAATGGAACTCCATTATTCCTCCAATATAAACTTTCTTTTGTTTCCGCGTGCTCATTGATGCGATTAGAGGCCTTTCCGGATAAAATTCTATCACCCGACTCGTTAACTGCAACTAAAACTGCGTAGGAGGTTGGCGACTTCGGCCTGTTTGGCGTGATTTCACGAGCGGATTTTTTGCCGGTAACCTTGGCAGCAGGAATAGGCCTTTGCGTTTCCGCTAGAGATGCGATGCGTATTTTATCACTTAAAACTCGGAACACCCACAAATTAGATAGTTTCGCTACAAAAATGAAATTCTTGGATTGCTGGTCACCGACATTTATATAGTTCGACAAGGAACTTGATGAATCCCTGATCTGCCATTGTTTGGAGAAAACAAGATTTCATTCTGTTACATGACTATACCGCGAAGAATCACCAATGTTGTCATAGTGTGTTTCTCTTTCGTTATGCTCATCTGAATATCGGAAGTTAGTATTCAAATATACTCCCTCTTTGGAAAACTTTCACAAACGAACGCAATCCATTCCGTCACATACTGAAGTTGCCGTCATTTTTGTTCAGTTGGAAGATATATCATATTCTATGTGCCATTCATTTCATCATTGATATATAATGTAAGTATAAGATAGACGAAGTGAACTTTTTATAATTCTGCGACATGTTGTTTTAGAAGCAATCCCTGCATCCAAATATGTAAAAATTGAGTTATTTTTTGTCGTGAAATTTGAATGGTTTTCAGTCTTTAAGGGAACAACGTTATCTTGTGTCAACACAATTTGACAGTTCAGACGAAGATATAGTGTGCAGTAATTATTTTGACAGCCAAATATGTAGATTCGTTGTTTAAGTAATTATATGTAGCTTAAATCAAATATGTGTGTCACAACTTGACATTTCCTACAACTGTCTTCAAATTGCGTCAATATTTTACTAAGGAGGATACACATGACTATTTGAATAGCCTCAGCAGTATTCTATTATTAGTAACAGTTGTTTATGCTATGGAAAATATCTGACATGATCTGTTTACCAGTATCTCAATTTAATTTAAATCTAACCATTTGCTTTACCGGTAAATGAAATTGTGGAATTCATCTTTCAATTGCATGTTTCAAATTATTTCTGTTTAATTAATGTGATATTGCAGTGTATACTGCCTGTTAGAGATGTATATTTCTAATTGTTACAAATCTGATTTTATTTAGGTACATAAATCATTTGTTTTATATACTTTATCAGATTTACAGAGTTTAAATAAAGATTAAAATAACTTCCAACAAAACCTGAGATTTGACAGTTTAAAAAATTATTCCATACTGGCAGTTAGCTTGTTTATTAAAAATATTATTAAGTTTTTATGCTAATTTTGTGTAAATAAGATTTCAATTACACCAAAGGTAACAAACTTTTAAACTTGAGAATGAAACACTTATTGTGGTGTTCTAATTAATAATTAGCTTGTTTTTGTAAAATGAAATAAATTAGATTCTTTTATCTTTGTATACATTCAATTTGATTTTATTGAGAAATCCCTAAATAATCATAGGAATTGTATTTACAAAAATTATTGTTCATCATACTTTGAAATGTGTTATTTAGTGATCAAAATAAAAGGTGGCTGCATAACCATTATAATTAAATGGCCAAACAATGCTTTAAAGATGTTTTTATAGAGACTACTTTGAAAAAAAAACAAGTATATTTGTATCAATTTTAAGTAATTGCAAAACATAAAGCTTAATTTGGCACTGGAGCAATGTTTATCTTAAAATGCTCAATGCCAATCTGTTGTATCTAAATGTTATTCTGTGCCAAATAAGTAGTGTTTGGCGGCTTGCTTCAAATATGTGTTGGCATTTGTGTGTATAAGTAGAATTGTTACCATATTTAATAGCTAAATATGACCGTAATTTTTTTATGTTCATATATTTCAGTTTTAGTGAATGAACTGTGAAAGTGGAAAAAAAATATTTATTACTTTACATAATTCTATGCAGGACTTTTTGATTTGCAAAGTCATACTATATTCGTGTTATTTTTTTTATAATTGTATTCCTGACTAGTTCATATTTTTCCTTATTACTATACCTATTTAATCTTCATAAATCATTAATCTTCTATATTCAATAGATATGTCCTTAAATTGTGATGCTTTGCAAGATTAGATACCTCTTTCCATTAATGTTTTTTATTTTCTTTTTTTCCTACTTATTACTGAGGTTTATTTCCTACAACCTGAAAACCACACTTTTTAGTGTATAGAGAGGTGGTTATAAGCTTATCTAGGGGTTGAATCAAATTTTTGGTTTTATGGTTAATTTTTGCAAATGGGCAATCTGCTGAAGTTTATCTAAGGACTGCCAAGACTTGCCTTGTTTTTGGATTTTGGCAAAGCTTGTTTAAAAATTGCTGGATTTAAAATGTGTTGGATTCCATTTCTTTCTCTCATAGTGAACCGGAGAATTAATATTTAAGTTAATTACCTACTGAAATGTTAAACCAGATTAGTGATGGAATATGAATTTTAAAATATCCTGATACATACTTTGCAAACATGCTACGCAGCAAAACACTTAACGCATACCCCAACCCATAAAAGTGGTCTAATATTCACTTATGCACTGACTTAATATTTATGCACAAGATAATTGTTAAAATACTAGTACATTAGTGACAATAAAGGATCATACATTTCTTTAAATATTCCATTTTAATGTATTTGTTTTATTCATTTCTAAATTATTTATTTTCTTATGTTCAAATTTTAATTTATTGTTTTGTATTTTAGGTGTAGAGAACATATCTTTCCCGTATTTGCTATATACTCAAGCAGCTTAAGAAGTTTTGCAAGATGAAATACTGTGAAATAGCAACAGAGATTGCTCGTGCTAATATGACTTCTTATTGCAAAAATGAGGTAATGATAATTGGTGTAACTAAACTAATTTCAAACTACAAGAACATAAGTCTAAAATTTATTGCATTATTTTTTATAAGAATGTTCTCATTTGAAAGCAGCATAAACTAATTACAATTCTTCTCTGAAGGGCTTCAACTGCATTTCTAATTCACATGATTCTTTGGATACGCGGTTAAATGGTGAAGTTGCCAATCAGAAAAGCTATGATGCTGTTGTTTTCTCAGTTCACAAAGTCCCACCTGAAGATTTTGCTGTAAGTTCATTGGTTGTGCAATTGGTATTTTTATTTGAATTTACCAAAAATCTAAATTACCCACTGGAAACTTGATTATAATAATAATTTCATGTTTTCTATGTAGAGCCAATTAACCTTGATGGACATCCAGGTATTCAAAGAAATTCAGCCTGAGGTATGCTTTGTTTATGAAGAAATTTTATGCTTCTGAAAAAAAATATGTTCTTTTAGGTTATTGATATTTCTTGATGAAATGGTGTACATAATATAAGTTCTCATGCAATTTATCTTATATTATAATCAACCAATTTATGTGGCATTCTTTCTCTTAATTTGCCTTCTCAATCAGATTGTAAATATAAAACTGCCTTTTCTCAATAAATATTACTTGAACTGTTCTAAAATAAAATGCCTATTATACATGTGTTTGTTCACTTACCAAAATTGTTAATAAAACATGTATACCCAAGCATTCAAAGACTTGATAATAACTTTAAAAGTCTAGGAATGGTAGAACCATTGTAGAATTTTATTTATTTATCTTTTTTCCAACTAATCTTTCCATCTGCATTTTATATTAATTATTGATTTTTAAATTCAATGTATTTTGGTGAAGTGAAAATGGCTTCAGAAAGTAATATCTTAATTCTGTTCTGGATATAAATGTTTTAAAAATCTTTTTGTTGCAATGTTAGGAAGTTTTCATGAATTTTGTCAGTTTTATGAAGTAAAGCTTGCTACTGAAAGCTAGTGTTAGTGCATGACATAATTAAAATTGTGAGAACTTTTTTAATTATTGATTTTGGCTAAAATAAAATTTTTAAATTTATGTACAACTGTTAAAAATTACATGATCTATTAGTCTGCTCCTAATTCACCAGGAGATGGAGACTAGTTAATTCTCTAGTTTGCTTTCTTAAGCAAAATGAAAAGTTAGCCATAAAATTTGAATCCTTGTAAAAGTGACTGTCAGTTAGATTTGTGTTTTTAAATGTTCATATGGAATTATTGAAATTTTTTTTAAAGAAGTAGTTGAATAATGTATTTTTTTCTGCTAGAATTCTATTAGTTTTGTCACAGCTATCAAATATCTTTTTCAGGAACTCTCCAGTTGCTGTTGGAATAAAAAAGAAAAAATGACTTATGCTCCTAATGTTGTAGCTTTTACTCAAAGATTTAACCATGTAAGATTTCTGTCTTTATAATAATTGTCTTTGGATCGATCCCCTAGAATTGAAGACATAATTTTAATTCTATCCCTTAAATTTAGGTCAGTCTTTGGGCTGTTAAAGAAGTCCTTTCTGGTCAAACACCAAAAGCTAGAGCAGATATCATTGCTCACTTCATTAAGGTTGCTAAAAGACTGCATGATCTGAATAATCTGCATTCAGAATCTGCAATTATTTCAGCTTTACAAAGTGCATCTATCTTCAGACTAGCAAACACGTGGCCAGTAAGTAAAATTTTATTAGACCAAACTTTTGTAAGAAATGAACATAGTTTTTGATAGTGTAAGTTAAGGTATATTGAAAAACTTATTTACTAAATTTATTCTAATATTTCATTGTTTGATTATTGTGTATATCAAACTTGGCAAAACAATTCTATGAAAAATATTTTTCTATTATATAACTAAAAGCATGAAATGAATATTCACCCCCAATGAAAAGAAAAATTTAATTTACTGAATTTAATTGTTTGCATTTCACAATCGTCATTTTATATAGAACATGTGTAAATAAATATACTTATGGCATTTTTATCTACAAAACATTTTATTTTCTAGATGAATAGAGTTTCAAGCAAAATGTTACTGTGCACACATAGATAGAACAGTCTTTCCACACAATTTTGAAAACTCAACAACTGACAATCTAATGAAACATTTGAAAGCCTTTATTTATATTTCAAAACAGTGTTGTGCTGCAAGAGTTCAATTATGATATCTACTTACTGATTAAATGTGTTCATCCAACTCGTAAATTCGTCATAAGATAAATATAGTGTGTTCTCAGGGCCATAATTGGACAGGGATCAATATTTCTCACTTTAGGCAGAGCCCAAACTGGTTCAAGCATTGTTGGCTGGATTTGTTTACAAATTATAAATACTATATTTGATTCTTATGCATGTGTGCAAAACCCATTTTAATAACAGATTATTTGTCCAGAGAATGTTTACAAGTTGAATTTTCTCTCTATCAAATAAAAACCTTTACACATTTTTGGGTTATTTTCTAAGTCATCATTGAATACTTTTGAGGGCAACTAAAAATCTTTGCCTTGGGGCGTTAGTAATTCATTGATAACAGCTTTTTCTTTTCCTTATCATGTACTTATCTTAGAAAATGCAACATTATCAGCACAAATTAAGATTATTGTATTTACTATTGTTATATATTTACACTATAATAGCTTATAGCAGTTGATTGAGTAGTATATCAGTTTTTAATTATGTAAATGCATAATATTCTGTTTCATTTTTTTTCTTCCATTTCAGCAATTATCAAAAAAAGACAAAAGTACTTTTGATAAATTGGCTGATGTCTTCTCAGATGCTAGCAATTTTGAAAAGCTTAGAGATCACATGACTAACCTAAAGCTTCCTTGTATACCCTACTTAGGTTTGTTATCTTCTAAAATCATTCTGTTTTCATGCCAAAGTCAAATTTTCACTTGTTCTCCTGAAATATGTAAATTTTCTGTGTAAACTAAATTTTATTTTCAAATTTCTGAAAAAATTACACAAGGTTCATTTATGTTTTTATTTGTTTTTATACCAATTACTCACTACAGTATCTTCATATAATGTTTTAAATAGGTTTTATCAAAATGTGTTAGAACTTTTATGTAAATGAATGAATTAAAAAAAATTATTGTGTTCAGTTTTTACAAGGTTACAACTTGCAAATGATCAAATTTTGATTGTTTTTAATTATGAATTTCTTTAAATAAATTATTGTGAATTAAGAAATTATCAATTTTCAGCTTGTTTATACTAAGATTTTGTGTGAGCGTTGTCTGTGTTAAAATGTAGCAGTCATAATATGAATGGAAATTCTTTTTTTATAGGTTTATTTCTAAAAGATTTGGTTTTCATTGATATTGCTCATCCTCCAACACAAGGCTTAGATAATCATCATCGCCAAATGAAAATGAATAACATTCTTCGAACTATAGCTGATTATCAACAGTCAAATTATGGTATGCAAGTTTTGTTACTTTTATTAATATTCCTTATAGTATATAACATTTTATTTTTGAAGAGTGAATTTCAAACATGTTTATTTTCATGTAGGTGATCATAGAGCTGGTTGAATTAATTATCTGAATAGAGATCCATGTTTCACATACTATATCTAAATAATGTTTTAAAGTAGTTCAAATTGGTTTTGCTTCTAATCTAACAGTGTAATTTAGAACATATTTAATTTTCATTTTTACTAAAATTTTAGCACTAAATGTTAAGTGTGTTACAAAGTATTGTATGTGTTATTGTACCATTTCTTGTTATCATTTGTTCTCTAACTAATAAAAATTTACAGATCATCTTCCTGTTCTGCCTCATATTCAAAATTACTTAAAGTCAGTCAGATATATTGATGAGCTCCAGAAGTTTGTGGAAGATGAAAATTATAAGTGAGTCTTTGATCTTTTCTTATATTGTAAGTTTTAATTGTATACGCATTTAAAATCAAAAGGTTATTTTTTAGTTTTGTCGCTTTCATTTAATTTTAAGTATCCTAAAATGTATACCGAGCATGTCGTAGTGTAACTTTAATGTTACTGCTCGCACTGTATTTGTGAAACACTATTCCAAGCTTAAATTGTGTTCTTGAATTTTTACATCCCTAACTTTTACTGCAAAAGACATTTTTTTTTATTACATTTTGTTCAAAATAGCTAGTTTAGACATGTCAACTTGAAAAATGAAAGATAGTTTGGTTCAATGATATGGGTTTGCTTTTAAAGACAGTTTTAAAATTTATTTTGATTCCCTACGTTTTCAAGAAGTATTTGAATTTTTTAATTTCCAGGTAACTGGATTACCAAATTAAGCTGCCTTGAATAATGGAGTGCCAAAATAAGCTCTTATTTTAAAAAATAATTGCAATTATATGTATCTGTGTGAAAGCTTCTAATATGTCATATTTTATTTTTATAGGTTATCACTTGAACTAGAACCTTTAAAGTCATCTCCAAATTTAAGGGATTCCAATTCACACCGCCATTTAGTTACAGAAGATCTGAAGGTGTCGGGCAGAAATTCCTTAGGCGTTCCATGCTCATTAGAAGCCCGCTCATCAAGGTCAATGCCAGGCCATGGGTCCAGATTTGTCCCTACTCACCGAAAAGCATGGAGCCTAGGAAACAAGTAATTAAATCAATATTTGCTTTGCATTTTCAAGCATAAAATTATAAATTCCCAAAAAGTGATAATTAAAAATATATATATATCTATCTTGTATTTTCAAAAGGGCAACTTCAGTCACAGCTTTTAGTGACTCAAAAAATTGATTTTTTTTATTTTGTTGTGCAGTTAGTCCATTTTTTATACCACTAGGTCTCGTGTTATGGACCTTATTTGAAGGATGTGTTTATTTAAAATGTTAGTGTTGGTAAATACAGTTGTGGAAAGTAATGACAATTTCCGTACTTTCTTATGTGTTAGAATTGAATCATAGAACCCCCAGAAATAACAGTAGCTTTATTACATAGTTTTGTAAAACCTATGTGTATTCAATCAACTTAAGTCAGTGCTTTTCAAGTTTTTATGTTACTATCCCCCCCCCCCTTAAAAATGTAATCTTGGCCCATCCACTTTTTGATAAAATAGTACAGATGGATTTTTAAATGGTAAAAAACAAACACCCTCTGAATCACTTTTGTGCAAAATAACCAGCGCAGCTCACCAATAGTAATAGTGTAGAAGTGAAGTATAATTAGCTTTTTATGTCTTCACAGTTTTGCAAACAACCTAACTTTTAAAGGAATTTTTTTATGTAGTTTGTAACTTTTGTAAAAAGGTAAGTTCCTCGCTTATTTTTTGACAAGTGCTGCTCTATGAAGCATGCAGTGCGTCCATATAACTTTGGATGTTTTCTATATTAATTAATGCTTGAATGCTGTAATACCTTGTGTCCTGATATTGACAGCTCCATCAGTAGAGTCCAATGCAATTATTCCACTTTGTTATCAAAAAAAATGTTAATTATATTAAAAATTTCATTGGGTGAGGCCTAGGAATGGGATTTCAAACCGATATATCTTCTATTACTATATTAGTTTCTGCAACATATCAAACATGCATGAACAAATTAAATTAGGATCTTTAGCTACACATCAGTTGCCTCCTGTATGGCAAATTTCGAAGTGTGCAGTCAAGAAAATAACTGATTACAAAGATCTTCAGATATATCATTGATTCTATTGCCAACTATATTATCAGCAAGCGGTATTTGTCGTAACTGTTTCATATGATTCGCTGATCATTATTTTAATCATATCAATAGCTGCTTCCAAAACTAGAGTGTCTCGATTTTGTGTGATTTTTCACATTTCTTGATTTTGTAAGAAACTTAATACGACGCTAACAATACATTTGATGGAACAGAAACTATTTTCTTGAAAGTTTGCTTTTGTTTATTAACTCATTTATTTATTATTTTGTTTATTAAACTCATTTAATTTTCTTTGAAAAATTTTAATGGGCTTACTAACATATTCAGAATACATAGTACGACGCCAGGCATCTTAAAACTATCTGCAGCCAAAGCTTTCGTACAAAACAAACATATTGGTTTTTCAAGCCGTCTATAAAAACACTTTTGAATTATGTATCCTAATGACAAATAGGTTGAATCCTATTTTCTTTTGGGAGTTCGACCTCCTTCTTCTGTTGCTTGTATTCCTACTACCTTTACTTGTATCAGCATCGGTATCTTCTTTATTAGTAGATTTTCTCTTGTAACCAGTCAAAAATTTTATCCATTTGTCTAAAAATGTTAGTGTATTCAATTTATATTATTTAAAACTACAACTTCTGAATTACTAATGATTATTATCAGTAAGTAATCACACTGATAACAATGAAAAGCACAGTTGCACACCACTCTTGACACTTTGTCTACGAGTGACGTTAAAATTTGATGGTATTGTTTTGATGATAACTGCAACTAGCAGTTCTAGTGGCCTTTTTATAAAGTACTAATCACTGTGTGTGTGTGTGGCCAGCTTGGCATTGCCCGTGACAGTTCCTTTCGTGGAGTAGGTTTTGTGTGACCAGGACCACTACTTGCCAACCCCTGGTGATTACTACGCATTTCCATTTGGTTTGATTCTCAAACCAACGCCACAGGCAACTCCATGATAGTCTCGAAGTGGCTAGTGATAAATAAAGGACCAATAAATTAATTAAAAATATTTTAGATTAAAATTTAAAAATCTGGCTGGACACATTAAATATTCCTATTTGTTTTGCCTCGCAAACCAATACCACAGGCAACACCCTTATGGCCTTGAAGTGGCTAGTAATAAACAAATCATATAAAAAATATTTTGGATTGAAATTTAAAAATCGAGCTGGACACATTAAATCTTACTGATACTGAAAACATTGAAAGAAAAAACAATTTTAAGAAAGAGTCCACCTTTACGCTATATGATGCATTACACGGGTTACAATCGAAAAGTTATTTATTTAAAGAAAATCATATTTAAGGTATTGATCTTATGTTACATTAAGACGAAAAACGCAGAATCTGTCCTTTCTTCAATTTAAGTAGCCCTTCCCTAAGAGAAAAAAAAAAGAAGGTGAAAGAAGTAATAAATTATTTTTAAATGTTCTAGATTAAATTTTGAAATTCGTGTTGGACGCAAAAAATTAGGGCTATCAAATTTGATTATTGCAAGTGCCATAGATTCGTCATGACACTGCTTGCAGAACATAGACACAGAGAAACACTCCTTTTATAATAGTAGAGATACACTTGCAAACTGCAAACCAGTGGTGTCGTCCAATTTCCGAAACAAGAAGTTTCCAGTGAAAATATAATCTTTACCGTAGTTACAAAAACCACATTTTCAACTATGCATCTAATACTATACTATGCAATCTACCTATATATGCCATACATAGTATGCACTTAGTTATATATTATATTGCATCATACCAATAGTGTTGCCATTAGCAAATAAAAGGAGTTTTCAATGTTTATGTCAGAGCTGTAGTGAGACAGATGGCAGCAAATGCTTTAAAAATAGGTTATACAAGTTTATTTATATGTTATGAAAATTACATATCTGTTAAACTTTTCGCTCTTCCCTTTGCTCTATTACACACCTCCCTGTTTGGAAATCGCTGACTTAAGTAGAAAAACTGTATATTGTCATTTCTAGTAATTTTCTAATGTATGTTTCTATCTAACTTTAGAACTATTGAAAAGATTGTTACTTTCTTTTGCAGTGTTATGTCATCTCTCTCTGTTGACACATTAAGGTATACTGATATTTTCATTTGAATTCTTCTATCTGATTTTATTTCATCTAGTGTCAAAATAAAAAGTAGCTTAATTATTTATTGTGACATTTTCAGTTCTTGTTCTACATTTTCCTCCGAGAGACATCTGCTCGACGACAGTATATTGGAACACACGCCTATCATTACAAGAAAGAGGTCGCTAGGAAGCATAGAAGGTTAGTTTCAACAAAACAATTTTCTAAACAATATTATTCTATAATTAACGATTCCAGTTTTACAAAAAAAACTAAAGAATGCCAGCCCAAATGTGGGTTTTTTTCTTTCTTTCTTTTGCTGAAATTGTGAGAGGGCATGTAATGTAATCTGTTAATTTTTTTAATGCAAAAGTTGGATGTCACAATCTCTTGTGAAAATATAAAAGATACTTAGTTTAAAAAATTTATTTATTTAAAGAAAATCATGTTTTTGGTATTCATTAAATGTGAAATTTTCCGCAGATTTCAGATCCGTTGAAATTTTTACTATATCTTTAACGGTCTAGGAGATAGAAAAAAGAACTAAATAACTCC
The DNA here is from genome assembly GCA_947359465.1 of Metellina segmentata. Lineage (NCBI taxonomy): Eukaryota > Metazoa > Arthropoda > Arachnida > Araneae > Tetragnathidae > Metellina > Metellina segmentata. The sequence goes on along the minus strand of OX375875.1, from coordinate 84,590,985 downwards.
AGCTAAAAGTTTATTGGTTTCATATAGTCTGCTGGAAAATCATTCCTCTGTGCAAATGAAAACGGAAACTGTAAAAGTTAATTTAGAATCTGTGATCATCTATGCTCTGTTGCATTCAATGATAATTAAATTTGATTAAATTCATTTTTAAATGTTCTAGATTAAATTTTAAAATTCGCTGTGACCCAAATATTGCAAAAAAATAAAATTCGGATTACCTGTGTGCCAAGTCCCATTACTGTAAGTATGATAGATTCATTCAGAACCTCTGAATATCTATCTAACTGGAGCAATAACCAGACTCAAAATGAATAGCCCATTTGGTCTGGCCGTTAAAATGAAGATTATTTTGCAACCGGTGGAGTACTCATCTCTAACACCTTGTGTTAGTCCAATTGAGGGTTTACCCGGAGTTCACTTCCACTCTGAACTTCTGTCCCACACAAACAAAAACTCAGATGTCCCTGAATACCTACGACAGCTGGCTCTCAAGCGTATTAATTGTATTCCTAGTGATGACACTTAGATATATACTGATGGCAGAGTAAAGACAAGTCAAATCACACTGGGCGCTGTATCTATATTGAGAATCTCTTTATTCGACTCTCCAGACGAAACCCAGATAACTGCTCGGTCTTTAGGAGCGAATTGATTGCCATTGGGGAGGGATTAAAGACCATCCTCCACTCCACAGACTCTAGCGATATATGGATTCTTACAGATAGCCGCAGCTCGATCCAGCATCTACAGGACTGGAGACGGTTTAATGACCTCGTAGGCATTCAGATCCTCAATAACCTTTAAATTATTACAAAGCGTAGTGAGATTCACTTTCAGTAGATCCCCTCCGTCGACGTCCCTGGCAACGAAGTTGCAGATATCTTGGCAAAAAATGGCTGTTCTGCAACGGCAACTACAGACTGTGATCTTACTTTTCAAGAGATTTTCTCCATGCCGAAAAATAGTGACTGGCAGGTTTGGCTCACCCCCCCCCCTCCCTGCCCATCCCTGGTACGGTAGCAAAAGACCAGGAGGCGTATTGGATGTCGGCGAAGACAGACAGGATCAAACGGCTGTCTCAAGACTTATCAGTGGGCACCTAAGATGCATGACCTTCGATTCTGGCCGCAGGATCTTCCCAACGTGTACCAAGTGCCAACTGTTGCCGGCTTCCCCCGAGCATATCCTCGATTGCTTGGGGCTCACTTTAGCAGATGTCCTTGATTGCCCACTCCTGGTGCTTGACTTTGTTAGAGTTCATGGTCTCATGGATTTGATCTAGCTGCAGCTAGATCCTGAAGGATTGGACACAACAACAACAATAGATTCATCAGGACTTTGAGTGCGGAAAACAAACACAGACAAACACTTTTATAAATCCATTTTTTATCTCCACCATTAAAAGCTAAAAAGCTTGTAAATCTCATTTTTATCTTTAACTTAAATTAAATTTTTACATTTTAAGAATTTCGTATTTTTTAATGCCATAATTTTTTTTTAGATATTCATGATCATTTCGACACATGGATGGAGCATCTTCCTCTTAATTGCAGGTAGTCTTTCATTTATTTTTATTTAAAATGTTGAATTCGATTTGATGTTTCAGAAATGTTGACTATCAATCAGACTTCTAAAAAGTTTTACTTTTGTGTATACTCAATTTGTATAATTTTATGAAAGGAGGCAATATATATACAAATTTTCTCCCAGCTTTCTTTTCACCTAACTTTTCCCTTTTGAATTTAAAAAAAAAAACTAAAAGAAGGTTCCCCTATTTGGTTAGTGTATAAAGTTAGGCTACGTCTATTTGGTTAGTGTCACGTGAAAAATTATATCTTTACTTATACTCAAATAAATAGCATGATTCGAAATTAAAATTGTCCTGGATTCTGTTTCATTGTTCGTCTGAAACTTCAAAATATCTTTATGCATTGAAGTAATGCTAAAACTGAGTGAACTTTTTCTTTTCTCAACAAAGCATGACCATACTTAATCCATTGCTAACAGTGAAAAATAATATCCTTATTGCTGATTTGTTTCTAGGATTTTTACTGCAAATGATATTCTAAATAATTGACTTATCTTTATTTCAGTGAATCTCAAGAAATAAATCTACGACTTATTGATGCTGTTGCTACTTTTCAAGGTTATGTTAGAAGGAAAACTGTCTTGAAGGAAGGGAAGAAGCCAGCTGTAAGTTTGAATGTAGTTTTTTATATTTTGATTGATACCCTTGTTTTAAACAGTTCAATTAGTTCGATAATTGTTCTGTAATGTTATTTTTCAAATTCTTAATGTTTTTTGTTATAAAATCTTAAGTTCTAAGTCCTAATATTTTAATTAAAATTATTATTATTAATTTATTATTATTATTTTTTTTTGGGGGGGGGGTACTCAGTTTGCTAGCAGACTAGAATTTCAAAAACATCTATATATGTATATGCATATATATATATATATATATACTGTTCAGTTGCTGAACATTTTGTTAATGTATGTGACTATAGATAAAAAATAAGGGAAATGGTGACCGATTTGACTTAAACCCTTTTCTTTCCAAATAATTATGGTTGAACCTTTTTTAAACTTGTGTTCCCTGAACATGAAGTTAACCTTTTGACTATGGCCATAGATATAACTGGTGCGATTCTTCAAGGCACAACTGCTGTATTGGCCATAGTCTAAGGGTTAATTCTAATTTTTGAAGTTACGTAGTTAAAAATTTATGTGTACATCACTAAAATTATAGTGAAACAGGTGAGATGTTAGGTTTATAATTGTGTAATGAGGGGGGGGGGAGAGGCCTAATATACTAAAGACAAATACAAGATCAATCCATAATAGACAGATTTATTGCATGTGTGTGGTTTGTTTTATTTATAGTTATTATATCGTAGTTTATTTATAATTCTTGATGCAATTACAATTTGCCGTGATAAATTTTTACTTTTAGAATGTAAATCTTCTAAGTTTTAATATCACTCAATGATTTCATCAAAAAATTCTTTTTACCAGATTGTTAGCCAAGTGATTAGCACTCTGGCATTAATTGAGCAGACTTTAGTATTGAATCTTGATCTATGCATGCAAGCTCACAATGGTTTAAAAGCCTTTATGCTATGTCATGCCCTAAATTGACCTCATGCAGCAAAAAAAAAATATAATTTAAGTGACTAACCAAAACTCTGAATTCTGGTACAGAAAGTTTTTTTCGTATCAGTTGTAAAGTATTAATTTGGATGCAGTTTAGATCCTTATTCATTCAGCATATTTTTAACGATCTAAAGTACATCAAAAAAAGTAATATAGTTTACATTTTTGTATTTCTCTAATTTTTAAATTTATATAAAATATTGTGTCCTTACCATTCTAAATATTTATTTTAGATGTCTCCCTGGATGCGATATTGGCTTGTGCTGAAGGGTACTACACTTATTTATTTTCCACCAAAGACACTTAGAGGAACAGATAAGTCTGACGTAAGCTTATTTTTTTGTATTTCTCTCTGTGTTTATTAGGAATTTGTGCATCAAGTTTCACACTTATACGTTTGAATTTTAATGCTCTTGTAATGCAACTGTTTTTTATGCACTCTTGCATTTATTGGTACAATCACATTCGTCATTTGAACTTGTATGCCAGTATAGATTAAAACATGAAATTTATTTTCACGCCAATCTTATTTTTCAAGTACAGAAAGGAAGAGTTATGTAATACTATGTGCTATTTTTTGTAAAAAAAAAATTTATGTTATACATAATAAAATGTTTAAACATGACTAGCAGTGCTACACTGCATACCAAAACTGGCCCACTCAGATTTACTGGAAAGCTTTGCATATGTTAACCTATGGTTACTTTCTGACTTTACTGTGTCAAAAAGAAAAGGTATGAAATTGTTTGTATTAAATCTATTACTTTTTATATTAACTTATGCAAGGCAGTAATAGTTTTGTTAGATTAACTCAGTATTTTGAGGTTTAAATTATTTAGTTTGAAAATTGTTTCCCCATTGGTACTGTAGTATCTATATTTAATCAATTTCTTAATACTAAAAGTTTGCTCTGACAGAAATGCTAAATAGCTATCTTTCTCATCAATTTATTCTATGTATGGTTGAAAACTCAGATTTATTGTTTTAAAAATTCCCAAACCAATCGCATGCATACTTAAAATTACTAAATTTTATACCAAATTTCTTGTAAGTTATACATTTCCTTTCATTTCTTCTACAGTTCAAAAGCACTCCATCTAAGTCAATTGATGTTTCTGGATGTATAGTAATCTGTTCAGAATCTGGGAATCAACCTGATGCATTCCAGCTTACTGACACAGCAAAAGGCAACGTATACAAATTTCGAACTGGCTTGCCATCAAAAACCGTCCAGTGGTACAACTGTCTCCGGAAAGCAACTAATCAGTATGATGAGTGCACAGTAAGTAAAATATGTTGTTTACGCTGTCAAATAAATTAGGCTTTGTATAGAATTAGTGAGGTAGTGCAAAATGAATGTTGCAGTAATTATCTATTGAACCATTTACTTAGAAACATACCTCCTAACACAAAGTAAACAAGTCATCTTGATGTTGGAGGTTTTATTTTTTTTTATAGCAAAAATTTAATTTTATGTAGATGCTCTACTAAAATGCTTTTAATTTAAAATGTTTTTCTTCGTCTTAGTGAAATGAAGAGAAATAGTCTATTTAAGGGAAATAGCTGCTGAGATTTCTTAACTTTTGCATTTATTAGTAACTAGCTGAATAACCTGGCATTGCTCATGTTTAAATGGTTAAATGTTGATTGAAAAATGAATTAGAACAATCACTTCTTACATAGAAAATTACAATACTTTAAGTTGTATGTAAAACACTTTTCGATTTCCTGAGCTAAAATAGAGTAATTCAAAAAAAAGGCAGAAAAATATTGATGAAGAAGATAATGATTTATGAAATTTAGTAATGCTCAAATACATTATATATAACCGTAATATTCTGTTTTAACACAAACCTTGTAGAACGTGTTTCCTTGTAAATATTCATTTATTGCAGGAAAACTAACTTTAGATTTTAAAATTGAGACTTCGAGGTGCACTTTCAGGACTACCTATTAGGGATGCGACATCAATGTCTTCAAAACATCGATGTTTTTTTAAAAACATCGATGTATTTAACATCAATGTATTCGGGTCAATGTTTTTGTAACATTGATGTTTATACTTGTCGATGTTTTATTTTTAAATGAAAAAAGTACCGCAAAAAAATTTAAAAAATAACCAAGTAGCATAATTTTTATAATCAGCAAATTGAACATACTTTTAGACCAAAGTGACCAAGGATGAAGGGTCTGAAAAGTAGGGATGTGATATCGATGTCGATTTTTTCTAAACATTGATGTTTTAGAAGAAAAAAACTTTGATCTACTGGCGCCGATGTCGCATCACTAGTTGCTAAACCATTTTAAAGAAATGGGGAAACAAGTTTAAATACACTGAATTTTAAAAACATCGATGATTTGGGTGGCGATATATTATCAACATCAATGTTTTAATTTTGAACATCGATGTTTTACTGTCGATGTCGCATCAATAGTTGCTAAACCAGTTTTAAGAAATGGTGAAAAAAATTTTAATATATTGAATTTTAAAAACACCGAGAGAGAGAGAGATGGTTTTAGGGCGATGTATTATCAACATTGATGTTTTAGTTTTGAACATCAATGTTTCAAAACATCGATGTTTTGCTGGCGATGTAGCATCACAAAGTGGCTAAACCAGTTTTAAGAAATGGGGGGAAAAGTTTAAATACACTGAATTTTAAAAACATCGATGTTTCAAAAGATCGATGTTTTCCTATCAATGTCGCATCCCTACTACCTATGTGCCAATTTTCATGGTTGTAGGTTCAATAGATTGGTCTGCAGACGGGATGTTTAAGTGTACCAAATTTGGTGTGGATTTGTCAAACAGTGTAGATTTGTATAGAATAGAATACTTCTATATATATATGTATATTGTATATGTATAGAAGTGTGGTGGAGAGCATCATATATATAAAGAGGAAATGTAGTTATGCTTAATTTTTTAATCTTATAAAGTCTGGCATTTATTTTGCCAAGTAGAATCGGTTGATAAACTAGGTTTAGCGATGTAATTTAAATTTTAATACCTGGAAGAATTTATTTTAAAGCATGGAATTTTTTATTTGACTAATTAGATCTAGAAAAATAATTTCTATAATTTTTTTTCTCCCTAATATTCTGTATCAGAAAGAAAGCAAACCACATCACTATTCAATGTCTCATGTGAGTAAGGTATCAGACAATCCAAATGCTTGGAAGAGGAATTACTAGTTAGCCACCGATCTGTCGCCAAAACACAATGCTCACAGCTGGGGAGTGGGAACAAAACGTTTGTAAAAATGTTGAACTATAAATTTTTTTATTGGAAGGTGATAATATCCCCCATACAGGAAGAATTTCATGGTATCATTATGAAATACCAGCAGCCAAATGATTAAATGCAGACAAACTAATTAAGTCATAACATAACAGCTTATTCAATTCATTGGTTATGGAAACGAGTGAGAGCCACACAGGCTCAGTATTTCCTGTGTGAAATATGTTTTAAAAAATTTTGAAAGTAGAAATTCATTTGTCTACTTTCCAAATGAGCCAAATCTGTTATTAATGTAAAGTTTTCTAATACAAAATATTCTAATGTAATTTTCTTGGAATGTTCTAATGTTTATGCAGCATAGAATTACCAACTGCAATTTATTTACCAGTTTGATTTGCTGGCCAGTAAGAGTTCACATGCGTTTTATATTTACTGGCATGTCAGTATTAGCACCAGTAAATCTGCATATGTAAAATGGCTATGTGTTTTGATATCGTTAACTCAAATGCTGTTTTTTGTATACAAAAAATTATTTGTGTTTGGGTATGTTTTCACTGTTAAGTTCATGTTATGTGTTAAATTTTTTAACACATAAGGAAATAATATTATTTATAGCAGTGAGTTTTAAAAAATGAATCTCAAAATGAAACTAAACTTTTACTTGTTTTATAGAATGTTTTATGAAATACTTAATCCTATTTTGTTTCAGCATTTAGAGAACTTGATGACATTTGAATGATGAAGATGAATGAATAGAAATGTATAGGAATATTTTATCTGTTTACTGCGTAACTGTAAAGATGTCAAGTGCCTCTAGACTATGTGCCATAGACTCTTTTTCATTGCTTTGCTACAGACTGATTCAAGAACAGTATTACATAGATGGATTGACTTTCATATACCAACTGGCATTCAGGCAAAACTGTACATAAATGGCAGCTTTTTATATGCCACAAAATGGAAGTGCAGAAGAGACATCACTGTAGATTTTTGTGCTTGTATAAAAGACTGAAAACTGTAAATATATGCATTTTTCCACGTATTTCAAGTATCATTTTTACAACTTCCGTTCATTCAGCCATGTCAGCAGTTGAAGATGTCTTGAATCAGATTAAGCGTGATCGAAATCCTCGAAATGGAAAAGGAAAACAACGTGAAAAATTACCATCAAATTAAGTTTCTTTTATGTTGAAAATGCAACCCATTTGACTTCAAAATGTTCTTCTAATATAGAGTTTAGAAGATTGAAATATGCTTTTATGAAACTTTCCATGTGTATTCTACAAATATTGTGCAATTGCACTAATAAAATCTACTGTTCAATTGGTTTTATGAGATATTTTAAATAATTATTCCAAACTTTTTTTTACTTTAAAACTGGTGATCAAGTAAATAAATTGTTATGAATACAGAATTCATATTGACTGAAAAGTATTAAAATAAATCCACACACGAAGAAAGATTTATTGAGGAATTGGAAGTTTTCAAAATAATATCCAAAACAATTGATTTAGTTTTCTTTTGATTAGTTTCGTATTATTAAAAAGGATTATTATCTTTAGATTAGGGTGATAGTCCTGTGCTTGAAACTTTGTTTTGATGCACTTAAAGCATTTATGTATTCCCACTGTAGCCTAACTAATGGTGGTATCTCCTACTTATAATTACAAGAAACAATAAAATTGAAGAAAATCTTTTAATGCAGGATTAAATTATAATCAAATATGCAATGATTGTTTTTCAATTGAAAAATGCTGGAGGAAACTAGCTCATAGGTGGACTTGAATTTTTATCCTATGTTTTTAAACTAGCCCACTATGAGGCTCCAGTACAATGTTAATTCAACGTCCGCCTCCTATGCTTTAAAGTAAGTTGGTATTGTAATCTTTAAATTGGGATGTATTTTTTTTCCCCCAATTTCTACCTTAGGCTGTTTTATTATAGTTCAGACTCCTCGCTAATCCCATGGATTTAATATTATAAAACATTTGATACAATTGGGTGTTTAAAAATGTAAAGATAAGATTATTGGTATTTAAATTTTAAGTAAAATTAATGTAACTAGGAATTATATCTTAAGAATTGGTTCTTTTGACAAATAAAACCTGAAAATTAAGAATTAAAATATTCAAAATTCTTTTCCTATGATTGTGATAAAATATGGAGATGAGATTGATTTGGTGAATTTCATTTGGACGCATTTTGGCCTGGGACATTTTTTTGAAATTTTTCTATGTATCATCTTTAGTTAATTTTATGTATAATGTTTGTATAATAAAAATGTCTTCATGCATCTCATAATTACATACTATTTATATTATCATTTAAATTTGTTTAATTACTTAACTTTAAGTAATCATTGATCACTTCTAAGAAGTTAAAAGTGATGTCCTTGATTCTATTTCCCCAAGTTTTTTAATAATTTGACAACATGAGTAAAAATAGAATTTCTAAGTTTTTTTTTTTTTTTTTTTTTTTTTGCAAAAGCAGAGATGCCAACCATTATTGAATTTCTGTAGTTGAGGATTTTTACCTTTTATTACAACAGTACCTGGAGTAGTGAAATTGCATAAAATCTTCCCTGATGGGAAAATGGTGTCTAAACTTGCCCACCATGTATGTTTTATTAAATGAGTCTTCAACTAAGCTATCACAAAACTAATCCATATTTTGTCTGCATTACAATCTAGCCTTTTCAGTCTGCTAATGTTAGTTTGCATGGCAATAAAAGAAATTGAATTTCATTTATAATTTTTATGTAAATAATTGTATTTCCAACCCTTGTATTTTCTATGTACCAATTAATAGAATTTCCCTTTATTTTTTGTTACATCTGAATTTTTTAAAAACACCCTGTTCATTTGCATGACTTGTTATTGCTCATGAAGTAGTAAATTAAGGCAATTTTTCTCTGTTTACATAACATTAAAAATATATTAAGTCTATAGAGGATGCAGAGCTATTCAGCACAGATTATATTTCCCATTAAAAATCTGTTCAAATTGAAATGAGATTAATGTTTCTACTGTGTGTTAAGAGTGCCAAAAAAACGTGCTTTGAAACAATTAGTTGGTAGAATAAGTAAATTGTTTTAGATGAAGGGCGTGGAATCATTTTGGAATAACTCTCAGAATAAAGGCGAATTTAATGCAGTCTAATAAGCAATTAAATTAAAAATAGAATTATGTGTATTGTTTACACACATGATTGGCCAGTATCCTTAATCTGGATTATAATGCAATATTTGTATTAAAAAAATGGTTTAAAACAACATTCCTGAATATATAATTCCTGAAACATTCCTATAAATACCATTTTGGAATCCTGAAACATTAAATCTGAGTGGCATCTCTGCAAAAGTATGCATTGAATCTAAACTGAACCAGTTCATCTTGTTTTTACTGTTACTAATGGATGCTTTAAGTTAAATAAAGTTTCTTGAAAGCTTATTCTTAATCTTATTTATGTCTAGTCTCGTATCATCCCTTTTTAAATTGACAGTACTGTATGGGGATTTCTAGGAAAGATCTTATTCACTGCAGTATATTATATTTTCTTTATATTTTTTGTACATATTTTATAGTGTGCAAATTCTTTTAATGTAAACCTTGGGTTTAAAAGATTTTTTAATATCTTGGATGTTGAGGAATATATATATATATATATGTGTTCCTGCTGCAGTTTTTTGTTAAATATAATTTTATGTTAAAGGAATTGATTAAAAGAGGTAGATTAAAGTAAATTTTTGCAAAAATTAAATACTTATTTTTATTACAGTTATGAATGATCAGCTTTGTCACTTATTCTAATTTAAAGCTGTTTATTCCACAAATTCAGAATTCATTTGAATGAAACTTCCCAAATATTTTGTGTTTGCCTTTAAAACAAATTCGATTGTTTTAAAAATAAGCAAAACCATGAGACTTGGTTATATTTTATGTATGTTTTATATCTATATATTCATTATGATGTATGATCTGTCATAATATTCACTGCATTACAATGATTTGTATCTTGCTCATTCTTCATTTTATTTGTTATCACTGTCTAGAAAACCCTTCAAATGTTTGCTCAAGCATGAATATTTTGCTTTCCCAAAGATCTTTGAACTTAATTTTTATGTCTTGATACTTCTGTTTTAAGAAGAGCTTCATACATTTTGCTCAACCTTTGTATCAGTTTAATTTTTTTTTGTTTAAGTTTTCAAGTTATAAATAGCTTAGTTGTGTGTTGCTAACAACCCCATATAAATTAATGTGATCAAATCGAACAAAACATGCTTTTACTGTAACCTATTAAAAATATGAAATATACTATTGGTAATGGTATTCAAAGATAACTTTATTCATTTGAATGTGCACCTGCATGTTAAAAGCAAATTTAATGTCTTAACTTCGGAATGTCCGATCTCATAATTAATTTTTTTTTTACATATAGTTTGTGTTTTGTTAATTTTAAGCATGTGGTGTACAAAACTTGAACACTTGTGTTCTAAAAATTTTATCTTGTACAGCATTTCTGCCCCCATATTGCACATCTAATATGATTAGATGTAATAAAAATGTTTGTATATATCCAAAAAAAGTAATCTAATATAGTTAGATTTTAGGCGTTATTCTCTTGCTATTTGCAAATTTTATATATCAACTGGTTGCTCAAAGCAATTTTTGTGTGGGTAACTTGACTGTACAAGAACATTTTTGACTATAATATTCATAAGTGTTTTGAAAAGATTCATGTGATGCACTTAAATGATGTGTGTGCTTGATTTACATTTTAATATGCATTGTATGTAAATTTTCCTGTGCTCCATAGTCATATGCCACATATCTGAAATGCTTTATTTATGACTGTGATTCAGCTTCAAACAGCATTGCCTTAATATTATTTTTTATCATTTTAGAAGTGCCTTTTGTTGCATGTTAGATTTGCTGTTGTGATTGAGTAGTAGAATATAAAATAAAATGTATTGCTAGCGATTTGCTGTCTGATTGTTTACTTTTCGAACTAAAGGAATGGCTGTTTCTGGGGACTATGCAGCCTGACATCAAGCTCCTGTTCTCAAAAACGTTTTATTTTCTTGGAATCGGAAACGATTCGGAACAGAAACCATTCGTCAAGAATATATTCAGAAAATAATTTCGGGGGCTGGCCCAGTCTTTCAGTTGATCCAGTAAATGATGTAATTAATGATTTTTCAACTGTTTTCAGACTATTTAACCGGTTTCTCATAAGATTCAGCATTATTCCAAAACCATTTCGTTCCTCCCTGGATGTATTTTTCTCTTCTGTGTTAGTGAAACTTGCTTGTGTGTATGTCCATTACTTTTTTACCTTTTACTTTTTTTGACTGGGGTACATGGAAAAAGAAAAACAAAAAAAGAACGTGAACAGGAGAACAACTACAAAAAACATAAAAAATTCAAAGGATAGCCGATGGCTATCACCCCAAAAGTCTCCTAGCTTCCCAGTATCTGGATGTATCAGTTTCTCCATGGACACGCGTTTTTGTCACACAGGGGGCAGGCAGCTTCATTAAGAACGCCAATACGACACAGATGCAGGTCAATCATGCCCGGTAAATAAGCAGCCACTGCCTCCCGTCTTGGTCTATCAGGAGCATCCAAAAGCAGTCTTTTCCACATTTAGTTCCCATTTTGAATAAAAGTTCATCCTAGTAGGTCGACTGCATAATTTGTTTTATCAATAATTTAGCAGTGAGGAAACGTTTCTCGTTTTATACAGTGTAGCATAGCACCATTTTTGGAGAGTGGGGTGCCAGCTCAGGTGTTGCTTCGTCATCTGACCGTGGTTCAAAATTACGAGGTGTTGTCCTCGAATCTTTCCCTTAAGGGACTGATCCCGGACCGTCGTCAATAGCCCGTTGTGTTGCTCTAGTAAGACGTTAACTAAAAATTACCATTAATTATTACCCTTTTTGGCAAGAAAATCTGCCTGATCGTTACCATATAAATTGCAATGGCCAGGGATCCACTGTAAAACAATACACGTTTATGCCGAGACCTCGAGAAAATCAACAACTCTTGACATTGGGTAATCTCGTTTGTTGGTGGAGCCTGAATAGAGCTGATGGACTGAATGGCAGATCTACACAGGTGGCGAGTTAGCTGTTTAAGTGCGATGCGGATCGCCTTTACCTCACCGTCAAAGTCAGTACCATACTCACCAAAAGGTGCATAGAAGAAGAATTTCGAGAAAACACCGGCTCCGACGTTCCCATGTCTTGAAAACTGAATCCATACGTGTAGACATACAACCACTCATTTTCAGGATATCTAGTCTCCGAGGATATATGGTGTTTTTTAGGAGATACGTCCTTTTTTTAATGTCCATTACTTGATGTCTGTCTTGTGTTTGGCGCAGCATGGCCCATGTGCCTGTGGTATCGCCACAAAACAGTAGCGTGAGAACAGTACCAATTGTACACAAGAAGACAAGTAGCGTTAAACCTTTTGACTACGGCTGTAGAAATAACTTATTATTTTCAAGGTACACCTGCTGCACCGGGCGTAGTCTAAGTTGTATCTTGGCGTGATACTTATAACTTTCAAGGTACAACTGCTGCATTAACCATAGTCGATATTCTTGGCGCGATCACGGTACAACTACTGTACCAGCCGTAGTTAAGTCAAAAGAAAATTTGGAAACTGATGAAAAAGAAAAAATTATTTTCCACTTGTGGCGGAAAATACAAATATCACATTCAAAAAAGTTAAATATTGTGGGTAGGTAGGTATTTTAATTAACGTCGCACTGGAGCAGCACAGCGGGCTATTGGCGACGGTCCGGGATCTAACCCGAGGACCACATGCAATTTCGAACCACGGTCAGATAACCTCAGCTGGCATTCCACCCTCTAAACTCACATGCCAATATGAGGACATTTGAGGAGGCCACGAGAGATTTAACGTGCTTCAGCATTCTGTAAACGAACTGTTGCTAATCCTTTATTCTTCCAACCGAGCTGCCTCATTGTTGGGAATTTATGATTTTTCTGAAAAAGACTAGCGTCTGCTGTAGGCCGGTTGACAGAGTCTGGGATTAGCAACCGGAGGGTTGCGAGTTTGAAACCCGATTCAACCAAATACAACGTGGGGTACCTACACACGTCTAATCTATTGTGGCCTCAATGTCTATCAACTGACTTGGAGAGGGGGTGTTGATGTCATCAGGCTGTTCAAAATTAGGTGTACTCGGATCTAACCTTTACAAACTTATTGTACGGCTTTAATATAAGGGTTAGGTAACTTAACCCCCCTCCCCCCGTTGCATTGGAGCAACATTAGAGTACAACATCTCGTAATTTTCAACCACGGTCAGATGAGGTCAAACCTGAGCTGGGTAATTTTAGTTAACGTCGTACTAGAGCAACACAACGGGCTATTGACGACGGTCCGGGTAATTGGTAATTTTAGTTAACGTCGTACTAGAGCAACACAACGGGCTATTGACGACGGTCCGGGATCAGTCCCTTAAGGGAAAGATCCGAGGACAACACCTCGTAATTTTGAACCACGGTCAGATGACTAAGCAGCACCTGAGCTGGCACCCCACTCTCCAAACTTCCACGCCAACCCAACGTGAGGACTTTCGGCCACGACAGATTTAAGGTGCACCAGCCGCCTCTACACCATACGTTTACAAACATCCATGCCCGGACCCAAACCTGAGCTGGGACTCTGCTCTCTAAACTTACGCACAACGCAAATGCAAGAAAATTTTAGTTCATACCAGCTTTAACGTACACGACGGTCTCATGTTGGAAATGGACTCAAATTAGTTCTCAAAATAAATCCCACTAGAGCTCTGGAATTAAAGTGTGCGAAAAAGGCAACACTACCAATAATGTTTCAAAATTCGAGTTATACCTTTTCGAATTGGAAGGCTCGGATCTGAAATAAATTTTTCGATGGGAGTACATTTCTTATTTGGAAAACAACAGGAATTTCCAGTGTCATTTCGTCAATAGCTCGTTGTGGTACGCCAGTACGACGTTAATTAAAAATGCCTACCTAACATTGGCAAGTAGGTATGTATTTCCAAATTAAAGTCGTACTGGAAACAAAACGACCTATTAGTGACATAACCAGGTAGGTAATTAGTGAAAGTCGTATTGTGGATCTACACAGCGGAGACTGATCCCAAAAGGAAAAATCCTTGAAAATTTCTTAATTTTAAGCTACAACAAAATGACGAGGTTATAACAGAGCTTGCATCCCACTCTTCAAACTTCTACACCACTGGAACGTGAAATGTTACTGTGAAGGTATAGGTAGGTAGGTATTTTAATTAGCGTCGCACTGGAGCACAACAGTGGAGATGGTCAGGCATCAAGCACAAAAGGTTGGTTGGTTTTGGAGTTCTATAACGCAAGGGCCATATTTTTTCATTCTGAGCCAGACACATCACGTTGGTTATGTGTGGAAGTTTGGAGAGTGGGGTGCCAGTTCAGGTGTTACCTCGTCATCTGACCGTGGTTAAAATTACGTGGTGTTGTCCTCGGATCTTTCCTTTAGGGGAATGATCCCGGACCATCGTCAATAGCCTGTTGTGTTGCTCTTGTACGACGCTAATTAAAAATCACCAATTACCTGAGACGAACAAGATGTGCAATATCAAGTAATAGACAAAAACACAGTGAAAGTATTACTGACACAAAGAGAGAATACCCCGGTGAGGAATCAAACTTTCGCCGCCTACAACTCGATGTAAATCCGAAGGGAAAGACCCTAGGATAACACAATCGTTTTGCACGACGGTCAGATGACGAGAAGAACACCTGTGGTAGCACCCCACTCTCCAAACTTCACTACCAACGTGAGAACATTTGAGGCCACGACAAATTTAAAGTGCACAAGCCCCTTATTGTAAATGACGGCCTTTTGTTGGATTCGAACTCGCAACCTTCCGGTTGCCAGTTCGTTGGTCTTCTAACCGCCTTACCGCGACCCCGTTGGAAGTTGAATAAACGTCACACTAGAACGACACAGCAGGTTATTGGCGACAGTCAGGGATCAATCCCGTAGGGAAAGAACAGAAGACAGCAACACCTCGTTTTGTCACATTGTCTCGTTTTGTCACAGCCTCACATTTTGGAAGCACAGTCAGATGACGAGGTCAAATACTGAGCTGGCATTCCAAACCAACACCACGCCAACGCGAGGACACTTGAAGCCACGACAGATTTAACATACATGACGATAGTTGGATCGAGTTTTGAACTCTCAATTCTCCGGATGCAAATGCGCTACTCTTACAATCGTACTACGAGACCCGAAATTCATTTCGGAAGTGACCCAAAGATAATTTTTGTGTGTCGGGTAAAGGAATAAATTTTTAATATTTTAAAAAGCTTGCCAAATGTGCATATTAACTATAATTACCCCCTATAGAAATTCACTTTTGTATTATATGGTTGTCAAAACAAATGTATAATCTTTATATATTCTAGCGAATTATCAAAAACATTTTTAATACTTAACACTTAATAAGAGTAACACTTTATTAAATTAAGGCTAAGCTTAACAGTTAAAGCATTCTGTGCACTTTCAAAAAGTTCAACACTAAATCAGGACTTCTAATATAGAGATCCTAATTCCTATGTATTGTGGGGGGGCGAGGTATTGTGGCTGAGTGGGTATGCCCACAACGACCTTTAAGTAATATTCGGTGCAGGTTCGATATCTCCTGGGTGCATTTCTCTTTTCTATGTCAGAAAACTTTCAACGTGTGTCTATTGATACTGTATGTCTTGTGTCTGCCTCAGTCAAATATGGCCCTTGTGCCATACAACTCCGAAACTAACCAAGTTTTGTGTTGGGGCCTCAAAACGCAGTGGATTTTCAACTAGCAGGTACATGTTCAGCTCTTGTTACTTACATTGACAACACCGGCTATATGTATACAAAGCTCCTCTATGTATACAAAGCCTCCGTGTAATACTATGACGTCACAAACCGAAGTCCTACAGCCATGGTTGATCATAAACTTACTACGTGAACTTATATTTCAGCTGTTTATTTATCTTTTGTTAGGTTGAAAGTTTTTAAATAGTTGTCCAGTCTAACAGAAGAGCACCAGTACGTCAAATAGTGTGTAATATTAATAAAGGAGCAACTGCGAACGTCTCTGAACGAACTGTTCGCCGCACATTACATCGTAACGGCTATGGAAGCTGTAACAATGTTAAACAACTGGGCTGTATAAGTTTTGGCAGGAAGGATATTTTAGGAAATCTGAATATTGCATAGAAAACAAATATTCTTTTATTTCTTGGTTATTAATATTTATACAGTGCTGCTCTATTGAACAGACAATTTTAAAACATAACAAAGAGTCTCCACCGAAGACTTAACTTTCAAAGTCTGGGGCGTCGCTAGTACGCCCTCGAAAAATTACCAAACTCTTCTCGAGTCTGTCAGAGAATCTCTTGATCGCTGACCCAGCCCTCTCTGCTCCAAGCCTCGAAGCTCCCGTACCGTGGGAAAACCCTTGAGCAGTTTTTCATCGTCTTAAAACTCAAAAGAGGGGAGCTTCCCTGCCTTTTCTGTTCTATTCCCACAGAGGGGCTTGCCATTATCTGACAAAGAACGAATTCAGTCGGCCAAATGACTGGTGAAACAAGATGTCCTCTTTTATCACTTCGCGACAAAGCCAACGACCTGTTCGAAAGTCTCTACTGTCTGCCTTGAACAAGAGCAGACAGTGTGCAGTATGACAGGGTGCGAATATGGAGAAAACAGCAAAGCATGGACTCAACTGCATTGCCACATCACTTCAAGCTGGCGGAGACAACATTATGGTTTGGGGGATGTTTTCTTGGTATTTTATGGGTCCTTTGATTCCTGTGAAACAAAGTCTGAATGACCAAGGGTATTTAAGTATTATCGCAGATCAAGTACGTCCTGTTATGTTAATGGTGTACCCTGCCGGGGATGGATGCTTCCAGCAGAACAATGCTCCTTGTCATGCTGGCAGTCCTCAGATGGTTCGAAGAGCATGACGGATAATTTATCTTGCTTCCTTGACTTAACAATCACCAGATCTCAATCCAATTGACAATTTGTGGGATGAGATCGAACGGGGCATCAGGCAGCTGGATCCAGTAACATCAAATCTTAAGAAATTGGAAAGTGCAGTTCATAGGATATAGTCTCAAATTACTCCTACCACCTACCAACATATCATTGAATCCATACCAAGTAGAATTCATGCACTATTAAGGGTAAAAGGTGGTTCACCATTGTATTGAGGGGGTAGTCATATTAAATTGGCCACTCAGTGTATATGGTTGGATTGAGTTCATATTTTCCCGATTATGTGATTTATCTCAACGACCCGATTTGCAGGAATTGATCTTGCTCCGCCTAGCTCACAGGCTGCTAGCGCAGTTACCAAACCCAGTGAGTCAGTGAATTTGTAATTTACTCTGATTGTATTTCTCTGTTGTGTGTTAGTAAAACGATTTGTTTGCATTTTTTTTCTTGGCGACGATTCATAAGCCGATTTTTGAGATCAATAACATCAAATCGGGAATTAATGTGGCCTCAAGCAATCAATCAATTCTCTGTGCCACGAAGGTATTTAGCTGTCTGCAACCTTAACTTTTATTTATTTGTTTATTTCGAGTCATGATACTATAGAAAAGGAAAATATTTAAATCGTCGTTTGAATTTTTGTTTCTTCGTGAATACCTTCCAAAATTGGACGTATCGAAAACATTTTGTGACAAAATGTACAACGACAGTTTTCTTATTTTATTTATATCTATTTTCACAGCTCTTTTAGGAGAGGGTATGATACTTTCCCATTACAATTCATACAATCAATTTCCTTCAAATAGTTGACTCATTTGTTTTGTTTTTAAATGTTTTTGTATTAACACTCCGTCCAATACCCTCCAGAAATTAAACTCATGTTATATTTCATCGAAAACTTGCTATGTTGTTAATTAGGTTAAACCAACCAGTAATTGAAATCAATGCTCATTATTCATGAAAAACTTATTTTGAGGTAGGCAGTTGAAATTAGCAATAGAAATACTAAATTGGTACAAATATGTCAGCGATCACAAGTGTTTTTTTATTAAATAGATCTAAGCCAAACATTTTGATATGATTATCCAAGGAAAATAATTAAAGAAAAATAATCCAATATTAGGTTAACTAGTAAACTTCATAAAATGGTTACTAATATTCAACAAATGCACACATTAATCATAAAGAAAACTAGTGATAAACACCCAAACAATTGTTGCTGACCAACCGGTATATTGGTTAAGGTGTTAGCCTCTAGATTGGAAGGTTCCTGGTTCGAATCTGGGTCCGGGCATGGATGTTTGTAATCGTATGGTGTAGAGGCGGCTGGTGCACCTTAAATCTGTTGTGGCCAAAAGTCCTCACATTGGGTTGGTGTGGAAGTTTGGAGAGTGGGGTGCCAGCTCAGGTGTTGCTTCGTCATCTGACCGTGGTTTAAAATTACGAGGTATTGTCCTCAATCTTTCCCTTAAGGGATTCATCACGGACCGTTGTCAATAGCCCGTTGTGTTGCTCTAGTACGACGTTAACTAATAATTACCCAAACAATTGTTTACATAATATTTAAGAATTCTTAGTGTTAATTATAACAAGTACTTTTCAGTTTTCCAAAACACTTAGCACTAATAAAATTGAGCCATTAGACAAAGTATCCAATCCAAACTGCAAAGCATGTGTCTGAAATTTTTTTATGTTTCAGTGCTACTATGACATTCAACCCATGTGGTTTTTATTCCACATTTGCTTTCATTTTCCCAGCTACCTTCACAAATTCAATCACTTTCCTTAACTTTACCACTTAAGTCTTTGGAAGTATTTCCGATGATCAGTCGGAAGTTATTTTCTTTTCGCTATTATGTAGTTTGATGTGTAGCCTTCTTGGATTCTTAACTTTCCCTCATTTTACTCGTACTTAACATGGCACAGTGGGTATGCCCACTATGCATTTGTCTCTTGTGTCGGTAAAACTTTCATTGTATGTGTATGTCTATTACTTACTATCATGTCTTGTGCCTGGTATGGCACGGCCAAATATGGCCCTAGTACCATACTATTGTATTGTAAGTTAATTTTTGGTGTGGTGGGTAAGATCGTAGACTGTCCCCATTGACAGCAGCTGCGAGGCACCATGTAATGAAAAAGCAGAGTGGCAATAAAGAGTGAACAGTGATAGGAATAGAAGCAATGTCTATCGTCACAGGGCTTCAGACAGTTGTTGCGATTGGCATCACATCAACAATTTTAATGTTCATCTTGAACCATCCAAGTGTGTGCAAATATTTATTAACAGCGTCTTGTTTTTGTCAGATGTGCCATCAGGCTTGATTTCAATAGCACACATTTGACGGCACTGAATAAACAATGCAACTTAGTCTACCAGCAAATATTTCATGGTTGAGTTGGGCTATACTTCAGTTATTATACTAGCCAATGCATTGCCAATGACAATTCTTTTTGTAGGGTCAGGTGTGACCACTGCTCGCTAACCCCCAGTGATTGCTACAATTCCCATTTGGTTTGCGAATGGAAATTCATAGCCTATTGGATAACAGCCATCACAGCATTGTCAAATGCGGCCAAATTCGAATTTCTATAAGATCCAATCAGCGTGATGTCACAATCTCTTGAGAAAATGTTAACATTTTATTGAAAAATTATTTATTTAAAGAAAATCAAACATAAGGTATTGATGTAATATAAAATTTTCCGCACATTTTAAATTCCTTGAAATTTTCAATCTATATTTAACGATCTCGATTTTACAAAAAAAAAATGAACTAAGCAATGCCAGTCAATATTTTTTTATTTGTTTAGCTTCCCTTCGCTGGAATCTTTTGAGTGTAGGAAATAGAATCTGTGATTTCTTGATAGCAAAGGTCAAATTCGTCTGGGAAAAAATACAAAAATTATACAATTAAAAAATTATTTATTTAAAGAAAATTAATGTTATAGGTATCGATCTAATGCAAAATTTTCCTCAGACTTCTCTATCTTTAAAGGTCTAGGAGATAGAAAAAAGAACTATATAACTCCAGTTAAAACTATTTGTTTTGTTTGTCCGCTGAAATCGTTCCTTGGAAAATCAAACAGAAAAAATAAATTTCGAATCTGTTCTCTGTTTATACTGTTGCCAATTCTAAGGAAAACAATAGTAATTAAATTCTAATAAATGAATTTTAAAATGTTCTAGATTAAATTTTAAAATTAGGGCACAATAGAAAAATTGCAAAAAATTTGGTCTATCTGTGTGCCAAATCTCATTGCAAGTGCCACAGATTCGTTAGGACTAGATTGAATGAATTCTGATATGAGCTGCCCAGATATCTTTAACCCATGATTTATTGTATCAAGTCAGTACTAATCAGGTAGCTTTAGTGCTCCTTGTATTTGCTTGAAATGTGTGCTGGGTAAGTTCATCACAAGACATGAAATTACTATGTGTATCAAAATAAAATGTATTTACTAACCTCGATGCCAATCTTCAATCCATTGTACTATGTTTCATAAGTCACAATGATTTTACTTTAAAAAATGTTTTGATTTTACTTTTTAAAATGTTCACGCTGCTTTACTTTCACTATAAATCACTGATGCCTTAAATCTAAGTCATTCCTATCCATATTTGTTTCGAAGCTAATAAAATTTTCTGATAAATTAATATATTTGTACAATTCCAAATTTTTTTAATGTTAGTAAACAGAATATTTCTTTTGTGTTCACCTGTTAATAATTAAACAGTCAATATATAACTGACAACTGCAGTATAGTCTACTTTTTTTGGTTTCATTGCTTTCTAGCAATTTTTACGTTAGGAACTAATTAGTTTTTATTACCTAATTATATAAACATTAGATTGAATGAATTCTGATATGAGCTGCCCAGATATCTTTAACCCATGATTTATTGTATCAAGTCAGTACTAATCAGGTAGCTTTAGTGGTCCTTGTATTTGCTTGAAATGTAAATACTAAATCTCAAGATCATGGTTCCAAGTCCTGTTTTATTTACGAATGTAAAAGTGTATATTTCCTTTTCCCTAGATTCATGTGTCTTATTTAGCTTTTATGATCTTATGTACAGCTACTAATTCCTCCAAAATTACTCTTACAATTTGTTAGACAAAATGTAATACCATAAAGTAATGATTTGTACTATTTTGTTTTCACATATATATTTGGTTGTGATAAATTGAATTTTATATAGGCTCTCAGTGTTATTTTTACCTTAAAATTACTTTCATAAAAGATATTTTAATTCTTTGATCCACTGATCTTTGTTATACACATGACCAAAACAATTTGCTAATTTCTGTTTTGTAAATCGGGTGTTCCTTGTCAGTTGACCGTGGTTCAAAATTATATGGTATTGTCCTTGAATCCTTCCCTATGGGATTGATACTGAATTGTTACCAATAGCTTTTTGTTGCTCTAGTGCAGCAATTATTAACTACCAACCTACCTGTTTTGTAAAAATATCAATTTTATGAAGTTTCAGGTCCGAGAAATACTTTTTAATGAATGTACAAAGTATTTTTATCTCTTGGTAGTTTCATAATTTGTATTAAAATTTTTTTTTTATTGAATTTAAAAAGTTGGGTAAATGAAATTAGCAGTTTATATTAATCTTATTTATATTTAAACAATCATGCACAGAAATGTAAGTATCATTTTTAATGGTTAATTATTTTTAGGTTTAACATGGCTGATGGTATATCGCACAGAAAAGTATCAAAAATTAAAGGCTGAAGTTGAAAGACAAAGCAAAAGATGTAAGACAAATTGTTAATGCCTAGGTTAAAATACTTAGAATCGTTATAACTTTAAAGTTACTAGTTTTTGTTCATTTGAATATTTTGTGCTTGTTGTCTTCAAGTCTTTATTTAAGAGTTTTATTCATTTCAAAATAAATTTGTTAGTTGATTTTTATTCATATTTTACAGTAGAGAAAAAGAAAGAAGTCCATGGTGATACAGTGGATCGTCAACAAAAGAAAAAAATTGGTAAATTATGGTATTTCTTTATAATTTAGTCCTTTCAATATTTGAATTTGTTGAAAGTGACTATTCAAATTGGAGTAAGAATTGTCTTTGAAAGGTAGTTGCTGAGATTTTGTTTATGTCGGCAAAAGGGTTGTAACTACATAATTCTATGCAAGAATAGAACTATAAGTTAATTTGGAATAATTTTATTTACCATAAAAGATACCTTAACATGTAAATGAAAATATAATTTTGTTGACATAAAAGCAATGTAAAAATATTGTGTAGTATTGAAGAAAATCGTAATGTTTTTTACAACATAACTAGTATAAGGTACTAAACTTTTCTATAAAATTGAATAGTTTTAAAATTACTTTTATGTCTATTAAAAAAACAATAATTAATTTTCTGAATTTACTACTAAGATAAATTTAGTGTTTCGTATTTCAAAAGACTGTATTAATGGTTTAGTTATAAAGATTTTATTTATTACAGAAAGGGAAGAAGAGAAGCTGAAAAATAACAATCGTGACCTCTCATTGGTTAGTATTTTGTTACTCATAATCTCAAAGTAGCCAGTAAAAGAGACACTAATAATTTTCATTCATTTACCGTATGCTATTGCACAGTTATGCTAACGCCTAATTTATGTTGATACACCAACACCATTTTCCTAAAATATGTGTGTAGAAATTTAAATTAACCTGATATTCATTAAAAAATTTAAATCGCCTTCAGATGCACATCACCTTTTGGTAAGTCAGGTTTCATTGCCCCTATGTACAAGTACTCTAGTAATATTTTCTTTTCTCATGGGGTTTTCTGTCTTTAGTAAACACAAGAGGGCGAGATCCTGGGATGATCAAGCAATCTTTTTCTGCATTCCAATTATTCTATTCCGCAAACCTTTTTTTCCCCTTTCACAACATTTATTACTTGAAGTTGTATGGTGATTAGTGCAGCTTGGACAAATATGACCCCTTGCACCACAAAACCCCCCAAACAACCAAATTCAAGTTTAATATTACTTCTATCAACCAAATTCTTTCATCAGTCAGATTGGTTGAGTTTTGTGGCACAAAGGCCATTTTTGGAAAAGACAGACATCAAGTAATGAGGGACATCAGCTAGATGCCTGATCTCCTTGCCCTAATACTTTTAGATGTATTAGGCACTCTCACAAAAGTGAGAGTCAAAATTACATTACAAGTATGCATAGATGTGCACTGTATTTATAAGCATATACTTAAAGACATAAATGCATTTTAATTAGATTAAAAAAATTGGTGTAGTAGTCATTGCTTGAACTTTGGAATGATTTGACCAATCCCTGTTACAACAGGGTGCTCATTTCTGAACTCCTCATACGACGGTGGTCATGGCTAGAAAACATTTTGATACAATATGGTCATGGGGCTGAGGGTGTAATTGAAGAGAGCCTATGAAAGTTTGGCATGCATCTCAAATTGTGACTGTGTTTTATTTGGCAATGGAGAAGTGACAATCAATGCTAAGACAGGAAAAACAAAAGAAACAGTGCAAAAAAGATGAAAAGAAAAATAATACACTAAAGGATTTAAGCTGAATAAAGAGGGAATGGTGTCATCATGACACACATCTAAAAATCTGAAATAATTGGTAACTGAAGTTGATAATTTCTCCTAGCTAACACCTCTGACATTAATTATTTAAAACAAATATAGTTTGATGTCCTATTCAATCTATATTATAGTAGTCCATCTGCCATGTATTTTGTGTTCTACCTTAAAATGCCATGTTTAAATGGGAGTTCTTGTTTTTAATCGGCTGGCTTTAAAAGTTTCTATCATTCATTGTGTAATTTAAAAAACATTCTCTATTTCACATTTGTTAGAGAAAATTTTACTTAAAAAAATTATAGAAGCTTCCTGTAAACAATCCTATGAAACTTAAAACTGTTTACTAATTTGTCTAACATTGGTTATTATTTATTTCTCACTCTTTCTCACCGAGCTGCGGTAGCTCAGTCCGTAGAGCGTCGGGCTCGCATCAGAAGAGTTGTGGGTTCTGTCCTCGTCGGAGCCTGCAATTCTGATGATTGCGAGATCGGTGCTTCGACCTGGCTAAAGACCGTCGTGTTCACTAATGGTGACTGGGACACGTTAAATAGGTCATGGTCACAAAGTCCCCCATGTTCCCATACCAAATCAATACCTCTGGGGGTACCTGATCAGGGGGTTATCAGCCTCTGATTGGGATCTAAATTACGATATGTGTGAGTGAATGTATGTATGAAAGGGACCTTCCTGTAAAACGGATGTGTCATGTATGTCGAGATAAGTCGGACTTCCTCCCAATGGGGCTCGATAACATGGAAGGCTAACCCCCCTCGCCTCTTGCCGTCTTTGACGGACCTGGCACTCCTCCGGTCTGCCAGTGTAGGCATAAGAAATAAACACAATTTTTTGATCTAGTCATTTAAATATATAAAACTTCCAGTTTTTTTAATGACTTATTGCTGATAATTTCCTGTTAAAAAAAACTAGTGATATTTTTGCTGTTAGTTTCATTTGTGATTTTTATTCTTTCTGAAGCTCTAATTCATATTGTTAAGGATTTAAAGTTGGATTGGATGCCAAGAATAAGTTTAAAAGCAATAGTTATTACATGATTAAAAAGAAAACAGTTAAATTAGTTGTACTATTTTTTACAGGTTAAAATGAAGTCAATGTTTGCTATTGGATTTGCTTTTACAGCACTTCTCAGTATGTTTAATTCGATGTAAGTATATCCATAAGACCATGATGATTCATTGATAATTAAGAATATGTTTTTAGCCACATACGCAGATTTTCATTACTGTATTTTATCAAAGAAATCAGTGTAGTTTTATATGTCAATTCCTGCTCAAATAATTTTCAGCTAGCATAATGAATGTATGCCTTGAAATCAATGTTTCGATCAGCCTGACCTGATCAAAATTTATGTGATACTAAAGAAATTGATAAAATTATTTCTTATTTTATAAAAAAAAAACCCTTTTGAAAGCTTTAAAATATAGAATAGTAGCCACTGCTTGTCCAGCATGGCATCAGTAATTACATTTCTTTTCGTGGGGACGTCTCTGACGCTCGCCACCCCCCTCCCCCCATGATTGCTTCGTAACCCCATTTGGTTTGCTTCGCAAACGAACTCCACATGCAACGCCGTTTTGGCCTCAAAGTGGCTATTATCAACAATGTATCAATACAAGCTAAAATATGAAAACTTTGCATGGTTTCAAAAGTTTGACGTCAGCGGTTGAAAATCGCAAAATTCCCTCCCTCTTCATTTGAGGTTCAGGTGACATCACATTTCAAAGAGTAGAAAGAATGGTGAAAAAAACTAATAAATTAATTTTAAAATGTTCTAGATTAAATTTTAAAATTCGGGCTAGACACAAAAATCGCAAAAAATTTGGACTACCTGTGTGCCAAATTTCATTATTGTGTAAGTGCCATAGATTCATCAGGACACTGCGTAGCAAGGGACAAACACTTCCTTTTATAATAGTAGAGATTAACCTCTCGAGTTTCATGAGGTTTTCATGTACTGCTTCAACTTGAGTACTATTACTTTTTTACCCTACAGCACACATAATGGCTATAACCAGATCTATTGGTTAAAAGACTTAATTTAATCAAAATGTAAAAAATTGGTTAGAAATGATGTACTGAAAACTACAGGTTGCATATGTATGTATGACCATCAAAAGGTTAAAAGGATGTTAAAAAGTTCTGACTAAATGAAAATAAAAACCAGCATATGCATATTCCTGCAAACACTGTCTAGGAGCATATATTCAATGCTGTTTTTCAATTGATTTTAGGACATCTGTTTATTAAACAAATTAAATTTTGCAGCAGACATGTTTTTGAATCCTGGATTATTTATTTTGCACACAAAGATAAAATAATATGAGCCTTCCCTTCCACACACCATTGGTGCAAGACTGCAAATTTTTTGCCCGATACAATTTTGAAAATTGAGAGTACAATAAAAAGCTTAAAATATTTTACATACTAAAATTTACGATATGATTTTTTTGAAAAATTAAAAACTATCAGGTTTGTTTGTAGTTACAATTATTTATATTTACTGCACAATATTATAAATAACATTTCTAACCTTTTCCAGATTTGACGGTAGAGTCGTAGCCAAACTTCCTTTTATACCCATTGGCTGGATCCAAGGATTGTCTCATAGAAACTTATTGGGAGATGATTACAGTGATTGCTCATTTATATTTTTGTACATATTGTGCACCATGTCAATTAGGCAGGTATGTAATAGTTTTTTTTTTACATATTCCATTTTATGTTTGTGGTTAATTTTACATCCATGATGGATCAAAACACCTTTGTATTGACCATATGTTAAAACTTACAAAAGCGTAAAAGGTTTTTAATAGTCAGAAAAAATAGTGAGCAGACCTTAGATTGATTTCTACTTAAGATTGGAATATTCTGTTTACTCAATTAACTTTCATTTCATTCAAAATTAAGTTTTATTGTAATTTCTATTGAAATTAGCAATGCTTTTTCTCAAATATAATTCCTATTTTTGTTTTCCAGAACATTCAAAAGATGCTGGGATTTGCTCCTTCCAGAACAGCTAACAAGCAAAGTGGGAATATTTTTGCTCCCGCTTCTCAACCTATAAAATAACATGTTAATAAACATTTTACGCTGCCGTTTACTTAGTATCAAATAAAAAATAGTATAATGTTTTATATCATTCGTGGTAATGTAATTTATCCCATGATTAGCTTAAGTAAACAAAAATATTTGTATGACTCAATGAAAAAGTCTGATAAAATTCCAATTGAGAATTACAGATAGTTTCCTACACAGGTCAAAAGTCAAAATAAAAACTAATCAAGTATACATAACTAAGTTGGCCAGTCTGGGCTGGTGCCTCAGCGGTTAGCACTCAAGATTCTTAGTACTACAGATTCTAAGCTTGAATCTTAGAAACACGTGTATTCTCAGTGGCTTGGATGTCCTAGTTCTATAATGACCAATCAGAAATCAGACACAAAACTAAGTTGATTTTCTGCTCCTTTATCATTCCAATTTCTATATTTTTTCCTATGTAAAAATCAATAGAATACTTTTCTTCACAGTGCAATAATCTAATGTTTGAATTTTCTCGTAATGAATCTAATTCCTTAAAATTAAAAGTGTTTTTAAAGCCAATTTCTTTTGAGACAACATCTCTAATATTATAAAACGAAGTGTTTGTTTGTCTGGGGCCGCAAAATCCTAACGATTCTATGGCACTTACAGCAATGAGATTTGGCACACAGGTAGTCCGAATTATTTGCAATTTTTGAGTCAGGGCAAATTTTAAAATTCAATCTAGAAGATTTTTAAATGACTGAGTTTAATAGTTTAATTCTCCATCGCTTTTTCAAATGCAGAAAACTTTTTCTACCCGTGTGACTTTGCAGTCAGGGTTTGGAATCATGCCAAATTTTTGTCATCCGAAGTACGCGGAGAATTTATTTTTTTCATTTCCGCTTTGATTTTGAACAGATGAATAAATTTCCAGCCAGACAATAAATCTTTTAACTGAAGTCAGTTCTTTTTCTATCTCCTAGGCCGCTAAAGATAGAGTAAAAATGTCAACAGATTTGAAATCTGCAGAAAATTTTACACCACATTAATACCTTACATCATGGGCATGGGCTAGTCATGCAGTGGCTAGTATTCAATAAAAACAAACTTATTCAATACGGCACATTGAACACATTCTATAATCTGAACTTGTATACAAATTTCCTGCTATATTTTTGAGCTAAAGTGGAATATGCATCAATGATTTCATTTTCAAAATTGAGTCTAATGCTAATCTTTGGTTTCAAAATTTATTGCAAGATCTTGTTAAAATTTGTTGAAAATGTATTTATTTAAGATAAAAAATTAAGATTTTTCAAATCAAAATGTAAAAAAAAATTAATTGAATCTAATTTTTAAAATATTCTACTACTCCATGTCTCAACCAATTCATCTAACATTGCAGTACATAGATTTGTTAAATCCCAAAATATTTTTTTCAGGCTAACCAGTATAAGGAAGGTAATATCAATATTCCAACTGAGAAGTATCCACAATCGATGTCAAATAAGATCATTCAAATGCAAATACCATTCAGTTTGTTTTTCTGATATTTTACCAATATTTAAATACAAAATGCACTTTATGAACCTCTAGTTTTTCAAAGAGAAGTACAAAGCCTTACATGGAATTTACCTGAAACACAAATAATACAGAAAGTAATATAATCCTAAAAAAAACTGAGGTAAGTGGTAGGAGTACAATACAAATAAACCCCATCACAAACCTGTACAATTCCTATCTATTTTGGATAAATTTTGAAGAACAATACTTGTTCAAGCAAATCGACATTGTTTCCTTAGTCGAAAAAAGAAAAACAAACTTGTTAAAGATTCCTGAAACAAAAAATCCAGCAAACACCAGAATCTTGGCATTAATCCTTCAAGTGGCATGCCTGAACACAGCTTGGAAAATTCTCACATGACAAGCATCGGATCTGAAATATTCCTGACACCTTGACAGATTTCAGGTCTATTGCTCACGCCACATAAACTACTCGAGATTGTCTATTGGAGGGTAGGTTGGTAGATAATTGAATTCTGAAAGGAAAGATCTGAGAACAACACCTGAGCTGGCACCCTATTCTTCCCTTTCACATCTCACCAACATGATGAAATTTGAGATCTTGTAAATCCACACACATGGATTGGTGGGGTTACACCTGAAAGTATCAGCTGAAAAACATGTGTAGGAAACTTAGGACTTAAGAGCAGACTACTATTTATTAGCGACAGTATATCTTGAGGAAGGTCGAATAAAAATAGAGGACTACTGATTTGAAATCTAGTAATCAATACTGATATAAAGATGACAAAACAAAGCAGCCTTTGAATTCAGATGAACGTTTTGTTAAAAAGTTCATCTGATGTTTTAAGGATTTTTGTATTTTTATATAATACTGATAAATTAATAGTATTCAAATATTATCAGATAAAAAAAATTGGGCAGCTACTTCAAACCTTTTCAGTCCAAAATCTGAAACCCTCAGTAGACCAGAAGCGGCTCAATCCCATGATAGTACTTTACGCAAGTCCAACTTGATTGGCTAGTTTCACGGGCTTGGCTTCACTTGGATATCTCGCCAATCTGATTATAGCAGTAACCATTTGATTTTGAATATGAGCGTTGTTTCGTAGAAATACAATAATTACACTAGCGCCTCAGCGTAAGTGTCCGACAAGTTGACTCTGATTTGGGCCTCATATATAAGTTGTATGGTTGTTAGTAGTATTTCTTGCCAACTTATATTAAGGGTACTTATACTTTAAAGAGCTTCTTTTCGTGAAGCAACGTTGGCCTAATGGCTAAAGTCACCTACCTTCAGATCAGCTTCGGCAGCGGAGGATGACTTCCCGAGTTCGAACCCAGCTGGCGGAAAAATTTTTAGATCCTCCAAATTATTTTTAAAAAATTCCAATTTAATTCCTTTTCATTCTAATTTACTTTTCCTAATTTTTAATACCCTTTTTATATTTTTCCAAGCTTCCGTTGATTTTACATAAATAATCTAAGAACCACTCCTGAACTCACTACCAGCTGATATTTTTCCACCCCTCTGCTTTAGGATGATGGTGTCGTATCCACCCCCTGGCTTAGGACCATTCTGATGTAACAAAAAGCATACATAAAACACTAACTTATATAATTATTAACTTTTTTATAAAAGGATACAATTTTCGATGATGATGTTAGATCAATGAAAATCATGTTACACACCTTATTTCCTTTTTTCTATAGCCCCCCCCCTCTTGATTATACAGCAGATCTGAATTTAAAGTTACAGAGTCAACTAAAATATATAACTAAACAGCAGCAAAGAAATTTATCCTCGCATAAATTTCGAAGTACGCCAAAGGAAGAGATAAATTGCCAACAGAAAAATTCCGATGACACACGTATCTAGGTCATGTGATCCGATTAGCCAATCAAGTTGGACTTGCGTAAAGTGCTATCATGGGATTGAGGCGCCTGTCAGTGGACCTAGGCCATTCCAGATTAATTGCATTTTTTGTTAAAAAAAACTTAATCTACCCAGCCAATGCGAATTTTGTGTTTGCAACAGATATATAAAAAGGAGAATAATTAAAAAAAAAAAAAAACTTTTAAATTCAATTTTCTAATTTTTCTGTGTGGCATTTCTTTTTAGCATGTCCGTTATTTTGCGTTGTTTCATAAATTAGGTTCCGGTTGAACTCCTTGTTCTTTACAAATTGTCGGAAAGATGTAAAAAAGTGAGATAAAAAAAAGCCGGTTAGCAAAAGGTTCAAATTTTGTACAATTCCGGATTTGGGACTTGGTACTGTTATGCATAAATGGGTTCGATACTACACACAAATCGTTTTCGTTTGGCTACAAAGTGGGCCCTCCAACTGGTTAAGAGGTTGAATACATCAGAACATTATGGATGGTTTATCGGATTTCAGTTTCAAAAATATTGTCAAAAGTTTATGAAATCTTGCTAAAGGGGATACCCAAAGGAAAAATCGATGGTGGCTTTGTCGGGTCTTTTGAGCATAAAATGTGTAACGTGGCTGTAGCCTAACTGTCAGTGCGTTGTTAAAAGTTAATTGAACATTAAAAGTTATTAGTACTTACACATACATAATGTACTCTATGTACAGTAAACAGATTAATGTGAAATATTGTCCTCGCTTTACTGCTGAGCGCTGGAGGTGCCAGACTATTTTAAAATTTGAATATGTATGTACGTTCAAGAAAAATTATGTACTTAATGTAAATGATTTATTTCTGTAAAATAAATACATTTACAGTGTATTTCCGGTTTGTAAACATGCATTTTTTATCGTTCGTTCATATGCAATGGATAGGGTGGGTTTGTTAAGGTTTTTTTGTTATCCGTCTACTTGATCAACAGTCATGTGATCCCGACCCTGATGGTTGACCAAAGAACTGTATTATAGAAAAGAGTGAATGCACAGTTAGGTTGAGATTTATTTAATTTTTGGGGGTTGTGAAGAATGTGTTTTGAGAGAATGGGCTTACTTGTTCTCTTGCGCTCAGACTCGACACTTTGGACTTCGATTCCTCGCAACCCATGCTCCTGAGTTTAACCATCAAATAAATTAGTAAAATAGTTTGGATGTCTCAAATGTGTAGATGAAAAGGAAAATTTCTATTTATTTTATAATTTCTATCATATTCAGAATAATTAAAAAGGGTTTTACAGTGCAACGGCCATACTGAACAAGACACATGATATACACTCACTGCCAAAAGTTAAGCACAGAATTACTTGACTCTGGGGTAGTTGATTACCACATGGAAAGCATGGTCACATGCTGTAAACTTTTGTGTGAAGATGAGGTGTGATCACATACCCTATAAATGTCGGTTTTGGATTTAAAAATTTGTTAATGACTTCAATACGACTTCATTTTATAATTTATGAAAATTCAATCTTGTTTTCATCTTTGTATTTAATTCTTTGTTTCGTTTCATGCATAAACCTATTTGCTACTTTCCTGCTTCATTTCGTGTCAAAGCTATACTTGTCGTTTTTTTCGAATTTTACCTTTTGTGCTTAGTACTTTGTGTATAAGAGAAAGTGAGAAGTATTTAAATATACCCAAGTCAGGATACTGTTGGGTCATTTTTTAGGAATTAATGAAAGAAAGGAAAGATTTGAAAATAAGGACCACAACTGAGCCAATTTTGATTGTATAGTATAGGGATTGGATTTTGAAATTTATAGTAGAACCCACTGACTCCTGTTCACATATCACGAGATGTCGAAATCTTAATCATAACAAAAATCAAATGTGATGTGATAAATACTCAATTGGCACCATGAGGATCGGTGCATGGGACACAAGAATAAGTTTTGGTTTTAATACAACTAACGTTAATTTGCACAGTAACAAAACATCACTTAGACATAAGTAAAAACAAATAAAAAGAATTATCAATTTAATAACACACAAAGAAAAAATGGCTGACTGTAAGGGAAATTTAGGGTAGAATTAACGGCAGTGAAAGATTTTGAAACACACAGAATTTTGGAAGAGTGGCATTAGGACATTTAGTCAATGATGTGGCACTCTTTGTTCTGCAGAAAAAAAAATACTTATTGCATTGGGCAATTACTCCATGCTTGGAGTGAGCCACTTGCTAAAAGCACACGACTGCGGCAGGTTCTAGATCTTAAGAGCACGAAAAAAAGGCAAGAACGAGTATTCTTTGGAACACCAGTGCTTTTTTTATTAACTCGGTCACAAGGGGGACACTATCTTCGATTATTTCAACGAGGACGCTACCTACGATTACTCGGGCATCATTACTTTTCCGTTGGTTGGAGCACTGTGTTGATGGAGACAATACCAAGTTGCATAACATATACCAAGTCTTGGATGTACTAAAAGAAACATAGCATGCCTCAAGTAGCAAAACATACCAATAAACCAAAGAAGATTGGTGATAGAGGACATAGAAGTCTCAGGCGAGTTATTACATCTAATCAATGTACTACTCCACTAGACTTCTGCTGGACCTCAAGCATGCACACGAACCATTTGCAGAGAACTGCATTCCAGATTTTCTTGGTATTGCAGCGGCTCATAAGCCTTTCATCTCCTCAGAATTCTATTTGTTGTTTAGCATGGTGTAAAGAACCTTTATTGTGCACAGAAGAGAAATGGTTGGTTGGTTTGGATTTTATGACACATGGTCCAAAAACAGACAAGCTGTGCCAGACGCAAGATGATGCAAACAAGTAAAAATA
The DNA here is from genome assembly GCA_947359465.1 of Metellina segmentata. NCBI lineage: Eukaryota > Metazoa > Arthropoda > Arachnida > Araneae > Tetragnathidae > Metellina > Metellina segmentata. Next base: position 84,557,681 of record OX375875.1, on the reverse strand, counting down.
AAAATAGTCTAATTAACAATAAAAATTACTTTTTTAATTAAACTTTTATTGAAAAGATATGTAGTTTTGAAAACATAAAAGGTGCATGTAATGTATATATGGGTCACCATTGATAAAAATTAATTGCTAAAAGTAGAGTATTGGGAAAAGTGTACTATGGACTGACGAATCCAGATGCAAGGTGTACCAGTCTGGGAATGCTTAGCAGCCGGGGAGGAGGGGGGGGGGGCACTATTTATCACAGCTCTTACCATCAAGTTTGGAGATGGCAGCATACTTCTTGGGTGTGGAGTGTTTTACATGTGAGTGTTCAAGCCCATTGGTTATTGTGGACAAAACTGTTGACTAACATGTTTACCTAGATATTCTTGATAAATAAACCTACCAATTGTGTGGCAATTCTTTGGAACTGAGCCTTGTTGGTACCACAATAATGCACCCAGTCACAAAGCAAGGACTATTACACAGTGGCTTGATGATGATGCCGTAACATTTATGAACAGGTCAGCAGAGCCTTGATCTCAATCTCACTAAAGCACATATGGAATGAAAAAGGGTGCAGAATACAAAGTTTGAAGCCAAGACATTCTACAAAGTGTTCAAAACCTTAGAAGTGTCAATGAATGTATTGCAGCCAAAGGTGGACCCAAATCTTACTAATAAAAGTCACAAACTGCAAATTTTGTTTCTACTCCAGGTATCGGACGATTTTTATCACTAGTGTATATACAAACACATCACATTTTAAACTAAAAACATACATTATGTAGACACTTTTAACAAAAGGTCATTTACTTCTTTTCAGTTCAACTATTTCGAACCTCACAAAAGGAAATACTTTTTTGTTGTTATCTTCCGGTATTTGCAACGATTTGACGTTATGCATTAGATTGGTGGAATCCGTACCAATAAATAAATAATCCATTGGTCACCAACAAATTCTGAAGTGTTAAAATAAATATGGATTAATGGGGAATAAAAACAAAAAAACTTACTGTTTACTTATGTGTACTATCGAAAAGTTGCGATCTCTCTTACCCATGATTGAGACTTTTCGCGATTTTTAATTTTTCCTTCAGGGAACACACAACACAATCTGGAAAACACGGAGAGTTTAAAATGATCATAATAAACGGAGTTTTCTTTCCAAAACAAAACTAGATGTTTGATAGTTTAGTTACTGAGAAACAATGTTTAACGGCGATTATTCACGTTGAAAATATTTCCTAACCGGAACGCCAAAAAAAAAAAGCTAATTTCCGGTTACATCAGAACATCCTCTTCCAACAGTGTGTGAAATTTCATGAGATAATTTTGAAAACTCAAATTCATTAGTTTAAATTGAATCTAATCGTGTTTATCGTCAGTTACAAATAATTGCAAAGTATGTCAATCGCGCGATTGTTTCAAAGGATTGTGTGAAAATCTTTTTCTTTTACGTTGTTCAGTAAAATAGTAAACAAAGCACGAAAACATTTTTAATTTTTTTAATAACTTAAGTTTTCAATCTGGCAGTAACGATTACGGCATCAACTATCAAGTTAACCGTGTTGACAAAGTTTTTACAAACTCAACTCTCATCTCGAGCTGTTTGTTTTTGAAAGTTTTTTGTTTCTTTGCAAAACGTAATCTTTTTTGATAACCGTTGTATTCGAGAGGTTATTAAAAATTATTATTAACTTTTGAAACAAAGAATTTTTAAAGACCACTGCTGAACTTTGAAAATTCATCAGAAATTTTGGAATTTCAACAACAAAAATCTCAAGAAATCTGTAAAGTCGCTAATGCTTTGCAGTTTTCTGCATTTTCATTTTGTGATTTCTTACGAACTCGGAGCAACGTTACCCGTAGTTGACGTCTTCACGGACCTATGGGAAGGGTGCTTCCCGTGTGACGTCAGCTTTCAGGTTATAAACGCTTACGGTAGAAAAGAGAGTTGTTGTTCGCCATTTTGGAAAGGTCCCTAGAAATCGGGCCTATTTGAAGTAATAATTACAATCTGCCGCCATCCATCCCTTGCACCTCTTACTAAATATTTCTATACTCATTTTTACAAGAAACCCATTTGGACGGACCGAGGTGAGTACCTATTTTTCAGCAATATTGAGCGTCTATATGATATTATATCTGTTGCAGTTAGGTGAAAGTAATCCGGGTTGCTATTGTTCAGATTGTTGCCCTTTTTATGTGCGTCCATTTTTAAGAAAACACCTCGCGGTAATTCTGCATTATAGATAACTAAGCTAGATTTAATATCTGATTATAGTAATCTTGATTCTCAATTATATTGTGTTTATCGCGTCGCCTACTGCGCAATTATTCATAGCTCTTCTGCTGAAATACTTTCGTTGTACGAAGTCAATAAACTCTCAAGGTAAAGTTGAACTTTTAATGGATTCTTGCATCGAAAATTTCCAACCATTTCCTTTGCTTTTCGAATTGCATTTATTTAATTTTGTATTTGTTTGAATCCATGATAATATCATTTAGGCTTACGTTGAATTTTGCTGTCAGATTGATTAGGTGGGTGTCAAAAATTTTGCTATGCAGTGCAGATAATTTTAGCTTTTCTAAACTTTTAGTGAACGTTAATAAATGTTATTTGCCTCGGTCAATCTTTGTTTGTATAATTTCCTTATTCTTATTTACAGAATGGATTGTCCATATACACTGATCCAGTGTTTCTATGCCTTTGTAAACAATTTATTAATTTCTAGGACTCTTACATATTTGCTTCTTTTATTTTAATATTTCTTTTTCTTGTTATTCGGATAAATGATAGCACTTTTTCTGCAAATTGAATGGTTTAGTTGATATGTGGTCTGCTTTAACCTCCCAGTAACCCTTAAATTCCCTATAGAATTTCTTGAGTTTTAAATGGTTACTCTTATTGATTTATAGCACATATTAGTTCCTCTCATATATTCTTTCAATTCCGATCGATATTATATTTTAAAATATATTGAATAGTTAGTTGCATGTGTTTTTATAAGATAGTTCTTTGTTTGGTAGGCAATCAATATTCTCATTGAGAGTTATTCTCTAGATTACTTATGTGTGATCTTAATCATGAGTTTTTTTTTAGATTGGTTCCAATTCATAAAGGGTTGATCAGTTGGCTGTACTGTAATACAACATGTTTATGTATTCGCTAAATTTGATTGTACTATGTTAACTTGATAATTTCTATATATGGTTATGTTTGATGTAGAGAACTGGGCATGATTATCAAAATGTATGCTTGAGTAATTATAAATTAGTGTATGAAGCGTTAATTTTGACAAGGTCATTGAAGGTGTGCATATAAGGTCAGCTGTCCATGTGTAATCAATTTTATTTTATCATGGAATTATTCAAAACATTTTATTTGATATCTGTTGCAATAAACTTTTTAAGTTTTGATTATTGTTTTATTAGGGAGCGGACCGTTCCCTGGGTGCAGTGCTCTGTACTCAATGACTTCTTCTGATCAGCATGTCTGCAGTTTCGGGGCTAAATGCAAAGGCGGAGAAAGGAAGGTCGAAGTATGTTGCGTTGGATATAAATAGTATTTATAAAGGAAAAAGTTTAGAAAACCCTAAAGCCGCCGGTGAGTAGATGTTTGCATTTAATATCACGAGAAGCATACATTGTAGATCTATATTAAAATGTAGTTGGTATCATAATTGTATCTTTAAATTTGCATCTGTTTGATTTTGTTATTGATTCGGCAGGGAAATATCGGTCATGTTAATTTATGTTTTAACTATTTTGAGGATATGGAAGAGTTAACTAAAATGTTAGTAAGGTTAGCATGCTTAGCTGGATTTCCAATTGACAGGTTGTTTTGATGTTGTAACCAATTTCCCTCTCTTATTAGAAGTTTAACATTGCTTTAAATCTGTTTTTCTAATCATGGAGTTGTAAAAGAAACAAACAATTGAAAATAAATACCCTTTGACAATTTACACCACCTTAACAGATTGTTGTTGGAAACAATTTTAAAAGCACAAGAAGTCAGATTGCAGTTGTTGTCGCTTCCATTTCCGTCAGGTGTTGCAGTGTGCATTTCACACAGCTTCTGTGATGTTGATTATTTTCTCGTTATATGGCTGTTATTCTAGGTTGGTGATAGATGGTTTGAATAGCAGCTATTATTGCTGGACAAGTGAATATATGATTAGGTGGTTCAATGGCCAGGCATTTACATCTATACATTCTGATTCGATCTCTTACTTTTCATGCCTTTATAATGTTCTGTTCTCAAAAACTTGTGTGTGTGTGAACTTTTTTAATGCAAGTAATTCTATTACTGATGAAATAATTGCATTCTTGAGATCAGTAGTTTCAATTGTAAGTTGAGATGTGTATTTAAATGTGCACTATTAATTGAATATTTTTATTCCAGTACAACCTAAACATGGATTACAGTCACTGGGGAAAGTCGGCACTGGGCGACGTATGCCTCCTCCTGCTAATTTACCAAGTCTGAAAAGTGAAAACAGTGGAAACAATCCGAACATAAGCCTTGTTCCAAGTGGAGGTCAAGGATGGGGCAGTACCACCAAAGAGAAAGGCAAATCGGAAGAGACCAATGGAAATCAGCAGCCATCACCGCAATCGCAGCCAGCCTCTTCACTATCACAAACTACACAGAAGGTAAATGCATTTATAAACATTTCATGGACTTAATAGCATGAACATTTAATCTTGATGGAGAGAGAAATGCCTTTTGGTTCACAGGAAGTAATTTAAAATGTATCTCCCCAAGTACTCTAAAAGAGCAAATCTGTAATTTTCGTGTTTTAAAATTCTGCTTCTTGTTGGTAAACAATCGCTGTTTTTTCATACTCATTTTAATGTTTCTGATAACAAAAAAAAATATATATATATTTTTCGGTGTTTAATATCTTTCTGTTTCTGAAAAAGAAGTTTTGAGGTTTTCTACTGTACTTTATTCCATTACCAATATAGTCTTTGTTAAATTCAATGCAATGAATTCTCTGTATTAAATATGCATATTTTTTAGACAAGTACAACAAACACAGTTGCAACATCTGGAGTAAACAAAACATGGAGCAGTGTCACTCAAAGCCAAGAGGATGGTGGTCAAGAACGGAACTTCTTGGGCCAGCAGTCGCCATTTTTTCCTCAGGAATTCCCCAAGTTAGCTGGTGGAGATGTACCAACAGAAGGCAGCCAGAAATCAAGTGTCGATTCCCAGTATGGACCCGGACCAAGTCTAAGGCCTCAAAGTACAAATTTTTATACTTTTTAGTATCAAATTTATTGTATAAATGTTTTATTTGAGTGATACAATAAAGAACAGGGTGATTAAATCTCCAAATTCATTAATCTAATAATATATTTTATTCAAGCTTTGTGAAAAACCTTGATGTGGTCTATAAGTTTTAAATGCTAAAGATATTGTAATGAATAAATTTTTTACACATTTGGCTACCTTGGGGTCAAGCTATGTATAATGCCTAGATGAGTTATTATGACAAGTCATCAAAGAAGTCCATGTTCAATCTCCTGAATTTACTACCAACTTTAAATGTTTTGTTGTTATGGTTTAGCTTAATTGTATTTGATGTAAAGTAGCTTTTAACTATAAAATATGAGTTGGAGTGTTAAATGATGTAAAATAAGGGGCTCTTTGTTCTAATTTTGTTTTTGTGTCTTAAGCGGAAGGGAGCTGGGGAAGAGGAACGCTACAGCAACAGCCACCCGCTGGATCGGCAGGCGGCCAACTACAGAACAGTGGCAGTGGCGTGAACGGCCCGCAGGCACCACCAGACTCCCAACCACTATCTTCACAACATATGAGAGACCAGCGTCAGTATTCTGCTCCACGAGGTGCACCCCTTTCGGGCAGCAACATGGGAAATGCTTCTTCAGGTTCTTCCTCGTCAGGGGCTCCAATGGGCCAACAGCCTTCTCTTGGACATGGACCTGGCATGGGTGGGCAAATGGGACCTGGATCCGGCCTCCATCCACCACCACAATTTAGGGGCATGATGCCTTCATATGTAAGTTTTAAAACATATCCCATCTCAAGTTTAATGAAATGAACAGCTTGAAAAGCAAATCTGTTAATTCTTATTACTTTTCTGCCAGTTTTAAATCATTTTCAATAATTATTTTTTTGGCATTTGTCAAGTTGCAAGTTGCTTTTTATCTTTTAAAAATCTTAGCTTTTTTTTCTCACTGGTATGGCGAAAAATTGTTTTATTATGAATCCATGTGTTGCTTGAATGAGCTGTTTTGTTTTTAGATGTATGGGAGAAATACTTACCCATCTGGATATCCAATGAACTACTCAAATGTTCCTCCTCCACAACCTCAGCAGAATACTCGTTCACCATATCCATACAATGAGAACAGGTATGTTGTTTTTAAATGTGTTATGACTTTGAAGTTAGTGTGGTTAACTACATACACATACTTACTAACTTTTACGGATTATCCATAGTTTTTACTGATTTACGGATAGGTCTGACTTTTGTACGAATTTTTAATATTTCAATCAAGCAATCAATATATTTAAATCTCTGCAACCATCCACAAAAATTTTCTATCGGGCTTGTGTGCAAAGACAAGCAATGGATGAGTTAAAAGACGAATTTTGTTGTCTTCAGCTGGAAGATTTATCTGTGATATTAAAAGGACATGACCAAATTGATGTGAATTGGGTTCAAATGTAGGTAATATGAAAGAGAGGGGCTGAAAAATTTATAGATTGGCCAAAATTATGATTTCTATTCTGCTCATTCCAATGCAAAGTGTGAGAGAATCTTCAGCCTCATCACAGAAAGAACCAAACTGTGAACACCGTTCTCTCATTTCCAACAAAATGTTAGAAAGTTTGTTGTTTTGGAAGACACAAAACACCAAATCCTGTTTTAAACAGATATTCAGTGCAAAATTAAAGAAGACCAAAAAAGCTCCTACAATTTCATTGAATTTTTCTTCTACCCCCCCCTCCTTCTGGATAAAATACTTAATAAAGCAACTTTGTAAGTAGAACATTAATTTTTTTTTTCATTCATCTACTTGTAATTAAGCTTTGTGAACATCAATGATCTGTAATCCTGTCACGTATAAATGGTATGCAACATACGTATTGGAAGTAGTCCTCACAAAGTGAATGTTTTATTACAGTGAATGTGTTCAGTTTGGTATTAAAACACTACTGCTTTGCAAGGTTTCTGCAGTTGATAAAAATGTGAATTTTTACTTATGCATTTTTTAAATACAAATAATACTAGTTATTGTGACATATACAGATATTTCTGATACACATTAATTATATATTTATGTTGTGTTTTACTGATGCACAGTTTTCAAAGTTGGCGAGAATGAATATATTAAAATCATGTTTTGTTACAGACGACCACAGCAACAAGTTCGTCCTCTTGCTGAAGAAGAAGCTTATCAACGACCTGCAGCTATCATTACGGAAAAAGCCCTCAAAGGATTTGATGAAATTCTTCAGAATGATACTCAAGACACTTGGGCAACATCTCATGGAGAGATAGATTACAAGTAAGTGACTTGTTTCTAATCAGGCCTTGATTTAAATTGAAGAGATTAGTGATTTAAATCATTTTTAGTTTCTGTTTTTTATGTTTAAGAATGAAAATGAAATCTGAATAAGATGCATGTTATTTTATTCAAATAAGTTTAGAACCTCACTGATGCTGAGTTCACCCAAAAATTATATTTGAAATCATTTTCCCTTTGAAGACAATAAATAACAGTGCAGTAAAGCTTGTCGGTTAATCGAATAGACGGATAACAAAAAAACCTTAAACAACCCATCTATTGCATATTAACGAATGATAAAAAAAAGCCTGTTTACGAACTGGAAATACATTACATACAGGTATTATATTTTACTACAATATGCAATTCACACTAAGCACAGTATTGTAAATTGTTACATGAACTTGTGCTCTTAGACGTACATATAAATTTAAATTTAAAAATAGTCTGCACCTTTGCAGTAAAGTGAGGATGATTTTTCGCACCAATCTGATTACTGTAGAGTACAGCATGTATGTGTTTAAGTAGTAATAACTTTTAACATTTAATTAAATAACTTAATAACAAACTGATGTTTGAAAGAGTGACTTATAATCAAAGTTTTACTGAATTTGCTGATCAAAATCATAATTACAAGATGAGTATTTCCATTCTGGGTTATTGACCAATAGGTGTCACTAACAAGCCTGCTCATCCGTGTTAGTTTTGCTTGAAACATTCAATGTGATTATCACATGACCAATTTTAAACCATTCACCTTGTGATGAGTGAAGATGCTCAAAATATATTCACTCAAATTATTAATATTGTGGTAACTTACTTTTTTAAAAGTTGTTTTAATTGTTTAATAGTTTTGAATATTCTGATCACATCTCTAGAAATAGGTAAATTTTTATTGCAAGATCAAAATTCCACTAAATTGGCATGTTCTATTGGATGCTATTATACTTGTTCTATGCTGTTAATATAGAAAAGCTTCTTTTCTATTTCATATATTATCATTTATGAAATTCCCTTTTTGTGTACTTTGAAATATACCTATGAAATACTTTTTAATGCTCAATGAATTTGAAAAATAGGCATTTGATTTCAAATGTATGTCATCTCATGTTCCACTATAGATTACAAAAAATGTTTTCATCAATATTTTATTTTTGCAAGCTATAAGTTCTGAGAAGTAGAAACTTTTTCAAGATGCAACTTACTTTTTTCTATTAATGACGTGATTTTTTTCCCTGCAAAAGCAAGTCTTGAACCAATTATTTTGTATCAAGATAATTGAAGTATTTAGAAACATAGTATTCACATAGTAAATATGTCGTGAAATGGTTCTGAAATTGGTATGATTGAAAATAATAGGAATGTGGTGTCTGGGATATGGCAATCTTATTTTTCCTGGGTCCAAATATTTCTTGTGTCACTTGTCATAGGTTAAACTCAAAGTAATCTAAACTGCTCATGCTTGGCATTTGGGGCACTGTTCTATTTACTCTATCAATTGATTTACTTTGCCAATTCATGTCACGTCTTGAATTTTCAAAAATTTACCCAGATGAAACATAATAAAGCTAATACATAAATGTTTTACAAAAAATTATTAATATTTTATCAAATCAAACCAATCTAGAAACTACATTGTAATTTCTGTCTCATATCGAACAAACTTAAACTTTTACTTGTTTGTGTTGTAAAATTATAAAATGTGGTTTTAAAAAATTTTTCAATTGACTTTATTTCATACCCTGTTTCTAATTAAGATCAGTTTTTTACAAAATATTTAGTTTTTGTTTACATAAAGATTTTGCAGACTCGTCAATTATGTGACACTAAAGGCTTTAATTTCGAATAGTAAATTTGAATTTGAAAATATGTTAGTTTTATCTTTCAGTTCTATTCAGATGACAATTTTAAGAATGTAATAAATATAACTTTTTGTGATTAATGTCAAATGCTTATCCAAATATTTTTTTTCAGTGCAAAGTTAGTTTTTAGTGATGATGAAGAATCCACTGCTAATTCAAAGAAAGACAAGAGGTATTGTTTTTCATGCCTTTTCAACATGTTTCCTTTTGGGTGTCATAAAAACAATTGATGTTAATAAATTTACAATACCCTATCTTGTATAATTTGATGGGTGTACCATGCTATCGAATTAAATGCCTTTTAACAGAAAACCAATTTCAAAATTTGAATTGGGATTTAATTATTTAGTTCATAACTTTCCTTTATTTTTGACCTTGGAATTTGACACCAAATGTGTATCAATACTGTGTTGTATGCATAAAGGGTTGAATTGTTTTATTCATCTTGCAGAGAAACTGAAGATAAGTCTTCTAAAAGCCACAGTAGTGCAAAGAGTGAAAAGGACCGTGAAAGAAAATCTGAGAGAGAAAAAGGTGGATCTGAACGTGAGAACAGATCTGGTAGGGATCCTGAATGGCCTCGAGAAAGCAGGTCAGACAAGAAAGGCGAACATGAATCTGATTGGAATTTTGAAAGAAACGAAGGATTTGAGAGAGAAAGAGTAAGTATACTTAAAAGTTCTTTTTTAACTAATTTTTTATCTGAAAGTATTGCAAAATACTATAAGACCATTTCTAGGTTTTAGTTTTGTTAGTAAAATGAATTACATAATTAGTTGTAACAAACACTTAATAACAAGTGGTGTATTTTCTAATTACTAATTTTAAAGAAATCATGTTTGGTTTGGGTTATATAACACCAAGAAATTGTGTACCATGACAATGTTTTAGTATTCCTTATTCTATCCATGGTGCACTATAAACCACCTCTAATATAAAGAAATCTTAACTTTTCAGTTTACATTGTAAAGCTGAAAATTTAAGGAAACCATAAAGGATATTAATAAATTAAAACCACATAGTTTCACTATTATCTTTTAACATGTATATTCAATTTTTCATTTGAATAGTGTTAGTATTTTTAACTGTAATAATTTTTAAACCTGTACTCTAGAAAACTGAACTTAGTTTTGAAGTACCTGAACCCTAATAAGACTTCTGGCAACAGAAATGGTAGCACCACTGTTTAATTTGTAAAAATTTCTATCACTTACACTGACCCTGCATGCTGCTTTTTTTTTTAAAAACCTTAAGTTGGCTTATGACAAAGTTAGCAAATCATTAAATATTTAAAATTTCTCATATGCCAGTATTTGTGGGTTTATAAAAGTGCCCAACCCATATCTTAATTAGGATGAAAGATGGAAAACATGGAACCAACCTCCACAGGGTAGGTCTTCAAACATGGGTGGCATGGAAATGCAACGCCAGTGGCAATCCTCTCAGCAGCCTCCCCAGAGGCCATTTGACTACAGGGGACCGCCACCACCTCAACCTCCAGGGTCAGCTTATGCTGCACCTCATGGGAGAATGGCAGCTGGTCCAGTACCCCTTATGCAAGTAAGGACTTAGTCCTTAACATTGCCTGCAAATGTTACAATATCGATAATGCTGCTGTATTTGATGTGTGAAGTGCATTGAATATATTGTTTATTGCTGTTAATTGCATACACATAGCAAATATTTGATAAGTTGCTTCTCTTGAAATGAGCTAAGACCTTGTACATGCAAATTTGAGCATGCATTTTTTTTTTGTGAAGAATTTTAAGTGTTTGTACTAGGCTAGATCAGGCAATTCCACTTAGTCCAATTTTTATTACAAGTATTATTGAAGTACTTGTATATATAATCACCTTATGGGTAACAAACCCATAATTGTGAGTCTGGTATAAGGGGGGATTATTATTTGGTATCCCTTATAATTGCATGCAAAAAGGGTATTGATGTCAGTTTTATACATGAAATAAAACACTGGCACTGTGAAAAGTGTTGCACTTACTTAGTACCCGTGTGTTCAGTAAAAAATTGCCAAACTATGTTAGTTCGAATTTTAACATGAGCACCAAAACAATGGTCTAAAAACTTCTATATATTAATCTGGAAGTCCTTAGATTTCTTTTGATATTCACAGCTTAATCCTATTGGCTCTGCTAAAAAAAAAATTAAGTTACCCTTCACAAATTTGAATTTTTAACGTGTTAAAAGTTGCTTCTGAGCCTAAATTTGAATACATATAATATGATAATATAAGTGTTTAAAGTAACCAATTAAATTACGACATTTTTCCTTTCATATGCATTAATGTGAATTAAATTTTGTCCCCTGCTTTTTAAACTAATTTCTTTGATTTAGGTACAAATCCTTTTTACCTTGTTAGCTCTTCGTTAATTGTTATCCTTAATATGCTATTTAAAATTCTAATTTTTTGTCAGAATTTTAAAATTCACAACTTTTAATCATAGCATAGTAATTACCCACCTCCACGTCCTGCTCGACCCGGTCCACGTTCATCTTCTGTAGCAGACGATGATGAAATGTGGCGTCAGCGCAGGAAACAGCACACTGAGGAAATGACAATGACTGTTGAGCGAGCCCGACAAAGGCGAGCTGAAGAGGAAAAACACTATGAGCAAAGTAAACAGTGTGCTCAGGAGAAAGCAAAGAGTTTTGAAAAGTGTGATAAAGTATGTGTGAACTTTAAATTCCAAGTTTATACGAATTGCATGTATAGGGTTTACCTCTTAACTTGGGTTTCTGGCATTTTCATTTTCTAGCCTATTGTTTATTATGCAATAACTGTATTGCTTGAATTCTGCATTGCTAATTATTTTAATACCATTCAAAGCTTGATTTATTAACAATCTGTTTAAACTGTGCGTTGTTCCGTGAAGTATTTCTAGTGTTGCCTGTGCATAGCTTGCTTTGTGGACATTCTCTTAGTTAATTTTTCGTGCCTTGCTTGCATTTTTAAAATCCCAACTGTTTTTAACTCAACTTGTTTTGTGTTGCTGTTTAACAGGCCTCTGAATTCATTGCAGCTTATGTGCTAAATATTTTGAGCTCGAGTGACCTATTGCGCTATTGTAGTTCTATTCAATTTCTTATCCACTTTATTACTATCACAGGAAAAGGAATTGGAACTAGATGATGCTGACAGGTCTCGGCATAGCAGTGAAAGTAGAGAGGACAAGCCACCAAGTAGGGATGGCAGAGAACGAGATCGCGACAGAGATCGTTCACAGCCCAACTATCAAGTAAGCATCTCTCTATATTAAAAAAAAGTTACCATCGAAGGATTGAAAACTTGCTTTTTTGCTCGTTTCTTGGAGGGTTTCCCGACAAAGTACGAATCAGAAAATTACGAAATTAACATGGTTTGTAAAAAATTGTACATGGAACAAGATTATATTTTTCTGATGGGGCTGTTAGTTTAGGGTGCATTAAGTGTAAAAGCGAAATTTCCAACGTGAGTGAGCAAAACACAAACAAATTTTCGGTCTTAAGACTTTAATTTTTTTCTAAATGTCAAGTTTTTGTACCTTGCCGAGTTTTTAGAAATTTCAATTTGGTTCCTGGTAATATTTTTTTAAATTCAGGGGAAATTAGGAAATTTTCGTTATTTTTTTGTTATTTATTATATTTATAGCGTATTACTATGTTAAAGCTTAGAATGCACTCTTGTGGTAAAATTGATTCATAAATAAATTTAATGTGATGAAAAGTATATTTTTGCGATAGTGTACAAATTGTTCATTGTGGAACACATTGTGACGTCCTCGGCTGGAAAGTCCAATCAGGAATATACGAATTAAGATAGTTTCGCCTTTTTAGGATTGAAAACTCTTTTTTTTTTAATTCACTCAATTCTCAGACTGTTTCCCAAGACAGTACTCATCAGAAAACTACAAAATTAATGTGGTTTGTTCAAAATAATACAGGGAACTAGATGGAGGTTTTTTTCCTGATTCTGCCACTAAACCACATTCACTATTGACCCTCACCAAGACGTTTGCAAAAGGAGTTGGTTGGCGAACGGGGAGCGAAGCCCCTTAGTTTTGAATTTTCTTTAATTAATCAGATTTTATCAAGTCTTTTCTTATTTCTTGTACATTCAAACTCGGAATTCTTAAAAGCATGATCAATACCATTTCATTTTACTTGTTCCTTTTTGATGGGTTATAGATTTTTATTGTTCATTATCAAATCATCTTCAAAATCAATATGAATGTATACTGAATATTGCTTAGTGACATATCTCTCTTTACAGGGATATATTTTTTCACGTCAATTTCAAAAGAATGTACCTCCTCGTTTTCAAAAGCAAGCTGCTGAATTCATGAGGCAACAAACCCAGCAGCCTGCATCTAACTTCATGCGTTCTCAATCTGTTGGGCAAACAAGTCCTGGGGCTGCACCTCTTTCAGCACCAGTTGGTAATACTACTCATGGAGTACTGCCAGTTCCTATGCCTGTAAATTATGAAGCAGGATGGTCTCATGGGCCTTATGTAAATCAAATGCCTGGTATGTGTTTATTCTTTTGAAATATACAATATCATATGTTTGGTGTGCTTCAATTTCTACGTTGCAATCGCTAGCAACATAATCAACAAAAGTAACAACACCAAATCCAAAATTCTTTTTTCCTGTAAATTTTTCCACAGGGAACTTTCTTCAAGCTCATAATGAAATCCAAGCCCCCCTAAAAATTTTGCATGTTTACAGCAGTTTTGGATGGTTTCCGACTGAGCCAAACACCATCTACAAATTGCAAGCAATTTTAATGTCTGCAACAAAATGATGATCATTTTCTGGATTCAAAAGAACACGTCAAATAATCTGAGCTCTGTAATTACACTTTCACACATTTTATTATGCCCTTGTCTAAAAGGCTTCAGCTTTGATGTAACACATTTTGATAAAAACACTTACTAAACCTTCTCAAAAAACCAATGTGCTTGCTATGACTGCCTTGCAACATAACCAGACAAAATTGCAACTGTTCTCCTATAGCCGGTTTACAACTCAAAGGTTAAGACACGCAAGCCTAACCAATGAACAACCAACATGCAAAACCTCTTATCCCACGTTTCTTGGAAAGTTTTCTCCATTGCCTCTCTCCCCTCTGGTTTTGTCGATTGCACTTCCAAGGGGACAGAAAAAACTTAATTGATGTTTCACAGTATTCGAGCTTGCAATAAGTGGGCTCGACTGTATTTACTTCATCTCAAAAATGCTAGTTTTACAACGCCGCTTGCGACTTCACCATGCACTATGACGGTTTGTTACTTTTATAGCATTGTTAAAATAGCAAGTAAAATTTTTTTAATTCATTTAAAAAAAATTAAAATAGCAAGCAATATGAAATTTCAACGAGCTAGACTAATGTAAACATTACATTGTGGTGCACAATGACGTCATGTAGCATTTTGAAGTCATGTGCTTTTGAATTGTCGTTTTTGAACATTTTGATGATCAATCTATTAATAAAACACAAAAATGAGCCTTTTCCTCACTGGTGCAAGTTCCTCATTGTATGGCAAAAGTATTTCAACATTTAAGATTCTTCATGTTCAAAATATCTCATGCAATTGATCACTTGAAATGCTTTCTTTAGGGTAAGCACATACCTTAATGTGAACTTTATGCAAATATTCAAATTAGCACCTTTTTCAACTGCTCAGCTTTCATAATGGATTTCACTTTTGAATATTTAAAGCATTATAATTCTTCACCCGAAAGACTGCTACTCTTTAACACTTAAGTAGTATTTATATTTTTTCTTTGGTAGTCCTTAGTCAAGACTTGCTGTATTTACATATTTATTTGAGGTAATGTGGACCAAAGACATCTAGGATAAGGTGAAAATGGTAACATGAAACAGCCTATATGAAAAACAAAGTCATACTGTACTGCATGCTACTTTGAAAGCCTCATAAAGCTAGGATTAAGAATAATCTAGTAAGATTCATAATTGGTTGATTGGTCACTCGATCTTTGATAATATTACAATAAATCTGGAAGTGAGGTACATACCTTTAAACTCTGAAGTCCTCAAGTCTGTTCACAGCACTTTCTTGTCCCATGAATCGTTTTCCTTGAAGTAAAAGGGTGGCTTTTTCTCACAAGGGTATCTTGGCAAAACTGACCAGATCTTTGTCAAGATAAGTTGTCAAGCCCACTTGACAGGTTAAAGCTATTAAAAGCATCGTCAGAATAAAATATTCAGTTGTATTAATGTTAAATTTTTTTAATTAGCAGGGGTTCCACCTGCAGCTTCCAAAGGAGTTGCCAGACAACGATCTAATAGTCAAGGATCAGCAACTGATAGTTATGAAAGTGATAGTTGCCCCCCTCCTCCTGAGGTGTGCGCTCCTGCTTATGATAGAGATTCTAGAGAAAATTACTGGAATCGTGAACGAAGACAACCAAATGCTAATAGTATGTTATTTTCATATGCTTATGTCATTGAAATTTCTTGCAAATTTTGTTATTGGAGGTTTTTAGCATTTTTGTTCCATTTAATCTTTGTTGGAATTTCGTGGTTAATTAACTGAACTGTCAAACAGAAAAAATACATTCTTTTCATTGCATTCAACATTAATACTCATTACTTGGAAAATGATTTTTCTCTGGACTAATTGTATTATTAAAGATTTATTTTAGTGTGCCCAATTTTACCTGTTTCTGTAAAATTTTCTTAGTATAGATGGATTGTATGTTGCCTTTATTATTTTTTGTCTTGTACCATATACGTAGGAGTAATGATAGATTATATTGTATCTTTTGAGTTTTAACTTTAAAAGAATTGCCTTAAGTAATGACTTCAGCATTCATTTTACCTTCAATTTATAAAGAAACATTGTTTGTTTTAATAAATGCAGTATAAGCATATGAAGTTGAAAAATATGAATAAGTTGTCCTGAATTTTGTAGTTACTCTGCTGTATATTTCTATTCTATTCAGTTCCTTTAGTAATACTCAAACACACTTTTATCAATAGATTATGATAGTTGGCATTCTTCAAATGATGGATACTTCGATCCAAAAATTGAATCTTCTAAAATGTATGACCAAAGGCATGACTTTAAAAAGGGAAATCCTGAAAAAGAAGAGAAACCATTTGATTCTCACCCAAGGGAATCTGAAAGGAGGTGTGTTTTTACTTTTAATTGTTGGGAGTTTATTTTAGAAGAGCATTGTTATGTTAAATACTTTTATTTGTCCCTAGTATGCAATTCATTCTTGTTCTTGTTACCTGTTGATTTGCATGAGTACATGCTAGATTATTCCAAACAACTTTATTAGTGCATTTAAGAATTGGATTAAACTCAAGTAGTTCATATCATTTAAAATTTCAATGTACATTTCAGTCAAAAATTGTGTTCACCCTTGACTAAAGTTTTACCTATTTGTGACAATTACTGGGAGAGTAAACTCTTTTCAATAGCAAAACTAACCACATCTTGATCTTGTCACCGTAAACAAAAATCACTCTTCAAAATTTTAATGTTGAAATACATCATCAAAACTGCTTGAATAGTTAAGTCAATTGCCTCAGCAGTTCAGCTATCCAAAGAACTTTTTAGGTGTTCAGTGTAATACTCTTTTCGTGAGGTGTTCATTATGTGAATATTTTTCTAATAACATGCTGTCACACTGGGTTGACAGGGTCATGATCGTATAAGGAAGATAAAATAATAATAGGATATATATGTAATCATGACATAAAATAAATTAGTAGATTCCAATATACTAGTCTAACAAAAAGAAGAAAAAAGATGTTAGTCTTCTTTTTATGCAGTGTATAAAAGTATAACGTTTATCATCAAGGGAAAGGAGACTACGCACGATTTAATGAGAAGTCCTTAAAAAGCTCCTTGTGAGAACTACACAAGGAGCAAAGTAGTCGCTACTTTGGCAAGCTCCGAGGACTAAAGATGTGGTTAAGGGTCAGTCGACAAACTCCTTTTGATACGACCCAAAGATAAAATATTAAACATATATAAATGATTGGACAATTGCTGCATCTTACAATTCTATAAAATATAAAAAAGAGAAATATATTGTAACCTATTCTCCATTTGTTCCTCGTCACCAAGACTGGAAAGCCAGCTCAAAAATGCACATGTACCTATTGTCACCAAAGCACCAACAGACTAAATTTCCCCAAATTCTGTGGTCGCGTCTCGTTTGGCGATGTGCAGAGCCCGCCAACAAATCACCATGCTTCCCTAATTGGCTATAGCATGTGGCGTTATTCTTTCAATGTTCTTGTCGCTGTTTTCCCAACTTCAAGTTGAGTTGCTCTGCGTTCGTGGAGGTTATGAATAAATGAGATGCCACAGCATGGACTACAGTTGACTGGTGGACACATGAATATTTGAAATCCACAAAGATAAGCAGCAGATGCAAACTGGCATTTTGCTATCATAAGTTAACTGCAAATTTTTATTATCTATGGGTTCTAAATTTTTTACACTGTTTTAATTTTCTTTTTCAGAGAAAAAGACTATGAAACTCAGGATTACCGATACAAAGGCAGGGATTCTTTTAAGGATTCTCAGAAGCACAATGATATTAGAGAAGGTAAAGACAAGGGTACCAAATCTAATTCCTGGGCCAATGCACGAGATTATGAAGAAAGAGTAGCTGTAAGTAGACAATTTTGACCCTTGATTAATCCTGAATTTTGTGCTCGTAAATTTTTATTTTATTAATTTAAACTTTTTTAGGATCCGTTTGATGAACCACAGGATTCTAGCACTAGAGAAAAACCTACTAAAGAAAGGTCTGATCGTTATGAGAGGCAGGAAAAAGAAAGACCCCCTCGACCAGACAGCAGAGATTCTCGTGGCAATCGAGATCCTGCTAAAGATGATAGGTAAATTTTGCTTAATCCCTGCATGTGTAGTGGTTTTAATTAAATCATAGCATTTTCAATTCAGTCGTAGGACCTTTTTTTATACTATATAACAGCTCCTTAATTTTATTGTACATAAGAATTACAATTGGAAAAATTTAGTTGAAGTTATTGAGCAAAAAATTACGGTATAAAGTAGAACTCCAATTACAGCATCAATTGGGACCAAACCCCATATAGATAATTCACGAATAAATGTTATTTTTTAGTAAAAAAAACTCATTTTGCTTTGGTCATGTAATTTAATGACTGAAGCCAATTTTGTCGGGTTGTGTAAAGCAGTGTCGGCATCTTCCGGTCATTGAGTTTTCACAATTTGAATGAGTTCATCATCACTGAGAGTTTGAAATCCAAGGTCCGAAGAATCGCACCAGTCACTCGCCTGTGTCCTCTGCAGTACACTCGAAGCATTCAGGAATTTTCACTGATGTTTCTTCTGTCCTGAACTGACACTTGGTTCTCTTCGTTTTTATCATTCACAAATAGAAACTTATAAAATGCAGATTTTGCTGATTTCCTTTTTTCTCTGAGATCCAGATATTTGGAGTTCTACTGCACTTGTAGCAAATTTGGGGATTGTTGAAGGATGGTGGTCTGGCATTTTTATTTTCTTGCTTTATGTACTGAGAGTAATTTAATGTCATTAGTTTAGGTACTTTACCCCTCTTTTTTTTTTTTTTTAGACATTCAGGTTTATTGTTAAATTAAGTGATCAGGGATATCATTCAGTTATGATCGTGGTGACTGGTGTATCTTTACATTTCTCACTTAATGTGCTTCATTTGTAAGCTGAATATTTATCTGTCAATCTATTGATATTTTGTGATAAAGCTTTCTGTCTGACAATTATGATGGGTTTAAGGATTAAAACCTATGTATTTTATGTTCATTTATACTTGTCAAAAACAAAATGCCTCAATTTTGGGTTTTATGTTCCTTTTTTAAAAAGTAATAAAGCTTTCCATTAAAATTTCTCATTATGCTGTGATGAATTTCTTTCCCCGACTGATGACCCATGAAAGAAAAGATTTCTGAGCATTGTATTAATTTTTTTTAAAGTTAATCAATTGTTAAACTAAAATTTTAAGTTTGTAAAACAAATAGTCTATAATGATTAATCGTTATTTTTGGTAGTTTTGAATCAGGACAAAGGTAAAAATTGGTTTCTTTCATTAAAGGCACCCCGTGGAAAGGAATGAAACGAAAAGTTCACAGCCTGAAAGGAAAGGAGTAAACACACGAGAAGATAAAAAAGAGAAGCCTGCCACTCTTGATTGGAGTGAAACTCCTTATCCAGTGGAGTCAAAAAGTAAGTACTACTTAAAAATATCAACAGTTGTGAGTATTTTTCTAAAATTTTGAATGTAGCTCTGATACTTATTTATCTTATTATTTTAGGACGTGAATGGTATCATCATCCTCCACCCATAACTCCCAAACAGTTTGAAAGCATTGGTCCTCCCAAGAAAAATCTGACAACTTTAAGAAGGTCCAATGCTCAAGCTAACTCATCGAGTGTTGCAGAAAAGAAATCGGACTCCTCTAAAGAGGAAACTGGAAATAAAACTGATTTAGATTCCAATGTTAAGAAAGACAAGGAGGCGAAAGAAGAGAAAAATGAAAAAATAAAGAGTGAAAGTTCATCGAAAGAGACTGAAAAGAATGTTGACAATTTCGATCAGTTGCATTTTGACAAACCCAAGCAGTTTGGGAAAGATAGCTCTAAAAAGAATGAAACCGAGGGTGTTCTGGAAATACCCAAGAAAGACAGCTGTTCAACAGATGACAAAGAAAAGTCTCGTAGTGATAAAGATAAGCATGAACATTCAGTTAGAAATGAGCAGAATCGTGACAGAAGGCGTGATACTCGTGATAGGGGAGGGAATTCTCGTTCTAGAGGAGCAAGTGCATTTGCAAATCAGACTGCAGTGGGGAGTGGGAATAATACTCGCTATGACAGTTCTAGAGGACGTGGAAGTAATAATGGAAGGTCTACCTTTGGTCATGGGACTCAAAATGTACAGTCAGCTACTTCAATCCAAGGTGGAGTTGGCACATTTCGTGGGAAAAGAGAGTACAGGAGATCTAAAGTGGAGAGGGGACCTCGGTTTGATCGCCAGAAAGAGCGAGACAAGGTTAAAGATGACAAGAAGGAAAAACACAGTGATGATACTTCTTGCTCTGAAGTGGATGATTCTAAACTGGGTCATTTACGACAAAAGGATGAAGACAGTGAAGTATCGGTTGATGAAGCCAGCGCCTCAACCACAGAAAGTGCACAAGCTGAAAAATATCAAACTAGTGAAATAGTGCAGGAAGAAGAACAAAATCGTTTGAATGACTCGAGTGTTAAAGAAATAAATGCAAAAAATGACAAATACAAAAAAGAAAAGAAAGATAACCTAAAGGTTGATTCTAAAACTTACGAAGGAGAGAGGCTTAAGGACGAAAAAGGCGGATTTGCACCTCGTGGCGAGCCTTCAAGAAGGGGTCGAGGTGGAAGTACTTTGTCTTTTCGAAATTCCAGAGGAGGTTCTAGGTATGGCCCCAGTAGCTATGGCCCTCCACCCTCTCGAGCTGGATTTGGTGGTAATAAACCAGAAAAATTAGAAGAGCAAAAGATAGTTGAAGAAAACTTTATTGATGATAATCAGTGTGACTTTAAGACTAATATGTCTGCAGTTGAAAATATCAATAGTGATTTTTCTAGAGAACCTAACAAATCCCGATCTCTTGAAAGGCCCCAGCAGAGGAGACCGGGAAGATACGAGCATTTGCCACCCCGATTCCAGAAAAGGCAAGATCCGCGTTTCCAAAAGTTTGACCAGCAGGCCAGGGGGCGTGGTCGGGGACGAAGTGGTTATCAGGGGTCTGGTGGTCAAATTATCTCTAAAATAGGGCTTAGTGGGAAAGAGAACTTGTCTGATGTTGCTAATGAAGAATGGGAAACTGCTTCAGAGAGCAGTGATATTGCAGAACGGCGAGATAGGCAAGAGGATAGAGATGACTCTAGAAAGAAGGACCAACGCGACAAAGGATCTGCAACGCGCAAGAGTTTTTCAAGTCAAAGGCCTGTTAACGAAGGCAACCAGGGTAGGCGAATGAATAATGAATCCCGTCGCGGTGGTGGTCCCAATTCTAGTGATCGCAATCGTCAGAGAGACACTTTCCCCCGAGAAACTCGTTCTAGAGATTCCGGGAGAGGAAGGCAAAATAACTTTGCCAGTGGTGGTGAAAGGAGAATGGTGACTAATAACGGGAACAATTCCCGACCTTCCAGTAGTGCTGGTCACCCTGGAAGTGTTGGACGTAATAACAGTGGAAGGGGTGGAAACCCTTCTTCCAAGACTGGTGCCTTTCAACCAAAAAATGAAGCTACTGCTGCAGTGTATAGAGTTGATGAAATTAAATTGCAGGATCCTAATGGTGTCCAAGCTGCACTTACTGATCTCACTAATAGGTTAGTGTTTCTTTTTCATCTATTTCGTTTTTATTAAAATTGTTACTTTGTAGAGAATGAAATTTTTTTACCCTTGGAATATGAAAATGCTGTTGTGTTAATAGTAGTTAAGTGCAGAAAATGTTTCAGGGCCCAATATTTCCCCTGAACACAATTTGTTTTGTCCGAAATTTCCCTGAAAACATCCTTGTATTTTCATTCCAGTTTTAGCTACTATTCAAGTACAATGTTGATGATTAAGGAAAGTTGAGGGGAAATGACGAAGTTGAAGGGGGAGGCGTAAATATAGTCACTAGCCAAAATATTTGTTTGTCACTGATGACAATTGAATTTATAGAGTTTTTTTATATATAAACTTGGCAAAAATTTCCCCACAGCTTCCTGAATTACACTCAAAACCTTGTTTGCGCGTTCTGACATATTCTGCACCCCTGGTTGGATGTTCACTAGGTGATTGATGCATTGATGACTTTCTGTTAAGGTGACTAGGCAAAATTACTCTTTGCAATGCAGTTGTTTGATTAGTGTATATTTGTGTGAGGAAAAGGGAAAATTTTGTGTACTTGCACTCAGCTTGCTTATTTATCCTGAGATGGTACAACTGATATACCTACTAAATCCATCGACCGTATATTGATACAGATGGAGCATGTGAGCGCAGCTTGGTTTTTTCTCTGGTCACTTGTTTTGAAGATTTGTCACATGGTTGTGGGGGAAATTATGAATCCAAAATTACTGATTGTTTAAAGTGATTATCCACCATGATCAAAAACACTAGTCTGAGCTTCAATAACCAATCGGGCTGTGTCGATTTGCAAGACCACATGATTAACCCTTCGAAGATCTTGCAGCGACATGCTGTCTATTTCATTAGAAAGTGGGTTATATCATAAAATGTGAAAGGAAACTGGTATTGTAAATGTCTCAAAATTTGAATGTGAAGTTTTTTTTTGTAATTGTACTAATTAAGATAGAATATTTTATTACAAATTCCTCCTAATCCATGCTGTCTCAAAGCAATACCAATTTGCTTTAACATAAATGCTTAAAACAAATAATCTTAATGTAGGGCTGACCATATTTTCTAGAGACCAGGATAGGGCAGGTGTTATGTAATAATTGTATTCATGAAAAGGAAGCAAGATGAAAACATTTTCACATTCTTCTGTGACAGACAACCCATGTCAAATATTTAGATAAACTTGGGAAAAAGACAATTGATTGAGAAGCTTCTTGCCAGCAGATTTCGGTCTTGAACTTTTCCTAATCTTTTAACTAAATTTTGTTTTGCAACTATGCGCTACCTTATAGCTCTACTTTATCTAGATCCCTTTGATCACATTCCTGTGCAAAAGTGACAATTTTATTAAAACAGTGGAACAGGCAAAAAAATGAAAAAAATATGGTTGGTAAAGTATATTGTTGAGTTCCCAAACTAAACAGGCTGTGATAGCCCAGTTAGAAGAGTAGCGTATTAACAACTGCAGGGTTATGAGTTCAAATCCAACCAAAGACCGTTGTCTACAAAGGCAGCTGGTGCACATTAAGTCTGGTGGCCTCAAATGCTCGCATTAGTGTGGTGTAGAAAAGAGGGGGATGCCAGCTCAGGTGTTGCCTCATCATCTGACTTGTATTTTACTGAATCTTTTGCAATATGAATATGTTATTTACTTTGTGTGACATCAATATACAATGCAAAAGTGTTATCCTCTGATTTTATGTTTCTGAAATTTTTAATATAATTTTCATGAGTGTAGCATTATTTATCTTTTCGTTGGCATTTTCATAAAGGACATTTTATAATCAAGGATTTAAATACCCATGTAACAAACAGTTAAAATTTTAGTTTTGTTGCTAAAAAGTTTGAATATACTTTAATGCAAATCTATTATTACAGCCTTAAACAGGGTGGCGACAGAACCGGGAATTCAGTAAAGAATCATTTTCTGGAAAAATCAGGGAAAACTCGGGGAAGTTTCGTTTAACTCAGGAAAAAAGTTGGAATTTCGTTTTGCAAATGGCACCCATTTGGTACTTTTCCGTTAGCCATGCAGGCGCCACTTTGAACCAAA
This sequence comes from Metellina segmentata, assembly GCA_947359465.1. Lineage (NCBI taxonomy): Eukaryota > Metazoa > Arthropoda > Arachnida > Araneae > Tetragnathidae > Metellina > Metellina segmentata. The sequence continues at coordinate 84,533,838 of OX375875.1, read as the reverse complement.
ATCAAAATGTCGCCAATTTTTTTTCATTCTGAAAATGAGAAGTGTATTTTTTACGTAAACATCCAGAAAAAAGAGTTGTATATATTGTATACTGTTTTATTAAACCTATAACGGCCGGAAATCCTGTAACCGATGTCTACAGCTGTACCACGTTCCCTAATGTCAATAATAGGAACGTAGTGCCTTGCGTCTTTGAAAAATACAAATGTCCGGAAAAACTCGCTAAAGAAAAACATCCGGTTCCAATTTAATCAACATTTAAAAAAATCATTTTTTTCTAAAATACCTACATTGGCGATTTTGATTTAGGTCCAAAATTGTGCCCAGCTAACAGAAAAGTACTCATTTAGATTATGCATATGTTTTTTAATACATATGTGTTAAAAGTTATTAAATTTACTAAAATTTTCGAACTCTGAGGGTTTTTTTTGTTGAAAAGTTTGCGTTGCCCGTTACAGTTCTTTTCGTGATTGATTCGAAATCGTTTGCGAAGAGATCCAGTCGGCGTAACGTCACAATCTCCTATGAAAATATAAATATTTAATTGAAAAATTATTTATTAAAAGTAAATCAAACGTATAAGGTATTTATCTGGTGTAAAATTTTCCACAGTTTTGAAATCCGCTGATTTAGAAAAAAGCACTAAAGAACGCCAATCATAACTTTAATTATTTCTTTTGCTTCACCCGAATCCGTTACTTTTCAAAATGAATGAATCTCGAATCAAACGAAGGTCATTCTTCTCGGCGGCGAAATTCGTATTGGAAAAAATATAAAAGTAACAATTTAAAAATTATTTATTTGAAGAAAATCATATTTTTAGGTATGGATCTGATGTGAAATTTTCCGCAGATTTCAAATCCGTTGAAATTTTTATTCTATCTTTAACGATCGCAAAGATAGAAAAAAAGCAACGAAGAACGGCAGTTCGAACCAGAACGAACGAACTCGAATCCGTTGCTCAGGAAATCAAACTGAATTAAACTGATCTTTTTAACCACGAAGGTAGAATTCTTCACGGCGCCGGCGGCCAAATTCGTATTTCAAAAAATATAAAAGTTACAATTTTAAAATTATTTATGTAAAGAAAATCATGTTTTTAGGTATCGATCTGATGTAAAATTTTCCGCAGATTTGAAATCCGTTGAAATTTTTCTTCTATCTTTAACGATCTAGGAGATAGAAAAAAGAACTACAAAACTCCAGTTAAAACTTTATTTGTTTTGTTCGTCCGCTAAAATTGTTGCTGAGAAAATCTAACGGAAACAGAAAAAATAAATTTAGAATGTCATGTCTTTATACCGTATAACATTCTAAAGAAAATATTTTATTAAATTCCAATTAATTAATTTTTAAATGTTTTAGATAAAATTTTGAAATTCGGGCGCGGTAGAAAAATTGCAAAAAATTCGGACTACATGTGTGCTAAATTTCACTATTGTAAGTGCCATCGATTCGTTCTGCTCGCTAACCCCCGGTGATTTCTTGTGGAATTAATTAATCTTATTTTTCAATCAGCTTTTGCAGTGTTGAAACATAAAATTAATACGCTTATTTATTAACTTGTGGTTATAAAAACTTAATTATCTGTAATTTCTGCCAAATATCAATTGAGCTCTGTATGACACATTTTGTTTAATTTGAAAATGTTCTTTTAAATATCCAACTCATCCCCTTATTTGTTCAGAAGAAATATGAAGGCAGAGGTGGCAATAGCAAAAGTTCCCAAAAGCGATAAAGACAAATCAGGTGGCTTGGAAGGCTATGACTTAAATAATTATGCAAGTAGGTTTCATCTTTTTGCAGTTTCTTTTGTTGAAAATGAATTTGCTACTTTTTAAATATTTGTATTGTATGTGAAGATAATTCACTAGTTATTGTCAGGAAACAGTGTCTAATGTATGTTATGTTTATATGGCTTTTTTTTTATTTGAAAATGTAATGTTTCACTTTTTGGTTGCATTTTTCTCTACATTTGGCATAGCTTGGCCCAATATGGCCATTACACCATCCAAATGAAGCCTAATCAAACAAATCATTTACTTCTTTCTTATGAGATTCTTTTTCTTATTAAAATTAGTTTTTTTGGGATTATACAACAAAATAATTCCCAACTTTGTATACCCATTTATTATTTTAGGTATTCAGAAATGTTTTATAATTTTCATGATAAATTACCTGCTAATCTTGACTTGTGCCTTATGAAGCTCTGTGTTACTGATTGGCATGATTTCTTAACTCGGAGTAATCTTAAACAAAAGTAAACAGCATTTTACTTTATGTAGCTGTTTGATTGATGAACCATTTGTAATATTAAAGAAAATGGTGACTTCTGAAGTTAATATATTCCATAATTTTATAGATATGCTAACCACTTTCACAGAAAAGTTTTAATCTGTTAAAAATTTCAGTATTTTTTTGTCATTCTTCTATCTACTAGTGCCTTATAGTGTAATTATCTTATAGCCATTTTTTATGACCATTTTCGTAAATAGACTTTATTAGAATTTACATCTTCATAAATCTAGCACATTCTAAAATCTATGTGTGTGTGCCAAGTCTTAAAGGCTATTACTGGACTAATTTTGAAATTTGATGCACATGTTCTTAGATCTTAAAATAAATAAATTTATGAAGGAATGGTCTTTTTTTTACATTGTGCTTTCTTCCTTTTTTATGTTCTGTTTATTTTAAGTTCTTAACACAATTCATTCTTTAAGGTGTAGTGATAATTGATGATCATCCAGAAGTTGGTGATGAAACTAATTTATTATGTGGTACTGATGATGGATTTCAGGAAGTTACTTCCAAAAAGAGACACAAGATTATGATTGAAAGTGAAGTGAAAAAAATGAAGAAAGAGGTTAGTTTATTATGTACTAGTAATAACCATGTATGCTGAGTAATGGTTGTTGTTTTGTGTATATCATTTATACAGATTTCTTTTTCATTGGTATAGAAATAATGTAAGTACCTGAAAATGAAGCACAAGCACTCTTTTCCTTGATTGGTAATTTTCCATGTCAATTTAACACAACATCCAAACTTGCTATCTAGGATTTTTAACAACAAAAATTTTGAGATGCTCTGGGTCATCAGTTTCCAAACTTTTTTTTTCTGTCTTGTACCCCTTGGTTAGACATTTCCTTTACGATTCTCTCTTTAAGTGTCCTTGCGCAATAATTTTTTGGACTTTCCTTCAATCTCCGATGCAATCATAGCCACTGTACTAGGATCTTTCGAAGAAACAGCTCAAGTAATATTTAATAATAGGTTAGCAAAATAATAAGATTAACCTAACTTTAATCTTTTTAACTAACCGACTTTTTAAAAATTTCAATTATGCTGCTACTAAAGCTTTCCATCCAACTTCGTTTTGAATATATTTTCAAACATTAAAAAAAATAATAACAAGCGGGTGAAGTTTTTTAAAGTAAAGGTAAAACATTTTCCAATTTTTTAGCTTATTTTGTGAATTTTAAAATAAGCCCAATTGGATGTTTAGGTTTAAAAAAATTTATTACTTGATGTTACCCATATTTTGCCATTCCTCAACTTCAGTGACATGTAAATTTAAAAAATGTCTTAGCATCTCACATTTAGATTAGTTAATATTGTACAGGGCTACAAGAACACTAAATTCAATTTGTTAGAAACAGTCGTGTAGAAATGCCACTTTTCTGTGTTTCCCATGGAATGACCTTTATCAAGTTCATATTAAATCTAAATTTGAAGTATTGCTGTGATAAATTTCTCGATTTGTTGGTGTCTTTTAATGGTTCTTGTCTGAGAAAAATTTATGTGTATATCAATATGTTTTTTTACACATTCTGTCTCCATATAAGAGCACAATTCCTAGGTAATTATTTTTATACATAATGGTAATATTAGCTATAAAACCATTTGTCAACCTTATGTGATGATAAATTTCTCTCCCCATCTGTTGAAACATGAAAGAAAATTATTCCGAACTTCTAGTTTCCAATTTAAAAAGGAATATTTTTTAGAAGTTTCAACCTACTTATATTTTATACATCCTCTTTCTGTCTTCTTATTTTCTTATAAGAAAACGTTCCCTAAGTAATTTTTTCTGTAAAATTTGTTATAATTTTGTGGTGATACGATTTCTTTCCCCGTCTGTTGACACATGAAAGAGAAGACTTCTGAACTTCTAGTTTTGAGTTAAACTATAAAATAATGAATTTTTGTGAAGCTAAACATTCTGTAATATTTAGCCGACCTCAGTTTTCAAATGTCTGAAAGTTTGTGACGAGTATTTATCTGTCAATCCATTGTTATATTTTGTGGTGATTGTTTTTGGCCTGAAAGTTACTATGTGTTTACCGATTTAAGTCTACATATTTTTATAAACACCTTCACATCCCAGAAATTGTTTTCAATTTAAACTAAATGTTTTGTAATGTTTACTTTCATCTGTTTGAAAGGTTCTATGATGAATATTTGTTTGTCAATCCATTGATATTTTGTTATAAATCTGTTTGATATTTGCTGGTTTTTTTTTTTTTTTTAAGTTTTAAATCTTCATATTTTGTGTGCATTTTTACCTGCCATAAACAAAATGCTCAAATTTTGTTTTTGTTAGTTAAAAAGTAAAGCTGTCTTGTAACAACTTGTTCCTTGTATGCTGTGATGAATTTCTTTCCCCGACTGATGACCCATGAAAGAAAAGATTTCTGAGCATTTATTTAAATTCTTTCTGGATTTTTAAGCTAATCAACAGATAAAACACTAAATTTACAACACATCTTTTTATAAAGTTATACAATGATACTGAATGAAATTTTTCTTTCCTGTTTTATAAATCATGACAAAAAAGAATTCTGAAGCAGTTTAAACTAAAGTTATTATTTCTGAATGTCTTTATCTGTCAATGCATTGATATTTGATGATAGATCCTAAGAATTCTGAATAGAAATGAAATACATATGCACTTGATATTTTGTTTTCCATGTATGATCAAAGCTGGCTTACCTAAAATCTTTCTACATATTCTTTCTGTCTCGCAAGACAAAATAGGAAGGCCTTGATTGTTTCATTTATTGTTCCAAGGGAAACTACTTTTATTGAAAATCCTATCTTTTATACAATATTTCTTTCCCCGACTGATACATCATGAAAGAAAAGAAATCTGAAGCAATTGGGAAAAGTATATAAATGATTTCAATGATGAATGTTTATCTGTCGAACCATTCATATTTTGTGTAACATGTGTTCTGACTTGCTCTATCATCTTGCCTAAAAACTATTGTTCTTTCTGTCTCTCCGAGACAATACCTAAGCCTTGATTGTTACATTTATTATTCCAAAGGAATAATAAATGCAACAATTCTCTTTGGTAATGATGATATTATCTTTCCCCGTCTGATACATCATGAAAGAGAAGAAATCTGAAGCAATTGGGAACAGTATATAAATTATATCAATGATGAATGTTTTATCTGTCAATCCATTGATATTTTATGATAGGTCTTGTGAATTCTGCAGGGTTCCCACGGTCCTTAAAAGTCCTTGAATTTTTTTTCCTAACTAGGGGCCCTTGAAAATTACGGAACTTGGTGAAAAGTCCTTGAAAGTACTTGATTTTTTTAACTAGTACATAATTGTGTAATTTCGACTTGCATTGGAACTTGTCCCGACTAGTTTCCTCCACAGCAGGTGCGCCATTTGAGCATCATTCTGAATGAAACCGGTGTTACACGCTTTGACACTATGTGATATACTTATAATGCTAGGTCTAGATCTCCACAGTATGCTGTCCGTCTAAGTTGACACCTGGTTACCTGTTAAGATGGCTGCCTTGTTATGCCTGACGCATCATGACTTATCACGGCTGCTAGATAACAGCACCACTGTCTTAGGAAACCGTAGCTTTAGCAGTCAGGACGTCATTGAAAACCTGGCACGCATCCAAAGAAATTAAGCCAAATTCTTTTTGCAAAAATATAAAAAATTACAATTGAAAAAAAAATTTAAGATATCTTTCTGTTGTAAAATGTTTTGCAGATTTCAAATCCATTGAAATTTTCACTCTATCTTTAACGATCGCAAAGATAGAAACTTATTCGAGAGGATAAGAAGGCCCTAACACCAGTCGAAACTTTTGTTTTGTTTCTCAAACCAAAAGAATTTATCGTAAAATATTTGATCGCACGACCGAAATTGATATGTCACAGGTTCTGGGAGAAAAGAAATTTTTTTAGGTCCTTGAAAAATATTTTTTTTGTTTTGATAAGTCCTTGAATTTTTTTTTTGGATAAAGGTGTGGGAACCATGTTCTGAATGATAATGAAATACATGTCCGCTTTATATTTGTGTACATAACAGGTTTGCTCACTGTTGTCTTGCCTAAAATCTTGTACGTCTTATTATTCGGAAAGAGTAATTACTGCAACCACACAATTCTCTTTGTTAATGATGATATTATCTTTCCCCGTCTGATACATCATGAAAGAGAAGAAATCTGAAGCAATTAGTATATAAATGATTTCAATGATAAATGTTTTATGTCAATTCATTTCAATTATTATTCCAAAAGAATAATAAAGGCAATTCTCTTAGTAATGATGATATTATCTTTCCCCGTCTGATACATCATGAAAGAAAAGATATCTGAAGCAGTTGGTATGTAAATTATTTCAATGATGAATGTTTTATGTCAATCTATTTAAATTATTATTCCAAAAGAATATTAAAGACAGTTAATTCTCTTTAGTAATGATGATATTATCTTTCCCCGTCTGATACATCATGAAAGAAAAGAAATCTGAAGCAATTGGGAACAGTATATAAATTATATCAATGATGAATGTTTTATCTGTCAATCCATTGATATTTTATGATAGGTCTTGTGAATTCTGAATGATATTGAAATACATGTCCACTTTATACTTGTACATAACAGGTCTGCTCACTGTTGTCTTGCATAAAATTTGTACGTCTTATTATTCTAAAAGAGTAATTGCTGCAACAACAAATCTCTTTAGTAGTGATGAAATTATCTTTCCCCGTCTGATACATCATGAAAGAAAAGAAATCTGAAAAAATTTGAGTATATAAATGATTTCAATGAATGTTTTGTGAATCCATATCAATTATTATTCCAAACGAATAATTAAGGCAATGCTCTTAGTAATGATGATATTATCTTTCCCCGTCTGATACATCATGAAAGAAAAGAAATCTGAAGCAATTTGAGTATATAAATGATTTCAATTATTATTTCAAATGAATAATTAGGGCAATTCTCTTAGTAATGATGATATTATCTTTCCCCGTCTGATACATCATGAAAGAAAAGAAATCTGAAGCAATTGGGAACAGTATATAAATGATATCAATGATGAATGTTTTATCTGTCAATCCATTGATGTTTTATGATAGGTCTTGTGAGTTCTGAATGATATTGAAATACATGTCCACTTTATATTTGTACATAACAGGTCTGCTCACTGTTGTCTTGCATAAAATTTGTACGTCTTATTATTCTAAAAGAGTAATTGCTGCAACAACAAATCTCTTTAGTAGTGATGAAATTATCTTTCCCCGTCTGATACATCATGAAAGAAAAGAAATCTGAAAAAATTTGAGTATATAAATGATTTCAATGAATGTTTTGTGAATCCATATCAATTATTATTCCAAACGAATAATTAAGGCAATGCTCTTAGTAATGATGATATTATATTTCCCCGTCTGATACATCATGAAAGAAAAGAAATCTGAAGCAATTTGAGTATATAAATGATTTCAATTATTATTTCAAATGAATAATTAGGGCAATTCTCTTAGTAATGATGATATTATCTTTCCCCGTCTGATACATCATGAAAGAAAAGAAATCTGAAGCAATTGGGAACAGTATATAAATGATATCAATGATGAATGTTTTATCTGTCAATCCATTGATGTTTTATGATAGGTCTTGTGAGTTCTGAATGATATTGAAATACATGTCCACTTTATATTTGTACATAACAGGTCTGCTCACTGTTGTCTTGCATAAAATTTGTACGTCTTATTATTCTAAAAGAGTAATTGCTGCAACAACAAATCTCTTTAGTAGTGATGAAATTATCTTTCCCCGTCTGATACATCATGAAAGAAAAGAAATCTGAAGCAATTTGAGTATATAAATGATTTCAATTATTATTCTAAACGAATAATTAGGGCAATTCTCTTAGTAATGATGATATTATCTTTCCCCGTCTGATACATCATGAAAGAAAAGAAATCTGAAGCAATTTGAGTATATAAATGATATCAATGATGAATGTTTTATCTGTCAATCCATTGATGTTTTATGATAAGTCTTGTGAGTTCTGAATGATATTGAAATAGATGTCCACTTTATATTTGTGTGCATAACAGGTTTACTCACTGTTGTCTTGCATAAAATTTTGTATGTCTTATTATTCTGAAAGAGTAATTACTGCAACAACAATTCTCTTTGGTAATGATGATATTATCTTTCCCCGTCTGATACATCATGAAAGAGAAGAAATCTGAAGCAATTGGGAACAGTATATAAATGATATCAATGATGAATGTTTTATCTGTCAATCCATTGATATTTTATGATAGGTCTTGTGAAATCTGAATGATATTGAAATACATGTCCACTTTATATTTGTTTATAACAGGTCTGCTCACTGTTGTCTTGCATAAAATCTTGTACGTCTTATTATTCTAAGAGTAATTGCTGCAACAACAAATCTCTTTAGTAGTGATGAAATTATCTTTCCCCGTCTGATACATCATGAAAGAAAAGAAATCTGAAAAAATTTGAGTATATAAATGATTTCAATGAATGTTTAGTGAATCCATTTCAATTATTATTCTAAAAGAATAATAAAGGCAATTCTCTTAGTAATGATGATATTATCTTTCCCCGTCTGATACATCATGAAAGAAAAGAAATCTGCAGCAATTGAGAACAGTATGTAAATGATATCAATGATGAATATTTTATCTGTCAATCCTTTGATGTTTTATGATAGGTCTTGTGAATTCTGAATGATATTGAAATACATGTCCACTTTATATTTGTGTGCATAACAGGTTTACTCACTGTTGTCTTGCATAAAATCTTGTATGTTTTATTATTCTGAAAGAGTAATTACTGCAACAACAATTATCTTTGGTAATGATGATATTATCTTTCCCCGTCTGATACATCATGAAAGAAAAGAAATCTGAAGCAATTTGAGTATATAAATGGTTTTAATGATGAATGTTTTATCTGTCAATCCATTGATTTTTTTATGATAGGTCTTATGAATTCTGAATGATAATGATATACATGTGCATTTTATATTGTGTGTAACATGTCTTCTCACTGTTGTCTTGCCTAAAATCTATTGGCATGTGTTCTCTCTCACTCTTAGGCAATACTGCAAAGCCTTTGATTGATTAATTTATTATTCAAAAGTAATAATATATGCAACAGTTCTTCTTGAGTAATGATGATATTTTCTTTCCCCGACTGATGCAATCATGAAAGAAAAGAAATCTGAAGTAATTAGGAACAATATATATATGATTTCAATGGTTGTTTTATTTTTCAAGCCATTGATATATAATGGGTGCTGTGAATGATAATGATATATATGCACTTTATATTTTGTGTAACATCTCTTCTCACTGTTGTCTTGCCTAAAATCTATTTGTATGTGTTCTCTCTGTCACTCCGAGACAATACCGCAATGCCTTGATTGTTTTATTTACTCCTAAGTAATGATAAATGCAACAATTCTCTTAAGTAATGATGGTATTTCCTTTCCCCCGACTGATAAGTTGTGAAACAGAATTCTTAAACAATGGGTATTTAAGTTACTGTTTCAATTAGGAATGTTTATCTGGGTTGTTTGATATTTAATGATGAATATTACTGCTTATGGATATATTCTTGGACATCTAAATTTTAATGGAACTGTAGTCACTGTTACATTTTGACATTGTTATTACTATTGGCGAGATTCTTTAAAAGTAGTCTTTTTTAGAAACAACCAGACACTGAAATTATAAGAGTACTAGATTAATTTTTAATTATGTTATTCTTTGCATTAAAAATCTACCAAACGGTTTTATATTCTAGTATAGTGTTACAATATTCAAAAGTAGGAGTTTTTATGAATTTTTCCAGTCATGTACTTGATAAAAATTGCCATTTAATTTAACTCTTGTTGAAATTTTGGGATTCATATTTGCCTCCTCCGGTGTTTTTGAACAAATTGTGAATTCTATAATTCATTCAACACTAAAATGTTTGGATACAGGACATGAACCATGTGTTTAAAATGAATAGTTGTATAACAATGGTCAGGTGAAAAGTTATCTAATAGTACAAATTGTTTTCCAAGTTATAAAGCTTAACATTTCTGTTTATCTAACTTTATAATAACTGCTACTGTGCAGACAGAGGTTGACTTTCAAATTCATCAGATGGGCAGTACTTCAATGATGAGTTTTAAATCTGTCAATCCATTGATATAAATATGATAAAATAATCCTCTCTGAGAAGTTTGACTTGCTTAAATGTGTAGTTCTAAAAATTGTATGAACATACTGACTACTCTTGGGTGATATACTTTTCCCCATCTGATCAAATATGAAAGAGTTCTGGGGGACAGTATTGTATGTGATACATAATTTACCAAATAATACATGTATTCATCCTGTTCATGATGTGAGTTATTTACCTTATTATTTTCCCTTTGTTTTAGCCTCATACTCGGAATAAAAGTGGCTCTCGATCAAGACAAAGTCGTCTTCCACCCAGATTTGCCAAACAGAGGGAGAGTATTGTGAAGTCTATAACTTCATCTCCTCCCAACACAGCTTGGGACATAAACGTGGATTTATCTACAAAGTCCCCATGTTTAAAAGGTATGTCGCAGTTTGATTATGATAAGCACCAGTATTGAAGAAATAAAATATGGAGTAATACTATGTTCAGTCACAACAAACTAATTAAAAAAAATTTATGCTAGATTGATTACATTGCCCTTTAATGTCCTGGAGTTAGATTGGCTTGAGTTTTGCCTACCATGTGCTCAGCAATGTGTGAGTAGTAGGCTGCAGATATTCAATTACTGCAACTTACATGGGTGTATTTCTGTCTTATCTTTAAAATTTTTAACTTAGTTTTAGACATTTTTTATTTGCATTATTTTACCATTTTCCTTTATTTTTCTCTACTGTTGGCAACCCTTTGCACTTTTCAAGATTTTACATGCCATTGAATTGATATTTAAAAATTTGTCCATGACCACACACGCACACATATATTTTTTATATACATCACTCATTCATTTTACATAGTATATCACATTGTCTAGCATGTTTTGAAACAATTTTTCAATACTTCATGTGTTTGATCTTGTTTCATATTAATCCTTGGTTACTTGCATGTATACATTCTGATTTTTTTTATCATTTTCATACACAACTAGTGAGATGTAATTTTCATGCTTGAATTAAAATCAACGTGTTTTTTTTAAAAATCTTAATCGTCTTGCACTTGTTAGTTTTTCGATCATGCACCATAAAATCTGAACAAACAAGCCTAGTGTTTGGCGCAGCTTGGCAATAAATCTCCCTGCTCTATTAAACCCAACCAACTCTGAGCTGCTTCTTTTTCTTTTGAAATAATCCAATTTTAAAATGTCTAACGAAAAGCCGTTTATGATTTCTTATTTTCAGGAATTAGTTTCTAAAATTGTAGTTTTAATTCTTTGATTAGAAACGCCTCCAGTAGTTCCTGCACCATCTGTGAATGCTTGGGAAAAGCCTATAAACCATTCCTTGCACTCGCACTCTCCTGCAGCCTCTGCGTCTTCAACCGCTTGCAATGTCACAAATCCAATAGTTAGTTCTTGTACATCAGTGGTGTCTTCCGACATTCAAGCCCTCGCTACAACATCCAAATCGAGTAGCTTTGATCGGAGTGACCAACACGACAGTGGAATTGATGTCAGTGACCAGCCTGCATCTGCTGCCTCATCTCAACGCTCATCTCCTAGCAATGACTGTAAAATAATAACCCCTACAACCCCAGGAAAAAATAGTTCATCCACAGAAGTTGCAGATTTAGTAAGTTGATATTTTTAAGCTATTTATTTACGTTATGTTACAATAACAGGTTGGTAACATAACCTTGAAATCAGCGAACTTTTAAATTCTGGAAATCTTAAGGAAAATTCCAAATTTTACAATAAATCAGGGAAATTTTGATAATTTAGACCAAGGGGTTCTCAAAGTGTGTGCTGCAGCACCCTGGGGTGCCGCAAAGAGCCCATGAAGCAGCTGCTATTATAAGGAGCAAATATCGTTCAAAACGTAATGTCGTAAAAGAAATGCGAGTAGCTGTATCACAAACATATCGCGCAGTAGCTGTATCTTAATTCCACGGTTCAAACAATTGTGCAATGAGCAGTATGCTCACCCGTCACACTGAACACACACATATACATCCAAGAGCATGTTGAAGTTAATTTGATTTGTTATATATATATATATATATTACACACACACCACAGATGGATTACATGAAAAGGCACTGTGAGAAAATTCTAATTCTCTTGAGGGTGCCATGACTTGGATAAGTTTGGGAACCCCTGACTTAGACGCAACTATTAGAGATGTGCAATTATATGTACTTTTGAGAATGGAAAAAATAGTATTGCCGAAATTGTAATTCGAATACAGAACACTGATATAATTTTTGAACACCGCGAAAACTGTTGCTGCCGTTTTCTGCGTCTCATTGCCATGAGGCCCTTATACACAACTTGTGGTATACAATTTTAAATTTGTATAGTATAATATACGACAGATAGATACGACATGACGAGGGTACTGTGAAAGTATTATAATACTCTTGATGGTGCCACGACTTGGATAAGTTTGGGAACCCCTGTCTTAGACCGTTAAGATAAAGTAAAAATTTGAACGGATTATAAATCTGAGGAAAATTTCACATTAGATCTATACCTAAAGATGTGATTTTCTTTAAATAAACAAAAAATTTTTTAATTGAATATCTTTTAATTTTGGCAAGAGAATGTGACGTCACACCAACATTCGTGTTCCAAAAATATACAGATTACATTTCATGCCCTCTTACGATTTGAGCAAATATAAGCAGACAAAATATAAAACATTTTGGCTGGCATTATTTAGTTCTTTTTTTTTGTAAAATCGGAATCCTTAAAGACATTAAAAATTTGAACGGATTTTAAATCTGCTTAAAATTTGACACCAGATAGATACCTATATGTTTGTGATTTTCTTTTAATAAATAATTTTTCAATTAAATATTTATAGTTTCTGATTTGCGAAGCAAGCTACCACAGGGGCAATATGACCTCCACGTAAAATATGCCCATTTGGTTTGCTAAGCAAAATAACACCACGGTCAATGCGACTCCCACGAAAAGAACTGTCATGGCCAACGCCCATTTGGTTTGCAAAGCAAAACACCAAGTGGAACTCTGTTATGGCTGTTTTTACAATAGGCTACGAACTCCCATTTGGTTTGCGAGGCAAACCAATAATCCCACAAAAGTAACTTGCACTCGCAACCACAAGCAAGCTTCACAGTGGCTAGTAGATAATGTAGGGTCATGTATTAATTTCATAATCAAAATATTGTATTTTTTCTCTCCAGTTTTTTTAATTGCTATTGTAAGAATTCCATTACGGGTTCTAACCCTTACAATAGCAGTTAAAAGATATCCGAAAAAAATACAAAATAATGTGTGGATACTGTATTGATACCAATCACTGATCATGAAAATTTTTTGAGGATTTTGTTGTAACCATGAATAACTTGCCTTTAAAATTAAAAAAAAAAAAACAATCATTCTACATATCGTCACTTAATAAAGTGTCAAAGGTCGTATATCTAAAAGTTTCATTTTTCAAGAAAGCAAAAAAAAAAAAAAAGATTCCCCCACACCATGATTTGTATATATTATCTTTTTGGGGGTTTTGTTAGTTTATTGAACCAACTGATGTCAAGATATTTTGCCACCAGGTGGAAATCACAAAAAGCATTAATAAAAAAGAAGAAAAAATTCGACCCTTTTGCACTTTGAGTGACAATATTTAAAACCATCAAACCTATTCATTTTTAGCATTAAATTTATGATTTATAATTCCACTTTGTTTTAGACTATCAATTGTAAAAAAATTGCATCTTATAGAATTTTATATTTTTAAAGGTCACGGAAATCGACACCTGCAAAACTTTGTGCACAGTAGTGTTTGAAAATAAAAACTTCAAAGCTGAAAATGCTGTACTCGATAAATTTGGTGGACAAGCTAAAGGTCAAGCTGTTAAGGTGAGTGATCAATGTTATATAAATTCTATTATTTTTATAGGGAATAATTCTAGCTCATTTGTTAATTATTCTTAACTATGTTCTCCATTGTGAAACATCAATCGGCCTAATTTTGTTTTTTAAACTTGTCATTTTTTATGTTAGTTTTATGATAACACAATAAACTGCACATTACATTGAAGTTTACTTTTTTGTAGGAGGTAACTCCATGTGAAAATCTGGCTCCAGGTAGTAGCTCAACCAAATCAAAGGAATCGACGCCTGATGTGGATGAAAAATCTCTCTGCATGCCTGTGTCATTTCCCAATAAAGAATCATTTGGAAAGGTAATACTTAATTAAATTTTTTGGTTAATTTCATTGTTCATCTATATAGGTTCTCCAAACTGAAGCATTGTGACTTATACCCTTGATATATAAAAGACTGCTATGTTCAGTTTTATTAGAGAAGGTGTACTCTTATAAAGTTGTGCTAAAATATTCATGCATTCTCCTTAAAGTTTTCTGTTGGAAAGCATTTTATGACAATGTAGCAGAAAATTTTGTGGATAACGCTCATGAATCTAAAACCTACATACCGTTCTAATTAGATGGATGGAAGTGACTGAGATAACAAATAATGCTGTGATTATAAATATTTAATAGAAGTTTCTTCATGTAACAGCATAGGTGAAAGACTTCAATAGCATGGATTTGGAATTTAATTGGACTTAAATTTACATATAAATGTGTTATAATTTAATAGGAATGCTTTAATTGTGTTGCAATTCATTTTGTACAATGAAATGTTTGATTTCTAAAAAGGTTCCCCAGCTTTTCTGTGGTCTTTATTGGGTTGGCATCTAAGTATGACATGGTTTCTATGTTAAATTTAAAAGTACAGTGAATTTTTGATATTTACTTCATTAACAAAGCAAAATAAACTGGTATTGTACTGAAATTTGTGAAATAGTTTCATGAATAGTTTGAGGACTCTACCTTTAATTGCATTTCTCAGGGTGAGGAGGCAACCGATATGAAATTGGATTTCAATTTTGATTCTGGACTAGAGAGACTTGCAGATGACAAGAATTCCAGGAACTCTAATGGCACTAATCATTTGCCAAATAAATCATTAAACATTGCCCGTTCTATGGAGGTACAAAGTGGTGGCACAGCAGTAGGTGTCCAGTCTCCTATTTCACCATCTACTGATGATTTGAATTTAAAAATACAATCTGTTAAAAAGGTATTTTACCTACTGTTCATTCTTCAAAGTATGATTTGTTAACTTTCTGTGTGAATGTTTTTAAATTTAATTTGTGTATTTGTCATTTGACAGGTTTGGGAAAATGACCCCCCTCTACCAACTGTAATGGAACATCCATCTACAGTTGAAGAAAATACTTCCACTGCGTCCTACGGCTCTTTTACAAACAATCCAGATTCTTCTAATGTGTATAACTCGACTGTCGAATCTAATTCTCAAGCTAGAAAAGAATCGGATGTAGCAGAAATGACATTTAGGTAAATACAGTTGAATTCTTTTGTAATAAGGTAAAGACAAATCACTAGTAAAAATGTGAGTGTTAAAATTTTGATTTTAATATTGAGTATTTTTATCTTGCTTGTTCAAGAAAATTGTCAATTAAAATTTCACATTAAAAATAGGTCACAAATTTGAATACCTTTGATAATGTAAAATTGCATCTCTTTTTATGAGTAGTGATAAAAAGTTTAGTCTTCATATTTTAAACTAGCCATATTGTTGCCCATGACCGTTCTTTTCATGGGGTCTGCTTGCTAACCCCCAGTAATTGCTGCGAATTCCCATTTGATTTGCTTTGCAAACCAAATGGGAATTTGTAGCCTATTGGATATTGGACAACTGGGATTCTAAAATCTTCAGTTTTAAAGTTTTTGTTCTGAATTTTTTTCTGTAGGTATACATTGTATTTTTAAATTATAATAACTATTTAATATTTTCAAAATTTTATTGATTAAAATTAAAAAATGTCAATTTTGACTTTGGGCAAAATTGATATATTGCAGAATATTTAGTAACAAATCACTTCATTTTTGCATTAATTGAATTCTAAGAGTTCATACTATAAATTGTCTTCTGGATTTTTGATTAAAACAATTTGAAAAAATTAAGAAATATTTGTTCAAAAACTTTATAAAACACTTAGTATACAAAGTTCGAAAAATCATTTAAAAGAACTAATATATATACACACAATTGCTGAAGACAAATTAAGAAATATATTTGAAAAGTAAATGTTAAAATTTTCGTTCATTTGTGGCAAGTAGTTAAGTTATATCGATTTTTACTAGTAAAATCCCATTTTACACAAGCCGACCAACCGGTATAGTGGTTAAGGTGTTAGCCACTGGATCGGAAGGTTCCTGGTTCGAATCCGGGTCCAGGCATGGATGTTTGTAAACGTATGGTGTAGAGGCGGCTGGTGCACCTTAAATCTGTCGTGGTCGAAAGTCCTCACGTTGGGTTGGCGTGGAAGTTTGGAGAGTGGGGTGCCAGCTCAGGTGTTGCTTCGTCATCTGACCGTGGTTCAAAATTACGAGGTGTTGTCCTCGAATCTTTCCCTTAAGGGACTGATTCCTGACCGTTGTCAATAGCCCGTTGTGTTGCTCTAGTACGACGTTAACTAAAATTACCATTTACCATTACCCATTTTACACAAAATGAGAAAAGGCATTTAAAATTATGAATACTTATTGGATTTGCAGCTGTCATGTTTATAAAAAAGTTGAATATTTTCAGTTCTACGTATGGTAAAAACAATTTTGAGGTGTCATTTTATTCACAAAAAACTATATTATTGTTTAAGATAATAATAAAAAATTGGACTTCTTTTCATATTTTGAGTCTTGGGCCCCTTTAATGCAGTTGAAACAAGCTTGAATTATGGAGACTAATTTTCAATTTTTATTTTGTAGGGAAAGTTCACCTTTACAGCCTGCCTGTAGCAGCTCTTCTATGGCCAAAAATATGGATCATAGTGTTTCATCTGTGAAGTCTCATTTGCAGATGGCTACTCAGCATAATACAATCACGGGACCTCACTGTCCAGCTCCACTTAGTCCTCCTCTGATGGGTGGCCTAGAAGCTATGACTGGAATAAGAACAATTGCTGGTTTGGCCAGTTCTGTCCAAGTGGCTAGTATCCCTGCTATACCAAGCCCGCCAACAGTGCTGTTTAATTCTTCTCAACAGGTGATTCTTAATTTTGATTCCTTGAAGTACATTATAGAGTATTAAATTTGATGTAGAAATATATATCAAAGAAAGTTTCCTTTTTTTTTTTCAAATAAATGTGTTTTATTACTAATTAGTACCTACACAGTGTTGCCCATGGCAAAGTTATACCTTTAAATAGTCAACCTCACTGATTCCTAAAACCAAATTAAATAGTAATAAGCAAAAAATTGCATGATTAAAAATTAAATATTGCTATACTTTCAAAAAGCTTAAAGCTAAAGAAAAAGCGAAAAACAATAAAATTGCAGAGATGATGCAAATTCAGAAGTAAGTTATGTTTTTAAAGGTCTTAGCGCTATAAACCTCACTGATTCCTGCAAAGACGTTGAATCAAAACCAAATTATAAACAAAAATAAGTTAATACTTTAAATAGTCTTGACGTTAAACCTCACTGATTCCGACCAAACCAAATTAAACTGTATAATAAACAAGAAAAATTATATAAATAATAGAAAATTAAATATTGCTATGCTTTTAAAAGTCTTAAAGCTAAAGAGAAGGGGGGGGAGCAGGAAACAAGGATTCTGTGATTCAAATCAAACAGAGAACGTTAAAAGAAGTTGGTGCATATCCAAAAACGAACACAAAATAAACTGTTAGGCACTCCCTCACTTCCAAAAATATCCATTTAAAACTTAAAATAACCAATGAAATCAAATGAAAATTTAGAAGCTGCAATCTCACACTGTTGTCATTGTTAGGAAACCAGATAATAAAAATATGCTAATAAATTATTTAGAAAATGTTCTACGTTAGATTTGTCTGTACTCCTCATACACAAACACTTCCTTTTCTAATAGATATTAATGCTACTAGTTTTTCAATGTTCTTTTAACTTATATCTGATTTTTTAAAAGTAACTCCACATAACATACTTGACACTTTGAAATGTGTTTGGATTTTATTGACAATTTTACCAGTTTATTTATTTCCAATTTCATCCAGACCTAGATTAGAAAAGTGTTTAAAATTTCGAATTTGATTCTACAGATGGCTCAAACTGGAATGTATCAACCCCTTCAAATGGATAGCCGACAGACGAGTGCAGCTGCTGTAGCTGCAGCAATGGTCCAATTTGGGCAGTCTCCTCATGGTTATGCTCCTTTGGGTACCTATGGCTTGTCTCATCAACCACCTCCAAACCCACAACTATCCAATGCATATGGTCAGCAATCACTGTTTGTTCAACCTCCTGCTGCACATCAAGGTCAAGATATTTATTCTTCAAATCAGTATAGAATCCAACCCCCATATCCACAAAGCCAACATGTCTCATCTAATCAGGTAAAAAGATTTTCAAAAAATAATTAAGATTTATAATAAATCACAAATTTGTTTTAACTTGGTGAAAAGTCTGTGAAGGTACTTGATTTTTTAAAAACTAGTATATAATTGTGTAATTTCGTATTGAGATGAAAAGCCCACTTTGCAAAAAAAAAATCACAGGTTCTGTGTGGAAAAAAAGGAGTAAAAAATGTTTTTTAATATTAGTTAATAATTGACAACTTTTACATATGTTTCGTTATAGTATATAAAAAATTTCAGGTCCTTGAAAAAAAATTGCTTTTGAAAAGTTGTTATTTATTTATTTTTTAATTATTTTTTTTTTGAACCGAGGTGTGGGAATTATAAAGAAATTATATTTAAACTCCAATTTATTTTAAGATTATTTGGGAACTGAAAATTTAGAACTGGATCAAACTGCCTCTTGAATGTTTCTAGCTATTGGTTATAATACCTATCAACCAAAAGCTGGAAGTACTGTGCACAGTTTTTTTTTTTGGCAACAGCTGTAATTGCCAAAAGTTGTTAAATACAATAAAAAAAACACTGCTCTTAAATTTTTTTAGTTTCCACTTATATTGTTATAATTTATTTACTGAATATTTTTGACCCAATGTTGTCCTTGCACCATAAAAACCAACTTTGTTTTATGTTTTGCGACATTAAGGTCAGTGCATATTTTCTGGTTTTGGACTCGAGAAACTAGATTTATATTCTGTGATAAAAAGCAAAGTTAACTTTTATGTTTTGTAGAAATTGTTTTTAAACTACATTTATCCTATTTTATCTATAATTGTAATTTTTCCAATTTGGAATTATTTGTTAAAGCTAACAAATGAATACTTTGTTACAGGTTTTAAGTGCACAACAAAATTTAGCTAGTTCCCATCTCCTGGGATCTCAACTGGTTCAAACTAGGCCTGCTGCAGGTCCATCTCCTGCTGCGCCTCATCTTCAAAGTCTTCACAGCTTACAAGCTGTTCAACCAGCTCCACAGACATCTTACTTTTCTACATCAGCGCAGCCTCAAACAGCCAACTATTACCACCAACCGCCTGCAACTCCTGGTTCTCCGATGCAGCAGCAACCTCAATATCCATCCCATCAGAGTTATGGATCTCAGTCAGCTCTCAACGTACTTCCTCAAACAGCGACAGTGAACCCGAACTATCGCAACTTTGGAAGTCATCAATACAAGGCTCCCAGTAGTGTCATGAACAATATTGTACCTGATGCCACCTCTCTGAGATCTACCACAAGGTCTCCAACCATCGATGTAACCACCAATCGTAATATGTTCAGTGTTAGCACTGCTGTTTCGACGACGTTGAATTCCACTCCAGTTGTTGCTGTCCCACCCATGTCCAGTTCAGGTGTTGGCAAACCTCAAGGGAATTCTCTTCCAGCTAACCGAATGAATTCAGCTGCTGGAAAGACTTCTCAGTATTCTATTCCTCAGTCACAGCAACACTTTTATCCATTCAATCAGCAGAAATTTAACCATGTTCAATCCAACTCGGTTCGGCCACCTCAGGTGTTGTTTCCCAATGTTGTGAGAAATGCCCCACATCAACAAATTCCAGCAGCTGCTGCATCTAATTTGCATTATCCACCTCCTATTCAGAGGCCTGGACCTGCCACTGTGGCTCAAGCAGCCCCTCCGAATCCACCTAAAATTGGGATTAGACCACAAGCCAGTGTACTGGTATGTGAATCTTTTCCACTCCATCATTTGCATTATTCACATGCAAACTTATGACAACAGTTTTAAGATCTTAAGTACAATCATTTAAAAAGGTGCTTTGTCGTTCATTTTTAAGTTCTTTATGTTTAATAAAGTTTTGAGTCTCGTAATATTTGGTTTAATAAGACTTAAGAATTTCTAAAAAAAATTTTGAAATATGCATATTTTGTTGTAAATGTTTAGTTTTTGAGATGCATTTAATTAGTCTGCCTGACCCATTGGATGGTGCAGTTTCAAATATAAGGTAATAAGGAAAATTTTGAAATGCTCTTTTCATTAAAAAAAATGGTTTTCAAAGCAATCAGGTTTAATATGTAGAATATTATTTGTTGTAATTTAGCCAAATTGATATAGTTAATTATTTTGGTGCAGGTACCTGGAGGAAAATTAACGTCGGCCCAGCAAGCCAAACAAAGAGCAGATGCTGTTCAAACGACCCACTTGTTTTTTAATCAGTCAAAATCTGGAAAACCCGAAGAAACTGTGTCTAATATGCTCTCTCAAGAGAAGAATAACATGCAGAGTGGGGTTGTTCAGAAATTGTCAAATCCTGGTGCTGAAGAGAATGAGAAACAATGCCTTTCATCAGCAAGCAATGCACTTCCTCCTAGCGATGGAACAGATGCAAACGAAAATGGAGATGCACCAGGTGGCGAAGAATGAACTAACTATGGTTACTTGGTTTAAGGTTCTTGGCCATATCCTGTTCTTTAATATGGTCTTAATTGAATATTATGAGAAGGTATTCAGCTTTGTAAGCATACTTTGCTGCTCTATCTTAACAAAGGTTTATGTAATTCGCATTAAACTGTCATGATATTGCATGAATGTCTCCTTGCTGACACGCTTGGAACTGGTCTTTTCTATATATTTCTTCCAAAATTACCAGAGTGACTTTCCAGTTTATCTACCAGTGTCATATCTAGAAACCTGTTTATCTGAAAAGAACTGATAGCATTCTCAAGAGTTGATAGTTAGTCTATTTCGTTGGACAGTTTGTTTTTCTATGAAATACTTTTTAGTTTACACTACTGTAAGTAATGAACGAATGTTTTGTGTGTTACTTTGGGGGACGACTAATAGGTTTGTGAAAAGTATTAAGAATGTTGCGGCTAACCCTGTATTTATAGCCTTCTGGCTGTTCAGCCAGCCAAGGATATTTTGATGTTGATGGGTTAAGATAAATTATATGTATATTATGTGAGTGTATGTGAATTAAAATGTTGATACTGCAGCAGTGGCCGGGCTATTTGCTTGATATACTTACTGAGAATACATTGCTTTTTGGCACAAGTGATACATAAAGGGAGATGTGTAGGGCAGGAGTCAAGTGGGACTTCTTAAAGGTGGACCAAAATGGCGAACAAAAGTACAACTTTTAACTTGCAAGTGTTTAACCACTTTCTCCCCTTGTTCTCCCTTGTATGTATGAGAGTGTTGTAGTTCAAATACAAACTTGTGATCAGAGCACTGCAGTGCTGTGGACATATTTTTGCTTGCAGTCTGGCACGTTGGTTCTCGCTAAGTGTGGGAGAAATATCTTCTAAATTTTTCGGTTTTATTTTCCTATTTAATTCTTGAATGTATTGAGGGAAGTGATGTATTATAAAAACACTTGTGCCCCCTGTATAGAAAGCGAGTGCCATTACTTAATGAAACTCGCATTTAAAACTTTGCTTAACTAATGGCTGCATGAGGCCACCAATGGGCACCCTCAGGTAGAGGTGCCTGTCTTCTTTTTTATTTAATTGGGAGTTATTTGGGCTTTAAAATGTTCATTCACTTCCTGTACCTCAGTTTATAAAGTGAAGCACCGCCAAGTATGACAGTGCTTTACTGCAGTGGTACTGTTCAGATTCATAAACTGTCAAAGCTTGTCAAATTTCATTCATGTATACATACCACATTGTAAGACACTGCCGGCCAAGTTGATCTGTGGGGTTTAGTTAGATTCTCTCATTTTTATTTTAAATCATTACACAGTTGCATGCTTTTAATGTTGACTGTACTAATGTAAAATGCACCGGGTACCTGTGCATGTGCAGAGGTGAACGGACAATAAATTTTTGAAATGAAGATCAAACATTTGCTTTTCCCCATCAGAAGACTGTTGTATGTAGTCGACTTTTGCTGCAATAAAGCACTGTAAAGTATGTAACCCTTGTGTCTTGTTATTTTTTATCCTAACCCACACACTTGAATGAGTAAATTTCTTTTAATACTGTGGGAATCTTACATTTGACATAAAATACTAAATACTGAGGTAACTTAGAATAGCTGGCAGTAGCAGTTACATTTTGCGATATAAGATTGTCTTGGGAACCTTTTAATTTGAGATATATCTACGCAAGTTTTTGGTTTAATTTTGAAAGTTAAATTTCCTTTGTGTAAAATGATAAATCGGAACATAATGCAAACAGATAATAAACAGGAACTTGAAAATTGGTTGAATTAGAATATCAGCAATTCGTTACACACAGTATCTATTTCCATTATCCTGGTGAGATGCATTTGTACAAGGCACTAATAAATTTTTCATGGTCAAATTTAAGAAGTGAAGCTAGATGTCCAGTTCGATTGAAACTACCTTATCAATCTCCTAAATAATGCTGTAAAGTGGAAAAGTATTTTTTAAATGACACCTATTCACATTCTGTAATTAGTTGTATGAGTAAGCATCTTAAATCTCTTTTAAAGGCAATGGATATGCAATTAATCGAATTCCCAGGACTGATTACAAAGCTTTCAATTTTAGTTGCTGAAAATCGGACCAACAAACTGCATTAATGGTCATTGGAACAATTTCCAGCCAAACGATGTTTAAGTTAGACAGTACAACGAAAATATTTTGTACAATGTTTTACAATTTCATATTTTGAACTAGGTCACCGTTACTTTTTGAATCCCCTACGGCACACTCGATTTTATTACCTGCTGAGCAACACAAGACAGTCGGAGGTGGTTCCAGTCAAATCTGTACGATTTGATCAGGCCCTAAATATTTTCTTGTGAAATGGGAGCTCGGGTGTTGTCCTTTGATCTTTACCTTGGGGATTGATCCCGGTAAATCATTAGCCTATTGCGTTGCTCCATTACGACAATTAAAATGCCTATCTTATGCAATGGGTGGGGTTACCTGTACGACGTTGGTACCACTACGTACATCTTTGTCGTTCCCCATTCTGGGATGGCTACTATGTTGGCGTGGTTCTAAACATTCACCAGAAGGGAACTTTACCTGAAAGGCTAATTTTTCAGAATCCACACAGTCCGACAGTTTGGTCTAATCTGCCTGTGGTTCAAAATTTCGAGGTGTCCTCGATTTTCCCCTTCGAGTTACATCCCAGACTATCGCCAATAGCACGATGTATTTCAGTGTGTTAAATAGCTACCTGCCGATTATTAAGCACATTAAGGATTTCGCATATAGAAATTGGCATTTTGAAGATCATTTGACCTCTGAAACTATAAGAAGTGCGATGTAACAAATTTACGTAGAAAATATTTTATTCCAAATAAATTAAATTTGCGAACTACATCAATTTTTGTCAAAATGATAAAGGTTTTGATGAAAGGTAGGTATTTAATTAACGATCCTATTGGACAACACAACGGGGTATCGGCGACGGTCTGGGATCAATCTCGAAGGTTGTGGGGGTACTTTAATTAACGTCGCAATACTGTTGCTTGTTCGAATGCAATCAAAGACCATTGTGTGCAGAGGAGGCTGGTGAGCGTTAAATCCGTCGGGCCTACAAATATCCTCACGTTGTGTGGAAGTTTCGCGTCCAATAACCCTTGCTTGTTCTTGTGTGACGTAAATTAAAGTACCTATCTACCGACAGGTTGGTAGGTACGTCGTACTGAAGTAAAGGTGGTCAGGAACCGAGGACAACACCTCATAATTTTGGTAATTTTTTAAAATTAACGTCGAAAGAGAGAAACACAACGAGATATTGATGACGTTCCGGGATCAATCCCCTGTTGTAAAAATTCGAGGACAACACCACACGTAATTTTGAACCACGGTCAGATGATAAGCCTACACCTGAGCTGGCAACCCACTCTCCAAACTTCCGCACCACGCTAATGTGAAAACATTTGAAGCCACGACGGATGTAACGTGCACCAGCCCCCCCCCCCTTTACGCAATTTTCTAAGGCTGGATTTGAACCTGCAACCCTCCGATTGTCAATCTGATGTTCTTCCAACTGGTCTACCACGGCCCCAAGGACAACATAGTGTAATTTAGAACCACTGTCGATGATGAGGTCACATCTGAGCCGATCCCCCATTTTTCAAACTTCCACACCACGATAACGTGAGGCCATGACTGCTTTTACATGCCCTTTAATACACGGCGGTAATGGTAATGGTAATTTTTAGTTAACGTCGTACTAGAGCAAAACAACGGGCTATTGACGACGGTCCGGGATCAGTCCCTTAAGAGAAAGATCCGAGGACAGCACCTCGTAATTTTGAACCACGGTCAGATGACGAAGCAACACCTGAGCTGGCACCCCACTCTCCAAACTTCCACGCCAACCCAACGTGAGGACTTTCGGCCACGACAGATTTAAGGTGTACCAGCCGCCTCTACACCTTAACCACTATACCGGTTGGTCGGCTAATAATACACGGCGGTCTTTGGCTAGATTCGATCTTGCAGCCCTCAGGTTGTTAATTCGTAACTCTTCCAACCTTGCTCCCGTTGCCCTGGATAGTTTTTTTGTGTTTGGGATAAGGGTTTTCAAGGTCTGGTGTTGTCCTCGTTTCTTTCCCTTAAGGATTGATCCCAGACCGCCACTAATATCCCGGTTAAATCCATTGGAATTTCATTTAAAATACCTACCGTATACAGACGATGGAGGTAAACAGAAACTGCAACCGCAGTAACATCTGAAAAAAGTAGGAGGTGGACAAAAAGTGTACGAATAAAGGTAATGAGTTATAAATATTTAAATTACTCTTTCTTGTTGAGGTACAACTTTGAGAAAATTGTAAATGTAGAAATCTGAATGAAATTCATGCTTTTGAATCATTCATTTTTGCTCAATGTTATTTATTGCGGAATAAGTAAAACTGAAACTAGCGGTCGCATCCATGAATTTCTGCTTTAGTAGCAGGGGCGTTAATACTCAATTGAAAAATAAAAAGCAACGTTTAAAATTCTTGTATATTTTCATGTTGGCTTATATTGGTTTCTTTTTCTTGAGATGTTAGAAAATCACGTTCCTTGAAACATCTTAAGTTCGTTGAATCTTTGGAACATAATAATTTAATTCACATTTCTTAACCTTTCTTACTAGCAATGTAACATGTCAGTAAAACCTCTATTTTCAAAACCTGCGGTTAACAATGTGATTCGTCACTTTAAAAAGACAGTCACTTCAAATTTTCCATTGATATGTTAATGTTTCTGATCCCTTGTTTTTTAAAGCTTGCCATAAAACACTAACATCCAATCCTGTTTCCTTGGAGTTTTTTGATACCAGGACCCGTGAAATACACATACTAATATTTTTTCTGATGCTAAGTATATTGCAGAACTCGTTACACACGCACAGTAAATAATATGCAATTTATAGTAACTGAGGCAACATTTTTATTACCTACATTATACATTTTACTCCATTTTTGACAGGGTTGGTAAGTTTCTGCCAAGGCGGGTTTAAACCACTGGTTAAAACCGGCATAACAGAAACTAGTTTCTGCCATTAAAGTGGTAATAACTGGCAGAAACCCCGAAAATGAAACTCGCAAAAGCTGACCAAAGGGGGTACAAATTTGGGGGTTCTTATTCCCCTTCTCTCCTACTAATAATGAAATTAAATTATGTTGTGTCATCTATTGATGAAAAGATCTTAATTTTTAAATAGAAAATATGAATTCAATATTTTTCTTTCATTTATTCAGACAAGACCAACAAGATATTGTATGTCTTGTTGGCCAAAATATATATATAGTTGGGGGGGGGGTCGGTGATCCCCGCCTATGGTGTCCTATTCTGTTTTTGCTATTGTTAAGAATTTGCCTTGAAGTTTCTGCCGGTTTAAACCGGTTATATCCAGTTTCTGCCATAGGCATGGCAAAAACCAGTTTCTGCTGGCAGAAAGCCTACCCTGATTGTTGACCTTTTATGGCCATGAACATACGGCTTGTTGTTTTAGAACTGAAATAACACTTGTCCACAGCCTTTGTGGGATCAAAATCTTTTACTGATGGTCCATTCATATTGCACATCACCAGATTACATAAATTTTCCTCTCCCATCAAGGACCTAAATTTATTTTTAATCAAATTCATCAAACTGGAGCCCCGCTCACAGCAAACTAGAAACTGGAAACACGCACTATGGATAACAATTGTCCTAAAATTGGTGGGAATCTATCATTATTAGATACTGCTACTTCTGGGAGATCCTTCAATTTTTTTCTCTTTCCCAAGTTTTTTGAATTCATACCACTCATTCTAAAGAGATTACAGACAATTTTCATTAATCGTTAAGGATGATGAAAGTTGTTTTTTATAATATTGTGCTAGTTTTACTATCTCACTCACACCATAACTCATTAAAGAGTCTCCTGCGGGCCAGCCGAATGTATCAAAAACATTTATGCCTTTGTTAGAATCCTGATTCAAAAATCGTTCTCTCGGGTCTTTATCCATGTGTTATCATATTTTGTTTTACAGATTCAATAGAAATCCAAATAGTGTTGCTTAGTCCATGCAATTGTACACCTTGATAAATTCCACAAAGAGATGTATTTTTGATAAATCCATCTTTTTATTCAGGCTTACTTTTCAACAATTCAGGTGGGGTAAAACAGTTATAAAACGAGGTGCTTTTTCATTTATACCTAATTTGCAAAAAATATATTGGTTATTTTTGCAAAAAAATTGTATCAAATATGCAACTTAATATTCTTCTCTACATTTTATAAACAATTTTAGCAAAAACATTTCAAATTAATAATTATAATGCTGTTTTAAAACATGTTGTCAATTACCTATTTTACCCCATACCGTGGGGTAAAATAAGTAATGTGTGGGGTAAAATAAGTATAGTCATTTAAATTTTGCTTTACCTTTATTGAGATCTAATATTGCACACTAAGTTTACCATTTCCTTTGAAACCACCTATAGCATGTTCCTCCGCTAACTTTTCCGTTAATTTTCTCAGAAGTGTGGGGGAAACAGCTTTGGTTACTCCATGCATGCGGTTTTCTCGATACCAATTTTTTAGTATTTTCTTCCAACACAGTTTTAAAGGTCCAAACACCCCTACATCAAGAGGTTGGATGGCATGGCTGGTATTAGGTGGCAAACAAAATACTATGATTTGATTATCTATAGCTTTCTTCACAGTGCCATATGTTAAATGACTTCCATGACCATCATATATTACTAATACTGGAAGTGTCAGACTCAAATCTGTGACACTGCTAATGAACATTTCAAACCATTTTTCAAATATGTTATCCTGTATCCAACCAGATGGAGTAGCTGCATAAATAGCTCCGTCAGAACCACCTTTTGTTCAGGTATCGTAAAGATTTTTACCTTTGTACACGGTCAAAGGGGTCATGTAGTGACCAGCGGCTGAAACACAAAAAAGTACCGTGTTCATAGATTTCCCACTTGTTGCACATTCCAAATAGGTATTTCGAGATTTCTTATCCACATAAACTTTATTTGCAACTGGATTAGTAGTTAGCCCTGTGTCATCAGCATTAAAAATTCCATGAGGTTGATCCCACAGTTTATTCTCATTGAGGATGCTTTCATACTTTTCAAAAAACTCTTCAATAATTTCTTTTGTGAGACAATTAGCCTGTGACTTAGATAATATTTCAGGCTTGCGCTTTCCCAATTCTTTTTCCGAACATCTCTCAAAATTTCTAATCCAATCGGGGCCAGGAAAGTTATTTGAGAAAAGATTAACTTTCCCTGATGATTCTAAATAATCTTGAACCATTTTGATAAGATCATTTCTATCAAAGGGATATTCACAAGAAGCTGTAAATTGCATTGCACCGACAAGATACTGCTCTTTCACTTTAGTGAGAAGAGTTGCTCTTCCAGAACCTTTGTATGAAGGAGGTTTTACTACCCATCTTCTCAGTGTATATGGAATGTGATACTTTTTAGCTATGCTGTAAATACTGCACTTCTTACTGTGTATTTCTTCAACTGCCTTCTGCAGTTCTTTTTGTCTGTAAAAGTAATAGTCTTCCTCTTATAAGTTCTAGGCATTTTTTGGAAAATTAAGAATTTTAAAAATTGGAACATATTTGGAATATAAGTAAAAAAATCACTAATTTTGTTAAGTAATTTTAAAGTTATTGATATTTTATAATTAATTTAATTATTAATTAATAGATGTTGAAAAATAATTTGAATTTGATATTACTTTCATAAAAAAGTAGCTCAAAATAATAAAAAGTTAGGAAATTAAATGTATTGCTTATGGTTTGCTAAGCCTAAAAGTATAACTATTTTTACCCCATGTGGGTTATTTTGTTCTAAAATATTTATTTTTCAGAACTGTGCCACAAAATTAAAGAATGTCAATCATGAATAAGAGTTTTATAAAATAATGTGCATAAATATTCAGAAACTTAGCTCTTATATACTTTAAATCCAAAGTTTTTTTCACTTTCACTATCAAACAACCAGATCAACAAACATCAAAATGGTCCCCAAGAATAAAATTTCAGCAGAAAATATTTAATTCTGCACAAGAAATGATGTCTGACACCTGTAGTACATAAATCTACCAAAAAATTTACAAAAATATAACTTTTTGTATTTAATATATATTTATTTTTGAAAGCTACCTATTTTACCCCACCTGACCCTAATGCAGTTGTGTTTCTAACATGCATTTCAAAACTGCTTAGAAAAACTTCCATTTGAAAGAGCAAATTAAAAAAATCGTTGATATGGTAACTGTTGCTACGATAAATTATATATCTGGCAAACCCATTAGTCAGAAAATGTAACCTATATTTCTGTTGGGTCATTCTTGCAAAATAGGCAAAATTCATGTCCCTTCAAAATTTATAGAATTCTATCACTCTGAAGATTTTGTCAACTTTCAAGAATAGTTTAGGATAACTTTTATAATCTACAGAATTAGAAAATTAATGACATATTGTTTTATTTTATACATTTTTAAAACTTTAAAGTATCAAATATCATTGTCCTGGCATGTCCCTGAGTGAAATTTTACAATTTCTTCATTCATTAGGGTTTTAATATTTATTTATATATTCTTGTAAATAATTTATTCTGCTTCTTTATACATTTGAAAGGTTATTAGTTACAATAATGGAAATAATATTGTAAAAATTTCCAAAAGTAACTTCAATAACTATTGTCCCAAGTAATATCATCATTTTCCTGGCATCTCAGATATCATTATGTGGGCAATTAATAGATGACAGCACTGAGTTAAAAGAATACTTTTCAAGTAATCTGGGGTTGAGGTTATTTAAATAAATAACTGCCATTTTGAAAAGTTATCAACTTTTTTTTTGGTCAGCACATACAAGTTCAGAGTTCAAGGTTTATGTATATTGAAGATCATTTTCCTGGCTTTGATAAAAATTAAATGTTTGTAGTAAATTTTTAATTTTTTTTTATTATCAAGTGTATAAAAGATATTTCTTAAATGTGTGTGAAATTCAAACTGAAATTTTTAAGGGTTCATCCATTAAGCCCTGAACAAGCCTATTTCATCATTATCCTGGCCATCATTGTCCTGCCTTTAACATACCAAGTCAATGATGTCAAGACAGGAAAATGATGTTTTATGTTCAGTATTTTATAAATATTTAAATTATTAACTGAAGACAAATATATTCTTTACTTTTAACTATTAACTTTTGATTATTTATTATCCATTGTAATTTTTTTAATAGTAAAATACATTATAATGGGCTTGAAATTTTGAAACTTATTTATTTCTTTTATTTAAAACATAATGTTTTTGTCATTGCACCTAAAAATGTCTAGATATTACCTACTAAATATTCTTTATCACATGCTCTTTTTTATAAGTTGTAAACAATATATGGACAGATATGAGTGGTAAAAAGAAACAAACATATGAGGAAAGGTTGTTAAAGAAAAGGTTAGCTGAGAAACGTCGTCAGGAGCATATTAAAAAAAATTCCATAACGTTTGATACAAGAGAAATTGAAGAGGCATGTGAAATATATGTTAACCAAATGAAAAAAGGTGTGGTAAAGCCTATAGTTAAAATGAGTTCGAGGCAGAAAAGGGGAATTATAAAAATAGGAAAGAAAATTCAAAACTCTATCACTTGAACAAGAAATTGTCATTCGATAGAATTGACTACCCAAACCATGTGAGAGTGGTATAGATATTCAACTTTCAGGTTCTTCAAACCCAGACACAAGAGATGATAATGTTAAAAAAAAATTTAGTGAAAAAAGTTTGAAGAGATAGAACAGAGACCTACATTCGTATAAAGAAACTGGAAGAAAAATTTTAAAAATATACAAGGCAAATGGATAAATACAAAAAGAAATACTACAGATCAAAAATAGCTGAGAATTGATTGCAGTAATTTATCACCACACAGCAAAAGTATGTAATCTGTTAAAAAAGCATAAAAGTTGCAGTAATAACTATCCACAGTGTTCCTACTTTCTAATAATACTTAAATGTTCGGAAATCCATAATTTCCTGAATTGTCATGTTCCTCGTAATTTTATTTATGTACTTAATCAGCTGAATTAAAAATACATGGTCATATGAAATGTTCAACAAGAAATTTATATATTTTTTTCTATTTTCATCATTGTCCTGGCAGGTTCGTCATTGTCTTGCCTTCCAATATTTTGAAACATTTCTTTCCTTAACAAAATGTTAATAATTTAGATTGCTGATATTTTTAATTTACTTAATAAACATGGTAGAAAATTATTAGGCCAAAAAAATAAAGTTTTAAAAACCTTCGATTGAAAAAATTTTAAGAAGCCAATTTTTCCTATTTCACAAGAATGTATTTTGTTAAGAAGTATACTAACTCTATTGCTTCACGATCTAAAAAATACGAAATTTGTCTGACCAACTTTTAATCGCATCAAATTTATTTATTAACCAATCTATATAAATAAGAATGGAGTGTTTGTTTGTACATTCAATATTTTCGACACATTTCAAGTTTTCTATCCGTTTTGGGGTGGAGTGGTAGCATCCGATACGTTAGGCCGCCAAAGCGATTGTTTACGCCAAATCAAGATGGCGGCCGATGTAAGCAATTCCAAGATGGCCGCCATATACAACGTGAACCTTTGCATACAGTGCATAAATAATAATAATAATTTGTTTAAAAATTAAGAAAAAAGCAATATAAATTTCA
The DNA here is from genome assembly GCA_947359465.1 of Metellina segmentata. Classification (NCBI taxonomy): domain Eukaryota; kingdom Metazoa; phylum Arthropoda; class Arachnida; order Araneae; family Tetragnathidae; genus Metellina; species Metellina segmentata. The sequence continues at coordinate 84,501,789 of OX375875.1, read as the reverse complement.
CTTGAAAATTTTCTAATATTTCAGTCTGGTTTTCTCCGAACATGTACGCAATTTTGCGTCAATTTCATCCTAATTTTTTCACTTAAAAAAAAAAATTTAATAAAAAATAATAATTTATAATTGTTTAAAAAAAAATAATAATAATAAAAAAAACGCGATTTTTTTTTAAACGTCCGGATTTTCATCAATTTTGAATTAGAAACTTTGCAATGCATAGAAAATTCAAAACAAGAAATATTTTTTTAATAAGGTAGTTCTTTTCTGTGATCATAATCCACACAAAGGTTTTTGATGAGAAAAAAAAAATCTAAAAATTCTTCTGCTATCTATAAGTGTGAAAAAATATTTGTTCACAATTTTTCTAGCAATTAGCATTATGTGAGCAACTCAATGGGGATATTCCAGGTTATAGAGCCATATATGGAAAAGCAAGACAAATATTTTTATTGTAACGACTTTACAAGAGGAAATTGTTTTTTAGAGAAGTCAAAGCGTATTGCGCTTAAGGTTTCAATGCGTTTAAACCAGTATACCGGGAGAAATTTGTTTGTAGATAAGTCACAGCGTATAACGCGCGATCCCCGCCTGCCGGCTACCTCGCCGCCCCTCCGGGGCCGGCGAGGACCTTTCACCGTTGGCTTCCATGCGTATAAGTCACCGTATTGGGTGCCCACCCAAGCATAGTCCAGTGTTTGTAATATAACCAAAAGCTAAACAAAAATCAAACTTACCCTCATAGCCGGGTCCTTGAAATTCTGACTATGGTTAACAGTCATATGCTCGAATCGATAACCCTTGAACTCTTTGTCCTTCGGGTATTGATACCAGCATATGACTTCCAATAGTCAGAAATTTTTGTAGTTCCTTGCAAAATTCAGCTCTGAATTACCTCAGCCAAAACTTTCTGGTTCCTATTTTTCACCTCAACCATAAAACATTTATCCGTCCCTCGTTCAAGTCCTCCAAACACCCATTTACCCTCCAATTTCTTACTCCTGTTATACTTTCTTTTGCCAAACTTTTGTCCTATCTTTCTACATTTCCACTCCTACCTATCACCAGCATCCTTTCTCAATGTTAAAATCATATCATTCTCACATGAAAGACATTTCACCCTCTTCCCAATCAAGCTACTACATGTTTGCAAAAAAAAAAAAAACATTTTCTAACGTTTAATAACACTATCTACTGCTATATCAAATTAACTAAGGGGAAATGAGCAACCAAAAGGGGAAAAAAATTCTAAATTCCAATCTGCAATTTCAATAATCAAATTTAATCCAAATTTTTTTTTCGAAATTTTAATTGAAATTTAAATAAAGTGACAAATTAAAAAAATTGTAACTTACAATCTGCTTTCCAAACTTATCCTAAAAATTTTGAAAATTAATAAAACAAGTCGATTTTATAAATCAAGAGCAAAATTCATATGCACCCAACAATTTCAAAGACTGTCTAAATTTTAATTCCGTTCTACATTAAAAATAAAAGTGGAAAAGCGTATTTTCTTCCTTAACCAATCATGAGACCCGTTTATTATCGTCAGGAGAAAATATCTAGGGTTGCCTTAAAACTAAGAAAAGCGCGAAAACGGGAAGGTTACCACAATTGGCAATACATCGCTCGAAAGTTGTAACGTATCGGATACTACATACCATCCTGCAGTTATTGACCCAGTTCCCTCTGAGCTGGGTGTAACCATTAGTGCTGAAATCACCATGAGTGCAGAAAAATTAAAGCATTTGACCACTTCTGTCATTTTTATGGTGCATTTACTTAGTTATAAAAATGTAAGATTAATTGTGATTTAAATCACTGATTTAAAAAAAAAATCATTTGATTAAAATCAAATATGGGCCGGTACAAATAAATTGAATTGGAAAAAACTGCAGAGTTTCCAGAGCCGCACATTGCGGACTATCACGGGAGCTCCTTACTATGTCCGGAATGAAGTCATACATTCGGACCTCAAAATTAAACCCATTGCTGAATTCCTGCAGCACATTTCGGCCAAGTTCTTCGAAAAAATACCTCAGGTTCCAAACGAAGCACTTAGAGCATTACCACCTTACGACCCTTCGGTCAAAAGCTCTGCAAAAAGACCACGTGCCTTCTTGCAACAAAACCTGGAAACTTACCCGCGGCGACCTAAACGTCAATGCGGCATGTTTCGTTTGGATCCTGATGTCTTTGACTTCAATTCCTAACTTTATCTCCCCATGCAAAATTTTTATTTTGCAAATCCCATATTGGATCATGACCCTGGTTTTTACTCGTAGATGCTGAGCATTTTTTGGACTCGACAGGACCCTAATTGAATCACTAAAACACAACAGTTTTATTTCTCTTTTTCGACCTTGTTTTTCTTTTTATTTATTTAAAAAATTTTAATCTTTTTAACTTTTAAATGGATCATCGAAGTTTGCCACCTCTGAATGCGGTCACACTCCGGAAGGGAAACCGACTGGTTTGTCGTTCTCGCTTAAGGAGGTGGCGCCATCTTTCGGAACTTTGATCAGCTGAAAGTCATGTTTTATTTCAAATCAGCCTTTTAAATCATTTTTTACTTTTAAATTTTCTCTCTCTTTAAGCAACTCAGTTTTAAGTTACACACACCTGATGACGGGGAGTTAAGCTGCTTTGCAGTAGGCACTCCGGAAGTGATTGTCCTGTCCTGTCCTGTGATTAAAATCATGATTTCAATCGTTGATTTCAATCTTGACACACTGCCGCAAAGTATTCGACTTAAAAATGGCAGGTAAGTCAGAATAAATTTTAAGTGTAGCTATGCCATTATTGAAAGAATAATGCCGTTATTGAAAGAATAATAATGTTTAAAAAATCCAAACTAGAACTTTTTAAACATTAAAAAATTTGGTGTCATAATGACAGAAGATTTCAAAATTTCACTATGTCACATACCGGAAGCAAGAGTGCCACAAGTAAAAAAATATTTTTTTGTTGACTATGTATCGTTATTTTTTTATCATAATTTATTAATTGAGTAATCATAATCGTAAATCATTGTTTTTTATTAATTGAGTTGAACATGAAAAGAACTTAACAAAGGGAAATCCAAATCTCCCTCAAAATCGTCTTTTGTAGTAGTAACCTTAGTGCCACTTTCGTCATTTTGTAGCTTTGTCATACAGCAAGGGTGCGATGTATGTAATATGTATTACATGAATAGATATCATGTGTAGGATTTGTGTCCAAAGTAAGTCGTAGAAATTATAAAGATGGCGAAAGGTATTCAAATAAATTTTTATTCTGCAAAAAATGTAAGTCATTACATATTTTGATTATCTCTTCAATTTAGAGTAAACCAATTCAAACCGAGTAAGGTCGGGTATTTTGCTAGTTTTTAATATAATTGTACCGTAAGAAAGAGTACATTCAAAGGTTTCCTGCAATGTTTTCAAATTAAAAAACTAATACTAGTAATAAGATATAGATATGACAGTTTTAACAAAAAAAAATAGCAAAAATGTCCCGATTTTTCCGGAATTTCAAAAAAATATTATCAGAAACCAAATTGAAATTTCTAAAAAAGTGCAAAAATTCACATTTAGATGTACTGAAAAAAAATTCACAGCTGAACAATGAAAATGTACGTTTTTTTGCTCACTCGCGTTAGAAATTTTGTTTGACACTTAATAAATCCTAAACTAATAGCCGCATCGGGAAAAAAAAATTCACTGTGTTCCCTGTACAATTTTGAACAAACCATGTTAATTTCGTAATTCTTAAGAATCGAGCGAAAGAACCGAGTTCTCAATCCTGCAACAACGGTGGTAACTTTTTTTAATATAGAGAGAAACTTAATGCTACTGTTTCACAAGTGCTTAGGCTGTGGCAGCCCTGTATCTCACAAAGCATCCTGGACTGACATTGCATTTTAAAGGTGCAAGTCTTGGAAACGAATACTCAAAATATGACTATTGTGAGAGGAGGAAGAACTCTCTCCTATTGGTCCATGCTTCTTTCCATATTCAAGAATGTGTTGGTGTCTGGTACAGCTTTTGGATGATCGAGAGTTAGTCCACTGTTCGACTTTTGCAACATTGTCTTTTGAATTTGTCAAGGTTATACTTTGACCAAGGGGATTAGCAACAATTTTATTTTCCTTTTAATACCATGAAAGATTATGAAAAGCAATATATTATGACTGAGTTCTACATTATACTCCATCTGACTGGTACAAAAGTATGTGTTCTTGAATCTTTCCCTTTGGGGATTGATCCTTGCATCGTTAATACCTGTTGTGTTACTTCAGTGCAACAATATCAGTTACCTACATCTATGTTTTATGAGATTTTTTTTTATTATACTTACATTCAGTTGTAGCAATTTATGATTGAAGTTGAAAAGAAAACAAGTAGGTGGCAGGTAACTGGAGCATGGAAACATCAAAAGGGTGCATTGACTTTCCTAATGAATTATGTTTCATTTTCAGGATTAAAATTTCAAAACATTCTGTGGATGAAAATTCTGTAATCTCAGAAAGCCTCATTTTTATAGCTGAGTAACCCAGCGTTACTCAGGTTCAATTGGTCAAATGTTGATTGAAAAGTGACTTGGAATAATCACTTTTCTTACCTAGAAATATGCAATAATTTTAAGTTGTAAGAAAATACTTTTAACTTCGTTTTAACTTTTTCATAGCTTCTACAATTTATTTGGATGCAAATATGTACATTTGATTCCTGAATTATTTATTGCAATATGCAAAAGACTAAGACATATGCAAACAGAAACGAAATTACAATGAAAAAAATGCAGAATTCTGAAAAACAAGAAGTTGTGCAAAGTGTTAATATAAAGCAATTTGAAAAAGACATTAGAAAAATACTGATAAAGACGATAATGATTTATGAAATTTAGTAATGCTCAAATATGACCGTGACATTTCCCTGTGTTAAGTTTCGTGTAGAAGGTGTTTCTTGTCAATATTCATTTATTGTAGAAAACAAACTTTAGATTTTAAGTTTGGTGCTCTGAGGGGCACTTTTGGACTACCTGTGTGCCAATTTTCGTGGTCATAAGTGCTACAGATTGATCTGAAATAATGGCATATGTTTTCTACAGTGTTCTAAAGTATAAGTGTACCAAATTTGGTGGTGGATTGGTCAAACAGTGTAGATTTGTATAAAGAATATACACACTAGGGTGTCCCTTATATGGGCGGAATTTTTTTTTTTTATAGTTATAGAAACGCATACCCTCTAATTTTTTTTAATATACTAAGCCTTACTGAAGTATAAAATTTTAACTTCCTACGTTTATGTTAACCCGTGCCGACAGGGCCCCAAAGTTTATGGAAATAAACATTTTGAACAGATCTTTATATGTAGCTAGGTCATCGCAGCTATGCATATCTTAGGTAAATATTGATTGAAAGACAAATTTAAGTGATGCCTTTAATTATTAAAAAATAAAGTTACACATAATTATTCAGGATACTTTCATTTTAAGGTCTCTTTTTTTAAAGTCTGGATACATCTTAATATGTTCTTGCACACCAGCGTAATAAGAACTGTTTCTGTTCTTCTTATGCGGTAATTAAACCATGTAAGGCTTGCATTAGCTTAACAGCTCTTTCAGTTGTGTCATTTAGTGCTTTTAAGCTAAAATTCTTATTTTTAGTTTCCACAAAGGCTGCATTTTCTTCCCACGAAGATACGTTTTCTCATATTAACTTTCTCTTACTAAGTTCGCTACAATATTCGCCTTGGTTTGTTTATAAACAATAGCATCAAAGAGTGATAATACGTTTATTTCCTCTGATAAATACCACTGGTGTTGCCTGAACTTGCTCAGAGCCACTTGGGAAATCAATTTGTCAACTGTTTCATAATCTTTTAACATCTTTAAAAAACGCAAATCTTGATTCAGCGCCTTCACCGCCAAACTGCATCCACGTAAACTGTCACAATGAATAAACAAACATCTTGCAACGATCGTTTGTCCTCAACGCTTATTTTGAACCGAGACTGCAGCAAACACATTTCCAAAGAGTAAATAGCTTTTGCCATCCATCGTGCTGGATGCACTGTGCCAGGAAGTCTGATTTTAATTTTACTCTCGTTATCTCCTCTCAAGGAAATAACAAATAGTTCAATCAGTTCCTGATAATCCTCACGTTTAGTGGATTTTTGCAGTTCATGATTAAAAAACGTCACCAATCCGTTAAGGGTCATGTCAAAAAGATGCTGTTTGGCAAATTCTGTGCATGTTTCGATAGCATTAGGATTAATGTTTTACCAGTTGTCTGAACTTTTTGATCAGTGGAATATCGGGACTCCTTGCGACTTGGTGGATCTTTGATTCAAATACACTTTTTAGAACCAGTTCATAAACATGACGGCAAGCAAAGAGTAACAATTATCTTTCTAAATTTTGTTCTAAAAGACCACAAGCTCCATTCAAGCGGTCTGTATTAGATGCTGTCGCATCACAGCACATTATTTGTACTTTATCATTGAGGTTCCATTCTTTAAGTGCATTTGAAACTGCTTTAGTTTCATCTTTGCCGGAAGAACTGTCCAGTTTTGGTACTGCAAGAAGTTGCTCCTTCTCTCCAAATGAAATAAGGATCGACATACGTTCTTCTTTAGAACTTCTCACATCCAGGCCTGGTAACAATTTTCCATCGTAATGAACGGTAACTACTTCGGGTACTAACGGTACTACTACTATTCTGAAAATCGGATTTTATGGATTCGGCTCTAACCTTTCTCATTAACTCACCTCTCCAACCAAGAAAATGCTTTTTTTTTTTTACTGTTTCTCAGTTCCATTGACATCTTTGAAATATAAAACAATGCGCGTTAATTACCCTACACACCGAGAGTAAAGCCTGGTTTTCCAAGAGTCGGGGTAAAAGTGCCGCGCGTAGAGATTCAAGTCCAACGTCTAGAATTCCGCTACTGGTATAGTGGTTAAGTTGTTAGCCTCTAGATCGAAATATTTCTGATTCGAATCCGGGTCCGGGCATGCATGTTTGTAAGCGTATGGTGTGGAGGCGACTGGTGCACCTTCAATCTGTCGTGGCCGAAAGTCCTCACAATGGGTTGGTGTGGAACTTCGGAGAGTGGTGTGCCAGCTCAGATGTTGCTTCGTCATCTGACCGTGGTTCAAAAATACGAGGTGTTGTCCTTGGATCTTTCCCTTAAGAGATTGATCCCGTGCCATCGTCAATAGCCCTTTGTATTACTCTAGTACAACGTTGTACCGTCATGTAAGAATTTGACGGACAGCTGGTTTAAGATTAAACTATTTATTTACATAAATATTTACAAGATAATTATGGGCACAGCCATCGACAACCGAAACCTGCCTGAAGCCAAAGTAACAAAATTGGCAAAACAGAGACGTCTGTCTCTCGTTGAATCTCGAGTCCGAATCCCCTCTCAAAATCCACGTTCGCTTCGCAGAACCGCCGCTGACAACGAGAGGGGGGTGAATTCCGAGCCCTCTAGAGATGTTTATGTTCTCTGCCAAACAGAAACACCCCCACACAGCTGCGAAAACCGTCTGTCATGCCGACTTGAGTCCCCCACCGCAAAAACTTGATCCCAGATACGAGATTGGGGAACCGACGGAAACTCCAGCTGTGAATGGATCAAATGGGCCGCCGGCCGTCGAGGAGCCGCACATGCAGAGACTAAAGTTGTTTTCGCATTCCGAAACATTCCAGCGTCCACGTGTTAGGGAAAATGGTCGGCAAGTACCATATGGTACAACGTTAATTACCAATTACCGCTCCAACAGGAATTCACAACTTATAACAACGCTGCGTGATTATGTTTTCCTAAGAAGCGCGTCAACTCTTAACAGTCAGTCACGTGATCGGTTATTTGAACTAAATTCTGGTGGTAGTACGTGGCGTATGACGCATTTGACTGCTCTGGAACTAGTCTGCTAGGAAAACCCGCCTTAACTGACAGAGCAAGCACGGCGCATGCGCTGCACCTGCGACACAACTTGTACGAACATGTTTCGATGCAAGTCGGCACCGGTTGCAATGCTCCAAATAAGGTAAAAATTTATTTTCGAGTGTTTTAGGGTCAAATGAAGAAAACTAGAGCCTATGCGTTAGTAAATAAAAACTTTGAAAAATAAGGGACTCCCTACTACACACACATCCTTTTTTACTTATATAGATTATTCCTAGGTTCATTAAATAACTTTAAAATTAATAAAAACTAGGCTCTAAGAAATAAGATTCACAATGTTAGCAGTGAGCTGTGGTAGCTCAGTCAGTAGAGTGTCGGGCTCACATCAGAAGGGTTGTGGGTTCTGTCCTCGGCGGAGCCTGCAATTCTGATGATTGCGAGATCGGCGCTTCGACCTGGCTAAAGACCGTCGTTTTCACTAATGGTGACTGGGGCACGTTAAATAGGTCGTGGTCACAATGTCCCCCATGTTCCCATACCAAATCAATACCTCTGGGGGTACCTGATCAGGGGGTTATCGGCCTCTGATTGGGATCTAAATTACGATATGTGTGAGTGAATGGGTGTATGAAAGGGGCCTTCCTGTAAAACGAATGTGCCATGTATGTCGAGCAAAGTCGGACTTCCTCCCAATGGGGCTCAATAACATGGAAGGCGCACCCCCCTCACCTCTTGCCGTATTCGATGGGCCTGGCTCTCCCCTGGTCTGCCAGTGTAGGCATAAGAAACAATAACAACAACATGTTAGCAGTATGAAATTTCTGAGAAGAGTACTATTGCAGTTACCTTACCATTCATTTAAAAAGCATCCATTGAAAGAATCTTAAAGAACATTTTTTATTGGTCAAAATGATCAAAATAGTTGGAAGCCATACAAGGTAAACTACAAGTTAGTATTGAATTGCAAATGACTTATCCCAGGAGGTTAAACGATATAAACCGTATTTTATTTTTGGATTTTAAGTTATTAATTTGAAAAATAGCTATGAAAGAGTGGAATATTTAATTATTAAACCTCTTTCAAAATTCAAGATTTTCTTACAAGTAGTTTTGGGGAATTTCACTTGGAATGTGATAAACGTATGGTTTTTCATAAGTAATTAATTGTGAACCACATGTCATCTCTGAAGTCCTGTATTTTTCTGTTTAGGTGAAGTCACACACTAAACCCATGATGGACACCAACATGAATACGCCCTTCTCCAACACAAATGTAGAAGCACATGATCAAAATTCAAGTTCAGTTCAGTCTGAAAGAGACCGATCACCAGTCCAATCCTGGATACGCTTTGAAGATGAAAAATCTGGAGATACTGTGGCTACAATAGTGCCTACTCAAACACTCCAAGTCGACAGTGTTTTAAACACTTCACATCCATTATCCGAAGTGTTAACATCAAACGATGCAGAAACGGTTGTTGATCCAAAGCATGTGGCTGAGAGATCATCCTCTCCACCTCATACTGGTTTTGCACCAGGTAGAGCTTCACCAAAGAATGCCTTGCCTCCACCTCCTGCTCCATCCCGACCTGTAAGAATGGTCAATTCTGAAATGGTGCCTTCAAGTAGAAGCTCTTGTCCACCTGATTTTGGGCAAGACAATGGACATAACATGCAAAATGTGCCTTTATCTGAAAATATTATTCACCAGAGACATGCAAACAATCATGGTATCACCCAGGGATTTAGTAAGTAATGAATTTTCTTCTGTCATTGCTATACAGGGTATGAAGTAATCTTGATTTTTCTAGTATTTAAATCAGATTTTTATAAATTTAACTTGTTGCCCAAAAAGTTTAAAACTGTTGGACATGAGATATGCAAATCACAATGTAATTTCTAAACACTAGTATTTAGTTGTGTTAAACATTAATAGATATAGTGGTTCAGGGGAAAAAAAAATGTTTTTAAAGATTTTTTTTGAAAGATTGAAACAAATAAAATCATTCTTGGGGGCGTTATGTTCATTCTTTCATTTGAATTACATTTTAACATAAATCCATAGTACTTAATACTTTAATGAGGGAGAGAAGATTTAATTTTAAATTTTATAAATTACTAGCTGCTGCGTGAACAGCACGGCGTCGCCCGTGACAGTTCTTTTCGTCGGGTCAGGTATGACCACTGCTCACTTAAGCCTATCGGATAACAGCCATAATGGCGTTGCCTATTGTGTTGGTTTGCTTCACAAACCAAATAGGAATTTGGCATGACGTCTCAATCGCTTGTGAAAATATAAATATTTAATTAAAAAATTATTTATTAAAAGAAAGTCAAACGTATCTATCTGGTGTCAAATTTTCTGCAGATTTCAGATCCGTTAAAATTTTTAATCTATCTTTAACGATCCCGGTTTTACAAAAAAGAACTAAATAATGTCATCCAAAATGTTTTTTATTTTCTTTGCTTTCTTTCGCTGAAATTGTAAGAGGTCAGGAAATAGAATCTGTTTATTTTTGGAACACGAATGTCAGCTTGACTTCATTATTGAAAAATTATAAAATATATTCAAGAAATTGTTTTTATTTATTTAAAGAAAATTATATTTTTAGGTCTGAAACGGCCTTTTTGACATAAACTACATAAACTACAAAGACCTACATAAACTAATTATCAAGCTCGTTAGGACGCAGAAGATGATATGCTTCTTCAATTGACTTCTGTGAAACGGTACATTGACAAACTGCCACAAGAAGCTGGCACATTGTTCACTTTAACTTCGGGTGTACATGTAACATTTTTCAAATATCTTAACTAGTTATATCATTTTGTAGATAAAAATAATATTGTCTTCAGTTCTTTTTAACTATTGTTTCCTTTATTAATATACTAGCTGCTGCCCGTGAGCCTATTGACTGTTTCATAGCCTATTGGATAACAACCATTATGGTGTTTCCCGTGGTGTTAGTTTGCTTTGCAAACCAAATGGAAATCCGTAGCTTATTGGAATGAATTATTGGATAACAGCCATCACGGCATTGCACATGGTGGCAAACCAACACCACGTGGAACGCCGTGATGGCTTCGCATTGACAAATGCTGCCAAATTCGAATTGCGAAGATATCCAATCAGCAGGACGTCACAATCTCTTGCGAAAATATAAATATTTAATTGAAAAAATTATTTATTAAAAGAAAATCAAACGTATAAGGTATCACCTATCTTTTGCTTCACTTGGATCCGTTTCTCAGGAAATCAAAATGAATTCATCTTGAATCAATTGAAGGTAATTCATTGCGGCGACGTTCATATTGGAAAAAATATACAAGTTTCACTTTAAAAATTATTTATTTGAAGAAAATCATATTTTTAATGTAAAATTTTCCACAGATATTTCAAATCCGTTGAAATTTTTACTTTGTCTTTAACTGTCTAGGAGATAGAAAAAGAACTACATAACTAAAGTTAAAACTTTGTTTTTTACTGTCTGCTGGAAAATCATTCGTGAACAAAATTTTACAGGCTCTGACTGAGCTATCTCTTCCACAATCTCAACTGCTCATAATTAGCTCAGATGGACCCAATATCAACAAGTCAGTTTTTAAAAAGATTAATGAATTATTACTTTCTACCCGAAATTAAGAACTAATTAACATTGGGACATGTAATATTGCCACAGTACATAGTGCTTTTCTTGAAGGTCTAAAAGAGCTTGGTGAAGGTGTGTCAACTAGTTTTTCTATTCACAGATTTTTTAATCAGTGGCCTAAGCATTGAGCAACATACTAACAAATTCAAGGAGACTTGAAACTTCCCACTCACTATTTCATCAAGCATTGTTCGAGCAGGTGGCTGAGCTTAAAGCCAGGCGGTTGCTTAAACAGTGGATTGTAGCGCGAAAGCATTTCCTTGACTACATTCCAATAAAGAAGCCAAACAGGATACGAAGATCAGGCTATATGAAAATTGTTCATTTTTTCGAAGAGAAACTATGAAGGCTGAGGTGTTATTTGTCGTATCAAGTGCAAGTATATTTAATTGTGTGGCTAAATTTCTTCAGATAAAGGAACCCCTAATACATAACCTTCATCTACAAAGAGAAATTAATTCGAGTTCTGAAGATGGAAGATACAGGTTGGACACGGTATATACATAGTCCAGTCACATTAAGGTGACCACCACCTACTTTTGACGTCAACGTGAAATAACCAATCACAGAAGGCAGGTGGCAGCACATTGCAGTGGAGTGCATATAAAGGATGTCCTAGGGCAGTGTTTCCCAAACTTTTGACAGATGTGTTCCCCTTCTATAATTTTCGTAAAGCTGAGTACCCCTCATCGAAAAAATGGATGTATTTTAATAACAACCAAAATGTTTTTTTGTTTTTTTCTTTTTTTGTGACATACACAAAATAATAAGAAAAGAGAAATAAAATTATTCATAATAAAATATAAATAAAAGTTATATTATAAATAACGTTTAAATTTGGATCAATGAGAATGAAATTGTTTGTGCTGAGATAACAGATCATCATAATTTGGTTCCCTGGTTGTTAATTTTAATCTGAGATGTGGTTCCATGTCCAATAGTTTGTTCCTTTTTTTCGATTTAATGTCTACAAATGCTGAAAAAGCGACTTCACATAAATATGAAGTTGGAAAAGTAATGAACCAGAATGATGTTAAAGTACTCTCCTTATGCTTATTTTTCAAGATCCCGTCTGAAGCCAATTCCAACAATTGCTCTTCTTTTGCATGCGATAAATCTCCTGGCAAGGATGTTGTGTTAATGTTAAACGGATATCTTATCTATTCAATATTTTTGGTTAAATCAAGGAAATAGTTTTTCAAGCCCACTTGCAAACTCTCCAAATGCTGTGTTATGCATTTCAGAGTATCAGCATCAATTTTAGTTGTCGAACTTGTTATAAACTCGTGAGGAGAGGGAAACGACTCTACTCCATTACCAACTCTCTTTTGCCATAACTTTAGTTTTGCGATGATTTTTGATCACTTTATCTTGAACGGGAAACAATGAAATTTCTTTGCCCTGTAACGATAAGTTGAGGCAATTTAAAACAGAGAATATATCTGCTAAGTATGCTAGTTTACAAAGCCATTTCCAGTCATGTAAATAATATCTCAACTCAAATTTATCATTAAGAAAACATTGAAGTTCATGTCAAAGCTGTGACTGTCAGGCCGGTTGCGCCCGACGGAGGGTTAACAAAGAAGGTTTTTTCTGTAACGAAGTGTGGTATATTTCCGCCGTGTCACTCCGGACCATCTCACGCCTCACAAGACTGTCTTGACTTGACTCATGAGAATGTAAGGTTCAGCTAAGCACAGTGCAGTGCATATCCCCACCAAACTCCGATGCAACGCGTACCCCAATAAACTCTTCCCGTACCCCTGGGGGTACGCGTACCACACTTTGGGAAACACTGTCCTAGGGCATCGGAAAGCATTTCAATCGTTGGCGTAATGCAGAAACATAGCGATTTATCCGACGTCGAAAAGGGCATGATTATTGGCTTTCGGGCCAAGGGTGGAAGCATTTAGGAAACGGCTAATTTTGTGAACTGTTCACGTGGTAAAAGTATACCATGCATGTCAAAATGGCACTATCCAAAATCAGCGGCGTGGCACATGTGGTGCACCACGGGCTATAGATGACAGAGGCGAATGAAGGCTTCGGAGATGCGTTCGGGCAAATAGACGTGCAACTGTTGAGCAACTGATCGCCCAGATGAACCAAGGGGCTACCAAGAGTGTATCCTTAACAACGGTTCAGCGAACGTTGCTGCGCATGGGCCTCTGCAGCAGATGCCTGGTTAATGCACCTATGCTGACTGCTGTTCAACGGCGACGAAGGCTGGAATTTGCATGGCAGTACCTCAACTGGACGTCCACAGAGTGGCGGCAGGCGGCTTTTTCCGATGAATCACGTTTTATGCTCCATCGGACAGATGGACGTAGGCGTATACGGCGTGAAACGTCTGAAAGTAAACACCCTGCAACAATTGCCATAGATCCTCAACCACGTAATCTAGCGCAGCTGGCCACGGCACTGGAGTCTGCATGGCTCAACATCCCAGTGAACACCTTCAGAAACCTAATTAACTCTCTTCCTGCATGTATCGCAGCAGTCCGCTCTGCCAAAAGTGGTTATTCTGGCTTTTGACAGGTGGTCTCATTAATGTGACTGGACTGTGTATATGAAAACACCATGTAACCTTGTCTAATATGGTGTAGGAAAACCGTTGGCATTCGAAACAGCTTGCAGTCTTCTCGGAGTGGATAAATACTGTTCCTGTATGCTTGCCAAGGGAATCTTGTACCATTCTTCCTGCAAAACAGTGGCAAGTTCAGATAACAATGATGGCAGTGGATAGCGATCATGCACTTTCCTCTCTAATGCAGACCATAAAGATTCAATAATAGTGAGGTCTGGTGACTGGTGGCTAGGAGAGATGTGACAAATCATCCTTGTGCTCAGAAAACCTGCCCTGGACGATGTGAGCTGTGTGAACAGGGGCTTTGTCATCTTGGAAGACACCCATCACCATTGGGGAACAAAGTTTGTTCTTTGGGATGGACTTGATCGGCCAAAACGTTCGCATAATCCTTGGCCTTAATGTGCCCTTGCAGAGTAATCATGGGGCCACAGAAAACCACGATGGCTGCCCAAACCATCATGGAACTCCCACCATGTTTTGCTCTTGGCAACAAGCAGTCTGTATTATAGGCTTGTGATGGCGTTCAGCAGACATAAACTCATCCGGAAGTGTGAAACAAGACTCATCCAACCAAATTACTGTCTTTCATTGCTCCATAGTCCAGGCTTTATGACTTAAAACACCATCTTTTCCTATTACAGGCATTAGCACCACTGATGAATGGTTTTTGAATTGCAGCTTGGCCAGAAATACCCTGCTTATGGAGCTCCCTTATTGTTTTGGTACTTGCAGGGTTTGTGAGCACAACATTCATTTCAGCATTAACTTCTACAGCTGTGGTCTTCTTATTTTAAGTCACAATCCTCCTTCATGATCGTCTGTCACAATCACTCAACACACACTTTTGTCCGCGCTGTGATTTAGCGGATAATGTTTTTACCTCTTTTCAAATTTGCGGAATAAATTTTAGGTACAGTGCCTCTTGAAACACTGAACACTTTGGCTACCTTGCTTAAGGAAGTACCCATCAGACTAGCTCCAACAATTTGCCCGTGTTCAAAGTCTGTTAGCTCTGACATGATGCAATTACAACTTCATAGAACAATGCCCCCAAAACAACTGACATGCACAGTGTATTTATGACACTGTATAGGTGACGTCAGTAGGCGAAAACACCAGTGCCTCCTACATATTTCATTAGAAAAAATATTTATTTTCCAGCATGCATTTCACGAGGTGTTTTCGTATTTTTTTCCAACCCCTGTATATGTCCTCATGAACTTGCCTTTGGCTGATATTGTCATTGGAGATCAAATTTCTAAAGCACTACTGAATGTGAAAGAGAAGGAAAATAATTTCTTTTTCTAAGGGCTCAGAAGCATTAGCTAGTGTTAAATATCTTTTGAAGAAGTTCCTCAACAGTTCATCTCTCCTTATCCTGTCTTGGTCCTCTTGAGAGTCTCAGTGGTGAGAGTGTACAACAAGTATTATAAGTTGCAAGATAAATGTCATGGGAAGAAGGTTCTCAAAAGAAGCCTATTGATGTTTACTGGAACAAGTTCTTTAGACTGCAAGACATTAGTGGTGTGGATCCTAAATACCCAGTTGTGTCAAAGCTAGTGATGGCTGCTCTGTCACTTTCTCATGGTAGTGTTGACATTGAACATGGCTTCTCAGACTCGGGAAGACAGGAGACGAAGCATCAATGTCAGAATGCACACTTAATACATTGATGATGGTCAAAAGTAGCATGGCAAGTTTTGACAATCTACCTTATTTGGTGCCGATTACATCAAAGCTAATGAATATGGGAAGGGTTGCATATAAAGCCTACAATGCCTATTTAGAAGATATTAAATGTAAGGGACAAGAAAAATTATTGAGAACTAGCCACACAGTGGCTAGTCCGGTGTTGCCCATGCCCGTGGTGATGTTTGGTTTTTATTTGGTGTAAAATTTTCCGAAAATTTCTAATCTGTTGAAATTTTCAATCTGTCTTAAACGATTCCGATTTTACGAAAAAGGAACTTAACAATCAATCCCAGTCAAAAGGTTTTTGTTTCTTTGCTCTCCTTTGCTAAAATGAAAGAAAGAAAGGGAAAAGATTAGGGTGACTGGGCAGGATCTTTTTCTTTTCAAAATTTATACTTGAATATATTTGGCATTATTGTTATTTGTCACTTTTTTGGTTTGATTTAATACTTTTTTGTTTGATTAGAGAGTCACTTTTGTCACCTTTTACCATTCATTACATAACGCATTCAGAACTAGAGTGGATCAAGTCCATTTTATAACATTTTGAGATACAGCGAGTTAAAAGTTTCTTCTTGTGTATACTTTTTACCTGGTTTTTCTTCTGCTATTTCTCGGTAACCAAAACGCCTAAGGGCTTGATTCAAAGATTCATTAAAAAGATTCAACTTAAATAAAGTAGTTTGGGTGTGTGATTACCTGAGTTTGACCAGAAAGTTGATCCACTGTAGTTCTGAATGCCCCGTGTTTTAATTCAGAGTCCAGTTAATCATCATTGCCAACACTTTTATAACAACTATAGTTTAATTTTGGAATTTGTTTTGGGAAAATACAAATTAAATCTTTAAATTTTTACATATAATTTGATTTTTAAATTCCAATTATTGTTTTTATCCTTTATGTCCTTTATACTACACTAATTATTATCTATATATATAATAAAGGGTGTGTATATATTCTCTATACAAATCTACACCGTTTGATCAATCCACACCAAATTTGGTACACTTATACTTTAGAACACTCGGAAAACATAGGCTATTTCTTTCCTGTTTTCAGACCAATCTGTAGCCATAAAAATTGACTCACAGGTAGTCCTAAAAGTGCCCCTCGAAGCCCCAATTTTAATTTCTAAAGTTTGTTATCCTGCAATAAATGTACATGGACAAGGAAACACGTTCTACAGGATTTGTGTATTTGAATTATAACATAGGCTATTTCTTTCCTGTTTTCAGACCAATCTGTAGCCATAAAAATTGACTCACAGGTAGTCCTAAAAGTGCCCCTCGAAGCCCCTATTTTAATTTCTAAAGTTTGTTTTCCTGCAATAAATGTACATGGACAAGGAAACACGTTCTACAGGATTTGTGTATTTGAATTATAACATAGGCTATTTCTTTCCTGTTTTCAGACCAATCTGTAGCCATAAAAATTGACTCACAGGTAGTCCTAAAAGTGCCCCTCGAAGCCCCAATTTTAATTTCTAAAGTTTGTTTTCCTGCAATAAATGTACATGGACAAGGACACACGTTCTACAGGATTTGTGTATTTGAATTATCACGAGGAAATTTCGTGGTTATATTTTCCATGTCGCGGTAGGAAACGCGTAGGGTTTGTGTATTTGAGTTAACACAGGGAAATGTCGTGGTCATATTTTAAACCCAAGCAACGCCGGGCTATTAAGCTAGTTGGTTATAAATCATGTTCATTCGATAGGTTTTTACTATCATTTATTGTTTTAAATGTTGAAGGTATAATCCTGTATGTACTGTTTATGTCCTTTTGTGTAAAATATTTAAATTTTATTTTTGTCATAATTTTTTTTATGTATTTAAATCATCTTTTATATTGATTGCTTGTTTGAATCATATGTTTTAGTGAGTTATACTTTGTTTTGTGTAGCTTATCCATTTTCAGGTCTTTATCATAAAACCCAAACCAAACATAAATTTAATACACCCACACTAAACATAAATTTTATGCACCCACTTAAAAGTAAGAGTCAAGAATATATTGTTAGAAGATTAAGCATTTGGTCAGTTTAGAATCTGCCCCATGCCCCAATCAAACAAAAAGTTCAGTGTCAAAAATTATGACTGGATCTAAAACTTGATCATAAAAGAAATTTATGAGTAATATACAACTTATATGATTGCTAATTTCGAACTCTGGTTTTTTGATTTGAGCTGAAGAACTTGGATTATTTGGAACAGAAGTAAGAAAGTATTTTCATACTATACTTTGTATGATTATCTGATAATTAATCATGATTGTGATTAGTAATGTTCTCTATCTAGTTGATTGAACTGTGTAAATTTTTAATTAGAGAAATATAAAATTAAAGTTATGCTTTGTTGTGTTCAAAGATATATAAATGTTTTCAACTTTTCAGATAATGGTGATATTATTGTAACTTTGTTACCAGTAAATCAAAAATGTCCATGGGTTACAAAAGCAGAGTTCAAACCTGAATTAGTTCCTGAGGAGCTTATGGCTCAAGGATTAACTGTAAGTGTTACCTATGTTTCTTGTACATCAATTTTGTGTACTTGCATTTCTCTGTATATATATTTCTCTGTACATCAATATTTTGTACCTCTTCAGGCAGGAATTTTTTCTTAAGCCCTCATATAACTTCTAGGTCCTTCACCTTAAAGTGATTAAGACGAGATATCTCGTCCATCAAGATCTGACCAAATTTGCTAATGACCAGATATATAGTCATCTAAGTATTGCTGGGTGATCAAAATATCTTGTCAATCAAGATCTATTGGTTTTGCTAATGACGAGATACTCATCAAGACTTCTACCAGGATAGTTAAGTAACTTTTTAAATGAACCCAAAAATTTTGAAGAACATTTTTTTTTTATTAATATTTTTGTTTGCTTTTTATATTTTAATCTTATTTAAAAAAATAAGCTTTGACAAAATATTCCTCCCAGATTGTCCAACACAACCAAAAGAGCTTAATTGACAATTTCTTTTATGATTTAATTCTAATATGACTAAAATGTCTGATAACTTCCCCTTCTGACTAGTTCCACCATCCCATGAGGCTGGTTGCAAGTTTTCATGGGGTCTAGTACACCAGTTGGTTATCAGCTTTTGACTACAGCACTGTTTTTCTGTTTGAAATAGGAAGTTTGATTTTTATAAAAGAATGTACCTTTTTGTATATCTAATTAAAGTTTTTTGATCTTGAATGTGACCTCCCAACGTGAAAAGGTTCTCCACCCCTGTCCTAAGGAATAATGTACCTGACAATAAAGGTAAATATCAGTACTACGGAAATGGTCATGTGCAGATAAGTCAGAGGCTCCACCATATAAACTAATGTTTTTAAGAATGTGTGGTGACTAGCAAAATTTTTCTGTCTCCACTCCACTTTTCTGTCAAACATTTAGTCGCCATGTGGCGAGTGGCGGCCGTAATTATCACCTTTACCTGACAACTCTTGAAACTGTAATTTACTGTACAGTTTCAAGGGTTAGGTATGAAACTGCAATGTAATGAAATCTTACCAGCAAATACCAAAGTTTAAATTATTTATATAGTTTTCCATGTATTTTTATAGGATATTCTAATAATTTGATAAATATTGAGTGTCAACATTGATTAAAATGCAGTGGACAGTTCCAGGTGTACAGAATATGTAGAAATGTGCAAAAGAAATTCGGAGGAAATTCCGGCAGCTGTGAGGAATTTTTTGCCAAGTTTATAAAAAAAAACTCTACAAATTCAATTGTCATCAGTGACGAACAAATATTTTGACTAGCGACTATATTTACGCCCCCTCCCTTTTTTTCTTTGCAGTGAAGCAAATTTTCAAATGATTTAATTTTCATATATTACTGAAATCAGTGAAAGAAGCTTGCACATGGAAAATTATAGTTTCTCTCTTATCGTCCCATGCTGCATTGCCAGCTCCAGCACAGCATTGCCTGTGAGCTTCTCTGTGGCCCCGTGACAGTTCTTTTCGTGGGTTTAAGTGTGACCACTGCTCGTTAACCCCCAGTGATTGCTATGAATTCCCAGTTTGCAAAGCAAACCAAACATCAATTCGTACCCTATTGGATAACAGCCATCATGGCGTTGCCTGTGGTGTTGATTTGCTTCGCAAAACAAATGGAAATTCGTAGTCTATTGGAAAGATTCCCTGTGAATTCTAATTTGGGTTGCTTCGCATACCAAATAATAAATATGAACTGTAATTTGCTTTGCAAACCAACACCACGGGCAATGCCATGATGACCTCATCATTATCTATTGGGACTAAATTCGATAACAGCCATCAAATCATTGCCTGTGGTGTTCTGGTCATTGTCAAATTTGACCAAATTCGATGCAAAGAGATCCAATTGGCGTGACGTCACATTCTCTTGCAAAAATATAAATATTTAATTGAAAAATTATTTGCTAAAAGAAAATTAAATGGAAGGTATCTATCTGGTGTAAAATTTCCCTCAGATTTCAAATCCATTGAAATTTTTCATCTATCTTTCACAATCCCGATTTTACAAATAAAAAAAAAACCATTGCCAGTCAAAAAAATTTTTATTTGTTGCTGTAATTGTTTTAGCGTAGGAAATGTAATCTGTTATTTCTCCAACACGATCAAAGTCAAATTTTTATTGGAAAAAATATAAAAGTTTCACTTTAAAAATTATTTATTTAAAGAAAATCATGTTTTTAGGTATCCATCTAATGTGAAATTTTTTGCAGATCTCAAATTCGTTCTTGGTGACAACTAATATAATCCATCAATGTAGAACTATTTTTTTTTTTTGGAAAAATATTATTATTTGTTTAATTTGTTAGTAATAAGTCTAAGGAGAGTTCTTAATCACATCAACATTGTACTCTAACAGTCGCTTAAACTGGAATGAAAATACAAGGACGTTTTCGGGGAAATTTCGGACAAAACACAAATTGTTTTTTGGGGAAATATTGTGACCCGAAACATTTTCTGCATTCCTGGACAGTTCCTGTTTTCATGCAGTTTATAGTATCACTTTACACACAGGGAAAACTATAGTGGAACTGTTGGGTTACAATACAACCAAATATGGTGTTGTGTTTTCAAGTTTTGGTATTTTCTAGACTAATTCAGCAGACTTTTTTAATTTACTATGGTTTTAAAATACAAGTGTTGGTCTTGTGTTATTGAGGGTGAAACTGTAAATTCGTATTGCTCAGCAAAATGAGGATTGCTTTATTAAGGAAAATTTTGTATTGTGTTTAGAAACTTAATTCCAATAGATTGGTCATTATAAAAGTTTTTCTGCATTCCTACATAAGTTCCTCATTTGTAATTTTTTGAATTGCAACCGACTCTTAAAGAATTCTGTTTCTCAGGTGTAGCTGTTTCTATATATGATTAAAAGTGTAAGACTTACAATTATTTAGAATCTAAATTAAAGTATTTGATGTTAAATTTAAAAATAATGGAATTTGACTTTGCAAATTTTTTTCAGCTAACTGTCGAAGACTATGTAATGACAATGCAGGTTCTTGTCAATGATGTGCGATTTAATTTATACAATGTCTGCTACAAAAGAGTCCTTATTTTATGGATAATGCTTGGATTTGTCATTCTTCTATCACTTTTGTTTTCTGGTGTTCGTGGCCTAGCATTGTTTGGAGGTGGAATCGTTTGGCTGATTGTTAATGCTGTGGGAATATTTGTGTGTATGTGGTTAAAGATTAAGGTAAGAAAATGAAACTTTGCTTATCATTTAACATTTAACCCTCAAGGGATAAGAGTGTTAAAGTTTTTGTGGGGACAGAGAGAGAGATAGTGACCTACTTTTGGTCATGAATTTAGGGATTTAGTCGTGACAAATTTTGCTCATTGACAGTGCTGACTCATTTCAACTGAGATTCATAAAATGGATAGTATAAAACAAGTAATTTGCAAGGTCATAATATAAAATAAAAATTTACATGTTTCTTAGTTCTAAGCTTCTTTCATTTCTCTGGAAATATATTCCATTATTGTTCAGTATATACTAAACTTTCTATCGATTAAAATTATAGGTAATTTTTTCGGTATTTAGGCATGAGTATCTGAGTCTGAACTGTTGATAATAATAATGGCACTTTATATTGGAATGTATTTGGCAGAAGTAACAATTTAAATTTCTCTATGTTGATTGTTAATAAAGAATATGAGAAATAGAAGGTCAATATGGGAGCCAAAAGGATCCAAAATATTAGCTTTAATACAGTTCTCAGGAAATGTGGGATGGTTGGTAACTGTTGGATAGTGGGCGATTTTCATAACTAGTTAAGTATAAATAAAGCAGATAATTCAGTGTTCTTTATGTCCTAGAAAACAAAACAGGTGATAAGCTATATAATTGATGCAGTAAAAATAATGAGTTTGTAAGTAATCCATCTTTGTTATAGTGTTTATAGCAAATAGTAATACTATTTTATAATTTATAGCTTTATAGAATGTTGGAACAGTGTATGGCAAGTGTAAATGCACTTATGTACAAGCATAGGATTTTACTTGGTTTAGATGACAGAGGGAAAATATCCTGCCATAAAGTGAACGTATCCTTTGTATTGAACAATAATTTTTGTATTGTCTTTTGGTGTCTGTGTTTAATAATTCACTGGATTTTCAGTATCATATCTGGTGATCTTTTAGATCATCCTATTACAATAATTTACAAATTCTGACCTAATCGTGATAAATCCTGTCCACTTTGTTTTTAAATAAAAATTAAAATTTTATTCAAAATAACACTAATGACAATTCTAATGGTATTGCCAAGTTTAAGTTAAAGCTGTTCTGAATTTTGTACACAGAATAACAATTATTAAAACATTGACTAAAAAATTTTCTTGATATATTTGATTTTTGTTTTGTATTTTCATTTTGTTTGTGATTTTGCTTAACTGACACTAGCTTATTTTTGTATATTTTGATGTAAGCTATTGCATTGTAAGTATCATTTCTACATCCACTTTCAAAAATTATAAAAGCACATGTATTTTTAATCTGAGTTTATGAATACTACTATCAAAAGTAATTTAAAATATTTATGTAGTGTAGAACATTTTGCAATTTTTACTAAAATCATATTTGTAAATTAGTATCAAAAATTAGAAATTTTATGCTTGAGAATTTTGATGTATTTCTAAGAATTATTTTGATTTGTTTCTCTAGAAATACCTTAAAGACATGCTGGAAAATGAAGAAAAGCTATCTTTGCAAGAAGTAAAATATTCTTTTCCTTTTATCTTGATCTTTGATGTCTAAATGTTTTAAAATTACAAACATTTTTCAATGCAATATTTTATTGTGGGTATCCATATACAGTAGAACACCTATTATCCGGATCAATTGCGACCAGATTCCATCCAGGTATCAAATATCCAGATAATTGGATAATTCGCAAAAAAAAAAGGGGGTTATTCTTACCCTTTGTAAATTCTTAGTAAAAACCAATTCTGCTTTAATATGTAACTAGCCACTGCTTGGCAATGCAGTGATGTAAGGTATTAATCTGGTGTAAAATTTTCTGCAGATTTAAAAACCATTTTTGGCAACGAAATAAAAACTTTCAGTTTAAGCAGACACTGGAAAAGTTAAATTGAATTTTCACAAATTTATATTTTATATCATGAAGATTTAGATTTTTTTGTTCCATCCACCTTTATAATGTGCAACAAATTTTTTTTTTGGTTATCAATGCTTTTTTTGTGTTGAGCTTTTTTTGAAAATTCTTTGGTTCCAAAAATCAGACCGAATAAATCAGAAAGTTTGTTTTCTTTTTAAAAAGTGCTTACCTATGAACTTATAACTATTTTGTTAATGTATTTTCTATAGTTTTAAAATGCTTAGCTTTAGATGATTTCAGCTTTGACCGTTTTGTTTAAATTTCAGGCTGCTGCTTCAGATCCCAAAACACCATCATCAATTGACCAATCAAGGATGGATATTGACACATCTGATATTATTATTACTGGAAGTAACAGTACTCGAGTTTGCCAAAAGGAGGTAGTTTTAAAATTTCATCAGTTTAAATCTTATTTTATTTGAAAATTTTCTATTTCCATCCCAAAAAAATTAAAACAACTGAAACCAATATTTGATTGGAATGAGACTTGACATGTGTGATGTACACAGGGCTTCTAACACGTCGCCTTTTGTCACTTTTTCAGGGGTTTTAAGTTTTTGAAGGAAGAACAATTTTTAGTGCACAGTTTAAAAAAATTCATATTTCCTCTAAAAAAAAGTAAAATATCAACCTAGTACTTATTGTGCAATTTCGTCTTGCGTTGAAACTTGTCCAGACTTGTTTCCTCCACGGCCAAGTACGCCATTTGAGCATCATTCAAAAGGGTAGCTATTGCTCACTCTGAATGACACCTGTGTTTCCATCAAAATCAAACTTTTTTTATATTTTTTTTGAGGCGTTGGCAATATGATGCTATAACTGCCGCCAGCTGATGAGTATTAGTTTCGGTTCAAGCAATGAATTGGAGCCTCAAGTATCAATTAATAAGATAATCTTTTCATTAAATAAGCAATTGCAACCCTCTAAATACAGCGCAGCAGAATACTTTCCTTCCTTTGTAATTTCCAAAAAAGCAGTGGAACGCTGTTTCATCGAATTTCCCCACCACATCCTTGGTCACATAGCCTGGTTCTAAGGAATTCGATATAGGAGAGTGTTCGGCAAGTTGGAGTTGCAAGAGCAATGCCATGGGATGTCCTAACAGACACTACTGGATGAGTGGAAATTAGTCCAAAGAGAATTTGAGGAAGAAGGATCTAGAATGAAGTCTATTGATGTTTACTGGAACCAGTTCTTCAGACTGCAAGACATTAGTGGTGTGAATCCTAAATACCCAGTTGTGTCAAAGCTAGTGATGGCTGCTCTGTCACTTTCTCATGGTAGTGTTGACATTGAACATGGCTTCTCAGACTCAGGAAGACAGAGGACGAAGCATCAATGTCAGAACGCACACTTAATACATTGATAATGGTCAAAAGTAGCTTGACAAATTTTGACAATCTACCTTATTTGGTGCCAATCACATCAAAGCTAATGAATATGGAAAGGGTTGCATACAAAGCCTACAATGCCTATTTAGAAGATATAAAACGTAAGACACAAGAAAAATTAGAGAAGGACAGGAAAGAAAAAGATTGACTGTAAGCAGAGAAAACAAATTTTAAGCAGCTGTCAAAGAAAAGAAAAGTGATAGAAGAATAAAACTTAAACTTTAAATTATGCGTAAGGAAGAGGATGAGGTGTTGAACAGTGCTTCAAAATTATTAAAAGAAGCCAATGATAGGCTCAAGAAGGCAATAAAAAATGAAGATTTTAAGGAAGCAGCACTTGCCCAGGCAATGATTGAAGGAGTGGGGAAAGTCTCAGATGATGTGAAGGTCAGCAAAGACAGACTTAAAAACATGCATTCTTCTATTGAGAAGAAAAGGACAAAATTAATTTCAGACTTTATCAACTTTACCAGAAATTAGACGATTTTATCAGAAATGAGACATAATCTTTCAAAGAAAAGAAAGAAATTCTTCAAGCTCTGTCAAAAATAAACAAATTTAAAAATCATAATTACATTTTTTTTAATGTTAATATTTCAAAATGAAGCTTTTTAAATATGAAGAAAATAAAATACCCTTCCAAAGAAAGAAAAGCAAACTATACTTGTGGCTGGGGAGGATCTTTTTATTTTCTATCTTATACTTGAATATATTTAGCATTATTGTTATTTGTCACTTTTTTTGTTCAATTAGTCACTTTTGTCGCTTTTTTAAACCTTTAAACCTATTATAAGCCCTGTGTACATAAAAGGATAAAGAACTGATGGAGAAGTGAACAAAGGATGTATAAAATCTAGAGCTCTAATAGCCAACTAGACACTGCGTGGCTAACCCGTGCCTGTTTCGCAAATCAACACCATGGGCAACGCCGTGATGTAAGGTATTAATGTGGTGTAAAATTTTCTGCAGATTTCTAATCCGGTGAAGATGTATTCCATTTAAAAATTATTTATTTAAAGAAAATCATATTTTTAGGTTTCAAACTTGAGTAAAATTTTCCTCAGATTTGAAATTTGTTGAAATTTTTAATGTATCTAGCATTTCCGATTTTACGAAAAAAACTTTACAATCCCAGTCAATATGTTTTTTATTTCTCGCTCTCAGCAGAAATAGAATTTTTTTTTTTTTTTTACGCGAAGGACAGAAGAGGCAATTTTTTTTTCAGAAAGAGAAAGTTTGCATGACGTCACAATCTCTTACGAAAATTTAAAAGATATATTCAATTTAATAATTATTTATTACAAGAAAAATCATATTTTTAGGTATCGATCATAAGTGAAATTTTCCGCAGATTTAAAATCCGTTGAAATTTTTACTCTATCTTTAACGGTCTATAGTCTGTTTCACCCTAACTTGGCATTAGAGAAAAGGCTACGCTGACAGCATCACAGCCGTTGTCGTAGAGACTAGGGTTATACTGTCAGAAGAGGTCAACTATAAGCGATGAAATTCGCTCCTTTTTGTAAAGAAGATAAAATTCACATGGAAATTCTATACGTTTCACGGATTTTTAATTTCTAATGGCTCTTGCTCTACATTTGTTAATTAAACAAAAAACTACTCTATGTTAATAAAAATCAGTTTTCATTTTTCTAAATGAGTATAATTTTTTATTATTTAAAAAATTATATATTTAAATAATTATTAACAATAAATGTTATTTAAAAAAAAAAAGTCTGTTTAAAGATATGATGAACCAAAAATTCTTTTTTAAAATTTACTTATCTGAAAGCTATAACACCTTGATTAATACTTCTTTTTTCAATTTTAGTAAAGGAATTTACTCTTATTTAATTACTCCTTTCTTCTTTGGTTGGACAAGGTAGGGGAGAGTGCGTTGTCTGCTAAAATATATGTTTTAATGAACAGCAAGATAGTCTCCAAATTAAATTAAATCAAATCAAATCAAATTTATTCTGACATTAAAGAAAATAAATAGCAAATAAAAATACATATAACTTAGAGGATATAAAATCCTGTGTAGGTATAAAAATATACAAATACATTCATAATAAATAAATAGAATATAAAAAATATAAATATAATGATTATACATATAATAATAAAAAAATGAGACCATTTAAAAATTAGAGTTAAAAAAAAAAAAAAAAAAACTTATATGTGAAATATATTCTGAAACTGGCGGAACAGTGTCGGGTTGATTAGTAGTAAATTATTAATTTTATGAATAATTTAAAATAGTTTACAAGAAAGTGTACAGAAGAAACCAATCTCTTTCATGAATATTAGTTACAATGAGAAAACTATATTTGCATTATACTTATTCATCACATGCATTTATACATCATCAATATATATAAAACGTAACAAACATCATAATAAATCTATTTACATTACAATATGCTTATTCATCACATGCATATACACATCATCATCACTCAACATTTCCGAATCGCTATCAGACTCACTATTAAAAGAAATTACCAAGTTTTTACTTCCCCAAATATCGTCCACAAGTCCGTCTACTTCCCACATGTCTTTCTCTTTTTCTGAAACATGGTTTATGCAATTTTTCCAATTTTGTACAGAGACCTTTTCAATCCCTTGGATGACTAAATCCTTCACATCGTTCAGTTTAAAAGTCTTGTTTTCCCTGGTAACATGTCCTTTTACTTGACTCCATATCATTTCAATGGGATTAAGCTCACAGTGATACAAGGGAAGTCTCAAAACCTTATGCCCAAATTTTTCGGCTATTTCTTCAACTATGTATTTATTAAACAGATGTTTGATTTCGCTAACTTTTTTCAACAGTTCAATCTTGATTATGTAATGTTTTTTAACGATTGCCATTCTTGAATTGCACTTTTTTTCCCAAGATGTCATCGGAATTTTTTCTTTCTTCACCGAATGATAGAGGGCATTGTCCATCACTACAAAGCTGTTTGGTTTCAATTTAGGCATGACATCTTTGAACCACTTCTCAAAATCGTTACCATCCATTTCTTCATGGTAGTTCCTGGATTTTTTTCCTACAAAAATGTCAGCCGCATCAGGTACAAATCCTTCATTACTTCCGATATGGGCAATGATGAGTCTTCTTCCTTTTCCTTTTGACACAGCCAAGCCTGTTGTCAAACTTGAAGAGGAAGCTTCATTGGTGCTTTTGATGTTTCCGTCTTGCCATACTCGACTTTGCGAGTGTCCTTCATTCACCCATGTTACATCCAAATAATAAATTGGGGCATTTTCATTCTTCAGTTCTCTAATTTTTCGTAAATAATTTCTTTGCCATAAAATTATGTTGTGTCTTTCTAAAAACATAGCCTGCCTTTTTCACTTTTCAAAGGAAAATCCCAAAGCTTTCAGTATTGTGTACAGTGTACTTCGGCTAATGTTTGTCAAAAAAATATCCTTATCGTTGCTAATTTCATTTAGAACTTTGTCCACTGTAGAAATTTCATTTCGATGTAAAAAATCATGAATTTTTCATTGGATGCAACATAAAGTAAAGTTATCATATTTCATCATTCTTGTTTTTTTTCCAACGGCAGAAGATCGTTTTTCTCCTGTAGTAATCAAAGGACTTGACATCTTCTTTTCTTTTTTCAAACGAAAAACAGTTCTTTTGGAAACACCAGTTAGTTGGGACACCTTTTCGACGATTGGTTAATGGAATCACTTGAGTTTTCTTCTCGAAGTCGAGAATAAACATTCAATATGTTCCTCCGAGCTCCACTACCAATTGATTTTCCTTGCTTTGATGGCGTATACAGCTTGGTTGGTGACGTTCCTTTTTCAGCCATGTACAGAGCATCAAACACACTCCAATAAAATAGCACAAGAGAGAAACGAGAGATATGAACGTAGTTACGCACGCTAGCAAAGACTCAGAGCGGAATGGCACAGACTTGGCGGGAAAGCGTATTTAGCTTGCCAGAAATGTTACCTTGGAAACCGGTTTCAACCGAAATAAAATTTCGTTTTGGATATATTCATTCCCTTTGGTCAAAAAATAAATGCGTTTTTTACAAATAAATAACCGATTATAAATGTTCAAAAATCAATCCTTCTTCATTGTAGGACGTTTTTACACGTTTATATGCATTTTCTTTATTTTAAGTTCCAAATCAAGTTGAAACTATTTTTTATGCGGATGAACATCTTTTCTGCCTTTCCCAATGCTGCCATGTTAAGATGAAACTGAGTATAGGAGATAGAAAAAAAAAGAACTACATAACTAAAGTTAACTTTTTTCACCCTCTGCTGGAAAATTATTCCTCTGCTCAAAATGAAAATGGAAACGGGAAAAAGAAATTTGGAATCTGTCATATCTTTATGCGGTTGCCATTCCAAAGAAAACAATAATAATTAAATTTCATTAAATTCATTTGAAAATGTTCTAGATTAAATTTTAAAATTCGCCGTGGCCCTAAAATTGCAAAAAATTTGGACTACCTGTGTGCATATCATTGCTGTAAGTGCCATAGAATCGTCAGGATTTTGCGGCCGCGAAAAAAACACATACAAACACTTCCTTTTATAATATTAGATATTTACAGTGTGGCATGGAGTCAAATGAAGTGTAGTTATGTTATGGCCAAACATTCTGCAGCTGCTACTCTAGATCCTTGATTGTACAACTTGTCCTCTACTGGACCTAGCTCCATAAACCAATACCACCCAGATCCCTGATATTCCTGAATGAGTAGGGGTGTAATTGACAGTTTAGATTGCCCCAAACATGCTCAATGGAAGACAGATTAGTTGAGCCAAGGAGGAGTTTCAACACTACAGAGGCACTCCTGAGAGAGGTGAGCTACCTGTGGCTGAGTTTTGTCATGCTGGTATTATAGCCCAACCCCTTGTACATGACGCATAAAAGACAAACAACATACTGTAGGATCTGCTGGATGTATCTGTGCTATCAAACTACCTTATACCACTATATAAGAGGGGACTAGTTGTGTTGATTGCTCCTCACACCAACACACTGATGAGTTAGAACAACGATTATCTCGAAAGTAAACTGAGAGTTGTAGACGTGTGCATGGAATATTTTTTTGTATTTGTTTTGACGCAGTGTATTTTTTTCTCTTGGACCATTAACAGAAAAAAAATTACATCTCTAAATTGCGATATGTTAATTTGTCATCAAATTGAGTTAAAATTTAGTTAGTTTGCTATAACAAAGACTGGTTTTAGGAAATCGAATTTTTTATTAATTTGCCATGTGCTGAGAAAAATTCTGGAGAATCTCTAATATTACAAAATAAAGTGTTTGTTTCTTGCCCACAAAGTCCTGACGAATCTATGGCACTTACAGTAATGAGATTTGGAACACAAGTAGTCCAAATGTTTTGCAATTTTTGGGATGCGGCAAATTTTAAAATTCGATCTAGAACCTTTAAAAATTCAAATCTAGATTCAGATCTAAAATTCAATCTAGAACCTTTTAAAATGAATTTAATGAAATTTAATCATTATTGAATGCAACAGCATAGAAGATAACATTCTAAATTTATTTTTTTCATTTCCATTTTGATTTTGCGTTTAGGAATGATTTTCCAGCAGACGATAAAAACAAATAATTTTTTAACTGGAGTTACTTAATTCTTTTTTCTATCTCCTAGACAGTTAAAGAGTAAAAATTTCAACGGATTTGAAAGCTGCGGAAAATTTCACATTAGATCAATACCTAAATATATGATTTTCTTTCATAAATAAGTTTTAAATTGAATATGTCTTTTATATTTTCGCAAGAGATTGTGATGTCATGTCAACTTTCGCTTTCTAAAAATAAACTTTGCATTTCCTGCCCTTCGTGCTTAAAAAAATTTTTTTACATGTCCTGCAGTCTTTAATTTCAGTGAAGGAGAGCCAAAAAAAATCATTTTGACTGTCATTGTTTAGTTCTTTTTCGTAAAATCGAAATTGGTAACGATGGATTAAAATTTTCAAAGAATTTGAAATGTACGGAAAATTTTACACCAGATTACTACCCTACACCACACAGGCAACCCCGGGCTAGCCATGCAGTGGCTAGTATATGATAATCTGAAGTGTTGAAAATGATTCAACATTATTAGTACTTTAATTTCTCTATTTTCTTCCTTTAGAAATATGCTGAGAAACTTTTTGTGCGATACAGTCAGCGATGGGTTAAGGAATTTGTTCGAAAACGTTTGGACCTGAGGTTACCGTTGCATCCTGATGGCACCCTAGAAACGGGACCACCTGCTCCTCCTCGGCATTGCGCTTCTGCGAGATGCCCCTGTCAATTTATCGAAGAACATCTGAGATTCAAACCAAGCACCAAATGCAACATCCGGGAGCTTTTCTCCTAATAACTTTATAATCAGTTGCATTTTATTCATCTTACCCAGAAATTATGCTTCCACTTTAAGCAAATGGATCATCTTGGCATTTAAGTTAAGATTATTGCTTCATTACAATTGTGAATAATTGTTTTGAAGCAAATGCAATTTGGGTATTTTGTTATAAGCGTGTTTTCCAGCCAATTGGTTGAATACGAGCTTTGAATGGGTACACCTTTGTATAGAAAGTATGCATATTTTATGATTTGTGAAGGTGATATATTTTTTTAAAATGTATAGCTTTGTAAGATTAAGGATTTTTAACAATGAAGCTATTTTAATTAACTTTTGAAAAGTATACACATGTGAGTCTAGTATTGTTTTGAGTCATTCTACATGAAAACAGCATTTTAAATCAAAACATTTTGTAACCTAGTATTTGGATAGCATTTATATTTGTTTAGTAAGTGTAGATAATTTTTTTAGCTGGAACTAAAATTGTGCATGTTAATCCCAAAAGTTATTTTAATTTTAGTTTTACAAAATCGAGATGAATTGTTTGGTGTGTTAGTTTCTTTTTATGGGTATAGTGTAAAATTTGTTTATATGTATTGTAAGGGCCTACAGAATTATATGAATTTGTGCTTAAAACATCAAGATCACTTTGATAGTTTAATATCCTGTGAAGTACTAAAATTGCTTCTCATTACAGCAATTCTACTTTTCCAGAGATAATATGATCTTTTAAATGTTTTTATACTTATAGTTATGGTGCTTTTACATTCATTAAACAAAAGGTTGACTAAGTAATGTAGTTTCTAATATTTTGAAACTGCATTCCATATTAAAAATTGTAATTTTTGTGTAGTATGTATTAGAATTAAAGAATACTGGTTTGTTTATAAAAATATTGAATGATAATTTTTAAAGAATGTTATATAATGTTATGTGCAGTTATTTAAAAGTTTAAAACTTTCCTTATATATTGCTAAGGGTATAAAAATAAAACACAAAAATCGTATTTGATGCAACTGTTATTAAATATAAATTAGTACTCATCTTACTATTTTGGGATGCTTGTATTACAATGTCACCATCTACCAATAATTTGTTCAAGATTATACACTTTAAGTTTTGCTAATAAATGGTTGTATTAGGTTTTTACTTTATACATTTTAGTTTTTATTTTAGAACCTGTGAAATTTTTTTTTATTTCCGGTGATTTTGTTATTTTTATTTGTTTAACAGGTGTAGTCATTTTGGTTTAATTCTCATGTTAGTTGTAAGAAATATTTTGTTTACAACAACTTATAGGTACAAGTTTTGAGATTGAGTATTACATTTCCTGGCATTTCTCGTCTTTCTGGTGACTGTATATATTTACACCTGTTGCTTTCTAAATCTGGAATTCTAAGAAAAGGACCTTAAAAAAGTGATCGTTTTTTAAGCATTCAAGTACAGTAGAACTCCAATTATCCGAACTCCAGTTTTCCGGATTGCCAATTATCTGGATCGCTTTGAGAAAAAAGAAATTGGCAAAATCCGCATTTTAAAAGTGGGTTATTGGGGGGAATGGTAAAAACGAAGACAATCAGTTGAGGACATAATAATCATCGTAGTGAAAATTCCTGGATATTCCTCGTGCAGTGCAGAAGACGTAGGTGAGTGGCATTCTTCAGACCCTGGATTCTCCAAATTCTAAGTGATGATGAACTCATTCAAAGTATGAGAGAAAAGTTCATTGATTACCCGGACAATGATGACAACATTTTTCTCATCCAGATGAGGGATCTGGTAAAACATTTGAGTGCCTTGACAGCTCTAAAATGAATGTATGCAGCAGCAGCCTGATAGAGTGCGACCATCTACAACTACTCATCGTCAAGTGTTTGCGAGACTTGGCTGCGGAAACGAGTTAAGGCAGCAAAACAAATGGCTTTGTCCAATATATTCAAGCAATGATATACTTTAATACAGTATGCAAGTACAAAATGTAAACAAAATTGTTTTCATAATCATCAAACTATATTACTTACTAAAAAAAAATTTGTTTTATTTACTAAAAAATAATTTTTTTTTCGCGAATTATATCCGGATATTCGATTATCTCCGGATGGGGTCTGGTCCCAATTGTTCCGGATAGTTGAAGTTCTACTGAATTTGAAAAATTACTGAATTGTTAATTATATTGTAGCATGTTACGTTTTTAAATTTGAGGAAGAATTTGTAAATTCTAGATTGTGTAATACCTATTTTGCTCCCTTTGATCACAAATCAATACTTCATAATCTAATGTTCTACTTTTTGTCAATTTTCTATGTTTTGAAATTTTTTTTTAATGTTTAGAAAGAAGTATATCATTGGATATATGACTGCAAATACAAGATAACTTCTTTTTTTGTCTTTCACACATGATTGTGCGTAGTACGTTCTGCAAAAGCAAGATAACTACTGTCACCTGAACTGTACTTGAAACCTATCAAGTACATACTCAGCAGAAATAATTTACACCGCCTTATATGTGCTGAGTTGACGGTTTGTAATTCAACAATAAATTCAGAACTTACAAAGAAAGATGTTCTATGATGTGTTCCAGTGCATAATCTCAATGCTAGTTCTTAGATTTTTATGTGCAATTTGAATTGATAAAATTCTTTCAAAACAACATAGATTTATAATTATCTGTTGAATCTATATACAATACTTTAAAGTGATCGATATATGTATTATTTATTTCTCTTTTATCTTGCTTCATATTAAGATATTTATTATTGCTAAAGTGTTAAATTGTTTTAATAGAGCTATTTATGTTTTGGTTTCGGGTTGTGATTTTTTTCCTTTATATAAAGGGAATTATTTTTTAATTCGATTTTGTTATCTTTGTTTTGGTTTGGTTTTTTCTTGGCTCTAAAAATTTAAACAGTTATATAAATTATTTATTTAAATTGAAGTATTTTTAAGTTTTATTTCTCTTTGTTTATGATCTTGTGTATTTGTTTGTAAAAAATTTAATTAGTTTTATTTTGTTATGAAAGTTACATTAATTTCACTTTTCCCCCTTAAGTTCTTGTGTAACTTAAGACAATTATGAAGTGTCGCATAATTTAATATTTTGAAATTATATTAAATATGAAGCTTATTAATATGTACTTTAATGGAACACTTAAATATATGAATTGTTTGCTTAATCAGTTCAAAAGAGTACTTTAGCTTAGAAAAGTTTTGAAAAACATAATTGTATAAATAGTAACAAAATTTTTTTAAAGCATTTTAAATCTATTGTACATGGAAGAGCTTGTAAAACTTTTTACCTGAGTACTTTTGTACTTGAAAATGTGATAGTGTACTAGAAGATCTTTTATCCGCTTCAAGTTCAAATGTGATATTCCAGAATTTATATTTTGATAAAAGTTTGAAAAGAAGCCTAAAAACTAATATTTCATGGATTGTAAGAATACTATAATGTAGTTTCAATGGAACCAATGGTGTACATGCAATTACTGGAAATTTGAATAGTTAAATGTACACCGGTTAAAGTATTTTGATATTAAAATACTTCAAAAACTCAATTGTGTATTATTTTAAGATCAAATTAGGAAACTCTTTTAAATGCTTATCAAGTATAACTATAATAGCTATACAGTTGATTGAATAAAAATTGTAAACAAAGTTTGTTTTTTACAATGCAATTTTGTACATTGAGCTGCTTTCAAGCAGTAATGTTCAGTGAATGAATTTTAAAAAAATTACAGATCTATTGATCTTAAAATACTCTAATGAAGTAGTTTACAAAAGTATTATATTTTATGTAATCGAAAAGTTTTATCTTTCGAAAGTTTTCATATTGGAGCAAATCTAATGTGTATGTAAACCGTCCAAGCTTATTGAAGCAGAGTTATGCATTGTGCTTTTATTGTGATATAATTTTTGGATTTAAGCAAAACTGAATTTTTTTTTGCACAAATGATTATATCAACTAAACTGTCAGTTTATCAAAATATTTAAAATTGAGAACTATTTTAGAAAGAACCAATCATTTTATATGTCTTTATGAATAAAACTGTTATGAAATCAAAATATACATTCAATTGTTGATAAATTTTTCTTTATATATACTTTTAGCATTTATTATTTTACAGCTGATACGTAATATATTAAGGTTTTTGTTATGAACTTGTATTGATATGAAGTTTATTTGTAATTGATTATTGGCAAATGATTTATATGAAATATACCCGGGTTGTAAAGAATAAAAGTGTAAATGGTAGTAAAGATCTTTTCTTGTTCAAATAAATATTTGTTTTTACTTTTTTCGTATGATATGGTAAAAATATGTGATTAAAAGAACTTTAAAATACAAAGCTAAATGTAGCTTTCATTGTCATGGTCTTGAACTAAGTGCTTAATAACTCACGAAATTATTATTTATGGTCTAATATGTACCATTCCTTAATTTCATGGTCACAATTAATTGATCTGTTAGGATGTATCCATGTACCTAAATTTTAGGTAATCATAATGTGCATGTGGGTTTTCTTGTTTATTTGAATGTTTTAAAAGTGTCGTTTTTATAATTTTTATGTTGCAATAAAATTTATGATCACACAAATTGATAAATCAACACTGGTATCTGTCTTCATATGTTATGAGTTGAAATTTTTGTAATACTCTGATTTTGCATATTTTCAATCCAAATTTGGTAATGCAGCTGTTTTTTCAAAACTTGTTTCTATTGAATTCAAATTTTGAAGTGTGAAAGAAGTTTTAAGTCCACCTATAAATGTATTTATTTTATTGTTACAAAGATCTGATCTAAAGAAATTTTATCCGTTTCTTATATATAAATTGTAATGTATATATATATTTATATGTATATTGTGTTTTAAAAGGAATAAAATGGGTTTTGATGAAGTATTTACTTTTAATTCTGAATTTTTTTTTCTTTCCAAACATGCATGTAGAGACACATTTAGGTCCCCTATATGTGCGAGAGGGTTGTCGATTACTCATTTGGGTTTTTATGTTACTTTCAGAAAGGAAATTATTGGGCAAAAATATCGACCAGCGTTTCTCAAACTGCTGTAGCCCCTGATAATCACTTGGTGCGCCGTCCACTGCAGTTTAGTACAGCCACTGCCAGGCATCATTTAAAACAAGGTTGTAACAGAACCCGAGAAATCAGGGAATATTCCAAATTTCACAAAAAATCGGAAAAATTTTGATAAAATAAACGACAACTATTATCGTTTGTCCTATTTAGACCCGGTGCACACATCCGGTTTTTCAACGTGCGGCACCGAACCTCAACTATGCACACATAAGAGTGAAATGACGCAAGTACTCATTCCGCGCTATTTGCGATAAATATTCTATCAAAGAAAACGTGTTTATTTCACTTGGTGTGAAAAAAAAAGTATGTTTTGAAACAAAATAGACGTTACTGGATACAACCATTTATTAATCTATATATATAATTCTCTTACGTGGCACGCAAAAAAGACGTTATTTGTTTTCGCGTTTTGGCAACATTGTAGGATTCTTTGTTTATCCCAAAGCCTCGCGCTTCAATTGAATTTATAGCGTTATCGGATGAAATTTTATTGAAAAAAAAATTAATTTTAGGGTACAGCCACACTCTACGTTTATGAGTGATGGCAACGGCTTGGCGATTTTTTTTGGCGCACTTCTAGTAGCGAGTTACGATAAATTAAGGCAACCCATCTTTCGTTGCTGTTGTGGTTTTCACGGCAACCTCGGCAAACGGAAATTTTCATTTTGAATATTTTAGAAAGTTCTTCCAAAATCCGTTAAAATCGTTTGATTTCATTGATTCGTTTGAAATTTTTTATTTCCTCCCATTGGTTATTTTGTTTTAAAAATATCCTTTTATTGCATTGGTCCTTTTAAATCATTTTCTGTGATGCCATTGGTCCATTTATTTGTATTTTGACAGTTGTGGAATTTTTATTTTGTTATAATAGTTTTTTTTTTCACGACAGGATTAAGAGGTTTTTTTTGACCATTTTCGTTTTCATTATTTTTTTACGAGAGAATTCTGACGTTATCAGGTCAGTGGCGTATATAAGAGTTTATTTCGGGGGGTGCCGAATATTCTCTAAAGCAATTATCGGGGGTGTCCATTGGATTCTGCAGGCAGTGGAGGAAGAAAATGTTCACTGTTTAGTTGCACTCTCAAAACCACGTGGTTACAGCACATCTTTCATCAACCATCATAAATTTTGGGGATCCCTGTGTCCAGCACACTGTGTTTACTTTACTCAGAAAAGGAAATAGCTTCTCTAAAACAGCTTTTAAATGTGTCCAAATAATAAAAAAATTTAAGAAAATTGTTTCCTC
Organism: Metellina segmentata; assembly: GCA_947359465.1. Taxonomy (NCBI): domain Eukaryota; kingdom Metazoa; phylum Arthropoda; class Arachnida; order Araneae; family Tetragnathidae; genus Metellina; species Metellina segmentata. Next base: position 84,464,241 of record OX375875.1, on the reverse strand, counting down.
CAGTAAAACAAATTCGATTTCAAAAAATTCAAAATAAAAAGTTATCATGATTGAATCTAGTTAAAGTTTCGGGAGGGGCCCGGGCCCCCTCGGCCCTCCCCTTATATACGCCCCTGTATCAGGTATTATTACTTGCTTTTTTTCTTTTGTAAATCTTTTTCTTTTTCAACATGCTCACTGTATTTAGTGTAATTGATAAGTTTCAGGGTTTTCTTACCATTCGTAGCTTAGTTTCTCTGCTGGTTCACAAATGTGTTTTGATATGTGATTAAGCTTACTATTTTTTGTGAAAGTTTTTTTTAAATATACTTTTTGAAATGTGCTTAAAAAGTGTGTTGTAAAAAGAAAAAAAATTGTGACAGGAAAAGAGTTAAGAAATAATTCTTTCCTTGGCGACTTTAGAAGTGCGCCAAAAAAAATCGCCAAGCCGTTGCCATCAGTCATAAACGTAGAGTGTAGCTGTACCAAAAAGTCCGTTTCGGGACAAACTATTATAGTTCAAGAAGACGCTTGCATTACAACTTTCGACAACAAACTCAATGAAAAAGCGTGGGTGGCTCGAGTACTGGACAAATGTACACACAACCAACATGCTGGGTTTTCAATTTCCATATCAACGCTCACATTTCGAGTCAAAATTTGCTCAAAGTTTCCATTTGAATTCTGATTCCAGAGGTACTGTAAATATCTTTTCTGATAAACAGCATAAAATTTAGATTTGAAAAATATTTTTTTGGAATATCATATTTTGTTAACAATTCCTTCTGCTAGGACACATGTCTTCATTGATGCGAGCGAAGCGATCATAGGTTCGCGCAGCGAACCAATGAGGATTGCGAAGGAATCCTCTGGGGGTTGGCGAGCGTTAGCGAGCAGGGGGCGGGCCCCCTAGTTATTTATATTCCATTTATTTATGAAAAGAAGGTACTTCAGACCGGGGAAGCGTGTGCGGCGCGGTGGGGAACTGCAGTACAAATTGCACGCAAGTTGGACGTGCAGCGCCGGAGGCATGTGTGCACTACATTGGATCTAATGTATCTCAGACCGCACTTGCGTTGCGGCAGCGGCGCCGCTCGCTCGCTGATAAACCGGATGTGTGCACCGGGCTTTGGAGATGTGCGATCACGAGTGTTTTTGAGAATCGAATAAGGCCCGGTGCACACATTCGGTTTTTCAACGTGCGGCGCCACTGACGCAAGACAAGTGCGGTCTGAGATACATTAGATCCAAAGGAGCAGTGCACACTAGAGTGCCTATATAATAAGAGTGGCGACATACGGGAAACACTTTCTGATTGGCTTAGAGACCTTTTCTACCGCCCGAGGCGGTCTTTTCCTAGCTCCCGTAGACTTAACATTGGTACTTTTTGTGTGTTCGAGAAAAACGTGTGCACGTTAAATTAAAAAGAAAATATAGCTTATTCATGTTCCATTTCGTATTCGAGAATGTTTATTTATTATTATTTTAGTGTTTTGTCAGTATAAATTTGAAGACTTTTTAAGTTAATGGCTTTTTTTGAACAACATGGTGTTTCCCACAGTCTAAGTTAGCACGTTGTGCAATCCATCTAATCAATTACGCATGTTATTGAGCGTTTATATGATTCATTTATACCGAATGTATCCACATTATAACAATCGTATGCTTTTTGTTCTCCCTGAAATGATATATTAATTCGCCCAGAAACCGTCTTTGAGACGATTCTGGTAGAAAAATGGCTGCCGCGCATGCGCATTGGGCCAAATTTGGTCCCTTGTCGCCACTCTTATTATATAGGCACTCTAGTGCAGTGCTCCCCAACCTTTTTATCGCCGCGGACCGGATCAACGTTTGATAATTTTAACGCGGCCCGCTGAGGGAAGGGGAGGACGTTGATTGTTTATATTTTAGATTATTTTGAGTTAACAATTTTAATTTAATTGTTTTTTAACATGCCTTCAAAATAAAATACAGTTACACCACAAAATGAATATAAAGTGATTTAACATTTTAACTCACTAGAACGCTAAATCAATGAGAACCCTGAGCTTGTTTCTTTGCAACGAGATGGTTTCATCTGAGGTTAATAGGAGACAATGACACCCGAAGTGTGTTCTTATGTCCAGTTTATTCCGTTGTTTTGTTTTGGTTGCTGTCACTGCAGAAAACCCCGCTTCACACAGATAGGTTGTCGTGGCAATCTCAGGGTATTCCGCCATGACTTTAATCCAGAACACCGGCAGAGTTGTTGTCTCGAACGTAGTTTTAAGACGGCCTTCCTTTGCAATCTCCAGCAGTTGATCTTCTTGCAAAGGCATGCTAGATTCGCCCGATATGTTGACAAATGGGTCGCGGATCCATACCTTACTAGTTCGTCGGTCTTTTGTGGTTGGGAAGTAGCGCTCGAACTCTTTTAAAAGCAAAGACAGGTGATAGTGCACCAACTGGGAGAATGAATGTTTCGGCTCAGTCTCGCATGAAATCCCGACTAATGTCTGAAACATGTCCAAAATGCCTCTGTTCACGCGCCGTCTCCACAACTTCAGTTTGGCTTTAAATGCAGCTACTTTGTCTGCCAACTTAAAAACGGTTGTCAAAATTGAAAAATAGAGACATACAGAATTAAGAAATCATAATTGAAGCTTTAGTAACAGAACAAATTTCAAGTTCTGATTTACCGCCTCCTAATTTCAGTGGACATTTCATAGATAAAAATCGCACAAACGCGAGAGAAATACACCACAGTAAATAAAATGGAAATAATTTAATGTTCCTTGGGCGACCCGGTACCATTTGATCCACGGACCGGTACCGGCCCGGGGGTTGGGGGCCACTGCTCTAGTGCACACATGCCTCTAGCTCCGCTGGGGCGACGCATGTCCAACTTGCGTGCAATTTGTACCGCAGTTCCCCACTGCGCCGCACATGTCTCCGTTCTGAAGTACCTTGTTTTCATAAACAAATGGAATATAAATAATAATTAATAAATGATTGTATCCAGTAACGTCTATTTTGTTTCAAAATATACTTTTTTTACACCAAGTAAGCGAAATAAACACGTTTTCTTCGTTAGAATATTTATCGCAAATGGCGCGAAATGAGTTCGTGCGTCATTTCATGGTTATGTGTGCATAGTTGGGCTTCGGTGCCACAGTGGCGTCGCAGTTTGAAAAACCGGATGTGTGCACCGGGTCTGAATCGTATTCGCCGAAATTTTAATTCGAATAAAGAACACTGGCGTCGAAATTTTTAAAAACCGCCACCGCCGATTTTTTTGTGGCTGCAAGCGTCTCTATACAACTTGTGGTATTTAATTTTAAATTTGTGCAACTAATAAAGTTTTTTTTATACATTAAATTAATATTTTTTGTTTGCAATTACATTTTTGTAGAATTTTTATGTATATTTGATTTTGATGTATAGTATGATAATATGTAGGGTCAGGTGTAATAAATTCATAATCAAAATATTTTGTATTTTGTCTGCAGTTTTTTCAATTGCTATTATAAGAGTTTCATTCAGGGTTCCAACCCTTACAATAACAATTAAAATATCTGAAGATAAAAAATGCAAAATATCTGGAGAGAGAATTATCCTTTCACACCATCTGCCCCAAAATATTTAAAAATAATGTGCGGATACTGAAAATCCATACCAATCACGGATCATAACATTCATTTAGGGAATTGAAAAATCGGAAATTTTTTTCGATGATTTTGTTGCCACCCTGTTAAAGCTCACCATATTTCGCCCTCAGTTAAGGGAGGATCTTTCGATATTAAGTTCAAAAGCTAAATTGTTCTTACTGCCTTTTGGTACTATGTACCTCTGAAACGGCCTTTTCGAAAAGCACGGCTACAAAAGCTAAATATCGAGCTCGTTTGAACGCAGAAGAGGATATGCGTCTTTAACTGACTTCTGTTAAACCGGATATTGCCAAACTGCCGCAAGAATCAGGCACATTGTTCACATTAACTTCGGGTGTACATGTAACATTTTCCAAATATCTTAATTGGAAAAATCATTTTGTAGATTTAAATAGTATTGTCTCTAGTTCTTTTTTACTATTGTTTTCTTTATTAATATACTAGCCTCTGCGTGGCGAGCACGGCGTTGCCAGTGACAGTTCTTTTCGTGGGGTCGGGTGTGACCATTGCTTGCTCGCTAACCCCCGGGAATTCGTATCCTATTCGATAACAGCCATGGCGTTGCCCGAGGTGTTGGTTTGCCTCGCAAACCAAATAGAAATTCGTAGCCTATTGGAATGAATTCTTAGATAACAGCCATCACGGGGTGTTGGCTTGCGAAACACCGCGGGTAACGCGTCATTGTCAAATGCAAAATTCGAACTGCGAAGAGATCCAATCGGCGTGACGTCACAATCTTGCGAAAATATAAATATTTAATTGAAAAATTATTAATTAAAAGAATATCGAACGTATAAGGTATCTATCTGGTGTAAAATTTTCCGTTGAAATTTTCATTCTATCTTTAACGATCGCTGAGATAGAAAAAAGCATTGAAGAGCGCCAGTCATAAATTTAATTATTTCTTTTGCTTCACTCGAATCCGTTTCTCGAAGAAATGCGTGTCGCATGTTCAACATGTCTAAACTTCTACGGGGCAAGAGATTAATTAGAATTATAAAAATCCAACTGAAATAACAAAAAATCTGATTTCAGTCAAATAAATCTAATTTTTATCATTTTTTTAATCATGTTTTTTGTATATACCTTGCTACTTTAAGTCAGACAGTCATTCTAAACTTGATCACTGATTGAAAATTTTTATTGCGTTCCTTAATTTTCTTCGCTTGACTCCCCCCACTTCACTTTTTATAAAAATCATACTAAGAACAAGTTTAAAAAAAAAAAAAAAAAAAAAAATCTAGGTACAGTTAGTAATTTCTGCAAAATATATTTTTAAATATTGTCCAGTTGGTAGAGCAATGCATTAGCAACCGGAGAGTCTCGAGTTCGACACTCGATCCAACCAAAGACCGTCGAGGTGGTGCACGCTAAATCTGCCGTGGTTTCAAATGTCCTGACGGAAGTATGGAAGTTTGGAAAGTGAGGTGCCAGCTCAGGTATTTATCTCTCGTCATTCGATCATCTCATCTCGACCGTGGTTCAAAACACGAAGTTTTGTCCTCAGATCTTTCCTGCCGACCAACCGGTATAGTGGTTAAGGTGTTAGCCTCTAGATCGGAAGGTTCCTGGTTCGAATCCGGGTCCGGGCATGGATGTTTGTAAACGTATGGTGTAGAGGTGGCTGGTGCACCTTAAATCTGTCGTGGCCGAAAGTCCTCACGTTGGGTTGGCGCGGAAGTTTGGAGAGTGGGGTGCCAGCTCAGGTGTTGCTTAGTCATCTGACCGTGGTTCAAAATTACGAGGTGTTGACCTCGAATCTTTCCCTTAAGGTACTGATTCCGGACCGTCGTCAACAGCCCGTTGTGTTCCTCTAGTACGACGTTAATTAAAATTACCATTACCATTACCTTTCCTGTGGTTCAAAATTACGAGGTGTTATCCTCGGATTTTTCCCTTAAGGGATTGATCCCGGACCGTTTTCAATAGCCCGTTGTGTTGCTCTAGTACGACGTTAACTAAAATTACCATTACCATTACCTCATATCTTTCCCTTCAGGTAGGTAGATAATTAACGTCGTACAGGAACAATGCATCGAGCTATTGACGACGGTCCGGGATCAATTCCGAAGGTAAAGTTCCGAGGTTAACACCTCGTAATTTTAAACCACGGTCAGATGACGAGATGAATATTCGATCTGAAATCCCATCTTCCACATCACGCCAATGTGAGTGCATTTGAGGTAATTTTTACGGGCTCCAAACCCATTGTACAGGACGGTCTTTGGTAGGACCTAGTTTCGGACTCACAACCTTCCTTATCTGTCACCCTCTATGTTGTCTACTGTCGCCCCCTTTGGGATCCATCGTGGACTGCCGTGGTGTGGAAGTTTGGAGAGTGGGGTGCCAGCTCAGGTGTTGCTTCGTCATCTGACCGTGGTTCAAAATTACGAGGTGTTGTCCTCGGATCTTTCCCTGAAGGGATTGATCCCGGACCGTCGTCAATAGCCTGTTGTGATACTGTAGTACGACGTTAATTACAAATTACCCACGAACTGTCGTGATAGACCGTGGAATTCCTTCAATGTGACGTTACTTAAACTATGTACCCACCTACCTACATATATTGTGATAACTACGAGCGATTAAAAATATTTTTGAAAGCCATTGGTTATCAAATATACACCACTTAAATTCCATCTTGGGATAGATTTTCTAGTTCTAAAGACCATTTTCAATCTTTTCTAATCTCTTTTGTGATCAAATTTTAGTTAAAAGGGTTATTTTCGTAAAATATTTTGAAAAAATACGTATTTTAATATTTTCTAGGTGTAAACTTTAGAGGTTGTAGATTCACAATGAGAGTGCGATAATTTATTTGATCAAAAGTGGACTAACTCTGGAAAGGGGAATTAATTTTTAAATGTGTAGTAAGCTACCGCTTAACTTTTCATTAAAAAGGTTAAGCCACAGTTTTTATTCACTTTTTTCAATCAACATTTAACCCGAGCAACGCCGGGTTATACAGCTAGTATAAAATAAAATGCTTGACAAAGGTTACAGATATTTATTTTAGTATTTTTAGTTCTTATTTACTTGGTTTAATAGCTACAAAATAAAATGGACCATTATATACACGCAACTCAAAGGTTCTTAAAAATATAAATAAAACTAGGGGGCCTGCCCCCTGCTCGCTAACGCTCGCCAACCCCGCGTTTTGCTCTAGATTACCTATCTGCTGTGTTGCTCCAGTACGACGTAAATTCAACTACCAACCACGATGCAGTGCAAATTTTAGTAAATTAGTTTTTCAGGATGCGGAATTATCCCATTTCCTTGTTTGATTATAAAATAATCTAACGCCAAATATTGCTATGCCGACTACATTTGTGGTGGGTGTCCTAGAACGACGATATTCGTCGTTATTAGCTTTATTTGCAATTGTTTCTTCGCAATCATTCAATGCACTAACAACATGAGGACTTTGATGTTTTTTGTTTTTTTTTTAGTATTCGAAGACGGCATGCCAAGTATTTCTTATCTGGATTATCGAGTTGATAGTTGATCTGTTGTGGCACGCCGAATGATGAGAAACACCAGTCGTGATGTCAATCGGTCATCACCATTTCAAAACACAAAACCTAGCATCCTCATTCACGTCTCATCACGGAATATGACCTTCATATATCCATTGCTTACATAAGGCACCTCGCTAACTGCGTACCGATTCTCCCCATCACAAAGCACGCGTGATAATTACAGGATTTAAAACCATGAATGTCGTGGTTGTTGCTGCTTTTGTGGTAAGTAACACACATCTACTTTTCATACAGAGTTTTATGTTCTAAAATTGCGGGAATCGTAATTCCTTATCTAATTTAAATGTCTTCAAACCATTCGAATGCTTTATCTTCATTCGAAATCATTGGTATGCTAAACTTTAGACAGGTCGATGAACACTGATTCGAAAATTGTTTTATTCCAAATCTGCTGCCAAATTAGGATGTATTACATTTGAATCGGTCATTTCGAAAATAGCACGAAAATAGTTACGTGTTCACAAAATAGACGAAATTGACCGATTCATCTACATGTGATAATTGAAAGCAGCTGAAAATCTTTTAATACCACTCAGTATTGCTAATCATCTTTGTTGGAGCATGCGTGTTCAAGCGTGCGATTGATATTTCACTTTAATTTTCCCCGTTTATAAATAATTGATTTAATTCTAACATCTTTCTTTGTTGCGTTAAGATTAATAATTGATTTGCTAGCCAATTTTATGTCTCCGAAAATATTTCGCACAAAATGGTTATCACCACCAAGAAAAATAAACTGTATTCTATTAACGCAGTACAGGAGGATAAGTCGCCATCTTCTCTCACGATTGAGATAGTGATAAATGGCGATTTCGTCTCATGTTCCCGTACAAAAAACGACAACTAAAATTGTCAGTAAGGCTCTATGGAATCATGCACTTGAATGATATCATCTCACAAAGTTCAAGCAAGCGCCAATGAACTTAATTTACTATCATATTTTCCTACAAAAGTAACACTTAAATGGAATTAGTCATAAATAACTTTTGCTCGTTTAAATTCTAACGAACCACGATAATCAATCAAAATCACAAAGAAATATGTTATTTGGCGTTTCGAGCGGCTTAAGGATTCAGAGGGTTAAGATATAACGGAATGTTCTTTTGAGAAGAAAAATCGTGTCATAAATACAGTATTTGTATACTTTTAAGGATTTTCAATCTTCTGGTTCTCCTGTAATTTTGCTTTTTGTCTCATTTTCTTGAGAAGGGGTGTTTTATAAAGGTATTATAAATCTTTACAACAAATTAGCAAACTACATGGTATTTGTTGTGTGTGTTTTTCCAGTTCATAAAATGATACTTATAAAATGGAAAGATTCTTGAAACACTCAATCTTAGTTTTACTTGTATTCGTATTTCTAATAACATTTTATTGATAGTTTAAAAATTTTCATTTATATCATAACGTTTGATGTAATAATTATTTCGATCATTGTTTAGTTTTTAATTCAAAAGTTCCTTTGCCCAAAAAGACTTGCAAAGACATTAAGACCACCTTTTCTTCTAAATGGGGACTTCATCAGCTCATTTAGTAGAGTCGCAGATTAGAAACTATTGGGTTGAGAGTTCTAAACTTGATCCAATCAAAGATCTGTGTGTATGTACGGGCTGGTGCATGTTAAATCTGTCTAGGCTTTAAATGGACGCACGTTGGCGAGGTGTGAAGTTTGGAGAGTGGGGTGCCAGCTAAGGGATGTCCTCATCTTTCACTTTTGGATTGATCCCGGAAGGTCGCCAATAGTTCATTATTCCAGTGCTTCTTAAAGTTCTTCGACTCTTTTTAAAACCTCAAATTAGTATTCCTATTGAAAAAACCTGTCATTCTCAAATATTTTCGATAGAGCTAACAATAAGTTATGTTTCGAATTTATATGTAATGTTACTTCGCTGTCATCTCTCCATTTTGAGAAGTCAATTTTTGCAAGTTTCCGCCTTTTAGAAAATTTTCTGTTTTAGAGGTAAGTAGGTAGGTATTTTAACTAACGTTGTACTGGAGCAACAAAACGGGCTATTTGTGACGGTCAGCGATCAATACCAAAGTTTATGATCCGAGTACAACACCACGTAATTTTAAACCACGGTCAGAGGACGATAGAAAAAGAGGAAAGGAAAAGGATTACAAAGTGAAGTCCCCTTATTAAAAAGTATCTCTTTAACATCTGTCGGACTCTTTCTAATAACCTTATGTCAGGCCAACAAAAGACACGCTTCTTGGGACGAATTTTCCGGACATTAGAAACGGGTATCGTCAAATCTTGACAAAGTTTAAATGTTTTTTATTTGGCGTCGCAGAAAAGAAAGTCATTCCAGAAGAAACTATTAGGAACACCTTGTGCTTTTAGTAGTCTCTGAGATGCTGCCGTAAGAATTCGGCTTTATCTAAATTTCAAAGTAATTCGAGAAATGTTTTTAAGAAAAAGAATCTAAGAAAGAATATAGATCGATGGCACGAACGTCCGTCAAGATGTCTTGTTGGATAGAAGTGGAATGTAATTCTTGTTTGCATTTGGGATGTTCAAAGCCTTGTTTTAGTTATCACGCCGCCATCTCTTTATATTTCTGCCTTATTCACTAATGGTTAAAAAATGTAGACCAAAATTAATAATGTAGATCAGAATAAAAGTATTTCAAAACTAATTAATGAACAACGCTTCAAACATTATGTTTTTCGATACATCGATTGTCTACTTGTGAATCATTTCGATGACTTTGTGATCAGGAAGTTTGACCACTATGCGTATACAAATTTAAGCTTGAGAACGATGGTGTGTGTTCGTTACAAGTATTGTCGAGTCACATTCACTGATTGATGTTCGTTCACGAATTCACCTAAGAACAGCACAGTAAAATTAATTTTTTAAGTGTTAAATCATTTCGTTTTTCCAATTCTAGTCGCTGTTTGCTGTGATCGCTGAAACTTGCGAAAGAAATGGTGCTAAATGTCCTGATTATACTGTAGTAAAGAAGTATAAGGTATCTTATTTTAGAAATTTATGTAGTGTTAAGAATGTGTGATTTACCTAGATCATAATTTCGGTATTTTAGTTTATAAAATATTTCTTATCTTAATTGAAAGTCATCTATACGCAGCACTAATCATAAGGTATGTCACTTGTCTGTTAACAATGGTCCGGGTCGAGTTTTATTAATTTGAATGAAACTCTTAATTGAAAATGTAACCTCCGAATAAAGTCTTCTGTTACAGCAATGACATTAATTTGTAAATTGGTTCAAGATACAAATGATTAATTACAGCAATAAGAGAAACACCCTGAAATCAGTTTTGTATGGACGCATCATCAAATGAGCATCCATGCTGACTCTATACTGCGTGGCGTGTAACGATAGAGGATCTGGATGGCTCTGTGACAAGAATGTTTTACTACGCAGATTTCATACGTATCCATAAATTACTAACTATTCATGGTATCCGAATTCCTCGCATTCCGGAGTGTGAATTTTACGCAATGGCATTCCCAAACCATCAAACTTGGGTCAGGACCTATATGACGCAATACTAACACCCATCTAGGTGCAGTTTTCCGAAATGTAGATGGGGGGAGTATACTTTCACCTAAATGTCAATCCGAATTCGCTATCCGTATCGGGATCCAGCGAACCAATGAGCAACGAGAACAGGAATGATTAACAGGCTCAATCATTCCCATTCTCGTAACTGATTGGTTTGACGGATCCTGATAGGGATAGATGATTCGGATTGACGCACAAGTATAAATGCGCCTCAAATACCCAGGATCCAGCCGTCTTAGTGCACGATGTTGAATCTTGATTCGTTTGTGAACGCTTTGTTCCAATTTAGTTCTCCAGTACATATTGGAAGCCGCAACCTTATCACGCCCATGGTTTAGGGTTCAGGTAAGTCTCAGTTATGGATAATAGACAAACTACGAGCCGTCTTTGCAATAACCGACTCTTTTTCAGTGTACACTGAAGTACCAGAAAAATTGTTACAGACGAGTCTATGCAAAATACTTAACAACCCCACAGACGCACGTCATTGGTTTCGTCTGCCAGTACATTCAAAAATGAGATTTTATGTAGCTATATTCAATAGGACGCCTGGTACGTCTACATACGTCTCTGACAGGTGAATCATTTCTAATGAGTTACACCCGTTCATGTCCTGCGTTCATTCTGATGGGTTTAGCCACGGACAATGCGTAGTCCTTCAAGTCAAGACATGCCAAATTATGGGAAGAGGAACACAAATATGAGTTTAGGGGTTTGCCATTCCCACCTAAGGCACCAGATCTAAACGTTATCGAACACATCTGGGATACTATGCAAAGCGCTGTAGAACACTTCTTATACCTGGGAATACAACAGAATGTGGATCATCTGCTCGAAGTATGGAGTTCAATGCCTACCGAATACTTCATGTAGTCCATACTCCATCGTACGTCTGCAGGTTTGCGGTCCAGTCAAAGATAATAGTGTACGCGGGGGCTGTAGCAAGTTAAAACTCTCGTGACCTTAAATGTCCTCACGTTGGCATGTTAACTTTAAAGTCATGACTATCTGAATCTGTTATATTTTAGAATAGGTGTTGAAATGATCTCAACACTGATTCATTTATATATCAGGTAGCATTATTAACGTGATTCATTTGACTAGGACTACGAAGAAAGGCTTTATCCCTCTATGGTATGGGTTAGCGCTTCCGGTGACGGAGTGTCGAAATCTAATGTTTCCAGAAGACTCGTCAAACAGCTGTATGAATATCTGGGCGGAGGAAACGAAGCAGGTAAGTTCATAACTCTTATTATAGGAATAACAAATTATGCAATTTTCTTACGAATACTACAAAATACTTCTAAATTTTTCAAATCGCTTTTCTGGTTAGGTTATGTGGTTGTCATGAATTATGAACATTCCAATCTCTTTGTTTCAATACAGTTATTTAAATGTTTTCCCAATTACAATGATATCTGTGTATCATGATACGACCATAGCTTTGTTTTCTGTTGTAGTTGAATTCGAAAGCATGGTCCATCGGTTGTTAATAAAGCTATCAAGCGATCTAGACACAGATAGTAGTGATGTGAGAAATCCTTGCCATATTAATAAGGACGTAAATCTGCTACATTTAGGTCAAAGTAGAGATCGTGACAGTTTCTTTGAAATAATTATCACACATTTCACGAATCTTTCTATTCTAAAATGTTGGCCGAGTTGTAGAAGCTTGGAAAATGGGGTGCCAGCTTAGGTATTGATCTCGTCATCTAATTGAGGTTCAAAATTACGATGTTGTGACCTCGGATGCATTCCTTCGAGATTGATCCAGGAACGTCGCCAATAGTACATTGCATTGCTCCAGTGCGATATTAATTGACTACCTAATACTATCCTAAAATGGGGTTGTCTAATCTTGGCTCTGTGGGTATGCCCACTGCGCTATCAACCTGCGAGTTTCAGGTGGCAGGACTTAATATGTTGACGTTTGTCGATACTTGTCAGGTTCGATTCCTCTCTGGTTGTACTTTGTCTTCAGAACAAATTTATTTGTGTGCGTTGGAGCATGCAATATCAGGCGCACGCGACCGGTGCTCAATTGATTTTCATTTAAATATTCTTGCGCGTGAGGCTTTTCCCGCGCACTATTTTTTGTTGTTCAGTATTTTAACTTATCCTAAACCGGAATTGGAATTCTGATTTTGGAAGAACGATTCGTTTCATCAGAATTCAACTGTTATCTTAAAAATATGCAGTTTTAAAAATTGTCTTGCTTTTATAGAAGTTTTGAATTCTAGCGTAGCTATACCATTCGCAAAAGGGTCCAATTTGAAATTTTCATCTGTTGACACCAGGGTTGCACCTACGGAGTGTGCTATGAGGGGGCTTAAGCACCTCCCACATCTTATAAAAAGAAAAGATATCCTTGTTTACATCATTAAACGCTACATTTAAAATTTCGTATAAAGGTGTTTTGATAATTTCTCCTTTCAATCAGCTAATTATTATTCATTACTTTTATCCTAATTATAAATGGCTCTTTTTCTCAGTTAATGGGATTGGTTAAAATAATTGCAAATTTCAATATTTCATTGAAATGCTGGCACCCTTCAATACAGCTTCTATTCGTCATGGGATATTCCCTTTAAAACTGGTCTTTAGGTGACACAGAAACTAGTCTTTAGGTAACGCACTCCAAAACTTGTCTTTAGATCACACACTCTGTAACTAGTCTCTGGGTAACTCAATGTGAAACTAGTCTTTGAGTAACACTTCAAAACTAGTCTTTAGATCACACACTCTGAAACTAGTCTCTAGGTAACTCAATGTAAAACTAGTCTCTGAGTAACACTCCAAAACTAGTCTCTGAGTAACACTCCAAAACTAGTAAAGGCAACGCACTGTAAAGTTAGTCTAGGTCACACACTCTAAATCTAGTCTTTAGGAAGCATTCTCTAAAACTAGTCTCTTGGTAACACACACTCTGAGACTAGTCTTTATGTAACACACATACTTTAAAAGTAGTCTATTTAACACACTCTAAAACTAGTCTCTATGTAACACACACTCTGAAACTAGTCTCTAGGTAACACACTAATTTTTATAATCACTCTTTACATAAAGAGCTTCGCCATAAAGAGACTAGCTCCATCCAAATAGATCAAGTAAATATTCTGAGTGCTCCCTTGATAGACACCAGGTGGGCAACGGCGGACACTATGTGAGTATATCCAACCAACCTATTCTTAAAACCTGATTTGGATTAACTTTGTAACGTCTTTTGCTAACATTGAATAAATATTTTAAATGGGTAAAAAAACCCGAAAATTCAAATTATTTCCTAAGATGACATTTGTAAAGGTGACACTTATAAAGGTGCTTGAATTAATGTTTCTAAAATTACCGCCTAGTTCAAAGGCGTCAAGTGGTTTAAAATTGCATGTTTCACAATTTACAATCCAGTCTTCCACATCAGAGGCCGGTAGATGATGGCCCATGACTGCAATGTCCCTGACCGATCTATCCAGCCAGTCCGTAACTGATTTTCATTTTTGGAAGACTCAATTCTTAATCGTAACTGGATATGAGATACTAATATGTCCTTTTTAACGTTTGTTATGCAGGTGAGAAATTGGATATGATGGTGCCATTTCGCACTAAGAAAGATATGAAAGAAGGTTACAGCACTTACACCTTATCAATTCCTCTGGTGCCAAGAGGGAGTTACAATCCTCCTCGTCCCACCAATCCTCTCGTGACTATAAATCAAGAACCAGAAAGAACTTACGTTGCCAGGTAATACGCTTGGCCTCAGCAAATTTACTAGCAAGAGTGTCTTGTAATATACAGGTTGTTCCGAAATATATGGTTGAAATGAAAAGGGTGGTAGAGGGACCAAAAGTACACATTTTTGACAAAGAATGTGAACCTGTAATGGCGCGTTTATTTGGTAGTTGGCGCTTTTAGGTCATTCGATAACGTCGTTTATGTGGCGTAAACAGGGCCGGTCAATGCCCATGTGACAGATGCGGTCAAATAGGTCGCCAAGATAGGGGCCACCGGCCAGTGTCGTATCTAGGGCTTGGCCATAATAAAGGGGCGCCGGTTGGCGCAATAAAATTGTCCACACAAAGGCGGCAGAATTTCTGACTTTTTCTTTTCCAACGAAGATATAATAATGAGAATGACAAAATAATTAAATACTCTAGTCAGAGGAGGGTATTTGGGGATTCAGTATTCACAAAAGATTTTAATGTTGACTACTTAGTTAATGGAATTCAATAGTTCAAAACTCAAGTTGTAGAACTCATTGAGGATATCGAGTCAGCTACCCAATTTTGACTTGTTAAAGTATATGCAAATATCCTCTTAAAGATCCATATCCGACAATAGATATTGCCCTCAGGATTGTTTGTTACCTTACTGTTTAAAGTGACAACCTGCGAGCGCAGTTTTAGTAAGTTGAAACATTAAAAACTATCTCCGGTCTAGCATGGGGCAAGACCTTTTGAAAAACCTTGCTATTTCATCTATTTTATAAAAGGTGGCAGAAATGTGGACTTTTACGACATAATCACAGAATTTGCCTCGCGAAAAGCAAAAGAGTTAAAGTTATAGGTTTGAGAGCCGACCAACCGGTATAGTGGTTAAGGTGTTAGCCTCTAGATCGGAAGGTTCCTGGTTCGAATCCGGGTGCGGGCATGGATGTTTGTAAACGTATGGTGTAGAGGCGGCTGGTGCACCTTAAATCTGTCGTGGCCGAAAGTCCTCACGTTGGGTTGGCGTGGAAGTTTGGAGAGTGGGGTGCCAGCTCAGGTGTTGCTTCGTCATCTGACCGTGGTTCAAAATTACGAGGTGTTGTCCTCGAATCTTTCCCTTAAGGGACTGATTCCGGACCGTCGTCAATAGCCCGTTGTGTTGCTCTAGTACGACGTTAACTAAAAAATTACTATTACCATTATTATAGGTTTGAGATTTTACAATTTTCCATGAAGTTTATTTTATGAAATTTGTTTTATTATAAACTAGCAAAATACCCAACCCTACTCGGTTTGAAATGGTTAAGTCTAGCTTGAAGAGAGATGATCGAAATATATAAATACTTATGGCTTTCGTTGAATAAAATAATATTTGAACAACTTTCGCCATCTTTATAATTTCTACAACTTACTTTGATCACAAATCTTACACATGCATATCCCTTCATGTAATACATTTCAGCTGTGGCATCAAGATATGCATCTAAATAAAGAAACAAAGCCCTTAAAACGATATTTGATCACTTACATACATCTTACATATCATTAAAATTAAAAAGAGTAACATTTATTTCCAGTATTTAATACTTTTGGTAGTAATGAACACTGTAAAAGTATGTCTCAATTTCGAGATACAGTGTTACGTTATAGTATTAACGGCAAATATAAAGAATGGGCTTTTATAAAAATTCATTTTAATTGAAATATACAAATATCCAATGATTCCTTAAGCAGGCTTAAAATAAGATACCACTTTTGATTAGTTTACGTATAATTGAACAGCTTTAAATGTGAGGAAAACATTAGCAATTATTGTAGCCTACAGTTATAAAGTATATGATAAAATAAGATTAAAGAAATTGTAAACTTAAAATAGATTTTGATAGGAAGTTAAATCCACAGGTAAAATCAGCATTTCTGCTTTTTCATTGTTCCTCCTGATGGAATTGGGAGAGGAAGTTTGGTAAGGATTTTTGATTTTTCAAATGAATAAACTTCTTTTGTTTCTGAATATTCATAAGATGGAAAAATTATTTTGACGTACAACACTTCAAAATCAACAGTGTTCTGATTCACAACTTCCCCAATATAATGAATTTTATGTTCGTTAAGGTGTCCTTCAACTATTAACGTAACCACCATTGTTAATTGCTATCATCTGTAGCAATGTCTGATTGCAATTTAAAAAGATGTTATCACTATCAGCATAAGATGGTGAATCTTCATCTTATCTTGATGATATCTCGGTAGGTTTATGCCTTAAGTTCACTTTGACTCTCTTCTTGGGAATTTTGTTCTTTTTAGGGTTTAGTGCTTTTTCCTCTCTCTCTCTCTCTCTCTCTTCAATATTTCCTTTGTAATCATATTCTTATCTGGTGTATCAGTCCAGATCCACTCGTCATCTGTTTTGTTCAGTTTTTCTGGGTGGTAGCTTGTGAATGTTTCGAATGAATTAACAAAATAAAACTGCTAATCATGTAAAGAAAGATTGTAAACATTACATAAAAATGTATGTAAACCTATATAAAGGAAAAGCGTTATGAAATATTAACCAATTTATTTATGTTATCATTCATATTTATAATTGAAAATCTTTTAAAATGAAAAATGTAGAGCTATAAGAGTAATAAAATTTCCATTGTTAAACATACGCGTGTCTGTAATGTGTTAATTGGACAAATTATGTATGTAACAGTGTGCCCCATTTCATTCTGTAACACTTTACCCCATATGACATAGCTTGTAAAAAAAATTTTTTATGACTACGTAATGGTGTATTTAGATCTTCCATTTTAACTGATCAGAACCTAAACACAATTACTTTGCTACTAAAATATTATTCATTATAAAATAAGCCCCGCTCAGAGCGAAAGAAAGAGAAAAGATCACTGCAGGTGATCAACCAACACGAGTTTCCGTTTCATTCCTGTTCGTTGAAAAATATCGTCTGTCCCAAATATTCCATTGCGCAAAGAACAAAAATAAGACTTGAAATAATTGAAGTATCAGAGCTGAAATTACACAAAAAAATCTTTTGAAAATATAATTGCTTTTTCTGCAGTACTGGTAGAGCAATACAAATAATCGTAACTAACAAATTATGGTTGATTTAAGTATACTTACTCATGTGTTTTATCATGAAACGTATCTAAATATAACAATAAAGGAATGTTTAATATTGCATTCACTAAAGTAATAGGTATATAATGTATAAAATAAAGCACATTGCAATCGATATCTGGAATAAAATTCATGTGATGCCTGTACAAACACAGATTCGTACATAGAACAGAAAGACGGACAGACAGGCTTACGTAACCAAGTTCAGTCACTAAATGAAGATAAGTACTCACAGTATCAGAGAGTTTCATGAAAATATATTAAACCATATGGACGCGTATAGTAGGGATGTTTTGAAACATCGATGTTCAAATTTAAAACATCGATGTTGATAATACATCGCACAAAAACTATCGATGTTTTTAAACATCAGTGTATTTAACCTTTATTTCCCCCCATTTCTTAAAACTGATTTAGTAACGTCAAACATTAATGTTCGCCGTGGGGGATTGAGATTTAATTTGTTATTTGCCGTGTTTATTAATTTAAAACTAAGCCTTTTTCTTAACTGTCAAAACAAAGTAAAAAAAATTAATACAAACAATTAAAGAATCTTTTATTTTCAAATTGAATAACATAAAAGAAAATAATATTTACGACAATTTGACATAGGTACTACTAACTGTAAGTATAATTAGGTAGGTGCATAACAATAATTATTGTTAGTTGTTATAAATTATTTGTCAACTTATGGGGGAAAACACAACGAACTTATTTTTTATTTACTGTAAATAAAAAATATTGGGACCTATAATTATTATATGCCTTAATATTTGTTACGTACAGTTTATAAAAAAAGAAGTGTGCTAACTTTCTCCACCTTAAACCGACTTCTTTTTTCACTAACTATCCCACCAGTTAGGGAAAAAGCTCTTTCTGATGAGACAGATGTTGTCATCACTGACAAATATTTAGTTGCACGGTTATTTTTCTTAATTTTTACCGTGGTGCTTTTTTCATTCAAAAATAAAACATCGACACTGTTAAAACATCGATGTTAAACAAACCTCGGCTCCAATAAATCGATGGTAAATACATCAATGTTTTTATAAAACATCGATGTTTTGAAAAAAAGAGATCGATGTCGCATCCCTACTTTTCAGACCCTTCACCCTTGGCCAATTTGGCCTGAAAGTATGTTCAATGTACTGATTATGAAAATATTATGCTACTTGGTTATTTTTTAATTTTTGCAATGGTACTTTTTTTTATTTAAAAATAAAACATCGATGTCAAAAAATATCGGCTCCAATACATCAATGTTTTTTATAAAACATCTATTACTATCCAGTTACGCTTTTTATTTTTAGTCCCAGTTCTGCCTGTATACATTTTGACACGAGGCCGCCGATAACATTTCTGTTATGTTTCCTGTAGAACGTTTTTCCTTGTCAATATTCATTTATTGCAAGAAAACTAACTTTAGATTTTAAAAGGCTTCGAGGGGCACTTTTAGGACTACCTGTGTGCCAATTCTCATGGCTACAGATTGGTCTGAAGACAGGAAAGAAATAGCCTGTGTTTTCCACAGTGTTCTATAGTATAAGTGTACGAAATTTGTTGTGGATTGGTCAAACGGTGTGGATTTGTATATACAATATACACAAATACACACGCATCCTTTTTTATATACATAGATATAGGTTTACAATTTCACCGCCAGATGTTTTCGAAACACCTGTATTAAAAAAAAGTACGGTAGTTGCCACGCTAATCATGTTCTAAATATGGTGCAAGAAACAATATGCTGTGAGAATAAAAGAACAATTATGTATACTTTAATACTGCAAATTATAAGCTCATTGTGTGATGTATAGCTGCGGAATAAATTCGAATCACCTTTCTCTCTCGTTCATAGTAGAGCTCTTTAGAGGTATTACCATTGAAATAGGGAATAATATCTTCTATAACTTTATATGTTTAGAATTCGCTTAAAGTCTATCTTTATTTTAAATTGTGTACAAGCTTCATAATTTCCCATGCCAACATCCACTTTCGACATCAAATTCGGAATCTATATAAAAATTCAACCTCGAATACCAAGTTTCTTTTGATCAATCCGCTTCAGTATTATGAATATGGTAAATGTTAAGTAAACATTGTTGAATTAGTTTCTGAGACAAAATTATATTTTCCGAAGTGATCTCATCAGGCGAACACTTTTACTGTTCTCTAAAGGAACCCAAGCATTAATTCTTCGTATGCAATATCAATTATAAAATTAATATTTTAAAAATTATGAATTAAAAACATGTTTTTAAGGAAATCGATTCAGGTCTTGTACAATAATTCAAAATTTCTAATATGTTCTCCCGATAGTTTTTTTTACTAAATAAATTTAATATTCGATATTTGGGGCCATTTTTTGCAATAAGAAATGACTTATTTCTACTATAGGAAAGAGCTGAAATTCTGCATGTAAGATACAATACTTTAAATTCTCATGGCTAAGTCTGTCTCGTCAATAATGAAATATACAACATTTATTCCGAATAATACCAACAACAAAGTCTTCAATATTAGGACAAAAGGATTAACACAAAGGAGAAAATTAGAAAAAATAAGTCAAATGGCTACTTCTCAGAATCTGCAATTGAATATTCCCTTTTCTCACAACTATTCAAAACTACATTGTCTTAGTTTTGATTTTAAACATATTTTATTATTTCTTAAATAATAATGATGCGCGTACTCCTTTCCCATCAAAAGTCAGTCTTAACCACTTTTACCATGACACGGAAGAAGTCTCTTCGATTCCACAGCGTCAGCTATCTCTACAACCATTACATCTCACATCGACACCTTTTGAAATGTAGGAAAGGATGTTGCATCAAGGCAGGGTATAAAAGTAAAAGAACATGCAACTTTAAAAAAGATACTTCTGCGTTAATGAAATACAAAATTAATTCTTAAAATCAATAAAATAGAAAAAAATGAAACAGAAAATAACTTTTACTACCTTTATGCCCTCTTATCTCACCATCGCTTGACCAAATCTGGCCCTTGGGCAAGAAAAAAAATCAATCAATTTTATCTCACCATCCTTCTACCTTCACACCACACGGCCCAGCCTTAGGTAATCGAAATAGTAGACAGATTGGACTATCCTTCTACCGAATCGTTGCTTGCCTCAAAGGATTTGTACTAATTTTAACAGTTAAATTTTACAATGTGTGACTTCGCATTTCTTTATACTGACGACAAAAACGGTGAGATAGCTAAAGTCTCTAAAAGTGGGAATCGTCACGTCTCGCGGACCAATAGATGATGAATCAATGAATACTTGTTTTATATCATCCCGTGGATCAATGAACGATGACTGTTCGTTTCCTTCCGGGAGGCGAAAGTAGTCTATCATGTGACTACTAGTTTTGGTCATATGATCCTCGGCACATAAAAATATTACCATTACTCGCTCTATTTTATATGGTCTCGATATCTCCAGTTTTACACAATTGTTACATTACACTACTGCGTGTGAGGAACATTGAATGAAATTACCATTAAATGTGACTGACGATAGATAAAATCTTTCAATCTTAAATGTTTCAGATCTTTCGGGGGTCAAGCCCGCCAGGACATAATTTGGGATGGTCATGCGAGAGACTTGCAAGAAGCCACAGCAAACGATGAAGGGGTAAATTCTACTTTCTACTACATATGCGTTTATGACAGTCCGTGGCGGGACACTGACAGATTGAATGAAGTCTGGATGGAAAAGAAGGCAAATTAAACGAAACGTACGCAATGAAGTATTTTGTAGTCTTTTTAAATGCTTAGTTACGTTTATTGTGCTGTAAACAGTATTTTACAGTTACGTTTATTGTGCTCTTTGGTTTGTTTTGTTTTAGTATCAAATACTTGTATTCCTGCATTTATCTCTATGTAAGATTTCAGTATTTAAAATAAAGTTCTGATTTGCACGGAAAATTGACGGTTCTCTTTCTATGAAATACTTGAAAGATTTTGATGTTTTTATTGTAGTAGAAACAATGGTAGCGCGACATCATTTATGGTACGGAATTGTGAAGTCCTATTTACAATGTTGATTATCACTCTATTAAACGACCACAAATTGTCCTCAAGCCTCTACATTTGAAATCAGGACTCAGTACTAGACGGTTTCCTAATGAAATTCAAATGTGTATTTCCAGAACTCAACGTTTAAGTTACACTCATCAGATTTTCTGTTCATTTCCTTTACACATTCGTATAACTTCATTATTATAAATACGAAATAATTCATAGCTTGTGAACATGGAAAACAGCTGCATATCAAACTGCATAGAGCTTTTGACATTTCCCGGACTTTACACAATGTATAAATATGACAAGTAATCAAAAACCTGATTTTCGTATACATCCTGCTGGAACAATTCTTTTCCTTGATCCACACGCTTATATAATGAAGCACTTGTCTGAAATTATTTATTTCGATTGGAAAATATCTTCAATTCCTCGTCGGCTAAACTGCACCCGAAAAATACCTCGTTTGTATGGTTCAGATGTCACATGGCAAAAGGTTTGGTTGATTTGAGCATGCATGATGCATCATTTAAACAAAAGTTACACAGTTGATACGTTAATTATAAATTCTAATTTTCGATTGAACATTATAAGGTTACTTTTCGATTCGGGATATCGCGGCCCTCCAATGAAATAAAAGAATATTTAAAAGATCTTTTAAACAAAAGTTCCACAGCTGATACTTTAATAAGATCCAGTTTTCGATTGGAAAAGGCAGATGAATGTTTGGGTTTATGGTACAAGGTTCAAAAGCGGATACACTTCACCGTAAGAAAAGGAAAAAACAGAACTTACGAACAGTTCTATTGAGACGAAAATGAGGTATTCCAATTTTAGATGAAGATTTTTCAAGCAGAAGTTTCCCAATTAATATTCTATATGCACTCTATAACAAAAAAAATCGACGCAGCAAAAAGGAGTTGTCTGATTGCGATACAAATTGTTGGATGTTAAGAACATACACAGAAAAACAAACTATTCAAATTTCAGAGCAATTGAATGATTTATTTCAGAGTTTAACCGTTACGAAGGGAGAAAGTCAATTAGGCGTTGGTCCACCTCTGGTTTGGATGCAAGCTGTCACCAGGCGTGGCATAGACTGAAAAGGTTACTAGATGGTGTCCTGCGGAATGTCTTGCCAAATTGTCTCTAACTGTCGGGTTAAATGGTCAACATTTCGGGATGGTTGAATCGCCTTCCCATAACGTCCCATATCTATGGGAGAGAGATCAGGAAACCTAGCTGGCCAAGGAAGTGTTGGGAAAGCTAGAAGACAATTCATAACAACACGTGCCGCGTGCTGCCGCTCATAATCTTGTTGAAAAGTAAGTCCGAGGTGTCGCAAAAGGAACGTTAACACAACCGGTCGTAGAATGTCGTCTACCTATCGCTGTGCTGTTAATGTACCAGATATACAGGGTGCTATCAAAATAATGGAAACACACTTTATTTATAAGTAATCCTTTACTAATGTGGCGTAAGACCGCCTTTGGCATGTAATACAGCTTGGATTCGCCTGGGAATCGAATCATGCAAGTGCTGAATAGTGTTTAGAGGAATATTGTATCATTCTTCATGGAGATATTGTACAAGTTCCGAGAGATATGCCGGTGGAGGATATCGATTCCGGATTGAACGTTCTAAAATAAACCATAACGGTTCGATTATAGTGAGGTCGGGGGACTGTGTTGGCCAAGGTAGATGTTTCACTTCATCCTCGTGTTCATCAAACCATGATTGGACCAGTTCCGCTGCATGAATAAGAGCATTATCATCCTGGAAAATTCCATCTCCTGCAGGAAACAAAGTTTGTATCATAGGATGGACCTGGTCAGCTAAAACTTCTCTATACTCCCCAGTGATCCTTCCTTTCAGGGTTACGATTGGATCAGCAGAAAACCACGGCATGGCTGCCCATACCATGACAGACCATGCTTGACAGTTGGAAGGAGACAATCACGATCATACGCTTGTGCAGGTGTCCTCCAAACGTGCACCCGTCCCGTTGCGGGGAAAAGTGTGAAAGATGATTCGTCTGACCATATAACTGTCTTTCACTTATCAATCGACCAGGTTTTGTGGTTTTGGCACCACTGTAGACGACGTTTGGCATTAACATCTGTGACAAGTGGCTTAGGAATTGCTACTCTGTCGTAAATATTCTGTTTATGAAGGTGCCTCCTAACTGTAATTATTGACACTGGAGAATCCAGATGCTGATTGATCTCTGCGGTCACTTTGGCTGCAGTTGTTTTCTTTTTAGACGTTACAATCCGCTTCAATTCCCGTAGGTCTCTTTCACTCAGCTTCTCCTTCCGTCCACTATTTTGCTTTGCCGAGCTTGTTTTGCCGCGCTGTGTGTACGCTGTCATTACTTAAGACACCGTATCTCTAGAAACGCCTAAAAGCTGGGATGTTTCGGTCACAGTTGCTCCAACTAGTTGGGCTACTACAATTTGGCCTCTTTGAAAGTCTGTGAGGTCTGTCAATTTAAGCTTTTGACAAAAATCCACGACGTATACAACTTTACTAAAGCTACCTCATACTACCATGATATATAGTACTTTTTATATAAAAAAAAACAACTGGTATCTAGGATTATATTTTAATGCTTACGAAGAGCATTCTTAGATGTCACTTTTATTCACAGGTGTTTCAATTATTTTGATAACCACCTGTAACTACCAAAGGGGTCCGGCTAAGCCCCGATGTCCCGAGGTACTCTCGTGATCTCTTTTTCTACGGGGTTTACTGTTTTAACCGTTCTGGTAGTTTTCTCTTCTAGGTATGTCGTCGTTAGCAAAACTGACCAGTTCTTGATGGACGGGGAAACTCGTCTTTAGAAACGAACTGACCAGATCTTGATCTCGTCATCATGAAAAAAATGTCTTGGTGACGAGATATCTTGTCATTTGCACACTTACCGGTTTAAAACCACTCTAATAAATCCGGGGTCGCACTTCCGGGATGCTCAAGCGATATTTTCCTGTTTCCATCCCACTACTTTATTTCCCAGTCTCTCTTTCCCCTCCTTTCCCAACATTTTTTCACTTGACGTTGTCTTGTATTTGTCGCTACCTCGCGCGATATGACCCTTGCGCCCCCAGGTGCAGAATTATATTCAGTTTTCTACAACACAAATCCAAGCTATAGCATTTATTCTGTTGGCATTTTGTCCAAATTTTGAGAACTGTAGTAAAATAAAAAACAAATGTAAAACACAATATGTATTACATATTTATAATAAAACATCAAAATTAATTAACCTATTTATTTGAAATCAAGGCATACTTTCAGAATTTCCAATTCTGTCGCTAACTTCTAAAGTTAAATATTTTGTCATTGACATAGAAGATGTATTGTTTATAAAGTATTTGTAGTAATTTGGAGCGGTGTAGGGATGTTGCTACGTAGCTAGAAAAGAAAAAAAAATGTATGGCAAGGAGCGCGCTTTGCACTGCAGAACATCGTAACTTATGATTTAAAAAAAAATCGGCAAAAATTTTGATAAAATTAAGGAAAAATTGTTCTGAAAAGACTTTGTTCTGCGACGTACTTCGTAGTTTTAAGCATTTTATGCTCCCAGGCTCGCGTCATAAATCCCCAAACCAATCCGTCAACCTTCTTGACCAATGGAATCTTTCCCGGGATTCTTTCAACCAATATATAGATGTGGAAATTTAGTCATTGAATGTGATATGGGGTAAAAGCAGTACTACACTTCAGAATTCTCTGGTGCTCAGAGCGTCGAGATGTAAGAAATGGACAGTCATAAGGATGCTTAATAGTCAGACTGTGAGAACAGGGTTTGTAGACTTTTGGATCGCAGCTCGAAAAGAGTTAATGGATTTAAGTGACCCTGTTATTTCAAAGCTTCTTCCATCGACCTACTTGTGTGAACAAAGCTGCACGAACAGCAATCCAACCTAAGGAGAGGAGTTGTTCTGACCCAGGGCCGTGTGGGGCCTCATCCTTTCACTCAATGACTGTTGCAGACTGCATGGGGAGGGTGGTGCTGCTGTGACCCCTCTCGACCGACACCTCCTCATGAAAGAATCTGGTGTTGCTTACACTTTCCTGTTTGCAATTTGTGAGGAGGGTAAAAACTAAATGGGATTATAATGTTATGAAACTGCAGGGAGTTCATAATAACGATATTCCCAATCTATACATGAAAATGTATAGATATAACACAAATAATTGCGATACTTTTACTGCAATAGTCCACGAATTGAATTTGTTTCTTTGGACAAGTACAGCTTTTGTATTAACCCTTCCATTAATAGTGGGTCTTTTTTAACAAAGAAGATCGCGGTACCTTTGTGAGTTGCTCTACCTCATTTTTTCTTATTACATGAGCATTAATTATTCGTTTAAAAACACTGCATTTTAGGACATTTAAAAAAAACAATTAGCAAAAACTAATTATTTGAATTTATGAATAACATACATATTTAAGCAATTATCTTTAATGCGTAACACTAAAATTCACCAGTCACTTGTCAGGACCAGTGCAACTAATGTGGGGTTAAGTGGATAGTTCGAAAGATTGATACTGTCTTGTTTATAGTATGATTCGTAAAGCATGTAATTGTATCATGTGTATTTATATTGAACAATGCTCTTTGGGAAATCAATATGTGCTTTTAGTAATTCTAGTTTGGTGTTAATAATTACAAAAAATTGTTGGGAGTACAAAGTTAAGAATATTTGTTCTATTTGTCCGCAAACCAAAAGATGTTGAATAGCACTGATCTAGAGTACTAAACTTTAGAGCCAGGAATCTCACCACCCCTGAAACGCGTAAAAGGTTACAAGCAAAGTTTCAATTTCAAGAAAATTTTGGATGCTTCCGAGCAGAATACTTATTTATTTATGCTTTTACATGTATGCCCATTCAGATAAACCTATTAAATCAATGGAACTGCATAATACAATTAACTAATGTCTATATCTCTCTATATTAAAAAAAAGTTACCGCCGCCGCCGCCGCCGCCGCCGAAGAATTGAAATTTTTGTTGTTTAGCTCCATTCTTAGACTGTTTCCCGAGAAAGTACTGATCGGAAAAATATGAAATTAACATGCTTTGTTCTTCATCGTATTCCCTGGATAATTATTAAGATTTTTTTCCGATGCGGCTATTAGTTTAGGTTTTATTAAGTGTTAAAGTTGAAGAAGTGAAATTTCTTCCGCGAGTGAGCAAAACACATTCAAAATTTCAGTCTTTAGTCGTGAGTTTTTTTTTAAGAGTACCTCTCAACGTAAATTTTTGCAGCTCGTCGAGTTTTTTTTGAAATTTAAATGTGGTTCTTGATAATATTTTTTTGAAATTCGGGAAAAATCGGGACATTTTTGTTACTTTTTTTTAAAACTGCCGTATCTATATCTAATTACTATTAGTTTTTAATTTTTAAAATATCGCAGTATACCTCAGAATATACTCTTTCTTACGGTACTATTATTTTTGAAATCGGTTAATAATTAAATTGGATGCGATCAAAAGTTCGTGATACAAAATTCGGAATCTTCGGATATTTTCGCTACGTTTTGTTAAAACCGTTATGTCTACGGCAAAAACCATTATTTTTTAAATTTGAGAACATCACTGAATACACTACATTACACTCTTTCTTATGGTACAATTATTTTTCAAATTGGTTAATAAACAAAATCGATGCAATTAAAAGTAGGTCATACAATTTTCGGAACTTTCAGATCGTAACTTCCGATACAAAACTAAAATGGTCATATCTATATAGTATTACTGTTAGTTTTTAATTTTAAAAATATTGCAGTATACCTCACAATGTACTCTTTCTTACGGTACAATTATTTTTAAAATTGGTTCATAAATAAATTCGATGCAATCAAAAGTTGGTGACACAAATTTCGTATTTTTCAGTTCGCATAGCTGGTTTGGCAAACAGCAGTGGGTTGCATTTTCTACTATCGGGTTTGCCAGATATCAAATTTATCGTAGCAACAATTGCCATAAAAACGATTTCTTTTTATTTGGCGAGGAAAAAGGCTCGCTTTTTTCCCTCTGTTCTCAAGACAGTTTACCGACAAAGTACAATGTATTGATATTAACACTGTTTACTTAAAATTGTACAGGGAACAAGATACAGAAGATTTTTTACTGATGCGGCTATTAGTTTAGGGTGCATTAAGTGTTAAAGCAAAAAAAAGTGAAATCAATTGCGAAAGAAGTATTGGTTTGAGAAAGCAAACCAAACGGGATTGCGTAGCAATCCCCGGGGTCGGCGAGCGTAAGCGAGCAGGGCGCGAAGCCCTCGCTGTGACGTCATGTACCGGAAAGTGAAATCAGCATAATACGAATTATTCAGATAGTTTCACTCTGTGAAAGGAATGTTGGTTTGCGAAGCAAACCAAATGACATCTGTGAAAGGAGTGTTGGTTTGCGAAGCAAACCAAATGGGATTGCGCAGCAATCCCCGGGGGTTGGCGAGCGTAAGCGAGCAGGGGGCGGAGCCCCCTAGTATATAAAAAAAAGGGAATTGTGTGCGTGTGTTTATATTTTCTATACAAACCTACACCATTTGACTAATCCACACCAAATTTGGTACACTTATACTAAGACACTACGGAAAACGTAGGCTTGTATTTTCCAGTATTCAGAACAATCTGTAGTTCTTGCAACCATGAAAATTGACACACACGTAGTACTAAAAGTGTCCTACGAAGACATAATTTTAAAATCTAAAGTTTGTTTTCCTGCAATAAGTGGATATAGACAAGGAAACACGTTCTACAAGAAACTGAAAGGATACAATGGTTCTTATTTTGGACACGCGTGTTTCTCTATCAGCATAACTTTGTCACAAGGAACGGCAATGCCAGTAATAATTAAAATATTTTATTTTTCATGGCTTACATTTTGAAGTGGAACACGAAAAGCCCAAACGTAAAATACATTGATCATAAAAGCGTAATTATGCTATTTGAGATATGGCCAACCAGAATTAATATTTTATTTTATAAATTTGATTTATATAATATGCTCAAATTTGAACAAAACCTGTGTTAACAAAAATACACAAACACAGGATTCTAAATCAAATTTAATACTTAAATTATTGCATTTTTTTATGTAAGAAAATTGATTATTCTAATTCTCTTTTCAATCAATATTTAACCATTTCAACCCGAGCAACACCGGGTAATTCAGCTAGTATAAAATAAAATGTTTGACAAAGGTTACCGATACTTATTTTAGTACTTTTAGTTGTCATTAACTTGGTTTAATAGCTACAAAATA
The DNA here is from genome assembly GCA_947359465.1 of Metellina segmentata. NCBI lineage: Eukaryota > Metazoa > Arthropoda > Arachnida > Araneae > Tetragnathidae > Metellina > Metellina segmentata. The sequence continues at coordinate 84,435,416 of OX375875.1, read as the reverse complement.
AGATGGACCATTATGTACACGCGACTCAAATGTTTTTAAAAATATAAATAAAATAAATATTTTTCAATACGTCCACAGAAATCTCGTAAAGCACCATATCATTAGCCAAAAATTTGACATAAATAGTGAACTTACATTGCCCTCGATAAACTCTTTCAACGACGAAGAAAAATAGCTTCCAGTCTTTCATACCAAGAAATTAAAATGAAGTCTGGATGGTGTCGATTTCTGGAGAAATTAAGTAGTCTCTAAGATAGTTTCAAATAAGAAACTTCAAAATTAACGAAATTATAAGCGCTTTGCCAAACACGTACTACATGCACAAAAGCAAAGATATCGAATGACGAGAAAACGCATCGTAATAATGAAACTTTTTTTAAAAATTGCATTATTAAGCATTATTGATCTCTTGAAATAGCATGTAACATTGTTTTAAAAATATTATTTGTCGATTGTTTTATTGCCACCATTGTTTATACACTGACCAAGCCAAAACATTACGACTATCCCCACATTTTTCAATGAACTCGTCTGGATGGCGTGGAGGGCACGTGAATAACTGAGAATGGTATTTAACTGGTGCTGGAGAAGGTAAGTAATCATTCTTGCACTTACTTTTGCGAGTGATGGGAGAGGCTGCTGATCTAAATGAATTTGATAGAGGGCAGATCGTAATGGTCCGAAGACTCGGAACGAGTATCACCGAAACTGCACGACTGGTCGGTTGTTCACGATCTGCCGTTGTTAGTATTCATGCAAAAGGAATAAATGACGGTGACATCAGCACTAGATGCCAAGGTGTTGGTCGTCCACGCGTCATCAAAGAAAAAGAACGTCGGAGACTGTCCCGTTTGGTAAAGCAAAATCGGTGCGAAACAGTGGCTCAGCTGACAGCCCAATACAATGCAGGTCCAAGCTCAAGTGTTTCGGAACACACAGTTTAGCGGACACTGATGGATATGGGACTGTGCAGCAGACGTCCCACTCGTGTGCCTCTGTTTACCAAGCGTTATCGTCAACTACGCCTACAGTGGGCCAGGGAACATCGAGACTGGACCATGGATGAGTGGAAGAGAGTTACCTGGTCAGATGAATCCCGATTTCTCATTCATCCCTTCGATGATCGTGTCAGGGTACGCCGTCTGCCAGACGAACAGTTGCTCCCCTCTTGTACAGCAGGTCATACACAGGCTGGTGGTGGCAGCATTATGCTTTGGAGGACGTTCTCATGGGCGACTCTTGGACCCGTAGCTGTGGTAGAACAGACCATGAAAGCTGCAAACTATCTGAACATCATTGCCGATCAGTTGCACCCTTACATGGCGTCTGTCTTCCCAACTGGAAATAAAATCTTCCAGCAGGACAACGCCCCATGTCACAAGGCTCGTATTGTGTTGGAGTGGTTCGAGGAGCATACTGACGAATTCCACTTAATGTCCTGGCCACCTAATGTGCCGGACCTTAATCCAACAGAGCACATTTGGGGTGTCATGGAGCGGCAGTTCAGAGCTCAAACAGCACCATGTCCAAATATCTCTACTTTGCGTGACCGCTGCTTAGACATTTGGTACAACCTGTCTCCAGTCATGTACCAAGGACTTGTGACAACTATGTCCAGGCGAGTTGCAGCTGTTTTGCAGGCCAAACGAGGCGCAACGCGTTATTGAGAAGGTGGTCATAATATTTTGGCTCTTCAGTGTAGATAGTCCATCCTTGTTTAATAGATAGTATGAGGCTATTGGCCATTTAAACTAAGCTCACTTAGCCATGAAATAGGCTTTTGTTTAAAAAGAATTTACTTTTATCACACTTGTAATCTTTAAATGGCCTAGTGTGTAGAGCATTCGCTTGGATAGCGGCAGACTGGAGCGATTGCATGCAAGATTAATCCTCGCATGTGCTGATGTCGTTCTGGCAACTTGACGTTTCTTCAAGTCGACACGTTAATTTCAGCTAGCTCTCATAAAATCCTCTTGAAAGGCATTTGGACCCCTCCTTATTTCAGAAATGATTCGGACGACTCCGTAAGTTCTACGGGCCCATTGTGTGTTTCTGACGAGAAGGTAGTGGACTTCGAGTCAATCAATTTTTAAAAGGTATGAAAGGTCGTTAGAAGGAGGACTGCGTGACGCAAAAGCTTGCTTAACGATCGTCGTGAGTGTTTTCCCCTTCTTCTTTAAAGATGTCTTTAAAAGCATTTTTGACTGGTGTCGACATCGCTATCCTAGACATTTTACATATTTAATGTCATTCAAGATGGCGGCCGCTCGTTACTGAAGAGCTTATATTTGTGTTAATAAGTGACAGATTTTCATGAAACATTTTTGAAATGCTTAGTAGGGATCTTTTTAAGTACAGTTGACTTATATGGGCATTGACCACTGTGGATATATGTTGTGATTGGACTTCATCAAAGATAGCGGTTGGTTGCCTTATACGACATTTGTCTTACCTTACTTGATTTAATTTACTTGATACTTGCCTTATACTTGATTTAATTTCAATGAACTTTCAATATTTATATTGATTTGACCTTTGAGATGCTGATAGAAGAGGTTTTAGTTGCCATTTCAAAACTTACCAACATTTTCAAAACTTAAATTATCATACTTTTGAATATTAATATTATTACAGATAGTGTGACATGAATTTGATGGGCCAGTGGGAAAGCACTGTATTGTGTAGTGGTAGGAGAATCAATGGATTAGAAATGTAAAAGTAAAACATTTAAAACTAGATTTGGCAGATTAAATTGTCTGCTGTCCATTGAATCTATTCGCCATCACTCTAATCATTAATTTTACAGAAGTATGCTGCCAAACTGATTGGAATCAAGTCACTGGAATTAAACAGATTAACTTCATTTGCACTCCAGATCAATCCCATTTACAGGGTAGAATCACAGAGCCAGGTACTAGGTTGCGACGACCGGCACGGGTGCCACGTGAAATGCTCTTTCTACTCATTGTTAACTAGTAAAAATGTGCACTACTGTTTGTGAAAAATTCAACACCATGAAGGCATCATGCAAATTTAACGAAACTTGAAGGAAATGTAAAACAGGTTAGGATATGCAAATGATTAGAATTACAAAGCGTTCACCCATGTGTGGTCTAGAAACATCCTTTAAACTTCCAAGTGAGCCGTGAATAAAAAGCACTGTAAAGGTGCGTTGAAATGTGTGTATCGTCGTTTGACTGCTGTAAATGATTGATTGGAAGTCAATATGCCTCGCCAAAAACGCAGAGTGGCATACGAGAAACTAACGGAGTTCAAACGGGGCCGCATGATCGCTTCCGTGAGGGTGGACTTTCGTATAGTGAAATGGCCACTCCCACGGGGCGTAATGTCCCAACAGTTAAGGCCCGTTTACGATTCTCCGTATGTCCGTATGCGTCGAACCAATGATAGAGGAGAACCACGTGATTGACAAATTGGCGGGATTACGCAGACCCTATCTGTAGCTTCGTATGCGTTAAGGTGGAGCCTACGCATACGGACATACGGAGAATCGTAAACGAGCCTTTAAGCGTGTGTGGAAGAGACGAACAGTGGAGAGGAGAACACAGCAGCGCCTGATAAGTCGAAACCCCGGCAGTGGGCTACGTAATATGACCTCACCACAGGACGACAGACACCTCATCCACATGACGGTGACGGATCGTACAGCGTCCTCTCGTGCGTTAGCACAACATTGGAGAACGTCTGCAAGCGTGTCATTGTCTGCCCTCCACGGTTCGTTGACGTCTGCTTCCCTTGACGCTGAACCACCGACGCCTCTTGCTGCAATAGACTTACCAACACATCCAATGGCTGGCTGATTGGCAACAAGTCGTCTTCTCAGATGAGTCCCGCTACAATAGAAACTTTAACGATGGACGCTTACTCTTCTTGTGCTTTTGTGTGTCAGATGTGAATACCTTCTCTTGGAGTGTCTTATTCAGCGTCATGCCGGACGAACGCCTGGCGTTATGGTCTGGGGCGCTCTTTGATATCATTGACGATCCCGCCTACTCCAAGTTGTGGGGACCCTGAACAGCGAGTGCTACATCAAGGAAGTTGTGTATCCCCAGGTCCTACCCCTCCTACAACGCATTCCCAGAGCTGTATTTCAGCAAGATAATGCCCCTACACATGTTGCTCGGAATGTACAAGCCTTCTTCACTGCACAACAAGTTCTTTCATGGTCTGAACGTGTTTTAGATATGACGCATATTGAGAATGTCTGAGACATTATTCGGTGACTCGCTCGTACCGCTCGTCGGGAAGAGTGTACGGCTCAACTTTGGCATCATAGGCCATGTGGAATGCCATTCCTCAGCATGACATTCAGAATCTGTATGTTTCGATGCCACGACATGTACAGTAGGGTGGGCCGAATAAAAGGTTTTTTTTGCTATCGCATTCTAATAGTGTGGAAAAGTTGTCTCATGCAGTAAAACTAATCTGTAAAAAATGTAACCCGATTTATTGATATCTGTTGCCTCCCCAAGAGGTTTAAACCCTCCAAAAAGATCAAAATTCGGGCTTTTTTTTATAAAAAATAAAAATGTTTACAATTACGTTCTAATAGTGCTCAAAAGTAAGCCAATACATCATTATTAACGGTAAAAAAAATTGTTTAGATCAGTACACATCTTCTGCCTCCCCAATGGGGTCCAAATAGCAGAAAAACTGATTACCAGTTTTTACCGTAGTTGCAAAAATGTAATTTTTTCAGCAACCCACTCCACAACAACTTTAAATTCCAAACTTCCGCACCAACCCAACGTGAGGACTTTCAGCCACGACAGATTTAAGGTCCACAGCCGCCTCTACACCATAGGCTTACAAACATCCATACCCGGACCCAGATTCGAACCATGAACCTTCCGATCTAGAGGCTAACACCTTAACCACTATACCGGTTGATCGGCAAATTATTTTTTGGAATTTGCATTGATGAAATACTGAAACGTATTGGAAAAACAAGCCAACTGACGTCATGTTCATAATACGTTCAGGAAACGTGTATTTCTGGAGAAACACTACCGCCACCTATATTTGCCTTGGCAGAATATGCATCTGAGCATGATTTTCAAACTGTTCCCCTAAATATTTAAATCGAGTCCTTGTTAAGAATTATTGAATTAAGTAATTCTTATAAAACTAATCAAGTTCTCTTTCTTTGTTTAAAATTAATAAAGTACTATGTCAGAATGATTTCACTGCAACTTTTACGCACGTCTTTTAAATTCCAAGTCTCGAATGTGCTCTTAAGTTCACTTCTGGAAACAATAAATATTTGTTATGATCACCTTGCATACATTTGCGAAATCGCAAACGCGTGCCATTCGATAAATTTTGGTTTATATAACGAGTTTTAATATTATATAAGGTGCACGCTTTCAAAAACGTAAGTCTTTTTTTATCTATCATTGGTCTGTGTTGCTCGTGTCAAGTGGGAATGAAATACAGTTATATAACAGAAAATGACTGTAAAAAAATTATCATATCTGCTGACTAGACAATTCTCTGTTGTGTTTAAAGAATTTTGTCACAAATAAAAAATAAGCAGTTGAGTTTCAAGAGTAGTTCGAGGTGCATATTTCACCCTTATATAAGGCAACATAAGTATTTACTGAATTAACTTGATAATATTGATCCTATCATCAACACAAAAAAAGAAGAAAGAAAAACAGTTCGCTGATAATGTGGAGCAAATATAAAGCTTAGGTCACTCCGTTTGATACTTTAACTTGTTCTAGTCGACTCAAAGCTTGTAAATCATTTTCTCTGTTAAGTTTTGTGTAAAGTATTTGAAAATGTGGAAGACAGCAGTTCTCGTAAGTAGTGATTTATTGTCCTTTTAACTGTATTGCATATTTCTCGGGGCCGATGTAGCCCGGATGGAAGAGCGTCGGATTAGAGTTCGAATCCAGCCAGGACCGTCATGTAGAAAGGGGGCTTCTGCACTTTAAATCTTTCGTAGTCTCAAATGTTCTCTGACATGGTGTAAAAGTTTGGAGAGTGGGGTGCCAGCTCAAATGTGGCCTCGTCATCTGACCGTGGTTAAAAATTACGGGTTATTTCCCTCGGAACTTTGCTTTCGGGATTGTGATCCCGGACATTCACCAATAGCTTGTTGTGTTGCTCCAGTGTGACGTTAATTAAAATACCAACCAACCATATTTCTCGAAGAAAATTTCAGACTTTTATACTTTTAAGTAACATTAGACGTTACAACAGACAGTACAATATTGGAAACTGTACAATTACATACATAATTCATTTATTGTTAATGCTTATATAAGTAGTATATACGAGAACTTACAAATATGTTCGTTTTTACCTTCTTTGAAGCCCATTGTTTTTCTACACCGTAATTCTTATGACTCTAATATATGCTATTCATGCCGAGGATAATAAATAGTTTAAATTTATGTTTTCGTCATTTATTTTGTGCAATGCTCATTATGGCGGTATTTTTATGATTATGGAATATTTAGTACCAAACTAGCTTTTATATACTGTAGTAGTATCAACAGAGCAAGAGGCAAATTATTTTATTTTTACCTTTCCAATAACCTATAAATTTAATAGAATTTTCATGACACTTTAGAACAGGATCTTTTTTAACGTTTGTTGATCCGATGGAAGTCCGAGTATAAGGTGAAGGGCTGCAGAACAACCAAGTAACTGTCCTTTTACTCTTTGAATTGAAATGGCCTTTTTTGAAGAATGTCTCGATCATCTAGACTGTAAAAGTCTAGGTAATTCATTTGTTCAATCTTATTCAAGAGTGAATTCTTTGTGGGTTGGACTGGAAATCTTTGACAGTAAACACACCAAATGCCCTGATTCATTTAGTTTTTTATAAGTAACTCATATTGTTGTTTCTTATCACTTAGTCGAGACAAGCTCAACCAAGTCCGGGAATTTATGCACCTTCAAAACGTCCAAGACAAGCAAAACACAAATATTTCCTAGATAGCCCCAGATAAGTTTGAGATAACGAGGGTAAGCCTGATCCATATTGCATTTCCGATAAATTGGGAAAACCTTTAATCCATCTTCATATGAATTGGTCTCAAGCGACTATTGTCCTCCAGTCTGTTGACCTCTATCACCCTTGAATTTGAGGACAGCTATGACTATTTTGTGTAAGTAACAGATTGGTATAGCTTTGATATAAAGACATTTTCCCGGCAACGCTTTTGGCACGTTTTTTGGCAAGCTTTTTGCAGTAAGTTGTGGGTTGGTTGTGGCAGGCTAAAAGGCGATCCCGCTTTGTTAGGATTGAGGCAACCTCGCGATTATTTGAATATCTTCATTAACTGTTGTAAATCATCTTTTTTGATTTTACCATGCCTTAACAACTCTAATTTGCTAGAATTAATGTGATCTTTTATAACATTCATATGAAATAGCCTGGTTCCATTAGAATGTTTCTATTTTAAAAATTCTTTTCTGCTAAATCTAAAACGGTGTTTTTCTAAGAAATTCTTCCTTGGCGACATAAAAAAAATCACATCAAAAGTACCCATCGGTTTATAAATATAATTGCTTACATTTGCTTGACAATTATTTGAAATTAGTTTTTTTTTTTTTTTTTTGCAAATTACGATTGATGGTTTGTGTATCGTAAGAATCCCGCATGGACAAATTCCAGATTTGTTTGCCTTTTTACTAAACAAATGTAAACTTTTAAATTTATTATTTTAGCCCCCGTTCCTCTTTTCTCTGTTTTGAGGGCATTGATGCTATTTTTATAACCAGAATGGCGAACCTTGAAACATAATATTCAACGCTTTCTTCAACAAATATTAAACTTTCTTCAGCAATAGGGTATAAAATTAATCACATGAAATCATGCAGCGCTTATTGAATTATTTGAAATCGGATGGTGAAAATATTTATAAAACAAAACATGGTTTCTAATTTTTATGTTCGAAGCTGGACTATTCTTGAGAGATAAATACATGCATGAAAAATTGGTATCAGTTTCACTCTTATCTAATGATTGTTTTACATGTCTAACATGTCTAAGATTATATCGATCGTGTAAATCTTCCACATGTCTAAGATTATATCGATCGACTATTGTCTGGAAGAAGCAGACGCGGCTTTTAATATATACGACTCTCCAACCGCAGACAGAAGAAACAAAACTTTTTAGTTTTCTTATAATCGTTACTTTCTATAGAATAACGCAATTTAAATAGAGATTTCAATTGCTCTGAAAGAAATGAGTAACGATGTTTCAAGATCCAGGTGCAATAGCTGTTCAAATTAGAGAAGCTGTACAAATATAAGAAACAAGAATATCTAACTGACCAAAGAATATAAAATAATTTGAATGATAACCTTTCTCTTACAAAGCATGTATAAATTTGACGCAGCAATAATTTGAAACATAAGCTTGTAGTTTTCCCTCAATTATGGTCCACTGTAAGTAGCCCAGAGAAAAGCTATATTTAGTACACTGAAGACACATTTTCTGCCAAGGTAGTGCTAGTGTTTCTGCAGCAATACCTGTTTTCTGCACGTATTCTGTTCGTGATGTCGCTTGTCTTGTCTTTTGGATACGATTTCACCATTTCGCTCAAAACAAATCCCAAAGAATGAATTTCGAATTGAAAAATGATAGTTGACAGCTCAATGCCGATTAAATTAAACGCCAAACGTTGCTAAATCTACGATAAACTACATTTAAGGTAACCACGGTGTATATCATGGGAGAGCGTAACAGAAGTAAACTCTTTACAAACCCTTAGGTCTTTGTTTACACTTAAAGTGAACTAGAGCATTTAGAAAAAATGAAGTCTGCAAACACCAAAAATTTAAATAAGTTACACAATCATACAATAATTATAGGTCCCAATATTTTTTATTTGCAGGACATAAAAAATAAGTTTATGTTCCCCCATAAGTTGACAATAAATTAATAATAACTAACAATAATTATTGTTATATACCTACCTACTTATATTTATAGTTAGTAGTACCTATTTCAAATTGTTGTAAATATTATTTTCTTTTGCATCATTCAATTCGCAGACAAACGATTTGTTAATCCTTCTTATTAAATTTTTTTACATTGTTTTGACAGTTAAAAAATCTACCTTAGTTATAAATTAATAAACACGGCAACCGACTAACATTAATAAACCCGGGGTAACATTAATGTTTGTGGTTACTTACCCAGTTTAAAAAAAAGGAAAATAAAGTTTAAATACACCGATGTTTAAAAACATCGATGGTTTTTTGGGTGATGTATTATTAACATCGATGTTTTGTTGTCGATGTCGCATCCCTACCTATCACCCAAACGCTGCCACCTGATACATATAGGGGTGCATTAAAATGTAGTTTATCGCCGTTTTGGCAAAGTTTGGCATTTAATCTAATTAGCATTGACTACTTAACTATAATTTGCTGTTCGAAATTTCTTTTTGCGACGTGCTGAAATCATACTCGAAAACGCAAGGCAATTGACATCATATTCGGAATAATCACAGGAGCCACCTACATTTAGCTGACAGAAAAAGTATCTGATACCAGGATCTAAGTACCAAGTTAAAAAGGCTGACCTATTCCCAAATAGTTAACAAATGTAACATTTTGAACTTCAACTTTTTATAAATCCAATGAAAATATTAATAACTTTTTAACTTACAATTTTGACTGCACATTATAGCACATATAACCTTTCTCGTTTCTCGTTCCTATTTTTCGTGACCGGTACCATACCAGGGACAACCTTTATTATCTTTATGTGAATAAAGCAATCAATATTTTCAGAAGCAGAGAATACCCGAATGAGGTAAAGGCATACGTAATTTTCTAGAGGTAATTTCAAATTAAAAAAAATTAAATATACTGTGTATATTTAATCTGCTTCGTCCAAGGAGGAACACAGCACAAAGCATAGTCGTTAAGTATAAATAACAATCGAAATTAAATATGCCGTGACCAAGAAGATCATAAGTCTTTCTGGCCATGTTTTTGAAGTACCAACAATAGGGGACTATCGCGTGTTCAATATTACAGATAAATTATAATCAACTTCTAATACCTTTTAGGGTATGTTGATCGGGAATTTAATTAAAAATGGAAGCATTAAATTTCAGTGAGGTTCGAAGATACTTCTTTTTCACAGAAACGAGAAACGAGAAGCTCTTCAAAGGTCTACAATTTAACAGCTAATTTTCAAATATAGCAATTATTAATCAGGTGCAATATTGTAAACCTGGATTAAAAAAGCGTAAAGAATCTCTACACAGTGTGCATGAAAGTCATTATTTTCAAGGCCTTTACTGCTTTAATAGCTCCTATTTCATCATATTTCCATGTTAATTATTTAGTTTTGTTTTCAGGTTGCTGTGGTGTGTAGTATTGCGGAAGGATGTGTTTATAAGAATCGAGAATGTGCGCCATACACAGTGGAGGAGCAACATCAGGTAAGTTAAAAATTGCTTTGTAAATATATATTTTATAGGTTTTTCACTATATAAATTTATTATATTGAATTTTAAAGAAAAATAGAACTTGTGAATAGGTTAATAGTTTAAAAAAGATGCCGAAATTAAAGGTTAAAATAGTTTATCAGATTTTGCGTTGCTCTAGGTGTGGAAACTAGAATCTATCCATTATTATTTACAGCCTCTAGGAACGTCGTAGGTGTTGCCACGAAAGATGAAAGTAACCATTATTTAATCAGTTATATTCAAAATGGAGAAATGAACATTCCCATAGAATAAGCTACTAGAACGATAAAAGGATTTTTAAAATGGAAAAATGTTGTTGCACAATGATTTATGCTATGAATGATTTAAGCTAATTCATAATAATTAACAATAAGTAATAATAATTAATAATAAGTAATACTAATTAATAATACGTTATAATTAATAATAGTTAATAATAAGTACTAATAATTAGTAATAAATAATAATAATTAGTAATAATTAACATTTAATAATTATGATTAATAATTAACGCTTGTTAATAACAATTAATATTAATTATTAATACTTAATACTAATAATTAATAATACTTAATAATAATAATAAGTATTAACAATACTTAATACTTAATAATACTTAATAATAATTAATAATAATTAATTATTTAAGCTAGAACGATAAAATGATTTTTAAAATGGAAAAATGTTGTTACACAATGATTTATGTTTTTTTTTCCAATAACTCCATTCTCTTATAACTTCTTATGGAGGATTCCAAAGACAAATTAGGATCGCCTTGGCGCAGTGTCTTCGCCCACTGCGCTAGCAACCTGAGAGTTGTAGGGGCACAAGTTAGATTCTTCCCTAGGTGTATTTGAGGTCGTTGTTTGGCGCAGCTTCGCTGAATAAAAACAACCATTTAACCCAACCAATCGTCTAGAGCAGTGATGGCGAATCTTTTGAACTCCGCGTGTCAAAACCAGAAAAAAACCTAGCTTAACTCGGGTGCCGTGTCACATATAGAAATATCCATAATTTTGTGATATTTGCAGCCTTAGTAAAAAAAGTTATATTTTTTATCCATTTATTTATTAAAAAAGTAGAAACAAATGATTTTTTTTGTACATAAGTGACTTTTTTGTTGCTGAACTGCATTTGATTTTGAATTTAATTGATTAAATATTTCGACGAATCGGTCATGTAACGAGTTTACATTATGCTGGTACTTTATATGCATGGGCTCCATTTAATTTTGTACAGTTGTGTTGGCCTTCCCCAAATACTTTTTTACTCGAGAAAAGTACTTATAAGTTTTAGTCTTTAACACTGTCTTTGGTCTTTAGCACTGCCTCTGTTTCTTCAACCCTCGACCTCTTTCAACGTAAGCACACGATTGTGCTAAGAGCGAAGTAAACGCAGCATGCGTTGATTGTTCTTGGGCAAAGACCGTCCGTAAACGATGCGTGTCACCTAAAATATCTTGGCGTGGCACCTTTGACACGCGTGTCACAGGTTCGCCATCACTGGTGTAGAGAGTGAAGTCAAGGAAGGGGTTTTGGGTCAAGGAGGAGCGTGAGTACTTATAAAACGATGACAGATGGTCTTGGTACCAAAATTTAACTGAGGCCAGTGACTCCAATTCGGTGAAATTACTTTGGGGTTGCAAGGTAATACCCAACTTACTTCACATGCTTCATTATAATTCGGGACTCGTTTTGTTTATACAGATCACTACCACTATTATCCGTGTATTGGTAATATTTATCCCTCATGTTGGAGGAAGGAGAGTTGACCTCAACCATAAAATTGTTGGAGCCTAACCTGTTAGAGCCGCCCTTTGGACTCGGCAATCCTGTTTTACTGACATAGCAGTACATCGATCTAACAAATGAGATGGAGCCACCCTGCACAACTAGTCACCCATGTTAATTGAATGCGGTCTGATCTGACTGTATGAATGAGATTTAACTAAACAATAAAAATATTGAGACTCGAAGGAATAGAGTCCCTAGGACATGGTACCCCTATTTTCTAACATAAAAGCACACATATATATACTAATGAGGACGAGACACTCTAAACAGTTGGCTATCCATGTGAGCTGTAAGAGGTGTGGTTCATTTGTATAAGAATTAGAAGAATTATATATATATATATATATATATATATATATATATATATATATATATATATATATATATGTGTATTCCAACCATAAAAATATTGGGACCTAAGTAGGTCGAATAGGTACTTAGGACTTATTTGGTAATTATTTGGTTATTTATTGGCAATATTTTGCTATTTACCCCTCCCGTTTAGGAAATGTGCTCCCTCCATAAATTTATTGAGGGGCATGGGGATGGGGTACTTAGGTTTAGGCACCCAAAATATTTAGGTAGCCCTCCTAACAAACGCATTTAAATCTTTCATTTGGTGTGAACCTAGATATTACACGTTAGAAGTTCCGTAATCTTGGGTAATTTTCACTAACCAAGCATTCGCTCAAACTATGAACGGTATAGATTTTTATGATAGCTCTCAAAAAAATTCTACAAATATTAGTTGCGTAAATGCTAGAGAACTTTTCTAGATGTTTTTCTTCTTTTGAACTGTTTTGTGCTTGGTTTTACAGGATTATGAAGTAAGATCGTATTCTGCTCTCACCTGGGTGACTACTACAGAAGAAAACAGCATTATCAGAATCGCTCAGTACAACTCTTTCATGCGACTATTTAACTACATCAGTGGAAAGAATGACAGAAGTAAGTACATTGACCCAAACATTCTTTTTGTAAATAAAATTGACCGTAGAGCGACATATCGAACCAAGTCATTTACAATAACTTATTGTTACAATAGTTTTCAAATCATCGTTTCAAAGTGATGCTCGTAGCTTCAATTTTTTCACGGTATAATTTAGGGTCTACTTAAAACAGAAGGCAGTCGACTTTCAACCTGACTTTCATAGTTTTTCATATTGATCTGCTAAATTTGCTGTAATCATCTAAAATTGCTGTGAAAAATCTAGAAAATTTTCAGACGACTTTGATGTAGAATAAAATACTCTGAACAGTGAATTATAGAATATACAACATTTTTTTTACATCACGCCTGAGTCCGGGCCATCAATCGACGAGCCGCCCAATAGAGATCTGAAGTGAAACATTAAGGATTATAAACACCGTTAATAGTATATGCTATTATCAGGAATTTTAGGATAGTGTTCTTGATATGGGATGCTCCAGTCATTTCATTCAGCTCGCAAAAGTTGCATGTAGCTCATCTCTCTACTCCAATATAGTGTGTCTTTGTAGAAAGACATGTCCAGTGAGAAGTAGAAAGCAAGTGATTCCTACAGCTTTGGGCAAGGAACCTGGGATATGAGCTTTATTCCACAATAAAACATTGGAGTTCTTTCCTGCCGACATCTCCTTTGTAGATTGAAAGTCTATTAGTCCTTGTTGATGATCCATTGAGCATATTGATGTTACGTAGAGGTAAAGAGGATGGGGCAACTGTGCTCCAGCCTTCGCTAATAGTAGGTCAGTTTGTTCATTGCTATACATATCACTGCGACATGGAATCCACTCTAAGGCAACTTTTATCTTATCCTTAGAATACACTATTTGAAAATACTCTTTCTTGTGAATCACATTCTAATTTACATTATTAACATGTATATTAGTAACTTTAAGCCCATTCTAAAATAAATTGGACGAGCTTTCAAGTGTAATTCTCCATATCGTTTCATGATAATTTGAAGAAACGAATTGTCCCAAACATGTATCTTATGTTTCATAGGGTCTTCAGTTTATTGAATATTGTTATACTCACTCTTAATATATTTCTTGTAGACTTGAAAATCAACATGACCGTTCCAGTAAGAATGAAGAATACTCCAAGTGGCGAAAATACAATTATGGAAATGAGCTTTATGGTGCCATCCGAATTAGCAGCAAATCCCCCTGTACCAGACAACGATAAAATTGTTGTATCTCATGATGGCCCCACTAAATACGCTGTCAGGTAAGTTAGTCCGGCTTAGAAGCGAATTCATCAATGAGGAGTGGTGAGCAAGCTGTCCAACTATGAAGGCTATTTCATAACTAGAAAGAGTAAATTCGTCTAAAATTTGTTGCACTAATTAATCTGTCAGAAATTTATTCATGCAGTACAAGTGCGCTGATTGACGTGATTATGTAATTAAAACTAATTACAGGATATTTCATACTGCAAAAAGTTCAGGAGGTTGCTTCAAAATCTGATGCCGTCTTTTAATGGTGTTTCCAACCGTACCCGTCTAATAACGCCACTGTGTGAATTTTTTTCCTTATTTAATTATCAATTAAATATTTAACAGTGAATTCATAAAAGTTATAATTTTTTTTCATCTGCAAATTGAGTGGAATTGTTCATTGCTGTGTTTTAATTCTCCGGCAAAAATACCGTTCCTGAGCGATGTGTTGGACGTGCACTTGCACGTTGCTGGGAAAAATTATGCTGTTCATGGTTGGTTGAAACTCGATCCACCCAAAAACCGTCACGTACACGGGGGCTGATATGCATTAAAGCTGTCGTAGCCTCAAATGTCCTCACTTGACCTAGTGTGCAAATTTGGAGAGTGGGGTACCAGATCTGGTGTGACCTCGTCA
The DNA here is from genome assembly GCA_947359465.1 of Metellina segmentata. Classification (NCBI taxonomy): domain Eukaryota; kingdom Metazoa; phylum Arthropoda; class Arachnida; order Araneae; family Tetragnathidae; genus Metellina; species Metellina segmentata. The sequence goes on along the minus strand of OX375875.1, from coordinate 84,420,316 downwards.
TCTGACCGTGGTTTAAAATCACGAGGCGTTGTACCCATATTTTACCCTCTGGGATTAATCCCGGACCAATAGCCCATTGTATTGCTCCAGTGCGACATTAATTAAATACCTAACCTAAAAGAAAAGTTTTTATTGACACGAAAGATAGAAGTACACCCAGAGTTGTTACTGGAATCGAGCTTGCACCGCATACAATTCGTGGGCTTCCAGCGCATTAGGCTATATGCCTATTTTCAGGATCTTTCAACACAGTACTAAGTCCCAAATCCGGACTCCGAAATCCGAATTGTCCAAAATCTGGACGTTTTGCTAACTGGCGTTTTTTTTTTTTTTTTCTCACTTTTTTTCCATCTTTCCGACAATTTTTAAAGAACGAGGAGTTAAACCTGGATCGAATTGATGAAACAACGCAAAATAATGGACATGATCGGAATAAATACCACACCGAAAAATTAGATTTGCAAGTAAAATTTGTTGCATTGTATTAAAAAGGCGTTTTTCCTTTTTTTTTTAAATTATTCCTTCTTATATATCTTTTATTCTGCTATTGCAAAAGCAACGCGGGGGTGGGGAGTTAGATTAAAGTTTTTTTTTGATAAAAATTGCAAATAATCCGAACTCCGGAAGATTCTGGATTTTGGACTTCATACTGTATTTATTTTCTACTTACATAAGAACCTAGAGGTGGTTGTTGGGGTCCTTACTTGCCTTTCGCCTCGAAGTAGACCAATTTGTAGAGTCGCAGATTTGATTTGCAAACAGAGGGTTGAGTGTACGAAACGCGATCGCTCGCCATCATCTAAAAATTAGCAATAGCCTGATTATGAGACATCTTGTCATTAGAAAAATTGGCCTAATCGTGATTGACGAGATATGTCGTTGAAACCACTTAGAAGTTTAAAGATAAACATGTATCAATACGAATTTTGTTCCCTGCCTACATTATAATTATCAAAATGCACTCAATAAAGATATTTAAATTTGAATAAGGTTATTCTGTCGAAGAGTAGGTTTGTTGAGGGTAAAGTTAATACTCGAAGTTGTGCAAACTTTATAAGAAAAACTTTACGGTATAATTGCATGAGGGCTTTTCCTTTTTTATATGTTGGATCCATTAGGGAAGAGTAAAGGATTAGCAAAACCGTAGGGTTGCCAGTTCGAAAATAGGTCCAGCCAAAGACCGTTGTGTATACTGGGGCTGGTTAATACGTTAAATCTGTCGTGACCTCAAATGTCCTTTTGCGTGGAGTGGAAGTTTGGATTGTGGGGGGCAGCTCAGGTGTTACCTCGTCATCTGACCGAGGTTCAAAATATTGCTCCTAGCTTTCCCATCGGGAATATCCCAGACCGTCGACAATAGCCCGTTGTGTTACACCAGTGCGAATTTAATTAACAACCTACCTTTTTAATAACATGATTTGTGAAACAATACTTCAAATTTTTTAGATCATTTCCCGGTTACGTGTGGAGGCAAGCAACCTGGACCGAGGAAGCAGAGAAGTTATTAAATAGCGTAAAAGATGACGCCACAGTGGACACCAGTGAATATTATCGAGTTGGATATGACGCCCCCACTGAGTTCTTTGAACGACGGAATGAAATATGGATGGTCAAGAAGCCTTCAGAAGAAATAAACGAGGTGTAAAAAGTGTGTTCTTTGTTTGTGTACATTTTAAATAAATATTTTTTTCAATTCCCTTGAAGGAATTTTTCTTTGTTGTGTATCTTTAAGAAAGTAAACCAGTACTCGATTTTGAAAATAAATTTTATTTTTACTTTAAGCAAATTGATCATACAGCAATTTGAATGAATTCTAATGGAACTGGAGGATTATTCGCTTTAATTTTATTTTAATCATCCAAACAAACCATTCACTTAATGTCCTATGGCAAATCAGAAGATACGTATTTTCATTCTTTTACGAAACAATCGAGCTATTTAAAAGACACCGAGGTGTTGAGGACACACAAGAATTTGTGGAAATTTATTTAATACCAGAGTAGAGCACTGCGTATTAGACTCGTATTCGCTCATTGCATTTATCATGCTTAAACACCAATAAATGTTTTCATTTCGAAATCAGACATCATTCTTGGAGCATTTTATTCATTTTAACTCAATACCTTTAAGATTGAAACCGGATGAAATTCGGTATATCTATGATATCCAACTTTCAACAAAATGAGAGAAAATTATGGTTTTAAACACAAACATGCTTATTATCGTTTATTTGTTTCAAATTTGTATTGATTCTTTTTTGTGCTCTTGATGGTTGAGCTATTGGAAAATTAATCTGCACCTGCTTAACAAATTAATTCAGTGGTATTGCCACTGGGCTGAGACTAGTAGTCTTTCAAACTGACAGTGGATATTCAATATGTGCTAAAAAATCACAATTTTAAGCTGTATTAAGACAATGAATTGAGATGTGTTAACGCGACTTTTTGCATACGAAAGAGTGACTCATAAAGGTTTCTTTCTTACCGAACTTATATTATATTATCTCGTGTGCCCTGGAATAAGCCAAAACTACACTAAATTTCCAGCCATGACAGCGGAAACTCAAATTCAAGAATCTCTGAAATTTCGCTTATATGCTTCGTATTTTGAGGGTAAAGGATTATGTCCGTGGACAGACAAGAAATCCCCCATAAATCCCCCCTAGACTATGACATCTTTATTTAGTCCAGAAATTTCTTTATACTTGAGTATTTGATATTTTCTCAATTAACCAAGAAACATATGCTTGAAAACCAAATATAAATGCATTTTCGATACAGCAATTTATTGAATAATTTTGTTCTGTCGGTGGTTCACTTCCCATAAGTAGGGGCAGTTCGTCTTGAGCTGCTGACAGGAAGGTGGTACATAGAACATATTTTCTCACGATGGGCGAGGTTACAATCGAAGAGAGCCTGGAAAACTGTTCGTGATTTGGATCTTTGACCGGGCATCTCTACTATTATAAAAGGAAGTGTTTGTTTGTTTCGCGGCTGCAAAATCCTGACGATCTATGGAGCTCACAACAAGGAGATTTAGCACACAGGTAGTCCGACTTTTTAGCAATTTTTGGGTGGCGGCGAATTTTAAAATTCAATCTAAAATTTTTTTTAATTAATTTTATTGTTTTAATATCTAAAGGGTTCATTAACGCGTTTCATCCGGACAGAGAATCCAGAATCTAGACTTTTCTACCCACGTGACCTTGCCGTCAGGCTTTGAAAGCATGCCAAACTTTTTTCATCGTGGGGAACTCGGAATTTTTTTTTTTTCGTTTCCGCTTTGATTTTTTTGCGGAGGAATGATTTTCCAGCCAGACGATAAATCTTAACTGGACTCACTTAGTTCTTTTTTTTTCTATTTCCTAGGCAGTTAAAGATGGAGCAAAAATTTCAACTGATTTGAAATCTGCGGAACATTTCAGTTTAGATTGTCGCCTAAAAATATGATTTTCTTTAAATAAATATTTTTTTAATTGACTATATCTTCAACGGATTTGAAATATGAGGAAAATAGTACACCAGATTAGTAGTTTACACCACGGACACGGGCAACGCCGGGCTAGCCACGAAGTGGCTAGTTAGGCAATAAGAGAAAGGACAATTTTCACTGAGAAAGTAATTTTCATTAGAGGTAGGTAATTAAAGTCGCACTAGAGCAACACAACGGGCTATTGGCGATGGTTCGGGATCAGTGCCAAACGGAAAGATCCAAGTAAAACACCACATAATTTTGAATGACGACACGACCTGGCACCCCACTGCTCCAACCATCCACACCACACCGATGTGAGGATATTTGAGGTAACTACAGATTTAACGTTGACCATCCTCCTCTACACTACGAACTTTGGCTGGACCTAGTTTCGAACTCGCAGCTCTCAGGTTGCTTATCTGTTACTCTTTCAACTGGGCAACCGCGGCTCCACAAATGAAAGGATTCAATCAGAGTTTGAAGGTGAATGATGAAACTACTAGAAACTAAAGGATTTAAACATAATATAAAGGAAAGGTGTTTAGACATGGGATATACATTGCGCCTTTTTGTGTGGACTAACCATTTACAACAATTGTGCCATTAGTAACTATCCCAAATAGCGCACGATGACAAACTCCAACGTATGATATTTTTGTAGAGTTTGGAAAGAATGGTGCCAGAGCTCAGATATGACCTCGTTGTCTGACCGTGTTTCAAAATTACGTTATGTTGTTCTCGAATCTTTCCCTTCGTGTTTGATCCCAGACCTTGTTTGCGTTGCTCCAGTGCGACGTTAATTAAAAATATCAATACCAATACTCAAATAGCAGAGGAGGTATTTCTCTTAGGGTCATGGGATTTAGGAGTCGCGTGTTGCTTTGTTTTCCCCCACAACACACATAACGGCTAAATAACCACATCTAATAATTCAAAATATTCTAGAAAAAGATTCTGTTGGTCGAGGTCAAAGCTGGTGAGAAGTCATGCAGGACTTCGGATTTCAGAACGGATATATGCGTGTGAACCCCTTGTATGGTTAATGTATTTATTCATAAAATAGCTATAATTTATGCAGTTTTATGACAATACATTTTCTTCGTAGGAAATCATTGGATATGGGCACTGGAAATTCTCGGTTGACTCAGTCATCTTTTCACTTGCTCACATATCCGCGTATCGTATCAATTTATGTAATTTATTTTGTAAACGTTCTTAACAGTTCTTTGAACAGTCATTATTAGTCATACTTAGACTAATCTAGATGTGCCAACTTCAAATTAAGAAAAAAACTTACCATTTTAATTTTGGTTGTCCCCTTCCGAAATAAAATCCAGGCTACACTGCTGCATTTTTATTTTCAACGCAGAAATTACTTTCATGTACAAAAAGCTGTGTTATGATATCTCATTTTTTTACTATAGATAAAAGATGTAAATATAATTTTGGATATGTATAGCAAAACGACGAAAAGTGCATACGTTTTTGTTGGAAAAACGTGTTAATAATAAAATAAAACAAACGGCTGTGAAACAATGTCAGTTGATGAGTTATTAGGAGATACAAAAGAAAAAGATTGACTGTCTAAAAAATGTGGTGAAAAGCACGTTTTTACGTAGGAAAAAATTTACTGGAGGTTTTTTATTTATTACATTTTTTTTGACTCTCGATATTGTTTTGAATTTAAATAAAAATAATCAAAGCACGTATTTGATGGAAAACTGAAGAGAATATCGTCCTTACGTCTGCACTGTCGGGAAATTTATGTAAGTAATTTTGTCGTATTGATAGTATTACGACAGCTAACTTGACAATTTCTGAGGCCAATAGACTTGCAGGTCTCACAAGGATAAAGATTCGAGAATATATATAAGATTGGTCATCCCATATTTTTACCAGGATTTTGCTTTCTAAAAGGAATTAAATTTTTAACAATCAATTCAAAATTATTCTGTTCATTTAACACACGAAGCAACATTTTAATGTTGAGCAAATATTTTGTTTTGTTCCTTCACATCTTTTATATTTTAGTCCTCACATTTTGTTTATATAAGAATTTGAAAGACCTTTGATAGCCTACGCATTTTAATAGGTAACGTCGCAAACTGATCTAAATGACATTTTTTTATAATTCAAAAACCTAAATCTTTTATAAGCATTTGACAAAGAAAGATTGGAAATAGGATCGTGTGTTCATGTCTAATTTTTTTGCTTTTACAAAGAATTTACGTTTTTTGACGTGTTGGTGGGCTAATGTTTGGCAGTTTAAAAAGTTAAAAATTCGAAGGCAAAAGTTAAATAACGGTACAATATTTTTTGTTGTGAGTAGGTGTATTACTCTGCACCATTTGTTATTTTAAACAGCTAGTTTTTATTTGAGGCATATTAAAAGTCAATATTGTTTTTACAACTGAATTCAATCGTTCTTTAACTTCTGTTCCAAGAATATGGCACTAGATGGCGCAACAATCTCGTTACCCACCTTTTCCTTGAATTAACTAAAAAAAGTATAGTTTTAATTTATTAAAACGAGAGAAAATTCCAAGAAGGAAAGCTCTGTGTCGGAAGTTTTTATTTACCTTCTCGTTTCAATGGAAAAATGGGCTGTTATGCGTTAAAATGAATTAATCATTTTAACAAAATTATATCGATTACATCGATATAGCTACCGCGTCAATTCTATCGATTTTCAGAAAAACTGTGCAATCTGTCATTTTAAATGCCTCTGCAACGATCTCAGATACACGTCAGTTTTATTTGTGTGGGGGCATGTTATTTAGTAGATACAATGCTGCCGATCTGTTAGTTGCATCGCAAACGTTGGTATTAATATTCTACAATGTTTACAATACGAGAACATGAAAGGCATTCATACATCTAAACGAATTCTTTTTTTCAGTATCTTGTGCTTGCTGTGGTAAGTGACAATCGAATATTTTATTACGCTTTACAATTTTCTATTTTGAAACAATCTTAAATTTACAGATTTGTAAGGATTACTGTACATCAATATGCGCTTTCAATTCTTCAATAAAGCAAATTGATAGCAATAGTATTTGTGAAAGTAATCAGATGTTTTCTTTACCGCATTAACTCATGTGAATGGTTAGGAACCAAATTGCTATTCACATTGACTTCAGTGTACTTATGTGATTTGTTTTGACATATCTTCTGTCTTGAAAACTTGTAAAGAAAATCGATATCAATCTTTAACTATCTCACCTTTTCAATTTCGCGTGAGCAATTTTTTAACTTCAATTATTCCCTCTTGGAATTTGAATGCATTGTTTTGTTACAGAAGTCACTGTAATTTTTTCCAGCTATTATTTTAATTTTGTAGATTTATAATACCTAAAATATTTCCACTTTCAACTCTCGCTGAAAAGCACATCTAATAACACCTTTATTAAACATGTTGGCTTTTATAACGTTGCTTTTTAAACACATTAGTTTCAATTTTGAACTGGAAAAAATATAATTCTAAAAAGGTTTCTTATGTGTAGAAATGGTGACTGGAAATGTGAAACAGGGTTGATCATATATATTTTTAAATTTGGAGTTTTAAACAAATGCTCTCATGATTAAAATAATCTCCTGTGTTGATACCTCTTCTGTATAAAGAACGTGAATTATCTGTTATTACATATTTATATACCATTCCATCAACATCAAAAACAGCATGTTTTTCAGTTTCTGGTATCTTGCATTTTATGATAGTTCTGTATTTAGTAGCTTGATCTTAGTAGCTGAATTCAAGCATTTCTTGAAATTTAGTGATGCAGCACAGGATTCTATAAACATAATTTAACCATACTAACATTCTTGTGTTAAGGAGTAGTATTTATTTCACACATACGAGTTCTATTCATTCAATTGAGAATTTCTGTTTTTATTCATGTAGTATATATTCTGCTTTACAAAATTTATATTTTTGGTCATTGGCATGCATGCATTTCATTTCGTTGGTTTATTTAAATGGAAAATTTTAAACAATTGGTAGAGTTTTGCTGCTTTTATTGTGCTATTTTCTATGAAGGATAAGTGCTGAGGTTGTAGGCATGTTTGTTTTAATTCATGAAATATTTTTACTAAGCTGCTGCGATTTGAATGGGGTCCCAGCTGTTCTCTGCTATGTATCTGAACTCATTTCATAATTGTCTTACAAGAAAGTTGAATTTAGGGAAGTGTGTGATTAACCTTTTTTACCTAAAACAAGAAACAAACATAACCTTTAAAATATGAGTTTATACAAAATTGATTTAGAATTGGGGCTTTGCGAGTCTATAGATCACAATCCCCAAATGTTATAATAAATAGATTCCCCTATGTTTTGTAACAATTTGTTACATATTTCCTTATTTTGCTTGTGCCATTTGAGATTGTGATGACTATAGTACATGTGAGCAGGTAATGGAATTGAGTGGGCTTAGAATATCCTTCCAGCCTGATTAAACATTCCAGTGTGCTTTCTGTTGATGTATGTCGGTTTTGAAATAAATTCACTTAGCATTCAATGGTAGGTACCTTAAATCAATAGAAACTATCGGATTTGAATATTAAAAATCTATTTCAGTAATGTGAAGGTCAGGAGAATGGTACCTATATCGCATTGGGACTGAAAATAAAAATTGTCAGCTGTGAAAATCTTCTGCGTTTACGCGGATTTCCGGGTTTTTTTTAGAAGTTTCATTTCGTCTTTTAAAATTAAATAATAGCATGGAATTACTGCCCAAGAATAAATATAAAAAAAAAATCTGGAAAGTGTGAATATTGTAACTATAAGGAGTATTATTGAAAAGATTTTTAAGAAAAATTGAATTAAGTGCTTTTGAATAAAAAATACATGCTTGTCATAAATACTTATTCTGTTCCAGTGCTGCAGCCATTATGAAGGGCTTATGGGTTAAAGCCCCCCTTCCAAAGACAAATTATAAAGCTAAATAATATGCAAAAATACATGCTTATCATAAACACATATTTTGTACTAGTGGCACAGCCAAGGGAGGATATGAGTTAACCTCTCTACTTCCAAAGACAAATTTTATTGTTTTTAGTGGACTTTATAGGGTTTTATGAAACTAAATTTGCCTACCCCTTCAGAAAAAATTTCTGTCTGAACCACTGTTCTGTACACAAATATACTATTCTTAATCAACTATTTTTGTAGTTCAAAATAACACTGCGTATATTTTCCTCTTTTTTCCATTTTGACTATTTTCACCCTAGAATTGTACACCCAATATTTTTTCAGATTATAATGCCTGTTTTTTTCACATTTGTTTCATTTTTCTAAGTTCTCCAGTAATCTTTCCTACTTTTTGTGTTCGCAGGACATTCAGCTAAAAATCATTGTTGCTTTAAAATACCCAGAGTTTGCATTTCATATTGAAAAAAAATTTCTACCGATTTACTGAACTAAACAAAATATTTTATTTCTATAAAGCCCTCAGGAGAAGAATATTTACTTCTCATTTTCCATCTATTTGCTATACAAACTTTCCCATGGAAGGGCTACTGATTTCAAAAGTTCTAAATTTCTTTCCTATTAAAATAGAATCCCATATTTATTGTTTTCATGTGTAAAAAAATTAATTAGAACAAAAGTTAATAACAGCCAGCCGTTTCCCCTTTTATTTGATAGAATAAAATTTATTTATGCATAACTTTCTGATACATTTCTTACTTTTTTATCAACTTCCAAAGGTTGCTACAGTTCCAAATCGTTTTTCTAATAATTCAATAATTCTTCTGGCCTTGATTCAATGTTCTGGGCTAAAAATGGATGAGTTCAATGAACTACAGCTAGTTGTAGTCTGCGCTGGTTCGATTCCTGTAACTTGGGTGTGTTTCTCGTATGTATCTTCTAAGAACTTTCCTTGTTTGTCCATTACCTGATGTTGTCTGTCTTGTGTTTGGTGCAGCTTGATCAAACAACCCAGGCAAGACACGGACATTTGTAGTGGTACAGAAACCTCTTAAAGCCTAATTCTCAGTCAGGCCATGTTACCCCAGTTTGAAGAGTAATGAATTATTAACCGCTGAGTTGCGAATTTGAAACTAGGTCCAACCAAAGACAGTTATCTACACAGGGACTAGTGCATGTTAAATCTGACCTCAAATGTTCTCATGTTGGTTCTGTGTGGATGTTTGGAGAGTTGGGTGCCAGCTTTGATATTAACCTCGTCACCTGACCTTGGTTCAAAATTGCATGGTTTGTCCTAGGATTTTTCCCTTAGGGATTGATCCAAGACCGTCGCTACTAGCTTGTTCTGGTACTCCAGTGCAATGTTAAGTAATTACCTGTGCATATTTGCAGTCCTTGTGTAGTAAAAAAATTACTATATTGACTTGCTGTATCCCTGAATCTTCCACAGATCTGTTGAAAATGTCTTAAACCGGCCTATAATAGTATGATCTGGCTTTGAAATTAATGATCATAACTCATATTTTGCATCTTGTTCAGGTGCCATTGACACCTGACTTTTTGCTTCTAATTTCTAACTTTGTTGACATTTGTAAGTATCGTTTCCTTCATGCAGTTTCAAATATATATGCACTTGATATATCTGAGTGCTTATGTGGCTTTCGTTTGTTGAACTTCTACTTTTGCTATTCATTTATTATTTTTTCATACAACAGCTTTTTAAATGAATTGTCTTGATGCCCACATAAGTTTTACTAAGTTTTAATGTCTCCCAAGAAAGATTAAGGTTTGTTTGAAGCACTTGATATTAATTTCTTATTTAAAACTGTATTCTGAACAATTTTGGATAACCTTCAACTGCGTTTATTTTGGATTTTGTGGCACAATGTCCAAAACAGATCAAGCTGTTCCAGCATTTATTTTGATTAATCAGACCTATATTTTAATGATTGCTCCTTCGGCAATTTTATATAGTATTGCTAATCAAGGGGATGTATACCAATTTAATGTTACTAAAAGAAATATATTTACAAAAATTGATTTAATTATCATGTTCAATAGCTTAATTTGTGCAAATACCATTTTTTATACCAGAGCATTTAAGAACACTGTTTTGTGACAAGAGCTTAGATAAACTAAAGATATTTTCATTGAGATAGCTTTCAAGATTGTATTAATTTTTCTGTGGTTGAAAAATGTCTTAATCTTCATTTAATGCCTTACACTAAAAATTCACTTATTAACAGGTTTCTCCAAATACACTGGGCTATATCTGGCTCTGGTAGTAATGTTTATTTTTTTTGTGTTCCATTTAGAATTTATTGACTTCTGTATATTACTGAGTTTTTGTAGATTATTACGAAGAAAGATTTTTTAGTTGAGATTTATTACAATTCTGAGTATTTTGGAGTTGTAAATATTTATGAGCAATGATGCATATCAGGGTATGTTTCTCAATGCTGACTCCTTATTTACGATAACTCGGAAAAACAATAAATATTTCAACAGCAAAAAGTGACTTTCTAGAGCCCGTTGTATTCTTATCTCAACTGGCTTTGCAGTTTAATACATGTATAATTTTGTTGTTTTTGGTGGTGGAATGTTTTTAAATGATTAATTGTGTTTTAAACTGGAACCAATGAAATATATTTTCATATGAACCTGTGTCTCAATTTAAAATAGTTGAAACACGCCAACTCTATATCTCAGCCGATAGAACTCGCAATTCGACCATTTTAAATGTTTTCGGAAGTTTAACTTGTTTTCTCGATTTGGCGTATGCTGTATCATAGCCCATAAACAAAATATGCTAACGATCGCCATCATAAGCACACAACCAAAGATGACGCAACGCATTACGTCGCGTAGATACGAGAATTGAAGCAGCCGCAGCGATATTTTTGTGCAGCTACTGAATAAACAACTTAATTGCGTTTCCTACAATGAAGAAAGAACTTACTAAAAGATTTTCCGAAACTATTTTCAAGTGACGGCACGCCCGAATTTTCTTTTCAATTTTATTTCTGTCGTTGAAAAAATGGTGAGAGTTGTTAGTTTTGTGCAATTTCTGAATTGAATCCAGGGTACGTTTACATAAAAAAACGCATATGGTGGGGAATATTCGGAATTAGTTTACTGAAATGATGTTCAGAGTAGTTGAACCCATACGAAAATTTAGGCATATGTAAATGGGGACTGCACGATCTTATGAATATTTTCTCTGTGAATAAACTTACGCAAAAAATTTCGGTCTTTCGATATCCCAGTAAAACTTTCTCAATGACACGACTTATGTCTTACAACGCTCTCATATGCAAAATCGATTGCATACTGTTAAAAAAAATCAGTACTTTCTGGAAGACAAAGAACAAACTGCGATATTAAGAAAGGTTTCAGAAATGCTAGGCATTTTTCGCTCATTTAGAAAAAATGTGTGCTCACCTGTCAGGAATGTTTCTATAATGCGACACCATGGTTTAAAAATTACATGAGATTGACGATAGGGCCACGAGTAGCATATTAGCAAACGGAAAGTTGCGAGCTCGAAACCTGGTCCAACCAAAGACCGTCGTATACGTGGGGGTTTGAACATGGAAAATCTGTCGTGACCTCGAATGTCTTCACGGCATGGTGTGGAAGTTTGGAGAGTGGGATGCCAGCTCACGTGTGACCTCGTCATCTGACCAGTTCAAAATTACGAACGGGTCCTCGCTTCTTTCCCTTCGTGATTGATCTCGGACCATCGACAATAATCAGTAATCCTCCAGTGCGACGTTAATTCAACCTCCTACCTACCCTGATATTTTACGATTATTGGTAATCAATAGTAATTTATGATTGACCGACAGGAAAGTATATTTAGTTTTTATTAAAAAAAAGTTGAAATTGACATTTTTTTTATTAAAACGATTTTGACGTTATATCATCCATCTAACATCCACCATACGATGGGAAATAAGAAAAACCAGTACTGTCCCGTTTAAAACGGCCGTCTCTTGCCACATATTGAATTGAATCAAAATAGAGCCGGCCCATGGCTACTTCGAGTAAAACTTTAATACTGGCTGGAAATTGAACTTTTAAAATTGAATTTTCCTTAAAAATAGTTAAACAAGCTAAAAACCAAAAACATTGCCGTACCTTCCACATAAGGATGATCGCCAATACCCATAGTACAATTAAACATAAGTATCTCTTCACATTGTTTTTATAATAAAGCTGTGGAAGTATGCTAAGGAAATGAGAATGTTGAGCTGCAGAATGTGGGATACATATTTCATTTCTTGAGGAGCTCATCATTTAATTTAGTCCTAGGGACCGGAGTGTAAATCTGAGTTTAACTGACTTATTTTCCTCTTCAAACGCTTCCTGTTTTCAAAACTGAAACGCTGGAAAAAAAATCTGGAGTTTAATCAACTACTCATTAGTGTAACATTTAAAACGTTTTCTGTTCTGTGAAAATAATTGGAAAAGTAAAAATAGCCATATGATATTAGTAATAGCGATATTTTGATTGAGTTTCGTATTCTAGTTTCGTTTGCGCATTGTTTTTCAACGTTGTATGCTGTGGCTCTCTGATTTACTTAACTGTTTCTTGTACGCGTCGTAAAGCGTTTAATTTTCTCGTGCTACCAAGCATAAAAATTATTCGATATTATACTGTCACCTGTATGCAGCTCGTACCAAATAGGCTCGTGCATTGTATGTTTTCTGTGTCATCTTACGAAAGTGGTAAGTTAAAAAATATTTTTGGTCAGCCTCGTATATGCATCTAGAAAACAATGGAACCTTTGGGATTTTGTGACAAATTTATGTCAGTTCGTGTGCTGTCTTTTGGAGTTTACTGGTTTTTTTTTGTGCTAAGAATGCGTTTCTATATATCACACCAATCTAGTTTTTCATGTCCTATTGTGATCTAAATAAGAATTTTCCCAAATTACCGAACTCATAAGTGTCTGAACCAATTACGCATTTATGGTAATTTCTTAGTTGATGTGTGTTGTAAACTTACATTAAGTGGCAGTGTGGCATATCTTAGAATCATTCTCTTCAATATCAATCTTGTGAAAATACGAAACTACTTTTGAAAATAAAATGTTATGTAAGGGATGCATCAATTATAGCATTAAAAGGGAATTTTTCGATTTCTTTGAATGTCCTTCACTTTTCTAAGAAAATATTTCTGATGAGCGTAATAAAACAATTCTGCGAATGAATCTCTTATTTCTCGTCCTTTAGAATGAACCATGCATGCATGATTCGGTTTAGTTTGAGGTTTTATTGTAATTTTTTACTACAAGAAGGCAAGTAGACCGTGATCACGACATGGATGATTCAGAGAAAAGAAGTTCTAATAGAATATTATTCCGATATTTCTTCACACGAGAGCATTTTTAACGGATACTACTAAAAAATACCACGCATAAAGGAAAACGAACGGACATGCACAGAACCTTTGTAAAATGTTCGATCCAAATGCGTCAATAATTTTCAATTCCACTTGCTTTCTCTTTATCTGATGCATGGTTGCATTTTCTTTCGACTTATCTCGTTTCCTTGTGTTCGACGCCGGCACCAACTTGTTATTTACAATGTTTTTTCTAGACTTCCGGGAACCATTTTCTTTTGTGAGAGCCGAGGAAAAAGTCCTTGTCCTCTTTATGTGCGTTTTAATTTGGTTGCTCACGCAGAACGGGATGGCAGCGGCGTAACTTAATCTGCATATGAAATAATAATCCTACCGTTTAACTTGTTGCCGGAATATTGAGATGAAACTGGGTTTCTTAAATATTCCAAAATTGTCCTTGGCGCTTAGTTTCTCGTTCCGTAGGTTTATCTAAAAGAAGAAAACTGATGCTTAGATTTTATATTTCTTTTGTGCCGAATCGAGATATGATTAGTATTCCGCAACTGCAGATTCTGCAGTTATGTTTTGCTGCTTTTTGCATGTGCAACGTAAGATGAAAGCGGGTGTGAAAAATCATGCTTTTAGAATATCTTAGAGTTAAACAAGATTTTTTCTATTAAAATCAAATTTTTGTGATTTAAATTAATGTGTCGCCCCCAAAAGTTTAAACTTGTTAGAAATTGTGCATGAAAGTCAGTGCTGTTTCTATAGATAAAAGGCCTTGTTGCTTTGAATTCTATTAAATGAATCCTTTCATTTGTGCATTCTATTTATAATTCAAATTCTTAATACATGAGGTTCCACATAAATTTAAACAAAAGAAAATAAAAATGTGATTTTAAATTAAATAAATTACTACTTCTTGTTGTCCAATATGTTTTGAAGTTTTATGTGTATAAACTAAGTTGTTTTAAGCTAAATTGAAAATTTCTTTCGTCAATACAAAAGTATCTGGTAGTAACAGGCTAAAATAATTTTTCATCTACACAAACACTTTAATCTAAATGTGTCCCAAAGGATACATCTGGGATACAATGTTTTCTCAAAGAGGAAATTAAAGTTTACTGCTTCCACTTGAATTTACATAATCGCAGGCATAATACTGAATGAATATTTTGTTGCGAACATCAAGGGATTGTTTTTTCGAGATCAGGGTTCCAAGTGTTTGACATCTAATATTCTTTTCCACAGCCTTATCTTAATCTATTTTTTATTATGATAGTAATAAAAAAACATTAATCAATATAGCATATGAATGCCTTGTCCTTATCGAATTCTGGATAAAAATGACCGCTTCATCATAGAATCCAACCAAACCTTGTCGAGTCCACTTATTTGAGAAGATGAAACTTAAATCGATTTTGGAACAAAGGAAAACCTTGCCGAAAGCATTATGTCCGAAAATGAACTTTAATGTATTTTTCTCTATCCAACCATTGCTTTTATTTTTTCCCAACTCTCCTCTAATACTTTTGTTCGGATTCCGTCCTTGGAGTAACCTCATTACACATCAATGTCCTTGATATTAAAACTACAATCATAAGTAGTTCATCTTTTTTAAAATACCCTCCTTTTCTATCCTATCTGATTAATAAGGGCTAATTAAAAATAGTTTATATAAACCACGCGTGCTAGGAGATAGATATTTCTGAAAGACTAAATTCTGATTACGTCTATTCTTAGTTTCATCTTAGATCACACACATCTAGTTTTAAGGGCACTTCAGTTTGGTTGATCCAGTTCTGTTGAGGTTTCATTTATCATTTGATGAAAGACTCCTTGAAACATCAGCTACCGTATTAGAAAATCGTTTCCTCATTTAAAAAGCTTTAGAGCTGAAATCTTATTCTGCCGCATAAATTTTTAACCATTGCGCGGGAAAATTAATTAGCAACTCTTATCTTTCAACTGTTGTGCCCCTGGAATATAATTGGTGTGCCTAATAGATGGTGACACGGTTTTTTTTAATTATGAGAGATTTATTTAATTTCGGTTTAGTTTTGAACTTACGAAGTAATACAATAAATTCAAGTAATGCCCGAAAAATAATTTTAAGTAGTTTTGTACAAAGTATAAAGTTATTGTTTCAAAGATATTTTAAAAAAGCCAGTTTGAAGCAAAAAAAAAGGGAAAATAATTACTGCTAATAATTTTTGTGAATCAATAATCAATCTTAAGCTGTCCTATTTTTTTTGTTAATTCGGCAAAAATATAATATACTTATTGGTGTGCCGCAGAATTTCTGTAATTAGTTTAGTTATGCTATGAGGCGAAAATATTGAAAGACTGATCACGATTTCCTTTAAAAATATTGTAGCATTTAACATTTGAATGCAATTTTGTTAACTCGTTGCCTATCCGGCCGTATAAAGTTTCACGACTCCAGAGTATCCCACTCAAAGGTTGCTGACCCTCTATTTAATTCTGAAGTTTGCCCATCCACATTTGATCCATTCAAGTTTCTTTGTTCACGTGTTGAAAGTGTAAAACGAACTGCAACCAATGTATAGAAAGGGTTTTCCAAGTCACTGATTTTCACAAGCTGTAGTATATGCTCGAGATGATCAGATTTGCTTAACAATAGCAGATTTATTTATTTGATCAAGGTCGTTTACCCTTTCTAAAGAGATTATTAAGAGCTATTTTATCTGCCCTTCGTTCTGATAGCATGTATCATTTTCGGATATTTGGAAGTGAATTTCTTCATATTGGTCATAGCTTCATCCAGCTCACACCCACTGTAAACAGTGACGTGAACATTCGTAGTAAAACGCGTGTTTTTTTTTCTTGGCGTTTTATCATGAGCTGACGTCTTATGGCATGATGTTTGGCTTTTCTCCAAATTGATTGTTTGAATTGAATTCTCTTATCGGTATATTTGAAAAGCTGTAAATACACTTGTTGTATTGATTGCGAAACACAATGTTTCTGGTGTTAGATACGCAATTTACTGGAGGAAAGAGATGGACATTAAGATCGATTTTTAATTATTAATTAAACAAAACGTGGCGGTCAAATTTAATTAAATGCTTTTGATGTCACGGGCAAAATTTCAAAACTTAACGACACAGGTTGGTAGACATTTTTATGTCCTCGAGCGTTGCTTTTAATGTCGTACGTTCCGTGCTGAATTGCAGGTTCAATAGTCGTAAAAATCAACAGAAATCCCTTGGTATTTATTAAAAAAAAAAAAAAAACATTAATGGAAAAATTAAATTATCCATGGGGAATTTAACTATAGCAAGTGAATATATTCACTTGCTAATTGAAAGTGAAACACTTGCGATTTACCTTAAAAATGCTCTTTACTAATGAATATTGACAAATCTAGATTAAGGGAAACAGGGGAGATTTGATCCCTTTTTGCAGTTTTAAATTTTTATCTTAGTAAAATATTATTATTTTTTAAATGTTTTGAATCACTATAAATGGCACAACTGTATTCTTTGATATAACATTTATTTCATTTTCATAAATGAATTTTTAAATTTTATATAAATTTTTTTTCAACAATGGGAGAAAAAAAAAATTCAGCATCCCAATTATGGGGACATTTGATCCCCCATAAGGGGAGACTTGATCCTTCACACAAACACATTTGAACAATTCAAAGCAAACAAAAATATAATTTGTATTTTCATGTCAAATTGAAACATTTGAAAAAGTACAACATTTATGACAAATAAAAAAGCCTAGGTTATTTGTATTAAAAAAAACTAGTGAATATTTTCAAAACGTGAAAAGTTAAACAATGTCAAAACTGTTGCTGTTCTGAGTGTTTCACCCAACATAGGTTTCGGCAACTTTTTAACACAATCCTCTTTATCAACAATGTTTTTGTCGTCTTTTTCATTATATATAAACTGATTGGCGCTTGATCCTTTTTTCTCAAAAAAATTCATTTCAAATTCGAAAACAGAAATTTTTTTCTTGATTTTTTTCAACAAAGTGATTTAATAAAATCATTTTCATTAAAAAATACATCTTGGGTGTCTTCATTTTCACCAGAAAATTCGTAAAGTTATTCTGCTTCTGTTGAATTGTGAACATTGTAATTGCTATCACTTTCCGATGAATCGTCAACATATCTCACCCCGGCAAGAAAAATAACACAAGTCAAAAAATAAAAATTTTGATGCTATGTCATTGAAAAATAATGTATGAGTTGTCCCAGCGTGTTACATTGCTATTCTATAGAATATAATAGAAGTTATCACCATAAATACTTACCTAAAATTTAAAAGAAGCTTTTGCTATTTCAATATAAGTTTTATAGTATCCTTTAAGTTGATAGTTCTCAAATTCTGCTAATTTTGAGCTGTGTCACTTTTTTTGTCGGGGTGTGATATTTTCCGCTTGGTAGCCACTACTTTTGGTGGCTTATGCACAGTGGTAAAACCACTTTCATGAATGTTCCATATTTTTTGTGGGTCTAGCTTTTCTTTAGTATATAGTTCCAGATTTTCAAAAACATATTAATGTTGTTTTTGTTGAAACTAATGGCACAATTAAGGCTGGTTTGCCTCTGGTGTTCAAAGAGACAATGACTTATTACGATTCATAACGCTCTGTACCATTCATACCCCGTTCATCCTTCTTTTTTTCATGATTCAGGGATCTTTTTTTCTTATTTTACAGCATACTGGAATGCTAACTTCCTTAAATGCATAGGAGTAAGTCCGTGGTGTAATTTACTTGATATTTTCAAATACATACATAAAACATCTTCTTTAACAGAACGTTTTAATGTCATTACATTAATGCCAAATGTTCTTGCCCCTTTATACTGCCACCATCTAATACAACCTTTACTGCTGCCTGCATATCTTCCACATTGATATTTTACTGGGCTTAACACCATCTTTACGTTTATAAAATCATGGCATGACTTCACCAAAAAAAAGTAAACAAAGAAAAAAAAATATGTGTGTGTGTGACATTGGGGATACTTCATCCTGCAATCATCTCTCCCCATATGATGGGCCGACCAACCGGTATAGTGGTTAAGGTGTTAGCCTCTAGATCGGAAGGTTCCTGGTTCGAATCCGGGTTCTGGCATGGATGTTTGTAAGCGTATGGTGTAGAGGAGGCTGGTGCACCTTAAATCTGTCGTGGCCGAAAGTCCTCACGTTGGATTGGTGTGGTAGTTTAAGTTGGAGAGTGGGGTGCCAGCTTAGGTGTTGCTTCGTCATCTGACCGTGGCTCAAAATTACGAAGTGTTGTCCTCGGATCTTTCCATTAAGGGACTGATCCCGGACCGTCGTCAATAACCCGTTGTGTTGCTCTAGTATGACGTTAACTAAAAAAATTACCAAATTATTACCATATGATGGGGATCAAGTGTCTCCAATGCACATGCATCATGAAAATATTGTTGTAAAAAAAAGAAAAAAAACTGTATTACACATAAATAGTATTATTTATAAGGTAAGAAAAGGCAGTATGGAATATCATTGTACATAACTACTTTAATTATAATTAGTTAAAAATAAAAAACTTAAACCACTTACAATAAAAAAAGTTCAAATTCAGGAAATCAAACAATCTTTTCTTATAATAAAAATAAACGTGGCTGAAAGAAATTTTGTTGCTGGATTTGTTGACTAAGAATAACTGTACCAGTGTTACAAGTTTAAAAGACTTGACTCCTTATTATTGTTATTTTTAACACTAGGGATCAAGTCTCCTTAAGAATCAAGTGTCCCCAGTCTCCCCTACCTGTGGTCGGGAGTATAATACAAGTGAAAAGTTGGGTGGCATGTAGAACCTCGTAACTGGGAAAACAAATTCCATTCATTTGTGTGGTTATTCTTATCTAAACAAAGCCTTTTGTTTAAAAAAATGACCGGATTATCTTTGTTGTTAAAAAGATAAACTCTATGCTAGTAAAGAATAAAATAAATTCAACAAATTGACTGTTTTATGGCAAGATTGAGTCTTAAGTCCTCCAGGTTCATACTTGATAGTGAGTAATATAAAACCCTTATTCTGCGAGCTGGGTGGACTGAATCTGATTTCACTCTTTGCCATGGTATGATGGTCTATGGGAGGTCAAGGCTCATACTGTATTCATTTGTAGTACATTATGCTGTGTAGTTCATTTTTTGGAGAGACGTGAACTCTTTAAAACAAGGCGTGGTAGATTTGGGCACAACCTCTTCGAAAGTATCATGTTCCGAAGACATTAGTGTTTTACAATAATTCAAATCGTCGAAATTCAAGATTGTACTAAAATTTAATTTAAAACTTAAACTGCAATTTCTGGTTTCACGCGTGCTCAGAAAATTATGTGTTTTTTTAGCACTAAAGCGTGTTTTGTGTTAACTCAGTTAAAGAGTTCATTTGTATTCCGTACCAGCAACGAAAAACTTGCTGAGCAGCATATTTATTCTTAATGTTCACAACACTTTAATCTCGTTAGAATGAAAGGAAAAAAACATATGTGAAGATGCGCAGTTTTTCTCAGGAAAATTAAATTGTTTATATTGAATTGATTTCACTTGTAACTGCCACAAATCCACTTGAACGTTTTGTGTTCTCTGTCCCACCTGTCTTTAAATTGGTAAGTGTCACTTAAAAAAAAAAAAAATTAAATTTGCAGTTTTCCCGATGATTTGCTTCTGAATGCATCTACTGAATTTTCTTTTCTTGATAACAAACAGAATTTTACTTCAGACACGTTTCAGAGCAGTTCTGATCTGGATTGAGGTGATTGCCCTTTATCACATTTTCCGACACAACCATAAGCCTATTTAGAATGTTATGAATTTTTATGCTTTTGTGGGAAAGATAAACAAGATGCTAAACAGGGTTCGCGATTTGATAACTGCCACCTCTGAAAAAAGAATAAAGGAATGCTAAATTGTGTTCTTGAAGTGTGAAAGGGTTCGTGAACCTCTTAAATGAGAACCTTATCATTCGGATAATATGTAACCTCGATTTAAATTATCAGTCGTCAGTAGTATTTTGCACACATGAGTTCTGTTTTCGCAACCAAATTTAGACTAGGTCCTCATTTTTGATGCCTACGTTTTTGAATATTTCTGCCCACAAATCCCAACTAGCCATTTATTATTTCATCTAACAATCTGTACTTCATCTATCTGAATTATGTAGTGTGTGACCCAAAACATAACATAAACCCATCCCATAGCATTTTCGATGAAATTGTCGAAAAATTGAAAACACATAAGTGATGCACATATTGAGTAGAATACCACCTTGAACCCAATAGATTAGCCTGCTTGAGTTTACTGAAGAGATTAAGAAAAGCTACTATGAGTAAATTTAGGTGAATATATTGAATATAATGTCCCATACAAAAGAAAAACGTAGACTTAAAAAATGTATGTTCATCTTTCATGACGCAATATGATAAACCGTAAGCTGTGATCACTTCGTTTTTGGATGATATTCGAGTTGCTCATTTACTATTTACTCTGTACTTCCTAAATTGACGATTGGTTGACCGCTGCATAGTGTCATTTCTATCCGAACAATAATAAATTACTACCGGGACCTATGGACCAAAATCGATTCCAAATTACTTGAATCTACCGAACTAAATTACCATTTGGTTATCTGATCTGAATCAGTGGTCAATCGGTGATAAGGTGATTCAAAAATTTATTGTTTTGTCACAATCTGATTTAAACAGTCTACCGTCAATCTCTACTTATTTTGTACAATTTCCAAATATTATATTATAAATTTTCTATAAAAAATGTATAATTTACTTGAAAAAAATTAGTTATATTACTTTTTTTTGAAGCACTATTTTTTACGGATTGGCTTTGGAATTTTAAATGATGTTTAAGGTAAGTACCTTAAATATTATAATTAAATTAAAACCTCGGTAAGTGGTGCTTAATAAAGGTAAGGAGAAATACCCGTCCTACGGATTCTCACTATAATGGTGAGACAATTGTTAATTGTTCTTCCCCTCATGAATGTCTTTTGCGCCTTTTTGCCAAACAATAAACAATTTCTAATTTTGTCAACTTTCAACCAATTCTATTCAATGAAATTTTTCTCGTTTTTAATTCAGTATACTGCTTTAGTTCTAACGAGAAGTTTCGAAGAAAACAGACTTCTGAAAAATGAGATGACGAAATCTTCAATTTATTGAAAATGTTAGCAAGTTACGAAAGAACAAAATTGGTTTTTAGAAAAGCTTTTTTTTTTTTTGGGGGGGGGGGTGAGAGAAATTCCTCATCCATAGCAAAATTCTTTGTTTGCTAAGTACACTATAGAAATGCCGATGTTGGGTAAAGTCTGATTTAGTTAGCGTTTGTGGCGAGCGACCATTCACG
The DNA here is from genome assembly GCA_947359465.1 of Metellina segmentata. NCBI lineage: Eukaryota > Metazoa > Arthropoda > Arachnida > Araneae > Tetragnathidae > Metellina > Metellina segmentata. The sequence continues at coordinate 84,398,199 of OX375875.1, read as the reverse complement.
GTTCTGAAAACTGTCTGAAGGCGCAGGTGGACTTTCTCAAGTTACGTCAAAATTCCATGCCGAGAAAAGTGATCTTTTATAACAGGTGGTCGAATATAAAGGTGGTGACATCACAATCACTATTTGTTCCCATCTGAGTTCACAATTTTGATATTTGCGTCTGTTATTTGAGGATTCTATTGTTTACAGTCACACAAATAACCAAGAGATCGGGTTGGGTAAAGAACCTTGGGCGTCCGAAGTTCTAAATGGCGGATCTCAATCAATTAATATTAGCAAACGTAATTTTTTTGAGGAATAAATGCATTGTAACTCTTGTTTTTGTCGAATTGCTTGTTTTTGGTGTCATATAAACCTCTCACATTGGGCCTAATTCTCCTTCGATGAAATATTTCCTGTTTCTCCATTCAAAAATAGGTAAATAAATGGGCTCCCAGAATAAAAAAGCTTTTTCATATTGGGCTTTCCTTACAAGGTTGTTTCCTCTCATTAAGAGCGTGTTACTTGTGACCTTCTATCAACGCTGAAATAACCGCGAAAAATAGCTTCCGTAAAGATTGCACTCAAGACACTTTCCATACGAAGATGGGGTTATACTCTGTTCCCTGATACTTTTCAGAATTGTACTGCACTTATCTAATACTATATCACAGGGCCAGTTTCCTTATGTTTTTTAGGCCGCGGTAGCCCGGTTGGAAGAGTAACGTTTATCAACCGGAGAGTTCGAATTCAATGAAAAACCGTCGTGTACAAAGGGACTGGTGCACGTTAAATCTGTCGTGACCTCAAATGTCCTCACGTTGCCGTGGTGTGCAATTGAAGAGAGGGGTACAAGCTCAGGTGTGACCTCGTCATCTGACAGTAGTTCTAAAATACGTGGTGTTGTCTTTGGATCTTTCCCTTCGGTTTCGATCCCGCATCGTCGCCAATAGCTCGTTGCGATGCTCCAGTGCGATGTTAATTGAAAATATCATACCTGCCGTTAGTTTTTTTTGCACATACAGTTAATTAACTAGGAATATTGTGTGTAGTAGGAATGCGACATCGATAGCAAAACAACGTTGTTCAAAATTAAAACATCGATGTTGATAATACATCGCCCCAAAAACATCGATGTTTTTAAAATTCAGTGTATTTAAACTCCCCCCCCCCATTTCTTAAAACTGGTTTAGGAACTAGTGATGCTACATCGACAACAAAACATCGATGTTTTGAAACTTTGATGTTCAAAATTAAAGCATCGAAGTTGATAATGCATAGCCCCCAAACTATCGATGTTTTTAAAATTCAGTGTATTTAAACTTTTTTTCTCATTTCTTAAACTGGTTTAGCAACTATTGATGCTACATCGATGTTGATAATACATCGCATCCAAACCATCGATGTTTTTAAAATTCAGTGTATTTAAACTCCCCCCACCCCCATTTATTAAAACTGGTTTAGCAACTAGTGATGCGACATCAGTTCCAATACATCGATGTTTTTTAGAAAACATCAATGTTTTGAAAACATCGACATGGATGTCGCATCACTGCTTTTCAGACCCTTCACCCTTGGCCACTTTGGTCTAAAAGTATGTTCAATTTTCTGATTATGAAAATTATGCTACTTGGTTATTTAAAAAAATTTTTATAACGGTACTTTTTTCATTCAAAAATAAAACATCGACAAGTATAAACACCGATGTTACAAAAACATAGACTCCAATACATCTATTTTTTTTTAAAACATCGACATCAATGTCGCATCCCTAGTGTCTAGTATTCGCTCAACTCGAGATTCCTGATGATTTGGGACTTCTGACTTGAAAGGTCTGAAAAAGTCTTGTACGATTTAAGAAGCACGTGTTCACAAAATAGTAAATATACCATCAAATTGTGTGTCCGGATTCCGGCAGGAACGGCGATTTATAGTCGGGACATGTTCAATTACTGTAACTTACCCTGGATGTATATCTCATTTGTATCATTAAAATTCTTGTATCTGATGGGGCCGCGGTGGTTCAATCGGTAGAGACGCTAATTAGCGACCCTAGGGTTGGGAGTTCGAAACTGGTTCAACCAAAGGAGCGTCGTGAACATGGAAACTGGTGCCCTTTAAAATCTGTCGTGGCCTCAAATGTCCTCACGTTGGCATGGTGTGGGAAGTTTGGAGAGTCGGGTGCCAGCTCATGTATTACCTTTATCTTCTGACCGTCGTTCAACATTACGTGGTGTTGTCCTCGGATTACCTCTCTTCGGGATTGAATACGGACCGTCACTAATATCCGGTTTGTTGTTACAATGCAACTAAAATTCAACTACCCGCCTTGTGTGTATGTCCATTAATAGAGGTATGATCGGCGGAGGTAGTCCAAACGACCCTTTCCCTTTAAAACCCAATCGACTACCCGATCATAACGTGCTTACTGGAAACTACGATTCGCTCAACTATTTATGACGAACAACCGGATCGACATCTGCGTTACACAACTAAAAGTTCTCATAATTGTTTGAATAATAATGCATGGATGAAAAACCTTTGGCTGTATCAGTAAAGGGATGATTGGTTTTCTGGAATGATTCACAGGGTTTCGGTAATAGGATTACATTTTGACAACGAACACATTTGAACTTCTTGTTGATTTAACTGAAAAAAGGTACTCGTTTGCCTTAAGAATGCATAAAGATTGAAAATGAAAATTTTTCATTTTAAATAGCAGTTTTACAACAATTTTCAATTGGAACACGGAAGTTAGTTCTAACTATCGGCTCTTGTGCGCTTTTAAATTTTTTTACTCAATCCTTCGCCTTGAGGAGTTTAACCAAAGTTCACCTAGATTGACCTCCAGCATCGGCTGCATATTACGTCTCAATATCAACAAACCCCAACAGGAAAAGAGTATTTATCTACAATTTGCTTTTAAAAATATCTATATATAAAAGGATGTGTGTGTATGTATTTGCTATATACTACGTTTCTACATCGTTTGACCAATCCACACCAAATTTGGTGCGCTTAGCCTATGTTTTCCGCAGTGTTCTGAAGTATATTTCTTTCCTGTCTTCAAACCAATCTGTAGCCATGAAAATTGGCACACAGATACTCCTAAAAAGTGCTCCTCGTAGCCCCTATTTTAAAATCCAAAGTTTGTTTTTCTGCAATAAATGGACATGGATAAGGAAAGACGTTCTTCAGGGTCTGTGCATGAGTTAACACAGAGAAATGTCGCGGTCATATTTTAGCTGTCGCGGTCGTATTTGAAACCCGAGCAACGCCGGATTATTCAGCAAGTTTGTAATCTTTTCAGAGAAACGAACCTGCGGTTTTCGGATGCGGGTTTGCGGTTCCGTGCTTCAATCCTTAACTCTGCTGAAGAATTCCAGCATTAGCTTTCAGTATATTTAGTTTCTACCTCAGTAGTATCTTTGAAATATGTATTTGTCAAATGCAGGATTGGAACAAGTCTGGTGAAAGCCAACGCTGAATACGTCGAAAGACGTCGACCTGATAAAATATACATAGCAGGTGAGTGGAGTCGCTGTCAAGGAATCTCGGAAGTGAAGATCAATATTGAAAGTATTGAGTATTTAGAGTTATTCATTGGTCATTCTTTAAATTTCAAAATTTAAGATTAACCTTTAAAGGTATCAAGAAAGAAAATCTCGTTGTAACTCAACGTTAACTGGAGTGAAATTTCATCCCCCCCCCCGTGTTAATCTTTGGGGAGTAAATTCCTATTTTGGTCAGTGTTATACGAGTTGGAATAGTTAAGCTTCTCATAGAGGACATTTGGTCTTTCAGAATTGGACAAAGAATGACAAACCAAACTAATGGTTGAGCTTGTCTCGATCCGACTTTGGCACCATAAATATATAAACAAAACCTTAATGGCTGCCATCATTTATAATTTGTGCATGCGCTTCACATTGAAAAAAAATCTACTTTACTTACGATACAACGTTCGTCATGACAAGTGGTAATAATACTTATTCAAGGTCTCGTGCAGAAAAACTGCTTCAATTACTCAAAAATTGGTTTTCGCAGATATCCGACAGCAGAAGACGCATTTTATATGTTCTGATGACAAAATTGAAACTTGATCGACACCGGAAAACGCAGATGTTCTGAAATACCTGTTCACTGGATCTAGGAAGGTTATAGTTTTATTCTGGTGCAATCTGTAACGCACATGTTGGAATATATATCTTAGTTCAGTTGCATCATTTTAAAGAGCTTAACATGAAGAGAAGGTGTGCCAATTGTTCTGTGGATATTACAGGCCACTTACGGGAACATCACGGTATTGAACAGTAATGAGGAAAATATTTTCGGCAAGGGGGGGGGGAACCTTGTTTTAATTTTATGAACTCTTTTTCTCCCTTTTTAGTCCCTTATCAAAGAGTGAATTTATTTTGGAACAGTTTTGTTTTGAATATGAGCAAATTTGAATAAAAAGTTGTTTCTCATGCTGATTAATTGGATTTAAAAATTTCGAAAAAATAGTTCAAAGATTATGTTTACGTTCTCACTAAAACGACTGCGAGACAGATATAATCGTTTACTAAGATGTCTGGGAACCGTCTAACTTGTATAACTGATGATGGCAGCTAAATTGTGTAAGAGAAATCTTTTGAACGCTCAAACGAAATCGATGACTTATTTTCTCAAAAGTTGTATTGCAGGTTATGTTTTTGGTTTTAAAATTTTAATTAAGATTAATCGCACCAAAAAGGTATTAGAAACGAAATCTAATTTGAAATAACTTAATAATTTCTTCAGTGAGAATTGAACGGGCTTTCTATATTGTAAATCAAATGGTGACAGAATAAAACTATTCGCTTTCCTGTCAGTTGATTAACAAATGCATTGGGGATTACTTTCGTATCTATTTAGCAGGGTGTAAAAAAATCAAGTAACCGGATTTTTTAAAATTAAAAATTAGTTTAGGCCTACTAGTGGAGTTTTTCTTTGTGTGTCTTGACATTCAGAAGTAGACCTACTGGTCATGGATAATATAAATAGCTAAAGACTTTTTTTTAAGTATAACATTTGTACATTATTTTCTCATGCTTTACACACTTGAATGAATGCTTTATTGTTCGTAACATATTATAAAATTGTGCGTGAATATTGACAAAACTTTCAAGTAGATGTCAACTTGCTTTTTACTTTACTGTTTGATAGAATCACTGACTCAAAAGATTACTTAGTCCATAAACACTTCAGATTATTTGCAAGTGTCCAGTGCCAAACATTTTTTGAAAAGCTGATCAGTACTGGGTGTAGCCATTAGAACTGAATTCATCATGAGTGCAGAAAGTTTAAAACATTTGATGAGTTCTGTGATTTTTTCTAGGGCGTATTAACTTAGTTATAAAAATGTTATAGATTGGTTGTGATTTAAATCAATAATTTAAAAAAAATAGTTTGATTAAAATCATGATTTTAATCGTTGATTTAAATCTTGACACCCTGCTATCAACCAAGTTTTTCTATTACTGAAGTGTTAACTTTTATTTTGTTAAAAATGATTGTACTGTTCCCAATCGGTTATTTAAGTGATTTAGTTGAATTTCACAACACTTTTTTTTGTATGCAAAAGTAAAGCGTTCTGTATTTTCTTCCCAAAGTCATTCCGATTCTCAAAAGAGAAAATTAGTATTATTTTTCTACCTTCATTAATTTTCAGTCCTTGACATAGGGAGTTCACAATGTCAATGACTCCAAAGGTTATTCTCAAAGTATAAATTACGTAAACTGTTTTGTATGCATGTGTGAAGCAAACTTTTTGTGTTATTTTCTTCCCTTCTGTGTGTGCCACTTTGACAAAATAAGCTTCAAGCGCGATTGCTCAAGTATAATGTTTTATTTAGATGACAATATTTTTGCGCTATATCTTGAACAATTTAACGAAATACAGCCCAAATTCCGATTACATGTGAAAATAACATTTATCAAACGCATTTATTTTTCACAGACGTAATACACTAAAGCTGGGGTGGGGGAACCTGTGACCTTTATACATACCTTACATATAGCCACTTATCACCTTCTAGGTCCTCAAGTAAGGTCTTGACTGAATCCAAATTTTACAGAACAAATAATTTTATTAACATTTTTGTTCACCTTTTATTTACTAGCAGGCCAGCGCGGCGTTGACCGTGATGGTTCTTTTCGTGCCCTCTTTTGATACTGTAAACATTAAAAAGAAAAAACAATTTAAAACTGAGTCTCACCTCTACCCGACATGACAGGGGCGTGTTGCAAATTCGCATAAAATTAGGACTGGTGTATATCGATCTGTGTAAAATTTTCCGCAGAGTTCAAATCCATTGAAATTTTCACTATCTTTAACGATCACGAATATCGAAAACCTCCAATAGTCCTTTTTGTGTTCGTATTGATTATCTTTTTGCGAGATCGGCGCTGGGACCTGGCTAAAGACCGTCGTGTTCGCTAATGGTGGCTGGGGCACGTTAAATAGGTCGTGGTCACAAAGTCCCCCATGTTCCCATACCAAATCAATACCTCTGGGGGTACCTGATCAGGGGGTTATCGGCCTCTGATTGGGATCTAAATTACGATATGTGTGAGTGAATGGATGTGTGAAAGGGACCTTCCTGTTAAACGGATGTGTCATGCATGAAGAAGTCCAACCTTCCGGGGCAATGGCATCCCCAATTGGGCCGTATATGGCCCGCACGACGACAACAACGACAACATTGATTATCATCGTCACATGCGGCCAAATTCGGATTTCGAAAAAATAAAAGTTAGAATTCAAAAATTATTTGTTGAAAGAAAATCACATTTAAGGTATCGATCTGGTGTAACATTTCCCGCAAATTTCAAATCTGTTGAAATTTATACTTTTATTTGCTTTGTTTCGCTTCGCTGGAATCGTTTGTGGTTTGGAAATGAAAGAAAAAAATATAGAATCGGATCTCTTCATACTGTTGCCATTCTAAGAAAAAAAAAATAAAAACCAATAAATAAATTTTAAAATGTTCTATACTCTGTTTCACCTTAACTTGTCAGTAGAGTAAAGGCTACGTTGACCGCATCACAGCCGTTGTCGTAGAAACTAGGGTTACAATGTCAGAAGAAGTCAGCTATAAGCGAGGAAATTCGCCCTTTTTGGCAAGGAGAGATAAAATGCACGTGGAAATTCTATACGTTTCACAGATCTTTAATTTCTAATGGCTCTTGCATTACATTTGTTAATTAAACAAAAAGCTACTCTATGTTAATATAAATGCGTTTTGATTTTTCTAAATGAGTATTATTTTTAGTTATTTAAAAATATATATATTTAAAATTTTTTTACAATAAATGTTGTTTAAAAAAAGTCTATTTAAAGATGTGATGAACCATAAAATTCATTTTTTGAATTTACTTACCTGAAAGCTAAACACCTTGATTAATACTTCTTTTTTCAATTTTAATAATTTTATTAAAGGAAATTAATCCAATTTAATTACTCCTTTGGTCTTACATTTGGTTGGACAAGGTAGGGGAGAGTGCGTCGTCTGCTAAAATATGTGTTTTTCTTAACAGCAAAATATAGTCTCCAAATTAAATCAAATTTATTCTGATATTAAAGAAAGTAAATAACAAATAAAAATACATATAACATAGAGGATATAAAATACATTCACAATAAATAAATAGAATATAAAAAATACAAATATAGTGAATACACATACAATAATAAAAAAAATGAAACCATTTTAAAAATTAGAGTTAAAAAAAATAAACCTTATATGTGTGAAACATATTCTGAAACTCGCGGAACGGTGTCGGGTTGATTAGTAGTAAATTATTAATTTTATGAATAATTTAAAATAGTTTACAAGAAAGTGTACAGAAGAAACCAATCTCTTTCATGAATAGTAGTTACAATGTGAAAACTATATTTACGTTTTACTTATTCATCACATGCATTTATACATCATCAATATATGTAAAACATAGCAAACATCATAACAAATCTATTTACATTATAATATACTTATTCATCACATGAATTTACACATCATCATCACTTAACATTTCCGAATCGCTATCAGACTCACTATTAAAAGAAATTACCAAGTTCTTACTTTCCCAAATATCATCCACAAGTCCATCTACTTCCCACATGTATTTCTCTTTTTCAGTAACATGGTTTATGTAGTTTTTCCAATTTTGTACAGAGACCTTTTCAATCCCTTGGATGACTAAATCCTTCACATCGTTCAGTTTAAAAGTCTTGTTTTCCCTGGCAACGTGTCCTTTTACTTGACTCCATATCATTTCAATGGGATTAAGCTCACAGTGATACGGGGGAAGTCTCAAAACCTTATGTCCAAATTTTTCGGCAATTTCTTCAACTCTGTATTTATCAAACATATGTTTGATTTCGCTAACTTTTTTCAACAGTTCAATCTTGATCATGTCCTGGTTCCACGTAATGTTTTTCAACGATAGCCATTCTTGAATTGCACTTTTTTTCCAAGATGTCGTCGGAATTTTTTCTTTCTTCACCGAGTGATAGGGGGCATTGTCCATCACTACAAAGCTGTTTCGTTTCAATTTAGGCATGATATCTTCAAACCACTTCTCAAAATGGTTACCATCCATTTCTTCGTGGTAGTCACCGGATTTTTTTCCTACAAAAATGTCAGCCGCATCAGGTACAAATCCTTCATCACTTCCGATATGGGTAATGATGAGTCTTCTTCCTTTTCCTTTTGGTGCAGCCAAGCCTGTTGTCAAACTTGAAGAGGAAGCTTCATTGGTGCTTTTGATGTTTTTGTCTTGCCATACTCGACTTTGTGAGTGTCCTTCATTCACCCATGTTTCATCTAAATAATAGATTGAAGCATTTTCATTCTTCAGTTCTCTAATTTTTCGTAAATAATTTCTTCGCCATAAAATTATGTCGTGTCTTTCTAAAAGCATAGCCTGCCTTTTTCGCTTTTCAAAGGAAAATCCCAAATCTTTCAGTATCCTGTACAGTGTACTTCGGCTAATGTTTGTCGAAAAAATATCCTTATCATTGTTAATTTCATTTAGAACTTTGTCCAATGTAGGAATTTCATTTCGACGAAAACAATCATGAATTTTTCGTCGGATGCACGATAAAGTAAAGTTGTCATATTTCATCATTCTTGTTCTTTTTCCAACGGCATAAGGTCGTTTTTTTCCTGGAGTACTCAAAGGACTTGTCGTCTTCTTTTCTTTTTTCAAACGAAAAACAGTTCTTTTGGAAACACCAGTTAGTTGAGACACCTTTCCGACGATTTGGTTAATGGAATCACTATGGTTTTCTTCTCGAAGTCTAGAATAAACATTCAATATGTTCCTGCGAGCTCCACTACCAATTGATTTTCCTTGCTTTGATGGCGTATACAGCTTGGATGGTGACGTTCCTTTTTCAGCCATGTTCAGAGTATCAAACACACTCCAATAAAATAGCACAAGAGAGATATGAACGTAAATACACACGCTAGCAAAGACGCAGAGCGAAATGGCGCAGACTTGGCCGGAAAGCGTATTTAGCTCGCCAGAAATGTTACCATGGAAACCGGTTTAGAATTCCGTTTCGGATATATTCATTCGCTTCGGTCAAAAAAAATGCTTTTTACAAATAAATAACCGATTATAAAGGTTCAAAAATCACTCCTTCATTGTAGGACAATTTTTACACGTTTATATGCATTTTCTTTATTTTAAATTCCAAATCAAGTTGGAATTATTTTTCATGCGGATGAACATCATTTCTGCCTTTCCCAATACTGACAAGTTAAGGTGAAACAGAGTATAGATTAAATTTTAAAATTCGGGCTTCGCATAAAATTAAGACTACATGTGTGCCAAATTTCAGGTCTAAAAGGTATAGATGGTCTGAAAACACACACACAAACACTTCCTTTTAAAATAAGAGATTTTTAAAATAAATGTATGTAAAATAGCAAAGAATAAGACAAGTTTTCACCGAAAAAAAATCCCCTCTCAGATTGACTGGCACAATTGGAACATTAGTAGGCCATAAGAGCACATTTGTAGGTTAATTAGTAGTTAGAATTTTATAAAATAACCGTACATTTTTAAGTATATCTTAAATTTCTTCAATGCGGCCTTATTTGATTACAGGTGACGGATTGTCGTGAAATTTGCTGCAGGGGTTACGTTTATACTTAAATTACGTATAAAATGTATAAAACTTTTTCTTTGATTGTTTTTTCAAATTCACTTTCAATTTGTTTAAGGTCTTGTTCCATTTTGTAGTTGCATAAATTGAAATTTTTCCTAGTGCTGCCAAATTCTTCAAATCTACTTATTTCACTAGTGATGGTTCAACAAGGATTCGTGAGTTATGTACATTTAGTAGAATCGGGTATAACAACAATGTTTAAAGTTTTTTTTTACTTTCATAATTAGTGTGTTTACTTGGCTAATAATGCTCAATATTTGCAAAACGTATTTAACATTCCCAAGTAGTTGTATTTAATACTTACGTATTCAAAGGAAAAAGCAAATCGAAAAGACCTAATAAAATGAACTTTCATTGGATTAAACAAAAAAAAACTTAAAGAAATTTCACGTGCATCATAATAGTTATTTCATTCTTAAATCGCATTTATTATAATATCAAAGCTATAACTCATGATCAACTGTGATAAAAAAAAAGTATAATCCACATCTACTTTAAAATGTTCCTGACATCAAATTTCAACTATTAAAATTTCAGGGCATATAATAGACATCTTGCTTTTTCATATTTTGATGTTTTTGGAGATTTCCTTCTCAGTCACCCTACAGTTAAATTAATGCGAACTTCCAACATGAAGAGATTCCCCACTCCTGCAGTTATGTGTTTCATTTCATTGTGTAATCAGCTCTAGACTTTCAGTTAACTAGAATAATTGCTTTGGGGCTGAACCAAGTTTCTCTCTTTGACCTTTGCAATGAGCGCCAACTTCGGTAAATTATCGAGGGAGCAAGATCCTTGTTGCTTTATTTTCTGTGTGCGGTTTCGGAATAATTTGTTTTTACCGTTGTTTGTAAGCGTATGGTGTTGAGACGACTGGTGCACCTTAAATCTGTCGTGGCCGAAAGTCCTCACGTTGGGTTGGTGTGGAAGTTTGGAGAGTGGGGTACCAGTTCAGATGTTGCCTCATCATCTCACCGTGGTTCAAAGTTACGTGGCGATACACCGAATGGCGTAGGCTGGGACGGTGGTAACTAGTTGAATAGTTACCGTTTTTGCTAAATAAGAGTGTAGAAAAGTGCGGTTCCTTGGGGTAGTCCGTTTGTACAAGGTGGTTAAAATCCCAGGTTAAAGGGCTGACATACACACTCAAAATCATGTACAGCGATCGTCACAGTTCAGTAGTATTTTTTTTAACAACTCGTTATCACAGCTCTCGCTTCTGCCATCGAACGATAAACATGGAGTTAGAAACATCCTTACGACGCCAATTATGGGAACGCATTGTTTAACCTGCCCTCTAATCTAACTAATCGACATCTCTCAAAACCATGCGTCAAATGCCAAGTCTCCGGACTACAACTTCAAGTTTGGTCTTTCTTTCTGAGCAGACAGTTGTTTCATGCTGCGCATATACTCTGAAGTGGTAAAAAAAGTGGTACCGGTCTAATACTAGGGTAGGCCACCCACTGAAGCGTATAACTGTAGAAGTATGGAACTCCACGAAGCATCTGTTGGCAATGAACACCATACTTCCTGCAGAGCGGTCCACTATCTGGTGACTGGTGGTGAAATCTGGTGACTTAGGTGAGAATGACGAGATCCCAAACTCAGATGGGTGTTCCTTTAACCATAATTTGACGTGTTTAGACTTGTATGGAGGTGCATTGTCCTGATAGAGCCAAATCCATTAGGACGAAGGCAGACCATGAGCGGGTGAAATTCGCCAGAAAGGATGCACACCTGTCAGAGATGTTTATAGGGGTCCCATTGAATGCCAACTAAGCAAACTCCATACCACTGCGGAGACCCAGTACCAGCTTGTAGAATCCCATGTTGACATGCTGGATACCTGCTTTCATGGGATTTTTTCCTACAAACGGATTTTTCGGTATGAAACGCGATTCGTCAGATCAGGATACTCATTACAAGTCATCGAGTGATGGTGTTCCCTAGTCTAGGCGAAATGCATAACTGTGTCGAGTATTCATCAAGGGTACTCGAGTTGGACGTCGTCTCTTGAAGCCTATATCTTTGAGGGAAGGTTGCTCACTACTCAAGCTGATTGCTGTTTTCCAATCATTGAATTCCGATGTTATTTGAGGCAGTGTTGTACGCCTCTCACATGAAACGATTGCTAGCTGACACTGGTCATGGTCATTCGCCAGAATTCTTTTTGTCATCGTTAGACCTGGGCGATGTATCGATACATCGTGAAAAACCGGTGTGAGGTCGATATCGTCTCACCGGTTTCGCGATTTTCAGGATGGCGATGTATCGTGACATCGCGATGTTTTCCCAATCTCACACCGCCTTCCCTTAGCTAGCGCAGATCTCGCGGTCATCATGACATGGCGATTTTTTACGATGTCACGCAGCCAATTCCTTAGCACAGACCTCACGGTTTTCCGGTGTCCCGATACTGTAGCTCAGCGCTAAGATTTTTTTTTATTTATTCATTATTATTATTATTATTTTTTAGCGCATGCGCGATGTTTGAGTTGCCTAATTAGCATTTCCAGCGGAAACTTCGTGTTGTTTTAGCATCATTGAGGGAAGTTTTGGTTTTGGTTTAGACCGACACAACGATACCTATGTTTATTTATGCGCATGTGCGATTTTCCACCACGGTACTTAGCTTTTTGATGCCGTGATGAAAGGCCAACTAATGACAATGTTTTGTGATAGTTAATTTTACGATATCTGCTCTGATTTTTTTGGGGGTGAGAAGGTGTCAGGTGATACATAAAGATTGAAAATTAAGTTTTAAACTGCGAGGGAGCGAATAATTGTACTCTACTTGCTGAATTTATCTAGGCAAGCTTTATATTACATTTTTTAATTAGTTAATTTTTTTTCTTCCTTAAAAGTGCTTAAAAACAAAATAATTTTGCAAAATCGGCGAATTTAGCAGTCTGTTTTCATTTTTTTAATTAATGAGGAATTTCTCAAAATCATTTGTGACTTGAATATGACTTTCGTTTACAGAATTTTTTTATAGCAAAATTTAAATCCAGTATAATTTAAAAATTTTAAAACAAAAATTATTTTGCACATTTTAAGTTGCATTACGAAAACCCATTTTTGTTTCTTGATGTTACAATCAATCCGTTTGCATCCCTTTTTGTTGTGAACTTGTCTGGGTCATATATGCCGTCATCATTACTTAGAGGAATCAAATGCCCCTTTTATTTCTTTTTATACTGAAGTTTTTCTCCTTCTAAATAAGCTAATTTTTTAATCTACTTGAGCATATATGGTGTGTGGAACATATATACCGTCAAGAAAAGTGACACAGTTCTAAAATTAAAATTTTGATGTTATGTCATTAAAAAATATGTATGAGGTGCCGCCAGCATGTTATATTACTATTCTATAAAGTATAATAGAATTTAAAGACAAACAGCGATGTATGCAAAATCTTGTTTTAAATCATGCGTGTTTCTTAAATGCACAACGCAAATCTTTATTTGTTATTATTTTTCCTACCACGTTTTTTTTATAGGTAAGAAACAGAACTTTAAAAAAAGTTATATGTATTATACATGGTTTTGCTTTTACTATGTATGAAATGCATGGTTAACATCACGATATCAGAATTTCGATGTACCGCGATGTAAAAATTTGAAAATCGCCCAAGCCTAGTCATCGGTAGCCCTTGAAATGGAAGTGAGTGAAAATTAACGCTACCTCCGAAATGCTATGATCATCTCACGAATCAAATTATTAAACCACGGTGATAATAGCTTAAAATTTAAGCAATTATCACCGTGGTTTAATAGTTGGATTCTTCATTAATAACCGAGGTTTAGCCCGCAACTTTCCAAAGGTTTCCCATACCTGGCTTAAATCGTGATATCTTGCCATTTTAACCAACGAAAACGAGCCCTAGATGCTTTTGCAGATGTATATCGCTTTATATATGCACTGGCAGACTCAACCAATGACGGTGCATAAATTGTGTTGATATGTATTTGGCATATGCTCGTCTGTACCAGTTTTCTGCTACTCTTCAGTGTAAATATCCGATACTTAACGGCCCTGTATTAACATTTTGATCACTCAAAAAAGATGATTGAGTGCTCTTTAACCGTTTTCAATTAATGAGGATACCTTTCACGCAGAACTTTAACCTCCAGCCCTAGATACAAAAATATGAGATATACTGACTTGATTAGGAGGGGAGTATGCATTTCTTGACCAATGTTCTCTGCACTAGAGAATTTCTCTGGAAAACATCCAAGAAAAATCCTTCCGGTTAAAAATTAATTGATTTCCCTCCGTTTCGATGATGTTTGGCATTAATTTTTTCAAAAATGAAATTTCGTTTGAATAAAATGCCATATGCCTCAAGTTCCGAAAAAGGTAACCAAAACATTAGTGCCCAAAAACCTATGATCGTTGTAATATTTATCACTCCTGTTTGGGGAGGTTGGGACCTCAACCGACAATAATATTAGGAAGGAATGGCAAAAGGGTGTCATGTTTCGTGGAGTTGGCTCCCGTGTAGCGTTCGTACGACCTTCCTAGCGAGATCGGTTGTCACTGCATATTTGACTTTGATTGTTCATATTTATTAAACCTAATACCCTGCATCCATATTATCATACCTGCACCTGGAAATTTGTAATATATCCCTCATATTTGATATGGTGGGGCAAGGGAGTAGAACCTCTGCCAAAAGTACCTTATGGTTCGATGAGTACCGTTTCCTGCTGGTATTCCCTGCCTCGCATTCTTAACATCTTCAACTCTGAGTCATTTTCATGAGCAGCAGGAGCGCTTCAACTTAAATCTTTCATGGCGTTTCGGTTTGGCTTGCCTGGCTGAGGGCCAGAAAGGCGACGGACTGGCGAGGCCGTCTCCTTTGCTTTTTTTCCCAAGGAATGTGGAAGTTGTTTTTTAGAAACAGCACATGGCGTCTGCCTTTTCTCTTCTTGAATGGAGATCTTTTTCGTCATTGTTTTAATACCTGCACAATTCGGTAGAGGTGTTTTTCAGACAATTTAACAAATGATGTTATTTTAAGTGATCGTGAGAAAGACCAGTTTTCGATCCTCGATGAGTCTAGAAATATGTCATTGCAACAACGCAATTTTTTTTTTGTCTTTCACTCACTCTAGAAATGTTAACATCGGGGCGTTTTATCAGATGGAAAATTTTTTGTTGCCTCTGGGAAATGTTTTGTGGAATGTACTGTATAAATCTAAATAAATGTTATAAAGTTTGGTGTGATTTTACAATTGTATGTTGTGGAAGAGACTGCGGATAGAATAGTTTCAAACGTAACCCATAAGGAACTTATTCATTTCCGGTGTGGGATGAGTTTCTTGAACCTTCAGAACAAACTGGATCGTCAAATACACATCGAAAATAAAAATGTAACGAAAATTTCCGTGAAGTGTATTATTTCTAGGCGCTAGTTATTCTGCGGATGTTACATTCATCGTTTTAAAATTTTAGTTTGGTGTCGTTTATATGAAACTAATCTGTAGATTTAAACTTTGAAAGCATGAAAACTTGAATTGCAAGTTGATTTTTGTTTGTTGAATTGTCTTTGAAAATATATCTATTTTACTCCCGTGCGAACCAAGGTCACTAAGTATTCTTACACATACACTGTTCAAAGCACTAATATCCTGTTTTACTTTCGCGTTCAGATGTAAGATGTAAGCGTATGATTAGTTATCTGGTTGAATGACTTGAAACAATGCGCTCAAAAGCACGTGTGTATAAGTACAGCTGAAAGTGAAATTGCTGTCTGAAATTTTCGAAAGAGTCGAACAACCTTTTGCGAAGTATAGAGCAAGTAAAAATAAATGAAATACTAGCCTCACCTTAATGTGTGAATGGTTCTTTAGCGGAAGCTGCTTTGCACTTCCGTTTGTTTGTGTGTATTCTCTCCTGTCTACACCAACCTAATTTTGGAATCAAATGTACTACAGAGGCAGATCTCCTGTCACTGCCGAGTTCGAATGGTGCCACGGTCAGTTGGCCTTTGTCCAAAGGTTAACGCCTGCGACAGTAGGTTGTTTATTTCCCTTTTTTTTTTTTAATTTCTGTGGCGTGATGCTAATAGTGCAGCGGGGTCTCCCTTTTTCCTTTTTATTTTATTCCGCACTATCTTTGATTTGTTTTACTCTTCCAAAAGGATTGGTTTCGTGAGTTGTTTATTCAGATTTTTCCCCATCAACATCATGGGCGCCGAATTTTGTGGGAAGGCTAACTTCGCATTTTATGACCTGTATGTAATCGAAGAAAAATCGCAAAATGGTTAAACACTTCGAAACATTTTTCTATGAAACCGTTCTATTTTTATACAGCTAGAGGGAAGCTTCCATTTTTTAACGACCGTGGTGAGTAAAATTGAGGACGAATGTAGAAGTTCGGCATGAGACGTAGACTTTTTCGAATGTAAAATATTCTATTCAATTGTGATGTAAGACTGATTTTCCAGTTGCTGAATGCAAAACTGCACTTATTGAATGTGCCGTTTAATGGCTGTTATAATCGCTAAACATAATTTCACGAGCAGAAATCGGCTAATTTTTACGATTTCATTTTCTCCAAGAGGAAAAAAAGGAACTTCAAATGTCTGTACATGTTTCTGATATTACAATGGGTTTTATATCGCTTCCACGTGTATCATACGTGCTTTCAAAGAATAGTTTGTAGCAGCTGCATTTTAGGGCGCCGAGTTGACGTCAAACATTAGAACAGGAAATTCTACATAAAAATGACTTGAGTTATGTATTTAGAACATTAATGATGCAATAAAATTTAAACATTTGGAAGAATGCTTTTTATTTCCAAGTAAATATCATCAAGAACAAAAAATTCAGGTTTCGAATCTTGGTATAGTTTATGGTGGTTCGCGCGGAATCAGTTTTATGTAGATAGATTCAAAATATTAACGTAAAGCGATAAACTAAACCAAGCTCTAAAAGTCAACTTAAATGGATGAAAATGGAATTGAAAAGCACGCATTTAAAAAACCATAAAGTTTCAGAAATAAGTTTTTCATGCATGACGTTTTTGTTTGACATTGCACCGATTGGTAATTGTTAACGTCACTTTCTTTATTTCCAATTCGGGAAACATGTTTTTTTCTAATCTATTTAAAGAAAAAGGTTTTATGTCCTTAATTTTCGAACCTCATTTTTTATGCAAAAAATAATCGAACTGCTTTTTTTTCTTTTCTAAGAATTGGTATTTAAAATTTTTAATGGCAACAAAGTGTATTATATCTGACGTACACACAAAAATTGTATTAGCTACCCATTCTTTAGACTTTCAGTGATGGTAACGAATTTTTTTCTGTCGTCTGAAGCTAGCTACTAAAGGCAAAAGGGTTCTATGCCTTTATATTAGACATTCGAGAAAAAATATCTAGTACCTGCATACATAAATAGAATCTGACTGTAAACTTAGTTATTAACTGTTTTTCTGTGAACGCAAGTTTTAGCTTAAAATAGCTACCGCGCTCTAATTTAGAATATCATTTTGTTAGATTTTAACTTGATATTGGCACTTCAAGAAACTCTTTTGAAAATTGATTTGAATAAATCGTGATTTTAATGATCCACTTTTTTCAATTAATCAATAATTCAGTTGTCCTCTTTTTATGGCCTTACTAAAAAACGAAATGAACTGAATACAATACAATATTTATTTTACTGTTTAAAACCAGCGTTCTTTTTGTCTTGTGCCAAGTCAAGATAGCAGACGATTTTACGAAATGATTAATATATGTCTTTTTGAAGGGATGATAGTACCATTTGAAATATAACAGATATTTCACTCATGACGTTTTGACTTTTGTAAACTGAGAGTCATAAAATTAAGCATTCCATTTCTTATTTCGCAAGTCCGGAATTAAAAGAAATTGTCAGGATTCCATCTTCTATTTATGTAATAACTAGCCACTGTGTGGCCAGCACGGCGCTACCCATGACAGTTCTTTTCGTGGGGTCAGGTGTGACCATTGCAACCAAAGCAAACAAAATGGGAATTCGTAGCCTATTGGATAACAGCCATCACGGCGTTGCCCGTGGTGTTAGTTTGCTTTGCAAACCAAATGGGAATTTGTCGCCTATTGGATAACGGGTAACGCCGTGATGACCTTGTCATTGTCAAATAAGGCCAAATTCGAATTGCGAAGAGATCCAATCGGCATGATGTCAAAATCTCTTGCGAAAATATAAATATTTAATTGAAAAATTATTTATTACAGGAAAATCAAACGTACAAGGTATCTATCTGGTGTGAAATTTTCCGCAGATTTCAAATCCGTTGAAATTGTTAACGATCTAGGAGACAGAAAAAAGAACTTCACAACTCCAGTTAAAACTTTATTTATTTTTTTCTTCGGCTGAATTTGTTCCTCCGCAAAATCATACGGAAATGTAAGAAAATAAATTAGAATCTCTCATCTCTTCATCCTGTTGCTATTCTTTAAAATGCAATAATAATATTAAAAGCCATCAAATTAATTTTAAAATGTTCCAGATTGAATTTTAAAATTAGGGCTTCATACAAAAATTGCAAAAAATCGGACTATCTGTGTGCCAAATCTCATTGTAAATGTTTTGGATTCGTCAGGACACTGCGTACACATAAACATACACACTTCCTTTTATAAAAGGATAGATGATTGGATCTTTCAGAAATTAGGGGATGACATTTTCAACTGTTTTTTTAGCTGCTGCTTAGGGCATCATTTTCTGCGTCATAGGTTGTGTATTTTAGTCTCTGAATATGGTTTATTAAGGCAACAATTTCCCAGTGAGCTTCAATAGAAACTGAAAATTTCCTGTAGAACCTGTACTTCTCAGAATTGTGTTTTGAGACCCCACAATATCTATATTTCCAATAAATATCTTCTATAAGAAGTTTACGAATTTTTTTTTTGAAATATTCTGTTGTTTTAGTTCAGTAGGTAGTTAATTAACGTCGCACTGGAGTAACACAACAGGCTATTGGTACCGGTCCGCAATCAGTCTCGTAGTGGAAGATCCAAGGACAATGCCTCGTAATTTTGATGACGAGAACGAAACCTGAGATACACCTCACTCTCCAAACTTCCATACCCACGGCAACACATTAGGAAATTTGATTTGACAGGTTTAACGCACACTAACCCCGTGTACACGACGGTCTTTGTCTGGACTGATAGCTTTAGTTTATCACTCTATGGTCTATTACTACATTGTTGTAACTAGCGCGTATTTTTTGGAATGGCTCCGCGTTGCTACGACGATTCTATTTAGTACCGTGGGTAGGTCGGTATGTATTAAACTCGTGAAAAGTGAATCGATTCTTCAGTTCGATTCTTTCGTCACTTGTTTTGATCTACAGTGAGCTATGAGTATTTATTTGTTAAAATATCACCAGGACTAGACCCGAGGATGTATTTATTCCACACTGATGACATTTTTGTTGGTTTTTGTATAGAATCAATCAGATTTACTTATGAAGGATACCTTACAGATATAAGAACACTTCTCTGAGGGAAACCTCGAACACCTATTCTTGATGAAAATCGAATTACATTTCGAATTCATTCATTCAATAAATCAGCTTCAAAATCATTGAAGACACAAAAAAAGACTACGAGATAAGTAAATTATCATAGCTCAGTGTCTATTAAAACAAGTGACGAAAGAATCGAACTGAAGAATCGATTCACTTTTCACGAGTTTAATATCTACCGACCTACCTAAGGTCCTAAATAGAATCGTCCACGCAACGCGGAGCCATTCCAACAAAGACGCGCTAGTCATTGTTGTATGACACAGCGCCATGTGGAAACCAACCAAGCTTTCAAAATAAGACTTAAAGTATGGATATTGTATTTTATGATATTTGTGGTCCAAAACAAGGCCTGCTGCGCCAAATGCTAAGCATGGAAGAATATTTCTGAAATAAATTCCTTATACTTTCGTGACACCCAAATCGTTTTTACCGATTCAGTAGAGCTGCTTGAAACAAGCCCATTAATCCCCAAATTTTAAAGAAACTGAAAATGATTTTTTTTTCTGCTGTTCGAAAATTAATATTCATCGGCGGGCGGAACAAGAGCGACATGGCCGCGCTCGATATATCGAGGTGAGATATAAGTAGCTGTGATAAATTAATCCTAATGTTTTGTCATTGGGTTAGCCAATTCTCCAGTGTCTGAAAATTTAGATTTGCGGATATTACTGTGGAACTAGATCGTTTTTTGTCCTAGAATCCTCATAGAATCCCTAGAATCCTCATTTCAGGAAAACAATAAGTTAAGGAAGACAAAAAAGTAGATCCATCAAAAGAACATTAATTAACTTGTCTTGAGAATTACGTTTTAAAATACTTTGCAGAGGTAAGAGGGGATGTGGTATCTTATTTTTGCCATCCCATTACGAAATGCTTGCTTTTTACTTAAAAGTTTATTTAGCTAACTCCTCTTTGTTAATTTAAATTTTTTACGTAGTAATAACATATATTCCCACAATACTTATTAAATATACGTTTCGGGAATGTTACCACAGAAAATTAAATTAGATCTTTTTACATTTTTTTTGCAAAAGCAAAATTGTCAAGTTTGCAAAATTGCTACAATTAATTTTTTTTAGGTTATAGGAATCATAAAAATTGATTTTGTACTATTTTGCTACTCATCTGAATAAATAACAGTAGTTTCTTTTTATTGCTATATTATTTGGCAAATTCGTTTGATGTCTTATTACATTTTTGTTACTTCAAAAACAAATTTTTCCCTCTCCAATTTTGTTACAAGTTTTTTTTATACAAGTTTGTACTCACAATTTTTTCTTCTCAGGTTGCCAAATTACTGTGATATTAACCAGAATGAAGCAGATAGCCAAGACATTCAAACCCACAAAGCTTTGCCCAGTGATTCTAGTGGAATTAAAAATGTACCCCCCAAGCAGGAGGAAGTAAGTTTCTAAAAAAACTTTTTTGACATGCTTATATTTTCAACTCTTAAAAGTTCCTACTATTTTCTAAAGCATCACTTTGTATTTACACTCGTCAATTTATTTTTATTCTATGCTGATTTGCTCTTTTATATCAATTTTTTATAATATAAAATTCAATTCAAGGTTTTTCACTATGATTTTTGTTTAAATGAGTTAAAAAATAAAATGCTTTTAATCATTTATAATTAATTGAAATTATATTCATATGTGATTTTTTTTAAATTCATAATTGTGTATTAGTAATAATTCAAAGAATTATGCATTTTCTTCCAAAAATGAGGTTTTACTTTGTCTGGGAATTGTTTATTTCCTCAGTTCTCTAGAAATACAACTTTAATACTTCTCAATTAAATTTTTATATTGACCCAAAATAATTTGTTTTGAAACAACATATCATGGTGAAGTAACATTTTTATTACCTATTTAAACACATTTTTTACAAATTGGATTTTTTTAATTTTACTGTCACATTCTGATTATCTTGAAAACAAACTTGGATACTTTTGTATGTGACAAAATTTAATTGTGCTATTTAATTTTTAATTTAAAGAGTTCATTTACCCTATTTCATTTTATTAGACATTTCCTTTTGTAGATATGAAATGCAACTTAAATCTAATTTATTTCATAGGAAAATGTTGGAGTATTAAAAACTCCTTTAGAAAAAATGGCAGTCCAGCCAAATGTAGAATATGTAAATAATTTAGAAGATAAGGTAAGTTGTATATTTGCACCATATTGTATCATTCTATGAACATCTAGTTTAGAAATCTAGTTTAGCTGGAATATATTTGAGATCTTGTTTAAAGAATTTCTTCATACACAGTCTAGAATGTTTCTGATTTGTCCATTCTGTATTTCAGGCAGACTGAAGAAATAATTCATTATTTTTTTATTTTAGAAGATAGTTAAAAAATAAAAATACAAAAGTTTAAAGCTTCCATACTGCTTTTTTTCAAATGTTCTTTAGGAGTCAAGGTAAATGCTGATGTATCATAATGACACATAGTTTTTTCGTTGATCCCTACATGTAGTGCTTAGGAAAGCATTTTGTGCTTATCTGAATAATCCTATTATAAGTTACCGAGTGTAATGAGTTCTTTCAGTAGTAGTGTTACAGGTGATCTCAGTCAATGTTTCTTAAATCTTTTCATTTTGCCAGATCCCATTTAACTAACTTCCCCAGTGTCTTTAATTTAAATATTTAAATCCCAATGACTTTTTGATACTGTGTTTAGTCCAGGCATGAGAATCTTCCGCGTTTCCGCGGAGTTCCGCTTTTTTAGGATTTTTTCATGTTTTCCCGCTTTTTAGTAATTTTTCACGTTTTTTTAACGTGATTTTGGCCGTTTTTAAGAACATGATGTCATTAGTGTTTCTAGCCAATGAGAATATATTTCAAGCTTTGAAGAACCGGATGTCCTAGTGACGTTTTTATGTACTAGTTGCTAGGCTTAGCGATGTAACGATACATCGCGAAAGACGGTGTGAGGACGACAACCACATCGGTTTCACGATTGCGATGCATCGTGACATCGCGATTTTTTCCGATCTTACACAGGCATCCCTTAGCTATCGCAGATCTCGCTGTCATCGTGACATCGCAAATTTTTCCGATCTCACACAGGCATCCCTTAGCTAGCTCAGATCTCACTGTCATCGCGATTTTTTCCGATCTTACACAGGCATCCCTTAGCTAGCGCAGATCTCGCGGTCATCGTGACATCGCGATTTTTCCCGATCTTACACAGGCATCCCTTAGCTAGTGCAGATCTCGCGGTCATCGTGACATCGCGATTTTTCCCGATCGTATTCAGTCATCCCTTATCTAGCGCAGATCTCGCGGTCCTCGTGACATCGCAATTTTTTCCGATCTTACACAGGCATCCCTTAGCTAGAGCAGATCTCGCGTCATCCCTTAGCTAGCGCAGATCTCGCGGTCATCGTGACATCGCGATTTTTCCCGATCTCACGGTTTTCCGATGACGCGATGTTATCGCTCAGCGCCAAATTAATGAAGAATTTCTGAAAGTCATTTGTGTCCTAAAGATGACTCGATTCCAAATTATTATTTTTTTTAGCGAAATTGAAATTGAGTATAATTTAAACAAAAATGATTTTACACATTTTAAGTTGAATTCCAAAAACCAATTCTTGTTTCTTGATGTTACAATCAATCCGTTTGCATCCTTTTTTGTTGCGAACTTCTGTGGCAATCTAGGTCATATATGCCGTCATCATTACTTAGAGGAATCAAATGCTCCTTTATTTCTATTTATGCTGAAGTTTTTCTTAAAAGCTAATTTTTAATCTCTACTTGAGCATATATGGTGTGTGGGGGAAACACACGCACACATATATTAGGGTGCATCAAACGCCCCTCTAGAAACAAATCAGTTTGTCTCCAATCTCAAAATGTTCCATTACCCTTAAAAAGTTACCATACCAATTCTTTTTGTTTTTTCAAACACTTTTAGGGGGTTTACGACAACTTTGTCGTATTAGTTTGTCGTTTTTCTGTATCAGCATCATCATCAATTACAACCAATATAAAGTTGTTGCCAAAACCATGTGGTAACACTGACTTGACTAGTGACTGCAGCTTTAACTTTGTTAACAATACATTTCCTGTTTATTTCAACTTGTGGTTTTCATTATGAACTGATTTTCAACTTTTGTTTATTGCTAGTTTGATTCTGATTTGGACAGTTTACACTGGCTTAACTTTAACTGAACTTTTTGTTCTGATTTCCCTATGGAAACCAGACTGACTTCAAATATTTTTGGTCTTAAGTAAGATAGTTGTGGTGATTCAAAAATAAATGACTTCTAACTTCCAACTAATTTGCAAGTTTTGAGGTGTATGATGTATCATATTGAAGAAGGTGTCCAAGAAATAGAACTAAATGTAAGTCTTCAAAACTAGTCCTTTCCCAAGCAAAGCTGTTTCATGAAAAAGCAAATATCCCAATAATCAGTGAACAAAAAGTTTGCGAAAAACTTATAAAACTTCTTGATGACAGCTCAAAATTAAGAGGGATACCCCTTAATCGAAGATCTGCACCAAATACTATAGACAAGTTAAAACAGATGGAATATAAACTAGCATTAACATTTTTTTAATGATCTGTAAATGTAGAAAAGCAAATACAGAACAAAGAAGACCTTGCATTCCTTCAGTCAATGCAAAGTGGCCGTTTGGCAACATTTAGATCACATGACTAATGTCTTGCGGAAAAACTCAAACGAAAAGAACAGCTTCTACAGCTACAACAAATAAGAAGGGAAAAAGTGAATAGAGAAATGAGTTCCAACTTAATATTACATGATATTCTCAGCTCTATCAATGATGATTGTGATGAACAAAGTGATACAAATTATGTGGAAAATTTCCCTTTTGAAGGACGATCAACAAGTACTCAAAGTCATCAAGTTGCAATGAAGGCAAGTTGCAATGAAGATTTCAACTACCTACAAGGAACAGTGGTGCTTTCCTAAATATACAACTGCATTTGGATTCAAAACTTTCAACATCATTGTCCAATAAGTACAAAACTGAAGAACGTCTCACCATTATCGTTGGAAACGTTCACCAGCAAAAGATTCTTGATACGCCAGTATAATCCCAAGGAACTGATCGTAAATGTGGCCCAATCATTGCTGATTTAATATATGAGCAGCTCATCTCTTAGCAATGCACACATACAATTGTGAACATGACACTTGACTCAACTTCTTCCAACACAGGCCATGTTACTGCTGCCTGTGTCAGTGTGCTAAAGAAATTGGGACGTGCGCTTTGGTCAGCTTGCCGCCATCATGTTGGATAAGTCTTTTTATCCCACGTGTTTGATGACTTAAAGATCGAGGTCTCCAAGTCACCAGATATAACCTTGTTTAAACGATTTCGTGACAATTTTGATCACCTTGAATATTTTGATAGTGAATTGGAACCTTTTGACTCAAAGTCAGCGAATGTACAAGCGAGAATCATAGTTGATGGTCTTTGAGACAATACAATCCAGACAGCAACATCTGCCATCGATTCAGAAAAAAACAGAGATGACTATGTGGAGTTCATAAAGTTTTGCCTATTGTACCTAGACTTTCCCAATAGTACAGGAGCCTTATCTAAAGCATGTTGGATGGCCAAATTGTTATACACAATTAAAACTTATCGCGAGTTCTTAATTTTTACTGTTGCGAAGTCCTGTGCATACAGACCTGACTCGCGTGTATTTCATTTCATATTTTGGTTTTCCTCTTTTTCGAAATTTTGCATTCTCATGCCTGGTTTAGTCATACCTGTCTACTGAAATCCATATGTGCCCATAGTTTCTACTGAATTCCTAATTACCAATATAAAAGTATGTAAAACATTCCTAAAATTATGAGCCCTCAGGGACACATCTCCTTTATGTGTGTACAGGTTTCAAGGACTCAAGGTAGTCTAGTGATATTTTCTTTTCACATGGGGTTTACTGGCTTTATTAAACATGACAGTTTAGTTGGGATAACCAAGCAATGTTTATCTGCTTTCATCCCACTACTGTTCCCTGATGCATTTTTCTTTCCCTTTCATGACACTTATTATTTTTTTTTTGGCATTCACAGCTTGACAAAATGTGGTTCTTATACCATAAAACGCCAAAGAAAGCAAATTTATCAACCTAAAATTATGAATTGCGACATTTTGTTTTGGCATAGTATACTGCTTTTACTCGCAGGTACCTACTTTTTAGTACAGCTTCTACTTTATAGTACAATCAATACCTACTTTCATTTTATAAGCCTTTTCATTCAGGGAAATTTTGATAACATTAATGGCAACTATTATCGTTTGTCCTATTTAGAGATGCGCGATTGCGAGTACTTTTGAGAATCAAATAAATTCTACTTGCCAAAATTGTAATTCAAATAAAGAACACTGGCGTAATTTTTAAACACCGCGAAAACCGCCACCGCCGTTTTTATTCAAGACAGCAAAGTCTTGTTGCTGTGAGGCCAAAGATACAACTTGTGGTATACAAGTTGTAATTTGTGTAGCTAATGATATTTTATTTTTGCATTAAATTATTATTTTTTGCTTGCAATTATATTTTTGTAGAAATCTTTATGTATATTTGTATTTGAGTTTGATGAATAGTTTGATAATGTAGGGTCAGGTGTAAAAAGTTCATAATCAAAATATTTTTTATCTCCAGTGTTTTCAATTAAGGGTTCCCAATTAAAATATCTGAAGAGAAAAATTACAAAATATTTGTGTAGGGGTTATCCTTTCAGCCAATCTGTCTCTAAGTATTTAAAAATAATATGTGGATTATGTATATTGATACCAATCATGGATCACAACATTTATTAAGGGAATTGTAAAATCAGGGAATTTTTTTCGACACTATCAGGGAAATCAGGAAACTTTTTTTTCAAGGATTTTGTTGCCACCCTGATAAAGGACGTGGGTGTGTCTATATTCTCTATACAAATTTACACCGTTTGACCAATCCACACCAAATTAGGTACACTTTTACTTTAGAACACTGCGGAAAATAGGCTATTTTTTTCCCTGTCTTCAGACCAATCTGTAGCCATGAAAAATGGCACACAGTTAGTCCTAAAAGTGCCCTTGAAGCCCCAATTTTAAAATTTAAAGTTTGTTTTCCGGCAATTAATGGACATGGACAAGAAAACACGTTCTACAGGGTTTGTGTATTTGAGTTAAGGGGGTCCGGGACACATTAAAATTTTTTTTTTTATTAATTCATTTAGAATTTTGAATTTTTTTGTACTGATTACCCATTTATCTAATAAGCAAAATCACAACACAAAAATTTTCCAAAAGTTTTTTAAAAATTTTAAATTAAAATTTTTTGAAAAAAAGAGGGGTCAGTTTAAATTACTAAAACTCAAAATATTCTTGATCAATTTTCAAAATTCTTGCAGTAAATTATTCACAAATTTATAAACTTTAATTTTGATTCAGCAATTTAAAAAATATTAATTTAATAAAAAATAAAAAATATTTGAATGAAAATTTTTGAACATTTTGAGGTACTTTTTTTTTTAAAAGTCAAATTTTCCAAAGTAAATATTTGTGTCAAATTTGCTGAATCAAAATTAAAGTATCATTTTTGAAAAAGATATATTCCAAATTTCAACCCTTAAACTTTATCGGTTTTCGACTTATAGCAATTTGAATACAGGAAATCTTGAAAAAATGTATCATGAAGAAAAACGCATTTAAAGTTTTAAAGACAGATGTTGTTGCCTTGACAACAACGGTCAAGAGTGTTAGATTTTCAAAACAACGCACCACAATAATTATTATATCTCTAGTTCTAATTAAGATAGAAACATGATTTAGACGTCATTCTAAGCAGAAAAACACAGATAATTTCTTAAAATAATAAAAACAAATTCGAAAATTTGACGATTTTTGTGTCCCGGACCCCTTTAACACAGGGAAATGCCACGTTGATATTTTAGCTGTTACGGTCACATTTGTAACCCGAGCAACACCGGGTTATTCAGCTAGTTATTTATAAGTTATTTCTTTGATGATTTTATTATGCAAATATTTTTGTTATAGATAAGTATGAATGAAAATGAAAAATATGCTATTGACTTTTAGACTTCAATTATGAGAGTTTTTACTGAATTTTGTAAGTTGGGTTTAAAGGACAAACAGCAACTTTTGCAAAATTGATTACCTATATACAGAAGAAAACCTATACCTGTGATGTTTTTACCAGAAAAAGTTATTAAGAACGTAGTTATCTTGTGGGTAGTGTTTCTTATGTAATGGAATGCATCTGCATTTTTGTGAACAAATATGCTATGTCATCATGCATAAGTAGTTAATTTCCAAAAGGGTATTGAAAATTCAGAAACATTTATTAGGAAACAATCACAATCGCAATTTTGCCTTAAAAAGGATGGCCTAGTCCTTTTTTTCTCTTCTCAATGTTTAGATATAGCTTGGGGTTCCCACATACCTTTAAAGTCTGATTTAAAAAGAAAATTTAAGACCTCTTAAAAAGCCTGTATATTTGCTGGAAGCTCTAAATATTTTTTAGAAGCCTTAATTTTTACAAAACTGCTGATTTGATTTCACCTGCATTCTGAAGCACTACTCGAAGTTCCTTTTGCAAGGTCAAGTTTCATCTAAACTTGAGAATAATATTTATAGGTAGCTAAAAGTGAGTCCATGAGACTCAAGCCTAGCATTTGTGAAAATTTCACCTGTGCATTCATGTGTTAATTTTCAAAAAATTTATTTCATAATTTACTTTTACAAATATGGACATTTATATAATTAAGCTATCCTTAAACTCATTATTTTTTATTTAATTCATATTTTAAAAAATATGCTTCTATTCTTTGTGAGATTATGAAAATTTATGCAATTAATTTCTGATGTAAAAGGTGCAAAATGTAAACAATCTTTCAATTGCTTTTATATCTTACCCTTGCAATAAGGAAAAAATAACCAGCAATCAAGCTGTGTGTAGTGTAGTTTTGTGTAGCAACAATGTGTACTTTTAAAGATTTATAAAGAAAAAAAAATGTTAAATTAAAATATCCTAAATGCTGACTTAGCTGAAGTCTGCTAAAAATATTAAGTTATACATTGGCAGGTCAGGTACTGGAATTAAATTGTGTTTGAAAGTGTCATACCTTCCACAATCGGGATTTTCTGGTCTTCCAGTTGGATAAAGTATTTTCTGGATTTTTTGTTTTGCTGAGAAAACTTTTCAAGTGTGAAGTTAGGCACCAAATCTTGCCAAACATCAAATAAAAAACTATCAGTGGTTGCTAAATTGTCTTCAAAAGCAACTTTAGCACCAATTTTCAAGATAAACCTAGAAATATAATTTTTAAACACTTAAGTAAAAGTTGAATACTTGTTTTTGTGAATATTTTTCATCTTTTGTAAAATATCATTAAAACTGTTACTCTGAGTTCGAACTGCAGCCATGCACATAATATTAGAGATAAAGAGCAGGGTTACTTTTTGTGCTTTAAAGTAACTACATAATTCACAATTTTATGCAATTATCGTTAATTTGCCGCTTGAGACTATTTTTATTTTAGTTATTTTACTAGGCATTTTTCTTTTGACAGTTGCATATTGCTTTATGTGTTGTAAAAATAATTTTTTTTCGTAGTTTGGCTGGTGTAATTTGCATTGTTAATTTCACTTGGAACTTCTTACTCAAAAGTAAGAAAATAATGAGCAAACAGTACTTTTTTACAATACATAATTTTTTGTTAGTTAAATTTTTATACAATGTATCATTTTGTGTGCATTTAGTTTTTTCTACTACATTCTATTTCAATTTAAGTATTTTATTTTTGTATTAAATCAAAGAAAAGAACATTGTATATTCGCTCACAACCTGTTCATAGCGGTTTGGCATCTGAACATTTTCATATTTTCAGATGAGGTTTTCTTTTTGATTTGTTTCCCACTTTAGGTTGTGAGCTTAATTATGTAATTGTGAGCTTGCCAAAGGGACAAAAAATAGTTTGCTGTGCACTTGTACTTGATTCAAGATAAAGAACTGAATGAACGTATCAATGTTTGATTTTATGCTTGTCATTATTTTTGATTTGTGATGTTTTTTCAGGAAATTGAAGTAAATAGAATAGGAACATTAGGATCTGAATCTCCAAAGCAAGACCAGCTATCTGGAAAAAATCAACAGTGAGTTTTGTTTTTTAATCTTGTTAAAAATAGACGTAGCAAACTGAACTTTGCATTTAGTGTTTTTGAATATACAAGACAAGTTGTAAATTTATGGCTCAAGTACTTTTATTTTTGTTATTTCTTTTTTATTTATACTTCTCCAAACTGTAAGTATTAGTATTTGCCTGACTTAAAAAAAAATAAATCTGCTAGTAGATTTTCTAATGCATTTATTACATTTGAATTTCAGACAGGTACTTATTAGTTTAGAAAGCAGTAGAGTCAATAATATTGAAGTAAAAGATGATTTACCTTTGAAAGATGAAAAGGATTCTGCAAAATCTGCTGAAGATAAACCTGAGTAAGTTATTACTTTTGATATTGATATAGCTATTTGTTAGGAATTTGAGCAGTATTTTTATAATTCTTTATTGTTTATTTTATTTGAACATATTAATTTAGTAATCTTGGTATTATAAGGTGATGCTTAGGAAAAATGCAAATGCTCTTTTACTGCACATAAGAAATGTCTTTCATCAAATAAAATTAGCATATTGGAAGTTTTAAAATATGCCTTAAAGCATATAATATTTATAAAATGTGAAATTTGACATTTTGTGATTACTGATGGTTAATATCAGTATGATAGAAAAGAAACATTACTTTTTTCTTACAATATTTCTTCAAGTATGACACAATAATCAAAGAAATGTTTTCAGAATTGTCAATATTCCTATCAAAAGGTCAGGGCCAGTCAAGCTTATGCTAACCTCTCCTACTATTGATCCATCAATTACAAAAGCATCTGTGGAAAGCACTGTCAAATTAATGGAAGCTTTACCAAAGTCAGCAGCTTCGGATTCTTTAGAGTTGAATTTAGCGGCAAGCACTAAAGAAGCAGCTAAGGTGCCTTACCAAATTCCAGTCAATGCAGAACTGAATAGGCATATAATGGAGGATAGTCTGCACCATCAGCCCCATTACGATGGCATGCCTTCTTTTGACGAGTGGAAAAAAATGATGCTTGCTGAACAGGAAAAAGGAGGTGCGATTTCTTTTTAATATATTTGTTATAAATAGATATTCTAATCTTTTCAAGTAGTTGTAATGTAAAATTTGTTATTACTAAAAATCATATTGCTTTATTTTAAAACATTAATACAATCAGATAATATATTTTGTTGATAAAAATATTGATAATAAACAAACTGTTGTCCAAAAAGTTGGAAACTTGCATTAAAAGTATTTTTTTCATCTTAAGAAGCATTTTCATATAATTTGAACCAAATACTGATTTTTTGAAGGTTGTATGTGATTATATTTACTTTTCTTTTAAATAATCTTTTACCTTTTTTAATAATTGAATTACAATTTTACTGAACGAAATTTGCTTTCTATAATTCTAAGATGCCATGGGTTGATGAAAGAGTATTTAGATTTTAGTTCTGCATATGTTGCTTAATGTTGAAATTGTATTTCGTTTCCTTTAAATAGTTTATATTGTATTCCATTTCTAGGACAAAAGGTGCCATCTCCTACTCCTCCAGGGAAGAAAATCTCTAGTCAAAAGAGGCGACGTAATTATTCCTCCTACGAATGTGGTGCCAAAATTGTTGCTTCAAATTCAGAAGCAGAAGGGACAAGTCGTATTTTAAACGAATTAGTTGATGAATACATGCTTAACCCATGCAAAGCCAAAATTTGGTTTGTCCTTGAACTATGTGAAAGTGTTCAAGCCACTCAGGTATAGTTAATCTCTTAAAATGTGATTTTTACCCCATCTAAATTTCTAATTTATTTGTTGATGCACTTTAGAGAGGTGAGGGTAGGCTGTTTAACTTTTGGACTCATGAGCATATGAATTTTAAATATAATCTAAAATAAATTCAAGACTGAATTTCTTGTATTGAGTTACAAACTAATAACACAGATTTTTTAAAGAATGAACGCTTTTTATGTGATGCATTACACATACCAGGACTCGAAATAAGATTTTGAAGTTGGCAGCAAATATTACCTTTGGCTTTTTATAAGCTGGCAGCAAAAACCATCCAGCTCATGGCTAAACCTAAAATTTCCGCAATAGCAGTAAATTGCTGTTGCAAAATTTTCACTTAAATTTTAAAACAATTGATTGAATAATGCAATGAGAATAAGAAAAAATACTTCACTTATAAGCTTTCTGCAAATCATATGAAACCTTAAAATACATTTGAGATAAAAATAAATAAATAAACACTCAAATAATATACTGTAAACATGTTTATTTCCTTATTATCAAGTTTACGAAGGCATCCGTCAATAACTAGGCTAGAGAAAATTGCAGTTGTTTCATTAACTACATAGCTAAAAGCAAGGTCTGCGATCACATGCACAAAATCATTTCTGATCGAGGAGATCAAATTAAAAATCTGAAGGCGAAGAACCATCTGCACTTATCCTCATTGAAGCACATAGTTTTTCTTTAATAGCTGGTATTTGAAAGAGAAATAATGAAACATTTGGTTTCAAATACTTGTATGTACTCACGGCAAAACTTGCCATGAGAACATTTGATCGTTGTGACGATTTAAGATAAGCTCACGGCGTTTGCCGTGGTTACCAGGACTTTTTTCGAGCCCTGCGTCACACTAATTTTAAAACCACTTCTGTTTGTACATTGCAGAATTGTTTACAAAATGTGATTAGTCAACAAGGCTAAACTTATTAGAGGAAAATTGGTGATTGCAGGCATGCAGTTCAACTGCTTGGAGGTTCAGTAAATGGCGAGTTATGAGTTATTTAATACTTCAGTTATTTAATATTCTTGCAGCTTTTTTCCTGCTGTATGGATCAATTAAGCTAATCAACCATGTTATTTCCAAAGTTATTTAGAACAAAGGTTCTGCTTGAACAAAGGAAGTCCACTGCTGTATTTTTAAAAGGCTGGAAATTTCAGTTGATTCCAGTGAATATGGCAAATAACATAATCAAGGGAACTATTTATTTCCACCATATATCAAACAGTAAAACTTAAGTGTATTTAACCAGGGTGACTTAATTACAACAACATTAAATGGAGGTATGCAAATAGTCAAAGTTAAAATGCTGCTGCTTTCTATATTTGTTTTACCCTTAAATGGCATTTTGTGGTCAAATTTGTGAAAGTTATGCATAAAAAAAAAATGTACTATGATTTATTATTTTTTATTTGTGCATGTGCTCAGCTCATTTTTAGCTCATATTGTAATGTAAAATTTTTTAGATTGAATTGGCAAACTTTGAATTATTTTCCTCCTGTCCCCGAGAATTTGCAGTTTATTCTAGTGATAATTTTCCCACTCGTGATTGGGTCCTGTTGGGGACGTTCACAGCTGCCGAACAACGGGTGCTTCAGAGTTTTGAGCTGAAGCAGGAAGGATTTGGAAAATTCATTAAAGTAAGTTTTTGTTCTGGTTTGCATATTTAAATACCAAAATATTTTTTTCTTTTGCTGTCAGTTGTAAACAACGATTCTTATTAAAGTTAAAGTAATCCATTGACATTGGATATTTTTTACTTACACCCTCGGTGTTTCTAAACTTTCTGTACCAACTTTAAAGAAAGATAAGGGACCACAACATTAAACTATTCCCATAAGGATGTATATCTGCATGCAGCACATACATATGTTAGAGATTAAAAGTAGAAATGAAATAGCAATTAATATGAAAAACATTTTTACTAACCCAAATTTTGCAATTTAGCTAATATCATTAACTGTAAGTAGTTGTATATTTATGGTTTCACAATAGGTATTTAAAGTTGCACCCTAGCATCCCTTCTGATGCCTTGGTCATCTATACGGACGGTAGCAAACTTGAAGACAGTAGAACCGGGAGTGGTGTTTTCATCAACAGCGCTAAGGACAAGGTCAAATGCAGCATCCGAAACCCTGACCATTGTTCAGTCTTTAGATCGGAGATCATAGCAATTGGGGCAGCCCTTAATTATACACAGTCCACTGATAAAAATTGTATTTGGATTTTGACTGGTAGTAGGAGTGCTATACAGTATTTCAAAAATTGGCCAAAAATATTTGATATCCCAGACCAGAATATTCTGAAGCTTCTCTGCGAGATTGGCCTGAAAACACCAATAAGCCTCCAATGGATTCCATCGCATATCGGGGTGTATGGCAACGAGACAGCCGCAAGAATGGCTGTGATCTCCCTATGGACTGTTTGAATCGTCTCACTCCCACTGAGGTACACTCCCTGGGAAAACAGCGTTTGCTTTCCGTGTGGCACCGTACGCCATCCCACCATTGGTATGCTGGCAATCGCCCTGGACTATCAATCTCAGGCTGTGGCCCTCGGCCTTTCCAATCGGCCATGGCCAGATTTCGAAGTGGCCATCTTAAAAGTATAAAATTTCAGAACGGGGAGAGAATTTCCCCTCCTTGTTCCTGTTCCCTACCTGCCAGTCCTGATCACCTACTTCTCTGTCTTGGCGCTTAGTATAAGCAGCTGTTGGTTGATCAGGACTTTTTGCAAGTATATGGGGATCTGGCATGACGAGGCCTTCTGGACCTGGTGTAGGCTTTCCTACACCAGGGGGATGTGCAACAACAACAAAGTTGCACCCACAAACAGCTGTGCAATCCTGACTGTTGACGCATGGAAGAAAGTGCACATTGATTACTGCTGACCAATATTGTGTGTTTTCATGCAATGTTCCAACTTCACACAGGATTTTTCTAATGTTTGTTGATTTGGTACACATCTGTTTTGGTACCATTTCAGAGTGGTTCGTCCGTTTCCCTTTGCAACCCCATCTACTAGATGCCTGTCAGCCATCTGAGCATTCGTGAAGTGATAAGGTACCTATACAAAGATAGCATCAGAAACGATGATGACCCAAACTAGCTGGTTACCATGATGCTAAACAGCAAAACCTCTATATGTTCCAGATGGGGCTTGTGGTTATACATCCGTCTGTCAGTATGGTTTAATTTTGTGTTCCTGACTCTTAATGTTTGTACAGGAACTTTTAAAACACTGTATAACCAACAAATTATATTGATGTTTCTACTTGGGGAAAATCTTATCAATCAGGTAAACTGCCATTCTTCAAAAAGGCTTATAGTTGTGGAAGAATATTGAAGTTTTGTCAAAATTAAGGTTTGCAGCAGACTTTGTGTAGAGTAAAATGAATGCAGGCAAGTAATCAATAAAACTAAAAATATAACTATTTGTAGTTACTATGTTATATGTAGTTCATAATAATGCTACATTATTGAAAGCATTCTTAAAATACACAGTTCCTGATTTATGAAACATCTTATCAAAAGTTGACATGCTTTATGAAATAATGGAGATATGCCCTGTCCCCTAATAATTTCTAATTATTATATTTCCTGGTAATATATTTATTGGTTATGATATGCAAGTCAATATTGTTTTGCAAACACATGTAACATCTGGAGTCTTGCTTGATAATTTCCCAAAGTTGACACTACTGCATTGAGTAATCAAAGTAAATGAAAGAAAAGTAATAGAAATTTCATTTGAATTTTAACCAGTAATTCTTGTATGAAGTTTGCAGTATTATGTAAGTATATTTGTTTAATAAAATGCTGCTTGCATACGAGTGAAGTGATATTGATATACTTTCAGATTGAACTGTTAAGCTACTATGGGAAAGAGCATTACTGCCCTCTGAGTGTTGTGCGGATATTTGGGACGTCCATGGTTGATGAATATGAAGAAATGGAAATGGAAAAATCAGCTAGTCACATTATTCCTGATGATGATCTTGACAGATTAGGTAAGCATTTGAGTATTTCTAGAAAATCTTCATCCAATCATACTTGGCGTTTTCATTTTATTCTGACAGACCCACTTATAGCCTCTGTGCTGAATTGTTTTAATTAATATACACCGAAAGCTGTGTTACGCACAAGTCATACCTTATTAAAATCATTTTAAGGTGAATATAAGCATTGATATGTCCATTTCATGTATTGAAATGAAACTAAATGTGTCCACAATATAAAAGGTATTTTGTTTACATTTTTCAAATGTACTCTTGAATATATACATAATAGAATTAAGGTTTTTTAAGTACTTGTATCCATCTTAAGCTTCCTTTTTGTTCCAGACATTGCTCTAGAAGATAAGAAACCAACTAACATCTTTGGCAGCGCTACGGATGCTGTTTTGAATATTGTCAAAAAGGCAGCACAAGCTTTAGGCCAACACAATCCATCTGAAGGTAAATATGAAACTAGTTTTTTTTATAAGTTAATGAATTTTATACAACGTTTTTTCTGTTTTATTTATTATACTGTTTTTCCATTAGATGTCCAGAGTAATGAAACTATTCCAGATTCTCAGAATGTATCTGAATCAAAACTGTGCAAGTATGTATTTATCAATTCCTATCTTTTTATCCACTATGTAATGTTTCTTGCATCTCGTAATGCTCACTGTTTTTAAGAGATGTACAATTTTAAAGAATTCTTATTTTGTGAAATATTAGAACGAAAATATTTACTGTTTTGGGTTGAAGGATTTTTAAGTGCATGAATAAAAGAAATACTAACATTAACGTTCCATTTTGATTTAAACGTTTAACAACATCCAAATCATTTGAATTTTAAGCTAAAAAAATGTGTTGAAGCCTACTCATTAGATAATTTAATTTCAATGTTGAATTAGCTATTACTCATCAATAAACATTTTAGTATCATATAATTAAGAAAAGTATTAAAGGTTTTTTCTAAATGATTAGATTGTAACGAATTAACGTAAATTTTTTTTAACTAATGCGTAAACATTGTTTACAGTGTTCTATAATATATTCATTATACATAAAATATGAAATAAAAATGTTTTAAACAACAATGAAAGTAAAATTGAGTGTATTAGCATACCTTCAAACTTTTCTGGAAGTCATTCAACAAAACACTTGGTTTTTCCAGACTGCTGGATGAAAAAAATATTTACATCTTTATTGGGGTAAAAATTTTCAAATGATGCCAAATTCGAAGTTTTGGCACTAAGCCATGGCAACCATCAAAGAAATGCGTCATAATCAGTGTTATATTGTCCTGAAATCTTCCTTTGGCTCAAGAAACCTACAACCCTGTGAAACACAAGGAAAAGTATAATTACTCACTTATTTGATGCCAATTTGTGTAAAATATCGCCAAATGGGTTTCGCCGAGTTGTAGAGCAGGGATACTTTTTTCTGTTTTGAATTGCTATCATAAAGCCTAATTTGCCACTCTCAATTATTTTTTTCTTTTAAAAATTATTTCAAGATATTTTGTCTTTTTTGTGGCAGTTATGCATTTTTTTTTGGGGGGGGGATGGTTCTATATGTGCAGTTTAAAGCTAAAGTGGTGCAAGTTCATTAAACATTTTCGAGACATAGAAACTTTTTGTAGAATAGTAGTTAGATAGCTTTATTCACTGCATAATCTTGTACTGTCATCTGTGTGGTTATTTGGGGAATTAGGAGCTACACCACCTTTTCTATAAGTAGTTTTCCATATTCAGAATTTGCTATCTGCATTAACTCAGAATTTTCAGAAAGTGGACTTAACCACTTTGTCTTTAAAAGGCTTATATAATAAAAACCTGTGTTTCTTGGAGGTTGGCATGTATGTGTTAGTAACCTTAATAAATAATTGATTAAAGCATTTTTGTTTTCAGGGCCAAAGATAATTCTTCGAATAAATGTGAAGAAATTACGACAAATGTCAAAAGTGATAAATCCGATACTTTACACAATTTTTCTACATCTCCAAGCTCCACACAGAGGTCTCTATTTCGGCTCTTGCACCGCTGTGATCAATGTGTTCCTTCCCGCATTCGCTACTACTCCTCTGCTCAGCCGCATTGCCGATTCTTCCAAGCCGTCTTTGGACCGATAGTACTTCAACGTCTCTGTGACTGGTTCAGAGAGCATCCTCTTGTTTTTGCGCATGAATCCTCTGCACATCGTAATAAAGTTCCTTTTCACAGTGACCTCTCTGTCCCATCGCCCACCAAGAGTCCCCCTCCGCAAATAATGGTAGTCCCTCTTGACAATGATGCATCTTTGAAAAAACTTTTCCTAAAAGGTAATTTGTCCTCTTTGAATAAAAGCACTGTAATCAATGCCACTAAAACCTACAGTTCTGCTGATATTTCTAGAAAGATGCCAAATGACATTCATTTGGAAGCATCCATACAGTCCACCCACACTCGCAAGTTTGTTCACACTGTTGCACTTAACGATAGTGATGTAAAGGTAACTCGTGGTGAATCCAGTGAAACAGTTCCACCAATTAGCAACATGATTAGTGAAATTCCTAATAAACCAAGTGCAACTGTAGTAGGTGGAACAGTGGGTAAAACTGTGGAGAAACTATCCCTTGAAGCTAGCTCAGCTGACTTGTCCTCTGCCAGCGAAGTTTTCACTGATGCCGATGAAGAACAGTTGAAAGAATTCATATCAGCTTCAGAGGATATTTCTCTTCCGGAGGTTATATCTTCGACTGAGTTGCCGGCAGATGTAAAGGCTAACGAAGAAAGAATTGCAGACATGCGAAGTGATTTTCAGGGGAAACTGGAACCAGTTAGTATCTCCAGCGTCTCAACAGCTGGCCAGAAAGAATCAGTCTTTATGCGAATGAGTAATCGGATAAAATCTTTGGAACTGAACATGTCCCTCAGCAGTCAGTATCTACAAGAGTTGAGTCAGAGATACCGACGACAAATGGATGAAATGCAACGGGCTTTCAATCGTACCATTGGAACTTTGAATGACACTGCCCGAAAAGCTGCTGAAAAGGTAAGAATACATTTTGCCAATTCTTCTCAATTTTAAGAAAATAATTAAGTATTGGGGACGGGATCTATGTTTATTTGAAGTTTTTATTGTTTGGTTAGCAATTTGGGAAATTGGATTTGAGTTTTTTTGCATAAAAGGGTCAATTTTATATTATGAATCAATGACTGAGTAATATTGCATATTTTTATATCCTAAGACATAACTTGCAAACATCTTGTCTGAATTTTACACCCCATTTTGCCATTGAACTTATTCAGTTAAGATATACCATTTGGAGATACCAAACTATGCAAGTGAGCAGAAAGGCAGTTATATCTTGTTATCGAGGTGCACCCTGAATATCGTCTTTGATAGCAAAGTGATCTACAGTTTTCTGCATGTGTTTCAATAGATTATGCAATGCTGGTTAGAGATGAGAGAAACACAGGATAAATTTAGACACATCAGTAATCCCAACAATTTTCAAATGTTTAGATCAAATAAATTTCTTTTGCTTATGTGATATTTAATTTTTTTTAATTTAAAATTTTAATTTTTTAAAATTTTAGCATAATTTTTAATTATTAGTGACCAGTAGGGCAATTTTTTTAATGCAGTAAAAATGGGAAAAGTTGCAACTATCATTTATTTTTGATACACTAAATTCTAAAATAAATTATCCGTAAAAAACTCAAAATATTTTGACACTTTTAGTCGTGTACAACACTGTTATAATACATATGAAATAAGAAGAACGTTGAATGGCCGATCCTTGGCCAGTAATTTCTATAACATTGAAACACTGCACCAGCCGCAGTCATATAATGTGCTATATCGGATAGCAGAAGCACAAAATACTTTCGCTCAACATTCAGAGATTTTAAAACGTCATCTACCAGGCGAACAACATATTGATGATCGACACTCACCTCGCAAACTCTGCAGTCGATTATGCAAGTTTCCTCTGGATTATCAAGAGTGCCAACCAATCTGTTAATAGTATTTCTTTTATTTATTTCACTTTCATCTGTTAGAACGAACACCTTCCTTCCCCGAACTTCTTGTTTGATCCGCCCTACTTCGGCATTCGCAAGATCAGACACACGTGATCAAAGGGTTGGTTAAGAGTGCAAAAAATTTCATATTAATTTATTTTAAGCCAAATTTTAAAAAGTTGCTGGTGGTTGCATTTATGCAGAAAGTTGCATTTATGTTGCGGTTATAACTCGCTTACAATACACCCCATGAAGGAGGAATTTTGGTTTTAGTACTTTACATACAGTGTAGAACATGTGAATAAAAGTTGCATTTGTTGCAAAAGTTGCCCCAGTGATCAGCATAGTTCTTCAACTCTTTTCAGGACATAAGGCAGCAAGAAATTTTGAACAGTTTGCAGTTACAAGTTGGAAATCTTACAGAAACTGTGGAGATGCTACTCAAAGAACGTACTACTATTTTTCGTCAGGTAAAATATTCTAGGAATATGAAAAAGGGTACAATTTGCATGAATGGGCTAATTTATTTTGCTTTCATTTAATTGTTTTGTTTTCATATTTTCTGGTAATCAAAATTATCATTTTTAGGATTTTTCCAAAACTCGTAAGAAATTACAGTTTATATTACTAATTAATAAATTGAATATGAAAACAGACCAGAGCATAGCATTTGCGCAAAAGTTTCTCAATGACTGTATCATTGCTCATATTTCATTCCTTTATCAAATTTTAATCCCAGACTGTTGCCAATAGCTGTCGTGTTGCGCCAGTGTGATGGTTATTAAAATACCAACCTACCTTTTTCAAATCCCTCCATGATAATATGCCCATCTGAAAAAAAATTAGTAAAAATATAAGACAGAATTTTGTTTGCATTTGTCAAATGTAATCATACTGGTGTTTATTTCTAGTGAATTGCATGGTAAAAAATAAATTAACATCTGTCATGTTACCCCAATTACCTTCTGAACATCTTCAATTTTATCCCCATTCCCTTGTTCAAACACTATTTTATATTTTTTTTACCTCAAACCCATTTTCAGGTTGGCTCTGATTTTTCTACGCTAAATTCTATCTTCTAGATTTCACATTGCCTTTTGTCAACAGACTGCTGAAGAATTTCGTTAGAGTAGCAAGAGCTCCTCATGCAGTTCTAGCAACATGATACAGCTCCTAGCAAGTGTACTTAAACTTTGCAGCAAAATTGATGAATTAATCTTGTGGTTGATTTTATATTTGTTGGCATTCACTGCATGCAAACAATGCTGATTTTTATACCACATGCATTAGTGTACCACACCTACACTTCTATGCCACATGTATTTACTAGAAATTTGAAAAGTATACTAGCGCAAATGATGTATATTGCTTGCCATCGAAAATGCAACTCCATGAAGGACGAGAAATCGCTCACTCCTTTCAACAACGTCATGCCTCAAAAATCGGCGGGTTTTAGTTATGCCTGTTTTCAGAATGTCTCGAAAGAGTAATATATCCCTGCAAGATTGTCATATCTCACCACTCAATATTTATTTTTAAGTAATATTTATTTTTAATACATTTTATTCTACTTTTAAAGTTTAAAATCACTCGCCTGAAAAGTCACGTTTTTTGAGGTATGACCTTGTTGAAAGAAGCGAGCGAAATATCAAAGCCATATTTATTAAAAAAAATAACAATTAGGCACAAGGAGGAAATGATTGAAATTGCAGCTTCATTTCCATTTGCTGAACGTGAAGAAATTAGTATTTTGTATATGATCTATGCATCATGCAAACTTCATGGCTATTGGATACT
Organism: Metellina segmentata; assembly: GCA_947359465.1. NCBI lineage: Eukaryota > Metazoa > Arthropoda > Arachnida > Araneae > Tetragnathidae > Metellina > Metellina segmentata. Next base: position 84,356,784 of record OX375875.1, on the reverse strand, counting down.
CCCTTCATGATTGCATTTTCACTAATCAACAGTGCATATATACATATATGTTGCTTGTAAGTAGTTTACACATTTAGTTGAGTGCTAAAATTTACAAACTTTGTAATTTTTTCTACGCTTTTTCAGATGATTGAGACTCATATTTGCCTTATGGTGATAGAAGCCATCATTATGATTACATTGATGTCTCTTTACGTGCGTCGTGTTTCCTCGTCTGTTAGTCCTGTTCCCTGTGTTGCGAAGGAAACAGTTGTTGTCTCTCCTCGCCTCTCCAAAAGGAGAAGCTCGGTAGATTCCTGCACTCCTCCTGTCGCGAGAAAAGTGAAGAAGAGGTCTGCTAGTGAAGAAGGACTGAATGCAGGTATATACAAGCACTATGATTTTCTGTTTGAAAATATATTCCTCAATCTGTTTAATTTCCGTAAAAAGTAAATGCTCTGTTGCTTGTGAGCTTTAGTAATTCTTGGAATACATTTTGACATTTTCTTCTTAAATGGAGCATGAATATGAACATTATTGCCTATTTTCAAGGCAAAATGGAATTGACTGGTACTTGAGGAAAATTAATTTGAAAAAAATAAATAGAGTAATTAAAAGGGACCTGAAAACAAGATTGGTTTGATGGTTTCAAATTTTGATTAACCCTGAAATAGACCGATTGTTTTGTTAAATCTTACGAGTGAGTATTATATTTTAATATATGTAGATGTAAAAAAAATCATGAATTTAGTGTATTTTTTATATATGTAGTTTTGCAAACTTGTCGAAATGTCTCGAGTAAACAAGGAATTTACTTCAAGGGGTCTGAGTTCACTTTCCATTGAAATAAGTTGCATTAAAAATTTTCTTAGATTCTAAATTTATATTAGCTTAAAATACTAAAAGTTTGCAGCTACTTAGTGTGAAATTTGTTTTTATCGAACAGCCTTTGGTTCGAACAAAACATGAAAATGCATTTTATAGTTAAAAATGTTTCATAGTATCAACCTTATTGGTTATTCAATATCGCAATATCAGCACTTGTTTTGCATTTCAAAATAGCACTGCTTTTTACTGTAGATGATGACATTGGAAGGTTTATTGTCAATTTGCTTACCAGACTTTAAGAAAATACTTCATAAATATGAACTGCAATAAACAGGATGCATTTTCTTGCGTTAGGTCCGTATAAAATCTTTAAAATTTATTCTTTCAATTTAACACAGATAATTTAATGCTTGTTTATTTTAACTGAAACTTGTTTTTCAAACTAACCCTTTCAAAATTGTTACATAGAATGAAAGCTATTTTTTTTGAGTATTTAAGCAAAATCACATAATAAAAACTAATCTCCATTAATGATTTATTTTTTACTCAATTCTCTGCAATAAAGATCTCGGAATCTAATGCTGTGTGTTTACAATATGGTGTAATAAAAGCAATGATACAACCACTATTTTCTCACCCGTTTACTTCTGCATGCTTATGGTTTGTGCTCACAATGATCCACATTCTAAATAATATGGGTACAATTAATTATTAATTTTATTGAATAATTGTTTTAAATTAATTTACAAAAACTGAACTCCAATATAAAACTAGCAATTATAATTTTACTTAGATTTTTGTTATATATTGGGACCCATGAAATTTGTAAAGGAAGAAGCTTGTTTTAATCATTTCACAAGATTCTAAACTTTCATAAACTTTGGAATTTTAACGAATTTAAAAATTGTGTTTATGATAAATTAGAGATTTTATCATGAACTGTTACTCTTGTTTATATTGAGGTGTGTATTTGAATAACATTTGCTTATAATTAGTCACTTTCAAAGTCTGTTTAATGATAATGTTATGTCAGTATCACTCAAAATGAATGAATGACTATTTGAATTCGTTTTTGATAGAAAGCACTATAATATGTTACACATTTTTTTGTACCAAATTCTGATGAGAACTAAAATAGTATTCTTGAAAATAGTGTTACTGTGGATTCAAATCTAAAGTATTAAAATTCCAGTCACCATTGTTTCAAATAAATATTAAATGAAAATACTTTGTGCATACTAAATCTTGGTACATTTTTAAGTATCTACCTGTACATGTTTTGCACAAAAATAATTTCGATGAATGTTTATTTGGAAACGAATTACTTAAAATTACTTTTGTATCAAAGAATCAACTCTGAGAGAAATGGAAGAATCCAAGAGTTTGTTCATACTTCTCCACCCAATGTCTTGTTTTGTTATGGTTTTCCATAGTGTAATAAATAATTGAATAAAGTATCCAGTCATGAATAAAAGAAAGAATAATAGTAAACATTCATCATTTAAAAACTTGTTTTTTCCCTTAAATACCCATCGATTTTTGTTGCACATATATTTATTTATATACATGTAAAACTAAATTTTAGCTAGTTACAACTAAATCACATGAAAATGAAATTAAAAAGAATATTGAATACAACATGTAGTTGAATCTCTACTATTATAAAAGGAAGTGTTTGTTTCGCAGCCGCAAAATCCTGATAATCTATGGCACTTACAGCAATGAGATTTGGCACGCAGGAAGTCAGAATTTTTTGCAATTTTTGGATCACGGCGAAATTTTAAAATTCAATCGAAGATTTTTAAATGAATTTAATAGTTTTATTCTCTACCTGGTTCTTCAAACACGTTTCGTCTGGACAAAAGAAGAAACCCACTAAAAGGAACTTTTCTACCCATGTGACCTTCTTTTATATTTCTTGCAAGAGATTCTTACCTATATTTTTGCAAGATTCTTCATGTAAGCTTTCTCTTTCCAAAGGGATTCCAACAGATTGCATATTCTGCCTTTTGCGTTACAAAAAAGAAACAGATTACATTTCCTGTCCCCTTTTTGGAGAATGAGAGCAAGAAATAAAAAACATATAGACTGGGATTGTTAAGTTTTTTTTCCGTAAAATTGGAATCGCTAAAGATAGATTGAAAGTTTCAAGGGATTTCAAATCTGCGGAAAATTTTACACCAGATTAATACCTTACACCATGGGCATGGGCAATGCCTGGCTAGTTAATGATAAGAGTTACGATCCCTGGATCATTAATAAAAGATGCGCCACTTTACTGTTTTGTGGAAGAGTAGAGGAAACTTGCTCTAAAACATGGTGATGTATGTCAGTGGCAAACACAAAATTAAATTGTACTATGTCATAGTGTTATTAGAACTCAGTTAGGAGGTTAAACAATTAAAATTTCTTAAGTAGCTTAGAAATAAAGAAAACAAGACGATACTAACTGCAAATATTATGGAAAGTCAAATTTCTATCATAAATGGCAATTTATGTGATAGGTTGAATAATTTAATCTGTTAAATAAAACACTTCCCACAGAAGAGAACTGGTAATATCTAAAATGTGGTTCCATTTTTGCTATTGGTTTGCAGGTTGTCATGACTCTTGGCATTATTTTTCTAAAATATCTGTTGGACAGCACTATTCGTTGCTTTTTTTGTGTTATCCCATGAATAATAGTTCAAACATTTAAAAATAAACAAGCCGCTAAGTTATATTAATTCTTAACATTTCATGCTGTCTTGAAAGTTGACCAAAATACGGAGTCCTCTCACAAACGTGTTGGGTAAGGTTTTTATTTATTTATTTTCCAACTGTGCTTTGTTTTCTTGCACCTGTCCTGCATAGATCTAGGCCTATCAATTTGACTAAATTTAGTGGAAAAGCATTAATATTTCAATTCTGCCTAGTTTTGTTCATTTTAAATAGTTTGTAAAAGAATATTTGAATTTGTTAATAAGATGTTTTATTTGTAATACCTTAGTTATCTTAAAATTTTATGATTTAATGTTTCTTAATTTAAGGTCTGTGAGGACATGTTATTCAGAAACATTATAATGTTGATTCAAAGCACTTCTAAGTTGTAATTCATTTAAAACAAGACAAATATTAGTTCAGTTTGAGATTCAAGTATCCACTTAAACATTCTGTAGTTTATTATTGATTTTACATTATATATTGCAACACAGAAAAGTTTACATATATATATATACACAAAGTGGGAAATGGTATGTATGATTACAGAATGGTACTTAAAATTAGGAAACAATGAGGAAAACTGCACACATTACTGAAAATGTATAGTCTTATTGGAATAAATATATGTTATATCTACCATGACATATTGCTTAGTCTGGGTGGCGGCAGTCGCTATAGGAACAAGGATACACTATGGGGTGATTGGTGAAAGTTTAATTATATCTTATTTGGGTATGTTGGCTACAGAAAAAGAAATTTTTCCATTCACCTTGGTAAGGAATAAATATGGTGTATTTCCAATTTGTCGTTTAATGTGACAAACTTGAAAGCATTTTTTTAAAGGATCTCTGTCCTCAATAAAAAAAATGGATCCTATTACCTTTTTTTCTATGGCAAATGACAAGTGACTTATAGCCGTATTCACAAGTCCAAGTTAAACTGCAAATCAACGATAAGCCTCCGATTATCAAAGAAACAGTATTCACAATGCCAGATCCAAGGTTTGAACTGCTATTTCGGTGTTAAATTTTAATCCTCTGATATCAGTGGATTAACTCTTTATTGAGAGTTAATAATAGATGTGCAGTACTGTCTTTTTGTGAAGGAAGACAAAATGGAACAAAACAAAATGGACGACTCTTCATTCTGTGCTAAATTACAATATTGTTGTCGCAACATTCATTCAACTAATCTTATGTGAACAAGAACTTGACAACATTTTCTTTGTATAATAAAAATTCTTTTGTTGATTTATTATGAATGAAAAAACAATCACAATGCAAGTTACTTCACTTTGCACCAACAGACCCATACCGATGAGTATAAAAATAAATGAATAAATTGATTTGGCAAGGCATTGTGTGTACAATTCTTTCTTGCTTTTAACTTTAATTACATTTCTCAATTTCCAAACTCAAATTAAAATGTGTTATTAAAACTAGTGTCCATTCTATTAAAATCACGATTTGGAATCAATTCTGATGGCATAGCATGTGTTTTACCAGATAAATGCAGATTCGGGCTAAGAAATGTAAACAATATCATGTGATCGAGATGGGAGATGGTAGTAGCAAATTGCATACAGCAAGCTTATCATTTTAATCGGCGTATCACTTAATCCATGGTTTGTGGATTACTTGATCCTTGGTTTAACTGACCCTGTGGATGACTTGATCCTTGGATTAACTTTAAACTTGTAAATACAGCAGTTAGGTAGTTTTTGTAGTAGACAGTAGTAAACTAACATCATATCTAAACTACTAATACCAGAATGTAGAATTAGATAAAACCCATTTGTGCTTTCTATGCAATTAAATATTTTGTAAAATATGTTAAAAATAAAATATTCATCCAATGATATTTTTATTTAATTTGCTTTCAGGAGAAGAACTGTTGATCATCGAACCTTTACCAGTATTATTAGACCCCATTTTAAAGGTATTTGTTTATTTTTGCTCTTTAATTTTTTATAAAGAATGATCGAATTACGTGAAATCTATATACCTAATTGTTTCTCTTTGCAGGCAAAAAAGAAAAATCGAAAACGCAATAAAGTCCAGCGAAGTGTTTCTCAGCCCACTGTGCAAAGAAGGAATTCAAGTCCCCCTTGTCAGTGCACAGCCAAGCGTGTCTCGCATTCCGAAGGATGCATGCTCAAAAACGTTAGATCAAAACACCAGCTACACAGTAAAAACCATCCACCCTGTGAAAACTGTAATAACAATATTTGCACCCTTACAAAAGTTGCTGAAAAAGAAAAAAGGTTGATGAACGGGACACCCTTCCAAAACCTTACTAATGGCGGCCTCCTAGGTTGTCAAGAATCGCCCACTAAATCTCAGAGAAACTTGAAAGGAAAGGAAAAATTTAGTTTTAGGAAGTTTTTGAAGTTTCCTAAAAGAGATTCTATCTAGTCTCCTTTGTACTTTTCTGTTTGTTTCACATCAGGACAAGTTATGCATTTTTGTTTTGTGTAAATTTAGCTTAAGGAGTATTTTGTTATACTGTCAATTTTTTTTATGAAATAATTGAGTGCTTATTAGTGAAACCCTGTCTTATTCCAAGCACTCACTCACCTAAGCAAGATATAAACTTATATTTTGGGGACCAACAATAGCCTGAAAATTCTCATGCTGAAAATATCTTATTTAATGAACTGTGTAAGTATTGTTTGCCATGTGTTAGTTTTAATTTTACTGATGAGTATGCTTGTTTTTAATATTTTAAACAGAATTTTGTAAATATGGGACTCAGTCTGAACAGATAATGAAAATAAAAGAAATTAATGTGACAGACACCTTAGTTTGTCTTTTGATTATGAAAAACTTTTTAGTTCTAAAAATCCAAATGTTTAGTATGCAATCTCTTGCTAACAATTAAAATAAGGTTGCACTTTAGAAGGAAAAATAAAGTAATTATGTCTTAGACAATTTATCCCAGCAAGCTAGTATGAACAGAATTATCTGATATACCGCTGAATGCAACCATTTATATTGGTATTTCTAGAAGAAAGGCTTTTACATTTAACCAAACCTATATGGCTGATTAAAAACAATGAGCATACCTAATTGTACTAAATAAAAGTACATAGCTTTGATAAAATACTTTTATTTCGATATAATTGCAAAATGAGACATTTTGTACAAGAAAATGATTTATAAAACAACACATTTAATAAAAATTATTTTACAAAACAAATACAACAGTTACTTTAAAACACCCCTTCAATAATATTTTTTTAAATCAAATGAATTTAAAATATTTTATTTTGAATATTACAATTTTAATTAGACTATGAAATTAATGCTACATTTATCTACAAGAATTAAAATTTTTATTGTATGAGACCTAACATGCATGACAGCAATAAACAATAGTTCCTGAAATGATCAGTTAAAGGTATAACCACTTAAGAGAATTATTATATTAAGTTGCATTAATTTGGTAATTTGCAAGTATGAATGAATATGGGTGTCTACATATTTTATTTAACAGAGCAGAGTTGAAGTAAAGCTGTTATTATAATTATTTTCAGATTATTTTTATCAATAGGGTGTTGAAGAAACTTTGTAATCTCAAGAGATCAACATTTCTCAAAGTGATATAAGCAACCTTTAACACATTTGTATAAATACTTTGATTAAATAGGCTGCTGCCTTTCTTTATACTTGCTTTGCCAGTATCTAGAAAAAAATCTAGAAAAGTATTTTCTTGCCAACACGCCTTATATTCAGATATCTGAACAGAATATGAAAAGTCAATGATATTCATGTAATTTAAAATGGTTTTTTAAATACAATATCACATAGTTAGTGTTAACAGAGCAATATTTCAATTAAGTTGGCCACAAAATTGTATTATTTACTGCCCCGTTATATGCAAAAAAATTAATTAATACTTAACTAAGTGGTTTTCCCGGCAGAATATGAAACCTTACTCGTAATCATCATTGCTTCTAACACTAAACAAACAGTCAGAATATGCTATGAAAATGTCAATTATGAAAACATGTTTGTTTAACTTGCACCTTATTTAATGCATATTCATTCAAAACCATACTGCTCATGCTAGCGTTCCACAGCCCAACTGCACTTAGCTATATTTTTAATAAAGTAGCAATGCACATAGTGAATATTAGTACATTCAGTAAGCAAGCTGTCAACAATGTGTATTTAAAAATATGAATCGATCATTAATAAATTAAAATACATATGAGTGTATATTTAAAAACTGAAGCAAAGAATACAATAGTAATGGAAAGCACCATTTCCATTTCAAATGCTTTGTTCCTCTTCTAATAAAACTTGTAGAAATATGGAGCAGAAATTTTTCAATCATACTAAATTGGTTATTGTCTGGTCTGGTAAGACATGCTAGTTTTTCCATCTTAATATATATGACCTTCCAACAAATCAAATTATTTACATTTTACTGTTTGAAATGTATAATTTCTAACCAATCAAGTGGTACACGTAACTGTTCCCAAACATCAGGGATTGGAAATTACTGTACGAGTGGTCTCAAAAGTTATTTCAATTTTTATCAAGTCTTCACCATCATTATGGTGCAAATGTCGAACACAAAAGATGCAGAGGCTAATGAATATTGTTGAAAATTCTGACGTACATATTAATTAAAAATTAATATTAATTTAGATAAACTAGTTTATATATTTGTACTAATCAATTTTCTATCCATCAACTTTTTAAAAATGGTTCCGGAGAGATGAACTATATATAAATTTTGGAGCATTAAGTAAAAATACATTCACTAATTTTACAAGTAAAATTGTCTAAGGAGGTGTTTTGTATACATACATTCAAAACACAATTACAGTGGGTCTTGAAGCATGGTGGCAATACAAAAAAAATCTTTTTTTAAAGCAAATTATATTTTCTTTCTTTAATATGAACTTAACCCCAAAGTGGTTTTAACAAGATAAATTAAGATCTGACCAATTTTGATAATGAGACATCTTGTCTTCACGATTTGCCAATTTATGATGAGATCTGGTTTTGCTAATGACAAGATACCTCACCGAGACAACCACCTGGAGGATTAAGGTATTGAGTTTTCAAATTTCAATGCATTGCAGCCACGAGCAATTAAATTCAAAACTGCTTGTGCTGAGATTTATCAGATATATCACATTTTGATTATATTTTTGATACAAAAGGATCTGGGTGAATGTTTTACACATGCTATTTCATATTTTTCTGTGTACGTAACATTAGACACAAGTATCCAGCAGAAAAATTAAAGTTACCTGAAAATGCTTTGATCAAGATTTTGAATAAGATGAACTGTGTCGTCTACCAGAATATCAAAAATAGAATCTGCAATCTGAAACTTCACCGTCACCTCGTCTTGATCGTAGTTCACCCAGTCCGGTTCCTCCTCCTTCAGCTCGCTGATGAGAATTGTGTCTACGAAATCCCGTTTTTTCCGTCCCAATTTCATAGTGGACCAGGAAGGCCTCTTCCTCCGCTGCTCTGCGAAAGTTTCTCTGGGCAGTAGTTTGAACATGTGGCTCAACTCTTTGTGGAGAGCAGCTATGAGTTTATTCTTCTCATTAGGGAAGAGAGGTTTGGGAGTGAGCTTTCTGGGTCTTAACCATGGCTCCGAGATTTGTTCTGTTTCACTATTATACGAAAAATATTTGCAAATATGAGGCATAAGGAATTTGTAACTTTGAATTTAATGTTATACAATATTTATATATACAGTACAAAATCCGGAATTCTCTGGACCTTAGCCATGTCAGATTAGGTTTTTTTTTGACAAAAAATGTGAATAATCTACCCCACACAAATTTTACTTTTGCAATTGTAAAATAGCAGAAATATAAATAGGAATAATTTAAAAAAAAAGGAAAAAAAAACCCCTTTTTAATACAATGCTACAAATTTTACTTGCAAATCTTAATTTTTCAGTGTGGTATTTACTCTGAAAATGTCCGTTATTTTGCATTGTTTGATCAATTAGGTCCAAGCTTAACTCCATGTTCTTTAAAAATTGTCGGAAAGATGGAAAACAGTGAGAGAAAAAAAAATGCCAGTTAGCAAAACGTCCAGATTTTGTACTTGATATTCATTACGTATGTGGAACAGACATCACAGTTATTTTTATATTGATAAATCACAACATAAAATCAACTGCTATAAGATAAACTAAAACTATGCAGCAATATTGGCAAATTAAAGTATGCTTTTATGAAATTCTTCAGCAGTCTGATCACAGAAGCAGGTAAAAAATTTTGAAGACAGAAACTGACACAAAAAAAAATCAATCAACCAGAAAATAGGAAATTTAAAATAGTGAATCGCCTTTGAACAAGTAAATGAGAAACAATTAAAGTGAATGCATTTAAGAGCTTCGATAAATACTAGAAATTTTAGCACAGACCCTATGCAAGGGTGTGCTAGTCCTTTATTTTGATTCCAGAGCTGCTAGCTTCCATTTCAGTGACTTCTATATACATGGGTCTGTCCAAAAAGAATCCAATCATTGCTGATATAAGGAGAATGATTTGTGCACAATTGATGTAACTTGGCAGCCAAGGAGAGGGGACTAATTTACATTCGGGAAACACCAGCCCAATTGGACTAATGCTGGGTGCTACATGCCCTTAAGTATGTATGTTATGCGAGACCATCGCATTCACAATGACTGAGCAAAAGGAGCATTGCCTTATGTGTTCAACTTTAGAATTTGTGTGCAGAGAACATTTAAGATGACTAAGTATTTATAATGGAAACGCATAGTTCTTCCTGCGTGAAGGTGCAACCAAGTCACAGAAATGTCATGTGACTGACTAACCATGTTGACTGCTTTTTTGTAAAGGAGAGTTGTCTATCAGAAGTACCTCTCCTCCTGATTAAACAAGAATCAAGAGGTACTACAATAATCTCATATGCTGGCTGAAGAGAATAGCAGCACCTGTAGGCAATTGATGATAGATTCTTCATGACAATGTGCCCAACTATTCATCATGTCTCAAGCAGGGTTTTTTTTGGAAAAACACTCAGGATGGTCAGCCTTTACACTGGACACCCTGTGACTACTGGCTTTTCTCAAAGCAAAAATCCTCTGAAAAATGAGATTTCGGACGATGCGACAGAGAAAACGGCAAGGGAGCTGATGTTGATTCCAATGACGGACATGGCAGAGTGTTTTGAAAATTGGAAGACACTGGGAGGAGTGTGATGTCCTGAGGTTCTACTCTGAAGGAAACTAGGCACAAAAATCCTAGGTATTATGTATCTTGTTTCATATGAAATATCTGGATACTTTCTGGACAGACCTTGTACATGAAATGCAATGGTCATAAAATAATAACTGGATAAGTAGAAACAAGACTGAATTGCAAAAAATAATGTTCTGAAAAAGTTCTCTGGTGCATGAAAATAAAATATTCTTCAATATCTCCTTGCATTGAACAAACAAGGCATTCATCTGAGGCTATAAGATGGAATCTGGTTTAATGTTAAAAGTGAAAGCACTTAGGGAAAATAATTTACTAACCCCTTGCAAAATGACAAGTCTAGCTCGCCATGACTTATTCCACAATTAATTACAATTCTATCCAAATCAATAATATAATTTGAATTAAATTGTACCGGAAGGGGTTAAGAATGATAAAAACTATATGCAACAGAAAAATTATATTTAACCATGCTTAGGGAATGAACAAATCCGCCATTTCTCAATACATGCGAAATTTCTTGCCAGTTTGATTTCAAACAAGCAAAAGTGGTTAAATCTCCCCGATCTATTCTCGAGTTGAACATTAGAGAAGCCTTATCTAACATGCCAGGGCTTCAACTTTACATATAGTTTGGAAGGGTTTAATTAAAAAAGTAAGTTGCAGCAACACTGAAATGGCTACTAATACATTTTAAATGACATGATTTTAATTTTTTTTAGTCGTATTTAAAAATTTTACTACTATGTTAAAATTAGTTTAAACTATTCAAGTGTAGGTTGAAACTTAAGTCTTAAAATATGTGTAACAGATTTAAGGAGTATGAGTGCCAAATTGAAAATATAAAAATACAGAATTTTAAATGCTGGAAAGTTTAAAAAATGATTTTTCTTGAAATTACTAAACACAACATTGCATGAGCTACACTGGATAGTTTCATTTCTATGGTACTCAAGTTTGGCATTATAACCCAGTGTCTGGCTAAATAAGTGACAACGATCATACATCATATACTTAAGATTACTTTCTGCCCTATAGAAGAGTTTGGTTTTGATTTGCTCAATTTCAATCATTCAGCCTCAGTGAAATCTATCTTAATTTTTACTACTTAAACTTTTCAGACACATGCTTTATTCAAGATGTCAATTTGAAGGTTCTCTTTTGGCTTTCAAAGCATGTTAACAACCTATTCCTTATCCAGCTATGCATCATAACCAATTTTTCTGTAAGAGTTCAGTTGCAGAGGAAATCTGATATACAGTAAGAAAAATTTAAATTCTGCAATAGCATGCAAAATGATGAATAAAAGCTACACACACATTTTGATTAAATAAAAGTTCTTACCTAAACACTTTCAAAGATATCTCTTTAGACAGATCAAACACCAAATCCAGGAAAGTCAGTTGACATGGCACAGTTAGATCCAACTGCTCTACAATAGGATTCAAGTCTGGATAAGTAATCTCATTGATTTTCAATCCTCTCTCCTTCCAACTAAGTAATGCATCAGCAATACATTCGACAACCAAATTGATATTTTTAGTTACATCTTCTATGGAATCAATTTTTTCCACAGGTTTTTCTTTTCGCAGAGGCAAAATGGATGAGGTGATATTTAGAGCTGAAGGAGGAGTGTATGGAGGTGGTGGTTTATTGGGAATTTTTCGATAATAATATGGATATTGCTGGAGTATCAATTGTTGTTCTAACTGTTGAGCATCCCATTGGCTTCCCCCCAAACCATCTTCGATCCAATCTGAGTGCTTGCTGAAAACATGATTTTCATTTTTATCTTGGGAAGCAACAACAGTGTAACTTGTTTGTAAATCATCACTACCTTGATGAGATAACTCAAATGCTCTCTTTGAAGAGTCTTGTGCTTTCTTTGTGGTTGAAATCTGCGACGAGCCGTTTTCTAGTGGCAAATACTTTTTGAAACTATTGGCTACGTTAATGACAGAGCAAATCGCATCGTCGAGATAAGAGTCTAACAAACTACTGGATATCTTTTCCGCAACCTTAGCATCAAGCTTTCCTGCAACAGAATGACTAGATTTTCTTTGAGCATTTTTATTATCCTGACCCTCTGAAGAGTTCATAAACTTTGGCTTTGTTCCACCTAAATCTTTTCTGGATAAGCAGAGCACAGTTTTTATAGCATCATCAAACACAGAAGAGTAAAGGTAATTTACAACACTCACAACAAATGTTTCAGACTTTAGCTTTTCTTTTAAAGCGTGTTTATCAGATATGATGACGAGAGGTTTCTCTTCGTTCACTGCATCAGCAGATAAGTTTTCATCGCTGACTTCTTTGTTCTCACTAGCATATGGTGAATTATTCACATCATCAACAGTGGATGATTCGTCCACGGTTTTTTGTAGAGATGGCGTTGAGGACTGATCAGAACTCTCAAACTCACCACTGCCTAAATCTTCTTTAATCGAGCCTGTATTTGTATTCAAAGATGATTCCGAAGTGTATTCGGCTTCTGAGGAATGGACACTTTCATTCACTGCTGTGTTGGTGCTGAAGTCTGAGTCGTGGGGCATTTCTTCTGCTGATTCCAAAGAGTTTCCACGACTCTCGTTGTCATCCGAAGCAATATTGTGAACTGAAGATTTCTGATGGGTTGAACTTTCAAAAGTTTGCGATACTGATGAATAAGAAATAAATGACTCAGATGGGTACGTAGATTTTCTTCTTGCATCAGAAGGAACTGCTGCTTCCTTCTCATGTACAGAACTGACAGTTTCAATGGAAGAGTGCGAAGTTTCAAGTGATTCTTCTACCTCTGTGTCTTCTTTTGATTTCATTGATGTTTCACTTGTAGCCTTTTCAAGAACACTAGTCTTTATCTTTGCTAGAGATGTTTCAGTGTCCAAGATTTCAACAACTTCAGATATTTCTTTGTCAGTATTTACTGAGATAGAACTCGGAGTGTGTTTTGGACCACTGGAGCTATCTTTCACTGAAAAGGGCTTTTCAGCATCCGATCCACTGTCTGTTTGGAATTTGAGCTTCTCCTTAGGTTCAGGAAACAATTTTTTCAAGAGAATTTTTTCTGTAAAATACGAAAGAGTTCAGTAAATTTATTAGAATCTTTTGATTACATGGACACATAAGAATTGGCATTGAAATATTAATATACCATGCCTTTATAGAAAGAAAACTATATTTTGCATGACAATACAAAGATTAAGATAATAAACGAATGAAATATCAGAAATTAATTTGCCAAGAATTTAAACACTTGCACGCCAATCACTGCAGTTTTAAAATTGATTCTCAATAATAAAGTTTAATTTGATTTTCTTTAACTAGACAAAGAACAAATTTTGAGCTTCAAGCATTGTTTTCTTTAACATTTCATAATTTTGAAACTGTCTGCCTATTCCTCTCTTTCATTTTTTCAAATATTCAGCTGGGGTAACTGTTCTGTCCTTAGACCCCAAAGCACATATTTAAAAAGCATTAAAAACGTAGGTAATAATTCTCATTGAATCTACAGATTACATAGAATTATTTGTTTTCTTTTTGTTTCTTTGTTAAACATTTTAGAAAACAATTGATTTTAGGTTTTACCTTCTAATGCAATTTTAGACAAAAGGATATTTTCTAAAATTTTAAAATAATTCTTTATCTTGTTAATTATGAGATTTGTTGGTATAGGATTCTTAGAAGTTTAGGTGCAATTTGAATTGATAAAAGAAAGCATAATTTTTTTTCAAGACTTCAAATGTATAACACATTTGTAAGCGAAAACGATGTTTTATAAAATATAAAGAAAAGTTTAATAAAGTAGAACATAAATTCAAGCAGGGTGAAAACTAAATTATTTTCCTATATGATTAGCTTGAATACATTTCTACATTAGCTAAAATGAGCATAATTTATGAATAAATAGCCTACACATTTGTAATGAAATTTAGAAAATGTAGCAATGAAAACTCGTGTTACCTTTTTTATGTGACAAATCAATGTAACTTTCAACAGAATCAGGACTGCTGCTAACTGTTTCAGTAGATTTTTTCTGCAATAGAATGTGATAAGAAAAGGTATAAAATATTTTTAATGTGATAATAATACTAAAGAAGCAGGATTAAGTGTTTTCCAGCAAAATAGTATTTTTGCCAGAACAGTGTCAAAATCCAGGTGAAAATAGAATAAAGGAAGACATAATTTTGATCATAGTTTAAAGAACAATTTCCTTTCTCCAATTAGGATTCAAAACAAATTTACCTAATATAAAACAAATTTTTAATTATATTTTAGTAAATCTATATGTTTGAAATGAACCAATCAACAAAAACGATATGTACTATAAAGTTACTGATTTGCTATAGAGATTCCATTTCTTCTTGGTTAATCTTGCCGTGGATCCATTCAAATACATCATCTTTGCCAATTTGTGCTGTCTTTTAGTTCACATATTTAAGTACTTCTATAGTATACACAATGCATATTATATGGCATGTAGAAAACACTATTAATCAATCCGTATATGGATATTTGTTTATATAAGTCTGAGAAAGTTGAGAACTTTATTTATTTGGGCTCAGAAATTAAAACATAATAGCATAGGACCAGAAGAATTAATTAGATTACAACTAAAAGAACAACTGCTACTAATCACCATTTCTTTGGACTATGTAGTTACTTGAAGTCATATCTAATCAATATTACCAAATTCTAAAATACCAAGTTTCAGTCAGAGCTGTGCTCTAGGCCTCGTAAACTATTCAACTTGTGTATCGAAAATGAACTGCATACCATTAAAACAACGCTTTTAAGCATATTAGAAATTAAGAGAAGAATAACTGCTGCTAATTACTGTTCCTTTGAACTGTGAAGTTACTTGGTCATATCTGATCAATAGAATCAAATTACTAAAATACAAAGTTTCAGTTAGATCTGTGCACTATGCCTCAGGAACTTGGACTATCTCCTTTAGAGTCGAAAATGTACTGCGCATCATTTAAAGAAGCATATTTGGGGAGAACAAACACATGAAGTGTGACAAAAATGGTTTAAATTTAAATCATCCCATTCATACAAAGAATTAGATAATGTTAAATATATAAAAACAGAGAATGAGATAGGCAGGTAACATCATTCAAATGCCCACAGAAATGAGTAAAGGAAAATATTTTGGTCTAGCTAATTGATTGTTTTGGGTTTTTATGGTGTGATGGCCATATCTGGCTAAGCTGAGAGAAACACAAGACAGACAACTTCTAGTTACGAATGTCAAGAAAGGAGAGGGAGAGGAATTGGGAATAGAATAATGGGATGAAAGCAGAAAAAAAAAATCAAATTGGGTGTTCCAAGAGCATGGCACCCATGTTTACTAAAGACAGTAAACTTCATGGGATAAGAAGAGATAGATCACTAGAGAACCTTGGTTCCATGAAGGCCGTACACACCTAAAGAAGATGTGTCCTTGAGGGTTTTAGCTATTTGGAAATAGGCCTGGAGTAAGAGCAAAGTTTACCACTGACTCTATAGTGTGAGCAAAATTTAGCGTGGACGATACAGCTGCAATCCTCGTTTATAGCAGTGGTAATGGCCTTGGCAATTTTTTGGTGCACTTCTAGTAGTGAGTTATGGTAGGTTAAGACAACTCATCTGTATTTACGGTTTTCATGACAACCTCAGCAAAAGGAAAATTTAAATTTTCATTTTGATTATTCTAAAAAGTTCTTTCAAAATCCATTAAAGTCGTTTGATTTCATTGGTTTGTACGAAATGTTTTCTTTGATTCCATTGGTTATTTTAATTTATAATATCCTTTGATCGCATTGGTCCTTTAAAATTTTTATTCTTTCATTTCATTGGTTCATTTAATGGTTTTTCGTCAGTTGTGTGGAGTTTTCATTTACTATAATTTTTTTCACAGCACAGTTTTGACGTATCAGGTTGTATTATTTCTTGCATTCTGTTAAAACTAATTACTTTCTTTTGTAAAAAAAAATTCAGTTTAAGCTTATTACTTTTTGTGAAAGTTTTAAAAAAAATGTATTTTACAAAACGTTCTCAAATGTGTGTTAAAGTTTTCATTTTCCGTTGTAAAAAGAAAAATATTGCGAATAAATTGTGAAATAAATAGATTTTTGAAATAATTCTTTCCCTGTCAACTTTAGAAGTGCGCCAAAAAAAATCTGCCAAGGCCGTTGTAACTGCTATAAACGTACACTGCAGCTGTACCACAAGAACTTTGGAATTTGCAAAACTAAGAACTGGAGAACCATTGCCAATAACAGGTCAAGAGGAAAAAGAATCATTAAGAAGATCAAGGCCCACACTTGGCTGTCACACTCATAAGACAATATATATGTACCATCTATAGATAATTATCAAATAAATATAGCATACCTCTGGTATTAAAGCTTCTGGAGTGAGAGCTGCTTGTTTCCTGATGCGTCGAGAATCACTTGTGTGTTCAGAGCGAGGCCACTTAATTTGTGGCTTGACTGGAGAAGTCTCTGCAACAGTAGTAGCAGATGAAATTGCTTCGATTCTCTCTAAATCAGACTTGACTTGCTGAATATATTGATTGTATGCCTACAAATAGTTTTAAAACAATGAATATTACCAAGAAAAATCTTTTCAGTATAAAAAGAATTTCTGTTCATTTTAATTTTTCAGTATAAAAAATTCGTATTTCTCACTTCAACTTGCTTCTGAAGAGACAACTCTTGGCCTTTCAGATGTTCACGGTATTTCCGTTTTTGCTCCCTCTTTAATTTTTCAGCCTCATGTTTGCGACGTCTCAATTCTTCGGCCAAAGCATGAATGCGAACTTCGATATCACTTTGATCTGATGCAGTTTCTTTTGAAAGTTAAATAAAAAATAATCAGCATCAAGCACAACATATGAATGAAAAAGTATTCACAATTTCATTCTGCTTAGATTATGTAAGATAGGATGAACATATAGAATTAAAGAAAAGATGTTAATTTATTTTCATGACCTACAAATGAAATAATAGGGCATAAAACAAAGTTCTGAGAAAACAAAGGGGAGAAATTGAATTCATTGAGTGTGTTTTGCAAAAAAGCTACTTTTTATATATTAAAAAAAAAAACGCTTTTTTTTTTCTGGTGGTGAAAAAAAAGTTTGGAAACCAGTCTAAAGAACCACACATTTTTATCTAGAAAATCTAACAAATACGTATCTTTAAGAAATGTGACTTGTTAACTTGTAAGCTGACAATATGTTTGTTTCTTCAAAATTACCCTTCAAGTTCAATAAAAATGCTGTAAAAAATCTAATAAGGTTGAAAATTTTTATAAAAACATAATTCATTAACTCACACTACAAATTATGAAATTTCACTTTAGTTTATCATTTAAATGACTGGTGTAATGGTCGTTGACTTACAGAAATATGCTATCATTTTTATATCTGTTGAAATACAAGTATTCGTATCAGGTTCATTTAAAAATACATTTGAAAGAGGTTAAAAAGTTAAAGCAAAATAATTAATGGTATCAAGGATCATTAATTATTAGAAATAATAGGATAACTATACACAAACAAGTCTAAAAAATAATTTTAACTAAAAAACTACACAAGTCCTAATATTTATATATACCCAATTTATCTGTTCACATTTAAAAATCCTAATAAACTAAATTAAACGTGGATTTAGCTTAGTTTATTATTGTGGTAGAGTTAAAGCTGAGCACTAAATTTAAAGCATCAAAGCAGATGCAGTCAACCTTTTTATTGGCAAACAAGCATGATTTTGTGAAATTTCTCAATAAATCTTATCCTAATATCATAAAATGAATTTCAAATCATATTAATGAACTACATTCTTGGTCACATGACTTGAGGTTTGTAAGGCTACTCGAAAAGTATTAAAAATTAACAAATAAAACTTTCAGACATAGTAAAATGTATTAACCTTCTGATATGCACTTGCATTCACACAAAAAAGATACTCAGGTCATGTGTATCACTCAGATATCTATCTAGTTTTAATTCGAGTAGAGAAACCATAGGTGCCAATCTTTTGTTAGCCATGTCAGTAAGATACCAAAAATACCAGTAATAACATAATGAGAACGCTATCTTTCCTCCAGTCAAGTCATTCCAGACTCCCTAAGAAAAGCTTCAGTTGCTGAGTTTCATTTACTGACGGCATGCCTGTCTCCACACTTATTTCATTGTAATATTGTCGTGTCTCCTCACTATACAGGATGTTTCTACGGTCATGGGACAAACTTGGAGGGGTGGTACAGCTTACTAAAACATACATTTTTCATATAGGAATGTATGGTCAGAAGTGAAGCATGGAGGCACTAACACAAAAAATGAGACATGAACAGAAAAACATTGTATATTTATACAGGAAGGTGTTTTCAATGTGCACAATACTCATGTGGAGGCAACAGAAAATCTGCATGCTACACATCCACATGAATTCCAAAAACACTTCTCTGTGAATGTTTGGGCGTTTGTTGTGAATGATTTCCTCAAAATATATCTCCTACCAATGCGACTCAATGGCTCAAATTATCGTATTTTTTTGGAAGAGGTTTTACCAGAATTGCTGCAAGATGTTCCAACTGTCGTTCGTAATCACATGTGGTTTCAGCATGATGGTGTGCCCGCCCATTTCAACATGGTTGTCCACAATTACCTGGATGCCAGTTTTGCAGGGTGATGGATTGGGCGATGTGGACCATTCCGATGGCCAGATTTATCGAGCATCGATTACTTCTTATGGGGCATCTGAAGACCATTGTTTATGGGAATCCAGTTGACTCAATTGAGAACCTCATTGCTCGACTATACATTGCGGCTGCAAGCATGCACGAAATACCTGACATCTTTGGAACTCTTTGTCAATCACTTCTTAGATGCTACCAAGCATGCATTACTGTTGGTGGTTGCAATTTTGAGCATTTATTGTAAACATTGCTGCAAAGAAGCACTTTGCAAGGATGTTGTAAATAAACAATGTTTATCTGTTTATGTCTCATTTTTGGGTTCCTGCCTCCATTTCAGACCATACATTCCTGTACGCAAAATGTATGTTTTAGTAAGCTGTACCACCCCTCCAAGTTTGTCCCAAGTGACCATAGAATCCCCCTGTATGTTATACAATAGTAGACAACCTATGATGGCTAACACTTAAAAATGTTCACTGTACTTAAAACATCTAGTAATAGAGTACAGAAGTATTGGGAAGCCAGACAGTGAATGACAAAAGGACAAGTGCCTGGAATTTGTTTAATTTATATTATTGCAGACAAACAACAAAGATATTGTACTCGTTCAAGAAAACTTGAAGTCTTAGATTAACATTACAAAAAACTCAGTAAATGTGACATCATTCACATACACACTAGTTTCAATCATCACAGATAGTATATTACCTTGTTCCTGACCACAATCAATATGCAAAAAACAATCAATATGCCTATGTCTAATTAGGTGGTTCAGAAAACTAAAATATGATCTTCCAAGAATGTTTACTGTAGTTTTGCAGCCTTAAACTTGAATGGAATTTTAACCTAGTAACATTGTAAGTAGTACACATAATTATATTTAGGTTTGCTGCTTTCTTGGCTGAATTAATTCTCTTTTAGAGAACTATCTATTTTCAGAACATAATTAATCATTATTTATTAAAACTTAAATATTCTCCCACTATCATAAGGATAATAGTTCTTTCAAGAAAAACAGTTTGCTTTAATAAAATTTTCTGAAAAATGTGTATTACATTGTCCCTTAAAAATTTTTATCAAGAAAAGTGAAGAATTGCCTACACTGGGTGTTTTGACATAAAAAAATAGTATAAGTTAGTTAAAAATCTTAATTTTCTTTAAAATTCAAAAGTAATAAAAACAAGGCAGCTTTTGGTATACTGGAAAGTTGGCTCTTGAAATGAAACAGGAACTGGAAAAATATCCATTTGCATAAAGATTGAGAGTGAAAATGTTTCATGTAAAATGTTTCATTGTAGCAGTTCCAGGACGCACTTTGTACTTTCTGAAAACTAAAGTCAATTCTAGCCATGTTTGCAGCTTTTTTTTGTGCTCAATTCTTGTTTGTTTTAAGTTTGAAATTTTGGTGAAAGTCTAGACAACATTACGGTTTTGGCGTGATTTCAATTTATCGTCGCCACGCCCCTGCTAAATGATAATCATGAGCGGAAAAAAACACGACATCGTAATGTATATGTGCATCAGAATTTTTGGCTTGGATAAAGTGCTATTTTGGCAACCCTTTTGTGTGATCAAAGTGGCGATTATTAGTAAAAAATCCATTTTATTATTAAGATTTGTAGTTATAGTTTCATTATTTGCCCTAAACAAGGGTGAAGATCCTCAACAATTACGGAAAATGTGTAATGATTGGCATCTGAGAAACATTAAAGGATTCAGGAAAGGTAGCTCAGATAATTTTTTTACATTAAATATAGTTATTTATCACATTTTAATAGGAGCTGCTCACATCTCATGCAGAGATGACAACCTGTGATGAAAGTTTTCAGAGTACCAAAGGGAAAAATCCAGTTTTAAGAATTTTTCAGTAGTCAAGTAAAAATTTAAGAAATTGGCTTTAATAACACGCATATATCATTGAATCAAATATTTAATTACAAATTTGAAACATATTTTCAACACATTATATTATTTATAATTAGTAAGGTACATGAAAACAAATATATGGAATCAATAATTGTGTATGAAAGAATTATAATACACAACTAAAAATTGAAAATTTTATTCATAAAAACATTTAAATAGTTAAATTTAATCTCTCCCATTTACCAAAATTATGTATATTAATGAATTATGTATATGTATGTATAATAATGAAAAAATACAGAAATAAGTAAACTAATTAATGTGTTATGAAAAATAAATAAAATGCAATTTTCTGTAGAAAAAAATCATTGATTTGTTAACCCGTAGTACCCGATTCACTTCCGTAGAAACTACGTAGAATTCATAGTAGAAGGCATCTCTTCTCATGCATGCATGCACCTAACGAAAAGTAACTATATAGACAAGGATAAATGCTTGAAATGCAAAATGTAGCATACCTGAGTGTGAAATAGTATAAGAGTCATCAGAGCCGCTGGAATCATGCCTCCTTAGATTGCGAGGCGCAAGAGGAGTCTTTATGCTGAAACCCTTTTCTTTTTTACTGCTACTGGATGGAGAGGTCTTTAAGATGACAGAACTGTTTTCATCAGCTGATGATATTTTTTGACTGGCGGTTGACTCAAAAGATTCAGAATACATATCTAAAGGTGGAGATTTTTGCTGATCCTGGGATCTAGAAACAAACGATTATAAGGTCATAAGGGTCACAAGGTTTCGAAAAGAAATATTTGGATACATTTTCTAGTAACCTACGAAAATAATAAAAATTTCCCTACAGAACTTAGGAAATAAGTGAGGTGCGAAGCTAAACTGCAGGCACATCTAAAAAAGTTACCTGTTAATCCACGATAAAAATGTCTTATAAATATAAGAACATCCATATAAAAACCTCTGGGTTTACAAAAATATTTGTAATGTAATATTAGGAGGGTTATCAGTTAAGTCCTCCCTCAATCGATGAACTGTCAACATTGTGCATCGATGATGTATAAGCCAGGTAAGTGGCCCAGTTATACAAGAATGCACAGGACGAGACTTGTATGTCTCACTTAAGTAGTTCCTTTAACTTTTTATGATATTCCTTATATGTTTCTCCATTACATGCTGGTGCACAAACTTACTTGTGCTTAGAAGGTCATATATTTTGTAGAAATAAGACACTACAAAATATAATTATTATAGAGATCAAATTAATACTTTGGAATCAAACACAAACTAGACAAATTTTCCACCTAAAGTGATCTTGCATGTGCACAGTTAAAGTATAATCAGAAACACCTAGGATGATTTAACAATTATTTAGGTTGGATATCGGATAATATTTATTAGTACATAGTAAAATCAGAATATTGCAGATGTTTTTATAAAAGGTTAAATTCCTCTAACAGCCACTAAGAGAATTCTTAAGTTTAGTTTAAAGTTGAGTGAGCTATTATTTGTAATTTAAAGAAAAAATAACATTTTTGACAAATCCTTTGTCCAACAGAATATTTAAGTCAATGTGAACCATTTTTAGACGCTGCACAGAATTCTACAAAAATGAAGCTCACTTTAAACTAGGAGATGCACCATTTGTTGTCACTTCTTCAGTGTGAGAACTTTCCGTGTTGTCTTCAATAGTTTTTATAGATGATTCGCCGCTCTGGTTTCTATCCATTTCTTTAATTGAACTAGAATGACAAAATTAAAAAAAATCAGTAGCATAAGTCTATCATTGAATAAAGAAAACACTGGTCATATTAATCGATCTAACATTTTTTATTAGCACAAATGCAACACATATTTAAACAACATAAAAAAAACAACTAACTACAGTACAAGGTTCCAAACCCGGACGTTTTGCTAACTGGCGTTTTTTGTTTTTCTCACTTTTTTCTATCTTTCCGACAATTTTTAAAGAACAAGGAGTTAAGCCTGGACCTAATTGATGAAACAACGAATAATAACGGACATGTTCAGAGCAAATGCCACACAGAAAAATTAGAAGATTCTCAAGTAAAATTTGTTGCTTTGTATTAAAAAGGTTTTTTCCTTTAAAAAAAAAAAATTATTGCTGTTTATATACTCGATATTTTATTATTGCAAACACAAAATTCGTCGAGGGGGGAGGGGTTAGATTAAGGTTTTTATTGACAAAAAAAGCAAATAATCCGAAATGGCCTAGGTTCGGAGGAATCCGGATTTTGGACTTTGTACTGTACTTATAAGTCATGTTTTTAGTAAGAACCATTGCAACTTTAGCTAATTGTTCTTGCATTATGAAATTATTATATTAAACAAAAAACTAGAAACATTAAGCATCACACAAGGTTGACATTAAATATTACATTTCTGAACAGAAAACATGGCAGTATAAATTTGTATATATACAACCATAACAATGGCAAAGGTTACTTGTGTCAGTCTATTCCCTGTTGTGTCGTCTGAATGTAGACCCAAAGTTCAGCTTGACTTTCTTCCAAGTGTGGAACATGTGGACAAATAGCTTTTACAAGGCTACTACAGCTTTTACAAGGCTATTATGAATAGTAGCATAAATTAAGAAAAAAAGGTAGCACAAAGTCTCCTCTTGAACGCTACTTTATTACATTATTACAAAATGAATCAGCTCAAGCACAAAATGTTCTAATTAAGTATGAAACAGACGTTGAAGATCTCCCCATAAAATTTAAATTTTAAAACTAAAAGCTACATGTTTTCTAAGGTTTTCATGACAATCTAGTAACCCCAGATTCTGATATTTTGCTTTCTTAGTGCCATGGCTTGGTGCCAAAAAATCGAAATCGACATCACTTGGAAAATGTTCTCCAGAAAGGAAAACACTTTCCCCTCATCTACTATTACTTAAAAAGAAGGGACTAAATTTTTGCTGACCTTTGATGAATTTTCGTCTAAAAATTTCTGAATCTAGAAGCTTTTGAGACAATTTTGCATAGAAATAAAAGTCCTAGTTTCCAAGGTTGAAAATAGCAACAAAAGTAGCCTTTTAATCACCTGCCCTGTTTTAGAATATCTTTTATGTGGGCATGCCACTATATAACATTTCCAAGGCAACTATACTTATTAGTTGATTTTGGCATATCATTAAGGTCAACGAGAATATGTCAGAAGCAACTATTACGGATAAGGAAAATTTTGTCCCTCTTTAAAAAGTAATAGCAGACAGGGGAATATTGAAGAAAGTATTTTGTACTTAATCAAATATTTGTAATGTTTCAAAATGGTGTCTGTAACTCACAAACTCTAAACCACATAAAGCTATTGCAGCATAAAGTCAATCTCTGAAGGAACTATTAAGATGGCTGAGCAACAAAAACAAAACTACAAATTATATCTGCTGCTTCTTACCTGGAGGATAAAGCTGATGATTCTAGATCATTACTTCCTTTCTTTGACCACTCTTCTTCCACACTATTTCCAGATGTCATTGTAAGTGCATTTTCCTCTGGGATAGAATCACTCTGTGTTGATTCAGGCACTATTTCAGCACTTATAGAGGAAGGTGTCTTATCAGTGGAAGCACTTTTATTCAGATTTTCAGACACTCTACTTTCTATTTCAGGAGAGTTGACTGCAGTTTGATTTTCATTATCTAAATGAAAATACATTTGAATTTCAATGAAGATTCTACAACAAAATATAAGATTAGTATTTATACTTGCAAAAAAAAGTTCTTTGTTTCTCAAGCTTAAGCATAATAATTTGAAACGGAATATTATTTTAAGCAAATAAAAACTGTAAGCAGATGAAGTAGAGCTATTATATTGAGCAAAATTTATAAGAGAATGTCCAGTAACACCAGAAATGATTACGTATCAGAATCAGTTTTTAATCGATAGCCAAAAAAGTAATTAAGAAATCTTCAAAACCTACCTAACTGCCAATTTTTAACACAAGGAATACTTACAGAAAATGGTAATGCATTAATGATAATGTTACCACTTCCTTTGATATCGGTGAAAGTCTGTTAAAAAGCATTTATAACATTCAATGAACCACAAAATAAAAATGTGCTATCATATTCTTGCCATGGGATTTATAGCCATTTGATAATAAAACCTGATAAAACAAATTGCTGAATATTCCAAAATGTGGACACTGAGCAATAAAAGAAAATTTATGGTCTCTCCATTGAAATAGGCAAATTGTGCATTTTATGCTGTAGCCTATAATTTTGAAATGTATTCTCTAAACATAACAAATCAAGAGGGAAGAGGTAGATCCTTAGTTAGGATCACCAGACCTAAAAATGGAAGTTCCTGACAAACTCAATTCCTGACATTTGGGGAAAGTTCAGACAAATAAAATTTAATTGATGAGGTTTTTCAATTAAAAAGAAAATTGAAACAATCAAACAAACATTTCTAGAAAAAAAGAATAGCAATAAAGAATGTATCTTAAATAAGAATATATAGCCCGACATTACAATTTAGTGAACTGGTGTAAACAAGGCATTTTTTTGTACACAAAATATTCAAATATAGTTTTTAGATTGAATCGATGATTTATCTGAAAAAGGACAATTCATAATTCTTAGCAGAATTCAGACAACACATACAAATTCAGGATACCTGGTAACCTAATTCACTGTATATTTACAATGCCGTCTTATTGAATTGAGGATAATTCCTATCGCATTTAGAACGATTCTTAAAACACGTAGAAGGAATTAAATTTAAAACGATTCTTATTTGATATAAAATTACTTCTAATGCATTTAACTTAATCCTCAATAAAACTGAGAATAATTCTGAGTGCATCTAGCACGTTCTTTGAACATTGTAAAATGTTAAGTTTGAAAAAGAAATTGCTTTAAAGAGTGATTTCCTAATGGCTAAAACCTGTTCTCAAGCAGAGAAAGGTTCTCTCTGTTCTTGTTCCACTGAAAAGATAAGCCGTTTCAGCAACAAGACATTTGTGCCATTAAGAGAAAGAAATTTACAAGAATCAGTACATGAATATGCTTTAAAATATTTAAAAGCACCCCTTGAACAACAGGAATTTTGAATAGCTTACTCATGAAAAACCTCTTTATGACAAAAAGAATCGAAGTAAAAAAGTCTAAAAAATAAACTGTTTTGACCAACTTTTGAAAAATAACCAGGGTGGCAATTTGGTTAGCATGTATTTACCCTATTCATTTATTAATCTGAGTGTAAATTATTTTTATTTCCTATTTAAATTTCATTTAATCATTTTTATTTTAAATTAGTTACCTGGAATTTTATTGTTACTTGTGTTTTTGAATTTTTATTGATTTATTTCAGTTATTAAATCTACAGGACACATTTTTTAAAAACGGAACTCCATGTTACAGAACATTTTCCTTTAATGGACAAAAGGCACAGCATTAAGAGAGTGCATGTATAGAAGAGTTGACTTTTTTTAAGCATATCAAGTTATTTACTACTTAAAATGTTTTATTTTTTATTTAAAAAATAATTTTATTAAACTATTTAAAATATTTTTTCTGTTTGGTTTGGCTTTTTATGGTTACAAAAATTGGGACCCACAACTTAAAGTAGATTTCAAACCTACCTAAAATATTAGAAACCATCAGCACAGTTGTATTGAAATTGAACTTTCTTTATAGCATAAAGAACTGAATTTTTCATGCCCAATTATTAAGAAAACTTTATTGATATACCATTATGCACTGTCGATGGTGATGAAGAGACATAATATTTTGTTTTTTTCTTGCTGCCATCAACCAGCTCTACAGCTTTTTGTTCAAGTTCCCGCACTGCCATTTCTTCGCTATCCAATTTCATTTGCCATTGAAGGAGTCTTTCCACATGTTTTCTTCTTTGCAGAATGCGTTGCTCTCTTTTAGTAAGGTGCCTGAAATATAAATAGCTATACTAATACAAAATAGTCATATTTAAAACAAAATCCTTCAAATCATTGCTAGATATAAATTGAAAGTTGTCTCAGTTTACATGGATAGAAAGGATGAAATTTTGATGTTAGTTTATGTTACTTGATTTAATTTTAATTAAAATCAACACACTGAAAAAGAAATCGCACAAGTTTAGTAAATTATATTAAATAAGCAATGACAACTATTTTAAAGCATAATCGAACACTTTTCAGACATGTTACCTTTTACTTGATTCAAGCTTTTTGAAACCTTGAAGAGCTGACTCCACAGAGTTATTTGAATTAAGTGAGAGATTAGATTGGTTAAGTCCTTGTTTTGATTGAGGAAACGAAGTTGGTGAGGCTTTATGTGATTTGCTATGAGATGATACTGAAGACTTAGCTTGTTCAGAAGCAATAGTTTCAATAATAGATCCTAAAATAATAGAAATTAAAAATCAATCTCTGAATAGAAAAATATATAGTGAATGCACAATGATGTCAGAAATATAATGATGATAAAAGCAGAATTTTAGACAATCTCAAATTGATTATAATCCTCAGTTAAAAAGTAGGATATTTGATAAAAATTTCTCATAAAAAAATGTGCAATTGTGACTACATAAATAAAAAACGTAATTAGAAACAAGAGATTTGGATATAGAGGTCAAAAGCAAGAGATAAACATGAAAATTCAGTTATATCATATAAACACATTTCTTTAATACGATTACAATACAGAATCTAAGAGTTTTGTTTTAGCTCAATACTTTCCAAATTATGAGGACAATTGCAAAATTATTTGTGTTATGCAATGAATAGTGGGTTTCAATTGAGATATCAATGGAATACTTAATTTTGTGATGATTGAAGAGCAAGGTATTTGTCTGTTCGTCTATTTGTTTATTATTTTTGACCAAACATTGGAAACTAAAAAATTAATGATTGGAGATAAGTCGTGACACTGATGTTCATCACAAAGTAGTATGCCATCAGATTAGCAGAAACATGTGATATTGAACCTTCAATAATGAAAATTTCTCATTATAAATGGTCAAGAAAGCTTGATTTGAAAAAGGTAGATTTTAATATCACTGTTATGATCAACAGTCTTCCGTAAAATTAATCAAATGCAGTTAATGACTGCATAATTCTAATTGCATTTTAATTTTATTTTGCAGTTTTATTACATCCAGTAATACTAGTGGTAACAGGGGCCTAATAATTTCGAAACTCCTTATAGCATTAATATATATTATTTTTGTACTTCAAAATTAAAAAAATAATAATAACAAATCTCAGGTAAAACAATTAAAATATTTACCTTGTGAAGAAATGCTGGCAACACTTTTAGGCATTTCAAGCACTGTATCAGGAAGCTCTTCATCGATCTGTAAAATAAAATTTTTTTTAGAATAATTGTTCTTTATACATGAAACAAAAATGAAACCTATTTAGAAACCTTCCAACATGAAAAACAAAAATAACATTCATACATCTTTGTCTTCGTCTTCAGTGAGTATAGTTGAAGTAGATGCTGATTGTGGTCTTGAAATATCTTTTTCTTTAAATTTGGGATCAGACACATTTTTTGTACTATGAGATTTTTCCTTTTCTAAAATAAAGATAAAAATTGGATTTGTACTTTCCTAAATCAAAACATGATGACTGAGACTTTAGCATGAAACAAAGAGCATATGGGCATAGTTGTTAGATTGAATTCTACATTTTAGGCCTACAGTTATAGTCCTTTAAAAACATGATAACACATAAATGAATCAATATTCAATAACTAATGCCATCACACACTCCTGTACCTAGTGTTGTGAGACACTATACGAGTTTAAGTGGGGTTGAGATGAATAGAGCATGTCACCAAGATGACATGTCTATCCAGATTGTTAGAGCACACTACATCTAAACAATGTTACTACAAGCAATGCTACTGATTCATGTGATTTCAAGGTGATCAGCAGGAGTCCTCATATGCTATGCTGTAAGGCAGACTGTGATCTTATGCAGAGGTGTGCTGATTTCACCACAGGAGCAATTTTTAAAATTCATTTTTGTAAAGCTCGGAAGGTAAGATAGAAATGGGCAGTGTCTTATGAAGAAGACTATCTCTTCTCTGGTCCAAATTGCTGATTTCAGTGACACACTTGGCAAAACATGAACCGTTCTGCCTGTTTCTCCTTCATTCCATTCATTATACCACACACCAAGTACCCAGTGAGCGGCTTTCATACTGCAATGACTTCTGGCCACTTCACCCCTTCATCTATATTCTATTCTTCTTAGGCACAAGAGTAAGATAGAAATGGAACGTGTCCTATGAAGAAGACTTTCTCTTCCCTGGTCCAAATTGCTGATTTCAGTGACACACTTGGCAAAACATAACCGTTCTGCCTGTTTCTATTTCATACCATTAATTATGCCACACACCAAGTGCCCAGCTTTTCTACTGCAATGACTTCTGGCTATTTCACCCCTTTATCAATACATTCCGTCGTGGATGCCTCTTTTGATAATCCATCAGCTTCTCCGTTTCTATGATGAACGATTCCATAACATAAAAACTTGGAGGTTCAGACAAATGAACAATTTTGTGTATGCTTTTAAAGGGTTACTTGGTAGGTGCTTGGCTTTTATGGCACAAAGCCTGTATTTGGCCAAACTGCACCAAACAATGACCATACCTACACAAGAAAAGCTTTATTGACACAGAAGAGAGAAAACCACCCAGGTGGGAGGAATAAAACTTGACAGGAATTGAATGTGTGCCACCTACAACTCACAAGTTGCTAGAGCAGTGGACAAAGCTACTGAACCACAGTGACCCCTTCTCTTTTAAATGGATATAATAGCTATTCTTTTATAAAACATTTATTGCAGAAAGAAATATTTGTAATACCTATAAGCATTGCTAATTTTTATATAACATAGAAAAATTAAAATTGAATTGCGAAATCCTTTAAGTCAGATAAGTTAGGGTAATTATAATACATACCAGGTCTTGTTTGACTATGATTGCATTCTTTATAAACAGTTAGAAGAAAGAGATTAATGATTGAGATTAAGATTAGTTAAATAGCTTTTATAACTAAATAATTTGCATTAATATTTTAATGATTAAGATGCATGAAATATTTTTGTTGCTAAAAACCTTGGCATTATTTTGTTACATGAATGTATTTCTAATGACATCTTACTTATGTGAGTTTTAAAAAATTTAGTTTGGGCTCAAAAAATATTTTGTAACATAATATATTTGAACAATAAATGAAATTTATTTCCTTCAAGTTAATTTGAAACTGAAGGAATTGAAGAATTTGCATGAAAACATACTTTTTGGTATCATTGGTGTAAGCAATCCTGGCTCATTTAAAAGTTGTCGTTTCTCACTCATACTCCTATAAGCTTCTTGCATGCAACGAAGTTGTGCTCGTTCTTGTCTCAGTCTTAGAATCAGATCTTTTTGCTTCTTTTTAATAACAGAAGCTTTTTTGTCAGATCCTTTTTCTCGCAGTTTCCTAGATCATAAAAATAGAACACTAAGATATTTTCAAAAAACTTAAATTGTAACTCATTCTCATACGGCTATAAAGATTGCTTATAACAAACAAGTTTGTTGTTCAACAAACTAATATGACTGATCACTAGGCTGTATTAACATCTTGTGGGAGGTCCAATCCCTTAAGATTTAGAATTAGCTTAACTTCTGTATTCTGTTCCCACAGAGATAAACCATGCTACTTCTAAGAGGATACCATGAAATTAAGTCCTATTCTAAGATATTCTTCTCTTTTACACCAAAAACATAGCAGCCTATTTATTTGTGGGGATCATTCAATATCAATTTTGAGCAATTTATTTAATGCTCGAATAAAAAAAATCACTTTCTACTTGTAAACTATCAAATACATTTATTTAGTTAATGTTGGCCACACAGAAGTTTGAATATTCAAAATATATTTATTTGTATAATAGTGCTATACAAGTAAATATTAACATCATTTACAAAATTTTAAAATATTATTCTTAAATATTAACTAATTTGAATCCTGTTTCTAGAATAAAATTTCTTTCAAAACAAAACATAAAAGAAGTGAAGCATTTCTTTCAAATACATATTTACTTTCAATACAATACATTTATTGATAAATATGCTTATATATAGACTAAATTGTTATAATTAAAAGTAGAGTAACAGATAAATAGATTGAGTAATTTGAAAAAGTTCTTTATTTTGCAGAAAAGTTAAATAAATATTCATATTTATTTATCAACTTTATTAATAAAAGCCTGGTTCAGATCTATTAATTACAACACAAGAACATGATAATGATCATGTATGACATTTGAATGCTGTTTAATACAATTTTAGCTATAAAAACATCAGTTAACACTCAATTTGAAAACTTCTTTTCTTGTAGTAGCACATCTTTGGCCTCCATGATATCTATAAATTAAGTTTCATGTAATTAAAATGTTTTCTACTGATATAAAACTACAAGGAACACAGAATAAGTTCCATTTTGTTCCTGGGCAGGTTCCTAACATGAATATTCTGTGCAGATTACAACACTCATCAAATACTGAATTATATGTGATTTCCATGTTTTACTGCATCATTTTGATTATTATCTGCATTGTTAAAAAGTTCATGAGTGATTAAAAATGTCACTGGGAATTTTTACTTTTTCAAAGATTCGAACCACGCCATTTCAGCTCGTGCATTCTCAACAAGAGTTTTTTCCTGAAATTTCAGAAAAGCCAACTTGTGACTGGCTCGCAGTTCTTCTTCACGTGTTTTCTTGCGAACAACATCTAGAGTCAATTGAGTAAAGGAATCATCAGAAAGTATCGACTCCTCAAGGGTAGAGCTTGATGCCACTGAATTTGCTATCATCTCTATGGAATGTGATAATGATTCCTGAAATAATAAATTATCAATATAAATATGCATTTATAGACAACAAAATGTTTCATTACATAAACAATTTACACGATAGCAAATCTTTTTTCTTTCAAAATTTGAATGAAAAAAATACCAAGCACTTGATTTTACATTATCGCCGTCTAAATAACATTTTGGAGCATATAACAATGATTTATATAGTAGATATATGGAATTATTATTAAACTTTTCTTACATTTTCAGATAAACTAGCAGGAGAAGGCGATGAAACGTTTCCTGATATCTTTCTTCCTCGATTTTGTTTTCTTACATTCCCAGATTCTAACAGTAGAATGGAAAATTTAGTGAAAATAATTCACAGGAGCATATGAG
Source organism: Metellina segmentata (assembly GCA_947359465.1). NCBI lineage: Eukaryota > Metazoa > Arthropoda > Arachnida > Araneae > Tetragnathidae > Metellina > Metellina segmentata. The sequence goes on along the minus strand of OX375875.1, from coordinate 84,324,292 downwards.
GTAAATTTAAAAAGCATTGATTTTCTACTTTACACTTACAGACTCTGTTTACTTCAGTAAGTTAAGTCTACATATAATGTAGAAAATATTTTCTTTTTCAGGACACTTTACAACTACTAATAAAATATGAGGAAGGGGATTCATAATTAAACATAATAATTTTTTGAAAAAAAGAAGAAGATAAAACAAGTACTTTCTACAGTATAACTGATGTGCATGTGCGAGCTTACTGAATTCAACTATCGTTCTATTAGGATAAAATAAGTAGCTAAAAAAATAATACATCTGTAGAACAACACATAAACGAATGTTGAAAAATGAACCAGTAAAATGCATTCAGCTTTAATTTTCCTGTTCACTAAAATAAAAATACATGCAGTGTCCATAGCTGAAATATTCAAAATTAGTCATTTTACAGCTTATTTTCCAAGAAACTGTGATTTTAGGAATTCTGTACTTATAAAGCAAACTACTTAAAATGTTCTCAAATAGCTGGAACAAGAGAAAATAGCTACTAGTAACTACACAGTGAAATCATGTACAGTCGCGGAAGAAAAAAAAACGAACTACCCCTCTTCATTCGAGCAATTTTAACAGTAGAGCATATTCAAAGATGTCATTTGACAGGAACCAATGTCTTCTAAATATTCTAATTCATAAAATTTGCATAAGGGGCCGTCTTCATCAAAAATTGAGCACCAACTTCATAATTTACAATAAGAACCCCCTATTTCAAAACACAATTTCGAATCTATATAGAAATGTAACTTCAGATATCAGATTTCATGTCATTAGTTCTTACCGTTTTGAAGTTATGAGGGCAGAAAGATTGGAGCTCCTAATGTTTTAAACCAGTTTCTTAGACTTTTATAATATCTTCCTAAATAATATTTCTATAGTGCTGATAAAACCCAAACACTACCCACTTAGTATTGTATTTTAAAAATAGTTTTTAGTATGCCATAATAATTTATTAAATTAAGGTTTGAAAATATAATGAATCGGAACCTCGTTTTTTTTTATGGGAATCGAATCAAAAGGATTTCTAGTATGGCCATGCGAAATTTCAGCTCTTTCTGATAATTAGTTTTGAGCTACATTAAATTTAACCAATTATTGCAATTTTAGAAAGAAACCAAAAGTTTATAAAACATTTGACAAACCTTGGATAATAGTTTTCGGATAGTTTGCACTTGCATAGTAAATATAATAATTCTTGGATTGTTGAAAAATAAGATTGAAATAGTGTTCAAATTTGAAATTCAGGTAGCGATAACTACAATTAATCTCGATCTACAAAAAACGTTTTTCAATGTGAAGATGATCCCTGAAATTGAAACTATTTTTAACATTGAACATCTCGGGATATATCAGGGCTCGAAATACCCGGGTGCACAGGTGCACATGAAAATAAAATTGTGCACCTAATTTTTTCCCGCTAGGCGCACCAGTGCACCTAATTTAAAAACTTAGGTGCACCTTGTGCACCTGTATTAAAAAATATATTTCGAGGCCTGGGATATATTGATAGTAAAGTCATGTGATTTTTTATTTAAACTAATTTAACTATGCAGAATCTGATTATGGCATCAAAACATAGTGTCTCGATTAAAAAATTTTTTGTTTGTGCAAAATTTGATATGATGACGTCCTCTTATACACATTTCTTGGGTTTGAATTTGTAGACGAAGTTATTCCCTATTGAATGATACCTTTGAATTTGCTCTAGTATGAATAGTGCTCGAAGTTAAGGAGTTGGTCCGGTTTTTTTTCTGCGACTATATAGTGTGTTCAGAATTGAATTTTTCATTCTTTAATGATACATGTTGAAAAAAAAATATTTTGCTCCCAATCTTTTTGTTACAATAGCTTAAAGCATGGTTCCCACGCCTTTGTCCAAAAAAATTCAAGGACTTTTCAAAACCAAAAATATTTTTTTCAAGGACCTAAAATTTTTTATAGCGACCTAAAACAAAGCATGTGCAAAAGTTGTCATTTTAAAAAAAAATGTGAAAAATAAAAAATCCCAATTTTTTTATTCTCTTTTTAAACTATTGACAGTCAAAGAGGAAAGGTTGTCATCAATTTTGGTTATAATTTGGATTTTCTTTTATCAGAGAACCTGTGAATTTTTTTGCAAAGTGGGCTTCACGTCTCAATGCTAACTAACAGGCTATTTGCACACATATCAATTTCGATCGTGCGGTAAAATGTTGTATGATAAATTCTTTGGCGGAACGAAGAGTATGGGAGCTTGCACATGGTTTCATCGAGACACGACACAATCTCCGTTTTCATTTTGCTCTCGTCCACAGACACTACAGCAGACGTCTGTCGTGGTTTATTTTGTTTGAGAAACAAAACAAATCCAAAGTTTTGACTGTTGTGTTACGGCTTTTTTGTTCCCTGGTCCAAGTTTCTATCTTCACGATTAGATAGTAAAAATTTCAAAGGATTTGAAATCTGTAGAAAATTTTACAAGGATATCTTAAATGTGCTTTTCTGTAAACAAATAATTTGTCAATTGTAACTTTTATACTTTCTCAATATGAATTCGGTCACATTTGACGAAGATATTCATTACGAACAAAAAAAAATTTCTATTAGAGGTTTTCTATCTTCGCGATCGTTAACAATAGAGTAAACATTTTAACGGATTTGAAATCTGCGGAAAATTTTACACCAGATTGACACTTCAGGTAGTCCTAATTTTATGCAAAGCCCGAATTGTGAGCGTGCTTGAGGAAACTTCTTCGTTTTACGAAAAAGGATAATTCAGTATCCTAAACTGTTAAGTTTTCATTCTTGAACGTACGACGTCAACTGTATAATTTCTTTAATAATATAAAAATGAAAAAAAAAAACAGTGACCCCCTTCAAAAACCTTAATCTTTTCTTTGTATTTCTTCATCAATCCCCGAGACAATTTTAAGAAATGTTGAAAGAGGCAGAACTCTTTCATGTTTGTATTGTTTATGCAAAAAAGCGATGGGACGGCACGTCAATGAAACATGTATAACCTTGTGTGTTCATATATACATATCAAGTGGTTCATGTATACATCACCCATTATGGTTGCTCATATATATATAAAACATGGTGTCAAAAACACGTAACACTTCAGAATGACGCTCAAATTGAGCACCTGCCATGAAGGAAACTAGTTTGGACACAAGATCCAACGCAATTATGTACTAGTCAAAAAAATCAAGTACTTTCAAGTACTTTTTATCAAGTTTCGTAATTTTCAAGGACTTTCAAGGGCCCCTAGTTAGGAAAACAAAATTCAAGGACTTTTCAAGGACTGTGGGAACCCTGTAAAGTTTGGAAAGGTTCATGATACCTAGATTATTATTTTCAATAGTCAAAAAATTAATATTATAAATCAAGCTAAGTGAAATGCATAGTTTAATAAATAACAATACTTTTAAAAAGTTGACAACAGAAGGGACCAGTGTACTAATCTTTTGAGGGAATTTATTAAAAATATCTAAGAAAAAACTTACTTTTTTGATCAGAAAGGTGTTTAGAAGATGACTTACTCGACTTTGAAGAATGCAATGAAGAACTTTTACTTGTCAGTTCCTTTGATGCATCTAAAACCTCTTTCACAGTGCTAAGAGGGCTGTCATTTTCATTAACCTCATCCAATATTGTTTCTTCAGAAGCAGAGGCAGATCGGCTAGATTCAATGGCAGTAGAAACGGAACTATCAGTTGCTTTTTGAGAACTATTTTCATAGTGAGGTGAACTTTCACTAGAACTGAAGTGGGCACTAGGACCTCGTACATTACGTTCCTAATGGACAAGAAAATTGTAAAAAAATTATATCATAAACAGGCAAAATAAACTGTAAATATATTGGGTTGGTAAATGACTTTGTTCGGTTTTTCTGTGGAGCAGAATATCTTTTATCCAATCTCTATTACAAATGTGCAACTAACTAGCTCATGTGACAGGTTACATCAATAGCATGTAATTTGCATATGCACTCCAGGTAACAGAATATTGTGCGAGCTGCGCGTTTGTGAACATGGAAGAAAAGAACGTCCATTTCGGACACATTTTACTATTTTATTTAAAAAAAGGTATAAAAGCTGCAGAAGTACATAAAAAGATTTGCAATGTGTATGGGGATGATGCCTTAACAGAAAGTGTGTGTCAAAAGCGGTTCACCAAGTTCCGTTCTGGGGATTTTGATCCACACTATCCACCTAGTACTCAGTGACATGCCCAGCTCCGATCGCCCAACGGAGATTGACCCAGCCGTAATAAAGGCTACCATCAGTAAAAATTCATCCCAAACTGTACGGGAGATTGCTATGTAACTCAATATATCCCACACAAGTGTAGAGGACCATTTGCACCAGTTGAGATATGTTTCTTGCCTCAATGTTTACTTGCCACACGAGTTGACGAACACAACTTAATTAATCGCATTTCTAACTGCGACATGCTATATTTCTTTAAAATAACCATTTACAGGGAAAACATACATACTCTGTTAAGCAATTCTTTCTGAGTTTCAAAAACAGCAATGACAGCAGATGTAGCAGCAGCAGCTGCAGCTTCAGAAGCAACTCTTGTAACTACCTGAGTATGTAGATATTCTTCCTTATGCAATGATATACTTTTATGGACCTGCTGTGTAGAATAAAATTTCACCGATGCAATACATGATCAAAAGAAACATCAACACATCTATAACAGCTACTATTTATAATATTTGTTAGGAATAATTTTTTTTAGAACAGTAGTACATAAAAATTTCTGAAGGTGTATTTTATGTTAATAAAATATAGAATTCAAAGTTAAAAAAGCATTCAGAAAAATCGTCATAAATTAATTGTTAATAAATCAAGACATATTTAACTGACCTTCAATGATTTTGTCACTCCATTTGATATGGTCAATTGTAAAGGCCGGGCAAAATCTATGTTAACAGTATTTGGAGAAGATGAAATTCTAGAGATATTTTCCTAAATGAGTAAAAGTTTAGTTTATATGTTGGTGCAAGCTTTATACTTTGTTATATATATAAAAAATAAGATTAGAGCTTTGGTACACACACACACATGGGAATTAAACTTATCAAGTTTCTTAAATTTTCATAAAAGGTAGTGATTCTTCATCAAAAAACATTTCTAATTTTCAGAAAGTTCATAAAATTTTATAAACCAAGAAAAACTTTCATATTTAAACTTTTAATAAATCATGTATATAACTGAATGCAAAGATAAATTGATTAGTAAAATAAAAATTTTGCTGCAATTACTCTTTTTACAAGGATGAAAAGGAAGTAATGCTTGCAATTTTTTTTTCAGATTGACTCAAACAATGGTTTCATTTCCCTGTTCAGATCATAATGCTCAAATCGATAAAATTCTAGGGCATAACAGAGTAATAAATAAATTACAATTTTTCATACAGTAAAATGTTAGCTAGGCAATTCTTAATTGTCTGAATAAATTACCATTCAAATTGCATCAAAGCTAATTTTATCAGTAAATATTTAAAATTTACAGAATAAAATATTAGGATGTTTATGAAATTTGTGTAAAATTGAGGATAAAAATGTATTATGTATTAAAACTAGTGTTCCTATTAATATTTTATAAAGAGTTAATAGATGATTTGAATAAAAGAAATGTATGTACAAAACTAATAATATGTTTCAATAATATTTTATGCAAATATATTGGGTCATCTGGAAAGTTCTGAAGATTTTCAATTGAAGTCTGCTTTGTTATTATTTTGCTACTGCTGGTAAGAAGTGACCTTGATTGAAGCAGATGTGTAACTTCGATCTTTTATGCTTTTATTGCAGAATTCTAGCATGTGTTGTGTTATAATATTTGTTTCACTGCAGTGCTAAGAACGGAGAACCCAAAAGTTAATTTTTGTCAGATTATGCTATTTCATTTTAAGAAAGAAAAATGCTAGCCAGATTGCTCATAAAATGTGCGCTGTATGTGAACAAAGTGCTGTTTCTGATGACACAGTTTGAAGGTGGTTTGATAGACTTAAGTGCAAAAATTTAGCTTCAAAGATGATGACCGCTCTAAACGACAATTCTTTGTAAATTAGGACCTATTAAAAGATGCTATTGCTGAAAATCTATGCTACACAGTTCAGGAACTATCAGACAGACTAAATATTCCAAAAAGTACAGTTCATGATCATCTGAAGAAGATTGGGTATGTAAGCCACTTCAATGTATGGGTACCCCGTACATTAAAACAACAGAATATGCTTGCTCGAATTTCTGCACATGATTCTTTGCTGAAATGAAATGAAGAAACTCCTTTTTTGAAACGGCTCATTACTGGAGATGAGAAGTGGATACTATACAATCATGTTACAAGAAAAATATCATGGGGTTAGACAAAGGAACCTTTTCAAGTAACATTGAGGCTGCATCCCAAAAAAGTAATGTTTTGTGTATGGTGGGACTAGAAAGGAATTGTTCATAAGGAATTACTGCCACAAAATCAGACAATAAATTCAGAAAAAAAAAACAGTTCTTAAATGGCAGTATTAAAAGCAAAAATCGAAGCAAAGCGGCCAGAACTGACCAATCGTCGAGGTGTTGTCTTCCAGCATGACAATGCGCTGCCCCACATTTCACTGAATGTCAGACCAAAATGATTGAGTATGGCTGAAATGTTTTGTGTCACCCCATATTAAACAGACCTTGCTCCTCACATTTTCAGCTCTTCAGGTCACTTCAAAAGAAATTCTTTGAATGGCCTGAAGTCTGTAGTTTCATTTCTTTGGAGACTGTCAAATAGCACCTCGAAAATTTCTTTACATATAAGCCTAATGATTAAAAAATAAATAAATTTTCCAGCTGCAGGAAAGATGACAAAAAGTAATAGAACAAAATGATGCTTAAGTGATTTCATTTTTTTTATGCTTTTGTTCTGCTTCATTGGAATAAAAAAAAATGCAGACCTTTCCAGGTGACCCAATAAATATACTTATAATTTTTTATATTTATATTATTTTATAGTTTTTTAAAGCATATATTGTAAAGACAACTTGTTGGAAAGTGGACTTCCCAGCTTGTATTTAAACTTTATCATAAAAACAAAATAAAGCAGGAACTAACCAATTTATTTTGTTCTGTATTTGAATCTCCTTGGTCCAAATCCCTGAAAATATCCAAATATAAATGCTTCAACAGACCAATGATACCAAAATTATCAATAAATGGTAAAATAAATCATGATTGTGGTATTTTTGATTTTTTAAATTCAAACCAACAAATACATACATTTGTTATTCCAAAAAATGAAAGCACATTTTTCTTACCTTAAATTCATATGTAAGTGTGTATAATTTAAAGCTTATAAAAGAAAATTATCTTACATTCATTTATGAACAATACAATATAGATAAATTGATATAATATTTATTACTAGCCACTGCGTGGCAGCACAGCATTGCCAATGACAGTTCTTTTAGTTTGGTCAGGCGGGAACACTGCTTGCTAACCCCCGGTGATTGCTACGAAATCTCATTTGTTTAGCTTTGCAAACCAACACCATGAGCAACGCAGATCAAATCGCCACTGCTTGCTGATGCTTGCAAACTCCGGTGATTGCTATGCATTGCCATTTAAAATTGTGAACGGATCCAATAGGTGTGACGTCACAATCTTTTGAGAAAATATCAAAAGATATTCAATTGAAAAGTTATTTTTGTTGGAATGAATAACCAAATGGGAATTTGGCGTGGCGTCACAATGCGCTTCTAATGCGCCCATATTCGTAATGCAAAAATAAAAAAGTTACAATTTAAAAAACAGGAATTGGAATCTGGGATCTCTCGATAGCAAAGGTCTCAAATTCATGTGGGAAAAAATATAAAAGCTACAATTTAAAAATTACTTGTTTAACGAAAATCTATTTTTAAGTATCGATATAATGTAAAATTTTCAGCAGATTTCGAATCCAATGAAATTTTTACTCTTCTTTAACGATCTAGGAGACAGAAAAAAAACTACATAACTCCAGTTAAAACTTTATTTGTTCGATTGAAATCGTTGCTCGGAAAATGAAACAAAAAAAAATTAATTTAGAATTTGTGTTCTCTTTTTTACTGTAGCCATTCAAAAGAAAACAAAAATAATTAAATTCCAATAAACTAATTTTAAAATGTTTTAGATTGAATTTTAAAATTCAGGTGAGAAAGAAAAATTGCAAACAATTTGGACTACCTGTGTGCCAAATTTCAATATTGTAAGTGCCATAGATTCGCCAGTATACTGCGTACACATAAACATACAGACACTTCCTTTTATAATAGTAGATATGATCAAAAATTGTGAGGCCTTACTTTTCTGAGGATACTTCAGAGGTAGATGAATGGTCCACATGTTCAGGAAGTAATTTTTTGTCACTTTCACTCAAATCTGACTCATCACCAACTTTAGGTATATTTTCTGACAAACTTGTTTTAGATTTTTCAAGATGGGATTTTTCATCACTTTGACTCAAATCCAACCCTTCTTGTATTCCAGATCCATTTTCTGATAAATTAGCTAAACTTGTTATAGATTTATTCACTGAGCTGCTTTCAGAATCATTATCAGCCAAACCACTGACATCCTGTATGCTTTCTGATGATCCTGCTTCTTCCATTTTGGGTTTATTTTCTGATAAATCAGTTAAACTTGTTATAGATCTGTTCACAGAACTGTTCTCCTTTTCAGATATACCACTGACATCCAGTATACTTTGTATTGACTGCTTTTCAGAAATGACAATACTGCTCTCACTTTTGTTCAAAACGGCTGGAATTCTTTTACCTTTAGGTTTTGAATTTACGATTACACTGACTGCTTCCGAAACTGACGACTCTGATAAAGATAGAGCTTTCTGATGAATCTCTGAATCTTTAGCTTGAAATTGTTCTGTAATGTTTTCAATTTCATATCCTGCATCAATATGTTCAAAGATGGGAGGTTTTACAGAAACTTGGCTGGCAGCAGTTAATATGCTTTGACCATAATTTTCCTTACTCTGCTTGTTGTGATCAGAATAACTATTACTAAGTTCTTGTTCTGTGTTCTCATCACTTTTGTGAGAGATGGATTCAAGGTCACTAGAAATTGAAGGATGAATAGAAGTACTCAAAAATGACTCCTCACTATACTGGTGGTTATTACCAGGGGAGTTAACTGAATCACTTTGGTTGTGAAAATTCGAATTCTGAGTGGAATTAGCATCAGGAGTGGTATTATCCTTTGGTGGTGCACCAGAAAAACCTGAAAAGAATAAGGCGTTTGAATTACCTAAAGAATAAAAACTCATTACATAATTCAAAGTCATTTAATTCAAGATTGATGAGAGTATGATAATTAATATATTTATTCCTGGTTTAAAAATAGGTAGAACTAGCCCGGTCGAATATTATTCTAATACAGCAATTTTCAACTGTTGTACAGTGAGAATGGAGTGTCTTACAGATGGTGAAACAGTTTAAGCTGCATTGAATTTATTTCGCTTAAATGGTATTTTTGACAAGTGTGATAGCAAATCATTTTAAGAAAAGCCCATTTTTGGATATTTTTTATTGCAAAACATCACAAATAAATTGTTTCAAAAATATATTTAGAAACACCCTGGAAAAAAGAGGGTTTGTTCTTTTATTTCATGTTTTAAAATATACGTTTTACTTTCCCTGAAAGGCAAAAACGTAATATATGTTTTTAATAAGCCACAAAATTTGAGTTATTAGTTCATGTTTCCCGCGCCACAAGATAAAAAAAAGGTCTAAAATCGCTGCTGTAATTAAATCCTACATTATGAATAAAGAATTTAAGGTCATAGCTCAGATACTTAAATTATACTTACCAAGAGGTTTTCTATTCCAAGTATTAATAAAATTAAATGGATCAGGGTTAACACCAAGGGCATTAAATTTAGATATGACTTGATCCCCTGATGCAGAATCATCATTTTGAAGGGGAATCACCTAAATAGAAGGAGAAAATATATAATAAAGTTTAAAAATCAGAATTCCAAATAAATACCTATATGTTCAATGAAAAATATCTCATTCAGTGAGTACATTTTCCCTATTAAAAGTTAAATGAGATGAGTACAAATTAATTATAAGAACTCTGTATAGATCTATTATTTTCAAACCTTTTTAATACATTAATGAATATCAATTTTCATTCACAACTTTGGGGGGTATATAATGCTAGCTAGAACATTTTAAAAGTCAACGAATTTATAAACTAGTGTTTAAAGTCTAGTGCAATATCTTTCTATTATAAAAGAAAATTTTTCAGGTTTATTCGCTTTGTGATTGGTAGATAGTGAGTCATGTTACAGCGAGTCTTGTGGTTTAATGGGCTAATGAATTAGGAGCATGCACATATGATAAACACAGTTATATTTTAAATTAATTCATTATAAAATTTGATAACATGCGCTAGAAAGTTTGCAATGTTTTCAGAAGAACCGGCAAATTTGCAGTCAAATATGAAAATCTTAAAAAGTACTATAACAACACGGATCAGATAAACATTTAAAGTTATGATGAGATTTTCTCTGAATTGTAACAATATGTTATTTTTTTTTAACAATTTCCTTTTTTATGTGGAAAATGAGATGTTTTGTTCTTGACATTTTTTAAAACATTTTATTTTTGTTTACCGAATATTTCTGTATATGAGCCGAGAATTTTTGGAACGTTTTCTAAAGCTAAAGTCCGGGGTCAGCTAATATACGGATCTGCTAATCTCGCAAAAAAGTATGCAATTTTCCGTTACTCGGGCGCATGCGATAAATATTGCAATGGGAAGGGAACCTTCAATTAACGTCGTACTAGAGGTCCGGGAATGAATCCAGCAGCGATCCAAATAGGAATTGATTGTGAAGCAATCCTCTCCCCCTCATTGCTGAAAAGTATAGTGAAGCGAACTAAATATGATTGTGTAGCAATCATCAGGGGCTGACAAGCGATAGCGAGCAGGGGACGGAGCCCCCTAGTTTTAAAAATAATCAATATGAAATTATAATAAATACATAAAACAGCTTTACCATCAAAGATTTGTCTTCTTTATTTATTAATGTATTATTTTCAGATTCTAGAGTACCTTCAATTAAGCTGAATTCATTCTATAAAGGATAAAATAAATATGAATATTAAACAGTAATGTGATAAGATTAACATGTAAAATATTATAAATTACTTCATTTTACGTCTGCATTAAAGAAGTACAAATAAATTAACTATAGCTAAATTAATCTCAAGTAAATATTTTTAATAAAACATTTACTTGAGATACTGATGAGATATTACCCACTTTTTACAAATTTAATGAATAGATAACATTAAAGATATAAGATTTACATCAAATATACATTTATTAGATACTGTTTAAGGGAAATATTTACATTTTAAACTAAAATACATTTTATTTACCAATGTATTTGCTTCATCTTCAGATTTTAAAGAACCTTCAATCAAACTATATTCATGCTATAAGAAAAGGAAAAACACAAGACCAAATTAGGATAAATTGTCACAAATTACAAGGGCAAGCTAAACTGGTGATGCTCAAACCCAGGTAAAAGCAAAAATAATTAACTCCTGAAAATGATAAATTCAAATGAAGTTAGAATACTCCTTGGCAAAAATGCCTCTTTTTCACTTGTTTATTGTAGCTATTACAACAATAATTATTAATTATTATATTTTAATTAATTATTATTATAATTAATTAAAATAATATTATAATTATAATAAATATTATAATTATTAATTATTAATAATACAACATTAATTATTTTTTTATTCAGAACTGCTAGTAAGAGATGCATTTTAATCATTCCATATTTTAGTAATGCAAACAAAATAAACTATGTAACGCAGTACCAAATACAGTAAAACATCGACAAGTTGTCAACTGGATAAGTTCTTAATTGTTTTCACTCGTATCTAGATCTCCTAGACAATGTAATAAAAAAAAACAGCATTTATTTGCTGCAAATTCAAATATCTCATATAATTTATACAAAGTATAATTTATCTCCGAGGAAATATCTTTAAATATGCAAGGATTATACCGGATGCGAAACAAAATGAAGTAAAAATGAAAGCGAACACATTATTCCTGACATCAATGACTACAAACAACACTGAAGCAACCTTCTCAAGCAACCATTAAAGATTTAACTATGAAATTTTTAAAAGAAAATCATGAGAGTGAAAATCGTGAAGTCTTTTCACTACATAATAAAAAAAATATTTTTTAATGTTTATAAATAATTCAACAACACCTTACAACAGTTCAAGGTACTACAGATGATGAATTTCAAACACTAAATGTTTCATATAAGTAAATCGTACTGACAGGTGATTGTTTCAATCAAAAGAAGACAAGTATTTGGCATTATAATATGTAAGTAAAGACTTATTGAACCTTAAAGAATGTTCAATTAAAGTTTAAAATAGGTAGAGTTCACTTTTTATTGCATATCTGCTTAGTGTAATCATTAATTTGTTGTTAATTGATGTGAATACCCTGATAAATAAAAAATTTACATAATTAGAGAAATGAATGTTTAATTTATTCTGTGTTTTTTCCACTTAAGTCGCCAAAAATGTCTAGGTCGAGATGACTCATAGAGGTTTTACTGCATGTAAATTTGTACGTTATTAAAATTAGAAAAGGCTTTTTTTTAATTGCTCACTAAAATATTTAAAACAATATAGTTTAATATATATCACACAAATCAGACCATTGCATTGGACAATTTATTTTTATACTCACTTCAGAATGCACGAAAGAACCAGTGAGCTTCGTTTTTTTACTATCTTCCATTGCTGCTGAAGAAGTCTTCGAATCATGAGAGTCAGATCGATGACCCAAAATTTTCTCATACAACTCATCAGTATCACCAACATCTAAATATTACGAAAATAATTTACTAACTTTAAAAAAAGTACCACCTGAAACAATATCAAGATTAATGTTACTTCAAGTAATAAATGTAGATGATGTTGCCTGTAGGTGCAGCCCTGTTATGCAATATTAGTGTGTATTGTTAGTAGCAATAAAATTCTCAAATGAGACGGTTGTGTCTAAAATGCCTTCATTGAAAGAAAGAGAAATAAGATGTGGGAGTAATGGCCACTGAACATTGGTGGCAGAAGTGAAGTGGGATGTATGAATCTAAGTAAGGGTTTTCAGATGTTTGCAGTAAGAAGTTGATAAGTCCAGTTTTGAGGTGGGTGTAACTTTTCTCTTTCGAACGTGTTGTAGGATTTTGTTGATGTTTTGAAGGTTTGATAGTTTTGGATTTATTGTTGTTGTGGGAAGAATTGGTATTGTTGTTGTGTATAACAATATGCTGTATGGAAGATGTTGTGTTAGGATATGTTGCATAGGAATTTTGTTTAATTGGCATTGTGAGTTTTTGGAAGTGTGTCGATAATTACATAGTCAACTTGAGTGTTGATTTGTTGAAGCTGTGTCTAGTTGTTTGTAAATTCTTTGGGTGGATTAGTTTTTGAATAAGCATGACAGAACATAACAAATTGAAAATGAAACAGATTGTGATTCATGCTGGAACAAAAAAATTAGTAAATAAGAGAGACGCTAAGATTTGAGAATTATATTGCTACTAACGATACACAATATTACATAACAGGGTGGCGTCTATAGGCATCACCATCTACATTTATAACTTGAAACAACAATCTGGGGCCCGATGACCATTTAGGACATCAAAGAAACAATTGATGTAATTAATAATTTTAGTAATAACACTTGAACAAGACATTTGCATCTAGAGTGCCTTCATTGAAAGAGAGAAATGAGATGTGCGAGTAACAGACCTTGAACAATTAATATTCAACAATTTGCATCAACTTACTTGTCACTTGCTGCTTGAAACTGGTGCCATCATCAACGGAAAATAAGGACTTGGCAACCTTGATCACAAAATCGGTATTGTCCTTCAGATTGTCAGTATGCCTCTTAGGGGAATCATCTCTATCAGTTTTATGTTTAGCAGCTGCTTTGCGTTTAGGTGGTGGTGGGCTCTGTTCAATCCATGCCCTGGTTCTCATTAAATGTTCATAAGGGGCTGTCATTTGATTGATAGAATCCACCAAATGTTTCAATGTTTCAGTTTGTTTTAAAAATTTACCTATAAACATAAATTTCAGATTATATGCATGAAATCCAGCTATAGCAAATTAGATTATTTTCAACATCAGTGTTTATACAGGATATTAATGAAAGAAATTATTTATATTTGTTAGAGCAAGATTCTCACTTTTAACAAATTACAATAAAACTAGCAGACACACATCATCATCTGCATTGAGCATTTCTTAACTGCTTTTAACTACTGATGATAAAGGATCATTACTCATATTTCATATTGTGTTTAACACCAGTTGATGTCATTCTAACAATGGAAAACCTTTCCCTCCTTTTCATTTTTTAAGATTTTGACAATTTCTTGTGACTTTTAATCGCTTTACTCAATAAGAACACAGCACAGATCGTTTTGGTGTATCTCAATTTAGAGAAAGTCTACAGATAAATTTGTCTCATATGCTTGCATGTCTTTTCAACGTCACAAAGTAATTCATTTACTCTACTACTTTTACTCATTTATTTGATCTTGACACTGACTTTCCTCTTTCAAAGGCGAAAATGAGTAAGCCTTATTCTTGTGTTAACATATAAGTTTGTGCATCATTTGCACTTATTCCAATTAAAACGTTATTCAAGTACAATTTTTGATCCTAGAGAATACCAAAACAATGACTCACAGAAAACATCTCAGTCTAGAGGTCTGTTGAAAGAACAATAAAAAAATTATAATCTGATGGGGATTTTGATTTAGTTCCAATAAGGAAACTTGAATGTATGAAAATAAATCAGAAGCACCTGAAAAAGTGGCACAGTGAAGACTGATTGATCTGCAGCAAGGAATATTTTATGAAAAAGTAACAGTCTCGCTAAATTTGTCAAACATTGAATCTGTCATGAGTTTTAAGTGTGAATGAGTAAAAGCACCAAAATTATAAATCAGAGCTGGAAATTTATATGTAGCACAGGAAATGTGCAACTGACTCGTAAAGTAAGTAAATATTAAGAAATGTGTCAAAGAAATTGCTTGCTACTGTATCAATTGTAAATAAGGTATGTAGGCAAAATAAATTGTCGAAATCTGTGTAATTATTGTTATAAAAAATTATGCATTTTCTTTTATTTTCTAAATATTATTGCTTTATTTTTATTTATTGAGTTTAACAATGGACTTACTACATTTTTTTATGTCATAAACAATTATAGCTAGTGAAAATATTGTAAAATAAGTTTAACGTTATATAAATGGCAGGTAGTAGCAACTCCATTTAGGTATAACTACTTGTGCAATTTATTTACTGGTGTCTAAAGAACATCGGTGGATGTTTAAGAGTAATAGGAGAGTTGGATACTCTAGTGCTAATGCATTTATAATGAATCTCTACAATTATAAAATGAAGTTTCTGTGTGTGCGTGTACGCAGCGTACTGACGAATTTATGGCATTTACAATAATGAAATTTGGCACACATGTAGTCCCGAATTCCAATTTCGTCGCATTTCACAATGACGAGGCCATCACGGCGTTGTCCGTGGTGTTGGTTTGCGAAGCAAACCCATTCTACGCATTCCCGGTGGTTGGCAAACGTTCACAACGGACACACCTAACCCCACAAACAACAGCACGGGCAACGTAGCCACACAGTGGCTAGTACTCCATATTCAAAAACTGGATTACAAACCTCTAAATGAAAAACTATCCAAAAATATATAGAAATTGATTTCTATAGCAGCATTTAATTTACTTTTAATGGTGTTAATCCCTATTTTAATAAAATGCTTGGCAAAAAGCACTTCTCAGCCAAGTTACCATGATTAGATTCTGAAAGTCTTTAATTTCATTCCATTTCCTTGTTCAAAGGTGCTAATGGATATTTCGATGCTAAACCTATTTTTGCTCCTATATTT
This sequence comes from Metellina segmentata, assembly GCA_947359465.1. Lineage (NCBI taxonomy): Eukaryota > Metazoa > Arthropoda > Arachnida > Araneae > Tetragnathidae > Metellina > Metellina segmentata. The sequence continues at coordinate 84,308,257 of OX375875.1, read as the reverse complement.
TCTGCATTTTTTATCATTCAGATTTTTTATTGCTTTCTGTAATCAGACTACTGAAAAATTTCATTAGAGTGTTAAACTCTGCTGTGTAGTTTTAGCAATATTACACAGCTCCATAGCTCAGATGACCATAGTTAAAAGTGCCAAAATTGGCAAATGAATCTTGTAATGGTTGATTTTATATTGTATATATCCATTGTCATTTGACAATAAAGAAAAAACGTTTATCTTTGTGCCATGTGAAATATGTATACAGATTTTGAGAAAAGCAAAAGCTTCTTATAATACCTAAGCACAACTTACCAGAGGGAATGGTAAATTTTTCAAATTTCAACTCTTCAGGTAATGTTGCATTAACATTAGTAGAAAGACTAAACTGACTTGGAGTGCTTATAGTGGATACATAACTGTACATGTTTGATGTTTGGTGCTCAAATGATGTTGATGGTACTGTAACTTCCAATTTCTTTGGAACATCATCCTGCTTTCTATTAAAAGGTAAACTATCATTTCTCACGTGAGCCTCTGTTTCTTTAACATTTTCAGAGACTGAAGACTTCACATTTAAATCAATGGTTTTTGATTCATTTGTTTCCTTCTTCGATTCTATCCTTGCTAGTTCTATACTATTGTTAGAACAATGGTTTTTTGATTCTGTATCATCTAGATCCAGCAATTTTTCCTCTGGGCTAAGTTCAAGTGATTTTTCAGGAGCAGTTGAGTCTTTCTCCATCTCAGGTAGATCAAAAGAACGTGTTGGTGAATCTTCTTTTTGAGATACATTCTGAATATCTATGCTTAATCTTTTACCTGTAACAACGTGTTTGGTATGTTTTGAATCACATTCTGTCAGTCTTTGTGCCTGTAATAACAAAAATGACAGAAAATTAAAAACTATATAACTGTCTTGGTAGGTATTATTTATACACAGGTATTATGTCCAGTAACAATGCCAAAGTTAAAAAACAAAAGAGAAAGGTATTCGAAAATTTTAAAGGAATGTGTCATAATATTTTAGGTAAACAAATTCTAACTATAACACAAAACTATTTTTTTTTTTACCAAATGAAAATCCTTATGCAAGATTTTTCAGAAAGCCTTCATTAGTTGCACAATTTTCTTGAATTTGCACTAAAAATGTAGTTTTGCAAATAATATTGTGAATAATAATTTGCGAACATAATGAGAAATAACAAAGGTAAAGAGATTTTTACATGTATTAACATACCTATATCTTGTTTATTAACTGATAATTATTGTTTGCATTAATGCATTGAATTGCTCAGAAAGAATTAAAAATCGCTTGCAGCTTTTTTTTTTTTACTTTGTTGTTATTCTTCAGACAAAAACAAGCTGTGGCAACATTAAAAATATATCTTTAGAATTTGAGTTCTTGTTATTGTTAGAACTGCGTAAGTGAGGATGGATTTTGAGGTTTTATGGCGCAATGTCCACAATAGGACAAGCTGTGTCAAACACAAGACAAAGCCATAACCTCTGTAAAAGTACATAGAAAATTGAAAAATAAAAGTTTTTAAATTACAGTCTACTGATTTGAATCTACTGCATTGCATGGGACACATCCTGTGAAGGTAAAGTGTATGTGAGTCTTACTTTTAAAGGGGATAAACTCTTTGTGGTAGGCAATGATGCTGTCTTCTGAAATTCATATAGTTTCTGAAGATCTTCCTTTTTTTTCTGCACTTTCTGCAAAGACTTTTTGTGCTCATCCTGGTGTCGCTTTCTCCTCTCTTCTTTTTTCTTCCTTATGTAATCCCTAACTTCTTTAACATCGTAATGCCTTATTTTAGGAGATGGAGTCATTTTTTCCTCAACTGTCAATCAAAGGAAAAAGGCATATAAATAAACAATACTAAGTTTTGTAATTGTCGTCAATTGCTCAAAAAAATGAATACTTTTTTAGTACTAAAAACAGGCGAGAAACATAAAAATTTACAATTTGGTTTCATAATAAATGAGGTAAATATTAATAATTTGTTAGTGACTTTAGTTCACTTATAAATATGAATTTTTTTTTCAAATAGTAAACCATCTTTTGAAAGTAAATGATTAACTTGATTTTTTATAAAGTTTACAACAAAAAGTGTTTCACCACGAATGAGTGTTTCATTAGGAATTATGCATATCAATGCAAAAATAAAATAATACCTGAATTATTTTAAGTTTTATTATTTCTAACAATATTTAAAAAAAAATATTTATACATGTGGTGAAAGCCAATATACATTTTTTATACCATTCTGTTTATATGTCTGTCTATGCATTTCTTAATTGAGCTCCCAGACATTTAATAACTCATTTTAATTCAATGTCACTGCATTCTGTCTTGGAAGTCTAACCTAACCTCAAAATTTGCTGATTGCATACTTTTCTCACACTCTGTTTGTCGTTTTATGCATACTTTACTCGTTTTTTAAAATTTATCTACATAATGCATGGGCATCCCATTTTGTCGTCATAATTCATAATGTCGCTATAGTACTGTATCTTAAAATAATTTTTAATCCTTACCACAATGTTCATGGCTGCTTTGTTCAAATGACATACATTTAATAGAAACATAGGAAGTAACTGATTAACTGAAATGCTACTAAGAAAATTTAAAAAAATATCACTATCAGTGAAGCGCATTAGTTACAGACAATTCTTTTATCAACTTTGAAATATACCAATTTTCTAATTAGGATAAATGTCTGCTTTTGCAAATTAGAAAATTAATTTACTTTATTTTAAAACTATTTTGCTTTAGTTCTATAATTGCTATAAGCATAAATACAATAGACTATTATTTGCGGTGCTGGCACTCTTCAGAGTCACCTCCACAAAAAAGTCATTAGCCAAGTCAAAGACAAAAGAACTCTCCAATTTGCTAGTTACCATGTATGGCAGTGGGTTAGACATGAGGAAATGTGTAAATGTTACATGTTTGCTAAAACATACCTGGAAATTTGTTTGCTTTCCTTTTGATGCTCTTAGAGAATGTTGTTTTTGGAATCTCCCTTTTTAGGATAATTTCATCTTTAGTTGCATTGGATGTGAGAGGACTTTCAGTACTTGTGTTAAATTTATCATCAAATGACTGTTCTGTTGGTGAATCATCTTTTTTTGTGTCTTCTGTACAATAAATATTTTAATTCAATACAAATTCAGCACCAGCAGTATAACAATTCAATAAAAGTTAATTAAAAACATTAGCATTTTATGTCACAAAAGATATGCGTTTTTTTACATAACTTCATTCAAGTTAACAGAAAATTAATACATATGAAATAGTGATAAAATTAATTATTAAAAAACTCTATTAATACTTTTACCTATGAATGCACACTTCATGAGATAGAGGGTTCCCACTCTTGAAACAAAAGAAAAATTAGGTCTTTTTAAGGCTACATCTCACATAGATTGCAATAGATTAATAAGCAAGCACACAAGTAAAGGAACTTTTTGCGTACTAGGTTTGGGTCTCATGAAACACGTTTCAAAATAAATTGTTATCCAACCGCTAAATATTATACTCTCAGGGCTTGTTACAGGTTTTAAAGTATAAAAAGTGACTAATCAAACACAAAAAAAGTGACAATAAGTGACCAATCAAAAAAAAAATGATAATAAAGACAAGCTAACAATAATGCGTAATATATTCAAGTATAAAGATAGAAAAAAAAGATCCTCCCCCGCCACCCCTACCTCTTTCTTTACAAGGATATTTATTTTCTACACTTAAAAAGCATATTATTTTGAAACAATATTAACAAAAACAATTTTAATTTTTGTAATCACGATTTCTAAATATGTTGTTCATTTTTGACATAGCTTGAAGAATTTCTTCGTTTTCTTTAAAAGATTATATCAAACTTATTTTTGTTGTAAAAGTCTAATTAATTTTGTCTTTTTCTTCTCAACAGAAGAATGTGCCTTTTTTAAAGTCTGTCTTTGCTGACCAGCATCATCTGAGACTTTTGCCGCTCCTTCAATCATTGCTTGAGCAAGTGCTGTTTCATTACAATCTTTATTTTTTATCGCCTTATTGAGCCTATCATTGACTTCCTTTAAAAATTTTGAAGCACTGTCCAATGCCTCATCCTCATGCATAATTTTAAGTTTTCGTTCTTCTTCTATAACCTTTCTTTTCTTTGCCAGCTGCTTTACATTTTTTTTTTCTCTGCTTCCAGTCTATCTTTTTTTCTCCTGTCCTTCTCAAAATTTTCTTGTGCCTTATGCTTTATACCTTCTAAATAGGCATTGTAGGCTTTATATGCAACCCTTCCCATTTCCATTAGCTTTGATGTGATCGGCACCAAATGAGGTTGATTGTCAAAATTTTCCAATCTACTTTTAATCGTCATCAATGCATTGAGTGTGTGTTCTGACATTGATGCCCTGTCTCCTGTCAAAGCTCTTCCAGAGGCTGAGAAGCCAAGTTTAATGTCAGCACTACCATGAGAAGGTGACAGAGTAGCCTTCACAAGCTTTGACACAACTGGGTATTTAGGATCTACATCTTTAATATCTTGTAGTCTGAAGAACTGGTTTTAGTAAACATCTATGGGCTCCATTCCAGATCCTTCATTCTCTTTGGAGTAATTTCCACTCATCCAGTATTATATCTATTGGGACCTCACATGGCATTGCTCTTGCAATATCTAATACTTGTTGTACACTCTCACCACTTAGTCCCGGGTCTCTCAAGACGACCCAGACAGGATAAACTTTTAAGAAGAGATAAACTGAGGAATGACGTTTTCAAACGCCATTTAACACTAGAAATGTTTTGCTTCCGAGTCTTTAGAAAAAAGAAATTCCTTTCCTTCTCTTTCACATTCCGTAGCAGATTAGAAATTTGATCTCAAATCACAATATCAGCCAGAGGCAAAATTTCTGAGGACATATATCTTCCATTTTATCCAGCTTCAAATCTCAAATGCATTGCTTTTTGTAGATCTTACCCAAAATTGTTCATATCAACAAATCAAGTTGAGAATGAAGGTTATGTATTAGGGGTTCCTTTATCTGAAGAAATTCGGTCACACGATAAAATATACATGCAATTGATATGACAAACATAACCTAAGCTTTCATAGTTTCTCTCTACGTAAATGAACAATTAGTAGCCTGGTCTTTGTATCATGTTTGGCTCTTTTATTGAAATGTAGTCAAGAAAATACTTTTGCACTGCAATCCACTGTTCAAGTAACCTTTCAGTAGCTGGCTTTAGGCTTAGCCACCTGCTTGAACAATGCTTGATGAAATAGAGTGGGAAGTTTCAAGTCTTCTTGAATTTGTTTGTATGTTGACCAACGCTTAGGCCACTGATAAAAAATATGTGAATAGAAAAAACTAGTTCAGACACATCTTCCCCAACCCTTAAACACCTGAAAAAGTGACAAAAAGGTGAGGAAAAGTGACAAAAGAACAAAACAGTGACAGTACAAGACAAAAAGTGACGTGTTACAAGCCCTGTACTGTTGATTTTTATGGACATTGGCCCCTGGTAGGTAGTTGAATTAACATTACACTGGAGCACCCCAGTGTGTTATTGGCAATGGTCCAAGATCAATCTCGAAGGGAAAGATCTGAGGACAGCGCCTCAACATTTTGAAGAATGGTCAGATGAGAAGGTCAACACCTGAGCTGGCACCCCACTCTCTAAACTTCCACACCATGCCATCACGAGTACATTTGAAGCTTTGGTAGATTTAATGTGTAAGTACCATCCCCCACATATGCGATCTGGTCGGATCAATTCGCAATCCTCTAGTTGCTAATCAAATATTCTTCCAACTTTGCTACACACGGTCCTCATTTCACTTGGATAAATAACATTGATCCTGGGTTTTCAATGTAGGTAATATAAAATAAACAGCATTTTTGTAAAGACTGAGGCTTTTCAAAGAATTTGTAAGGACTTTTTAGCAAACATAAAGGCCAAGAAACATTAAAGGTCCCTCAAAAACTAAACTAAGGCATTTTTAAAGCCTATGTGAATCCTGTGAAGCTTTTAATATTGGAAAAGGTATATAGTAATTGGACAAACTTGGAATGAATAAGACAAGGAGAGAACCAAGTAATGTCAGAAAAAATATTTTGGAATAGAGGGTAGTTGTGTACACTCAATAAATGAACATGTGGACCAAAAGGATAAAAAATGAAAACAAAATTCATAAAACTCCACACTATCATTTTACTGACACACTAACAAAATTCCAGGATGAATTAAAAAATATTTTCCTTTCTTCGTTTTGTAAAAAGTTCTTTAAAAATGATTCTTAGAAAGGGTTCAATATGCAGCTTGCATTTGGAATCTCAGGACCAGTTTATTGTGCAAACTATGAATTCTGTTGAACTTACTCTTTTAATCTTACTTTACATGTTTTCCTAATTCTTAAATAAATCTCAGCTTAGAAGAGAGAGAAAGCAGGTTTATGAAACCACTTTTAAACTTGAAAAAGATTTAGTTGAAAATCAATAATTCAGTTAATTTCAATGGATTATCTAAATATTGTATTACAACTCTAAAATACCTTTTTCTGGAGTTGCTTTATTTTTCAATAGATCATCTTTGTTCTGAACAGAAGAACTAGACGTGCTGTCAGACATTTTACCACTTGAACTGGAATCAGGAAATGCCCTATCTTCCTTGTTTGTACTTGGATCAATAGCTTTTATTTGTTGTTCCTTGTTTTCAATTACAATGTGTTTTACTTGAAAGTTAGAACCAGCAGACACTGAATACAAATAAAAACAGTTTACAATTTTAATGATCAAAACTGTATTAGCAAACAAATAAAATTATACTAAAAGCAGAACATGCTTTACAGTATAAAATAGTATACCACAGATCTTAAATTGCATTATTATCTGCTTGGGACTTACAAATTTGAGATATTTAGTCTGTTATTGCATAGTAGTCATACAGCAGGGGTGGCCAACCTTTTACATACCATGCGCCAATTTTTCTCATATACGAGTTCAGATGCGCCATACAATTCAAGCACCTTTTTTATCTTACGTTCATGGTCTTGCCATATCCTTAGTAACTTTTTTAATAAAAGTATGTTTATCGACATAATTAACATTTAAAAATTATTGAACTATATTGTATGTAAAGCAATGTCTATTACAGAGAATTCTTCAAGTTTGAATCAGTCATTCGCGACCTCGTTTCCAATACCTTTATAACCAAGATGGCGTGCAAATATTTGGAAACAAGGCTTCTCCGTCATAATAGGATTTTTTTTACCGCCAATGCTAAAGCAATTTCATAGGACGCTTCTGTCATCGCCTCGTCTTCACAACTTACATTAGCAAAAATATTTTGTCTTCTGATTTCTTTCATTTTTTAGTTACATATTCTTTACGTAACTCCGACCTAGAACAAGTTTAATTTTTCATTCTATGTTAGCCTGATGCTGTGTTTTATAGTGTTTATTAAGATCATGTCTTCTATTACGTAAAAGAGTAGTTTCACAAACAATGCAAAAAACGATTTTCCTGATGGACTTGCTGTAAATAACTCATTTTCTGTTCGTTACATTCACCTTTTCTCTCATACTTTTTGCGCTTCTTTTGCACAGTGATAAATAACAGTAATGTAAGAAAAAAAACATTAAATAGTACACAAAATCTTGAAAAAGAACAAACAGATCACAAGTACGTCATATCACATAGAATATAAATTGCAAACTCAAAAAATTGCGATGAAATGAGGAGTAAGAAAGCTCTATGAATTGAACTGAGAGTACTATGGTGTTGAAAATATGAAGATATTTTCAGTTATCTACTTCAAAAGAATAAGGAGGCACAATAATGCAATGCGCCACTTGTAATCATCCAATGCGCCACAGGTTGGCCACCCCTGTCATACAGCTTCATGCATTTAGTCTACAAAAGAGGAATGCCGATAAAATGACTCAAAAGCATTCCGTGATGTGATCGATGGATTTTCTCAATAATTTTAGAGTAACTTGCATGAAACTATATTCAAACACTAATTGCTATTTAGTATTTAAAATAAACTTTTAAAGAGGAAAGAATCAAAATGATGTAAAATTATTTCAAAAGGCTAATTCAAAGCATTTATTATTTTGCGCAGGGTAACTTTTTAATCCTAAAATAGTTTAACTAAACTATCTAATTCAATTTCAATTAGTTCTCAACATTCTAGTAATCTTCTGAAAATGTTGACAGTTCATTTGTGAACTAAAGTTTGCATATCCAGCAAAACCCTTCTATTCTTTGATTTTTATTACCAAATCAGTTTATCAATCATATATTCATGAATTTAACAAGATCCTTTTTAATTTTTACAAGTGATTTTCTGGACATTGATTTTAAAGTATCACTATTCCCATTTCCAGAAAAACAATTTATTAGTAAAGTAAATAAAAGACAAATAAACATCTAACAAATATTATAAGAGTATGACAAAAATTTACCATCTTTAAAATTTTCATGATCTTCATCAACTTTTTCTGAATCAGTTTTTTTAATTTCTGGAAATAGAAAAAATGAATTGTTGAAGTTAGAAAGAAATAATTTGTCAATTACAAGCTTTAAACAAGTTTTATAAAACTGTTACCTAATTATTTATTACAAATACTATATACATATGTGAGGAAGCCACAAAAATTAGCAAATAAAAAAATCAATGATATAAACAGTTTATATTTGTTTGACAAATATTAAATATGTATTTTAAATCATACAATTATTTGATTTCAGAAAAAGTTAAATAATTAGAGTAAAGAAAGGAATCCTGAAACATTTAATATTTCACTATCTTTAGAACCCTAATTGTTAATGGGATTTTGAAGTCTACATTAAATAACCTATGAGTGGCCCTTATTTTAATCATAAATTGGGTAAATATGTTGAAAAAATTAACAGAGTAATAAAAATAAATAGTCTTTAAAATGTTCTTCAGAAGTGAGAGAGAACTAATTTGATTGCTTAAGAAGATCCCCCCACCTTTTAGAAAAATTAGGGCTTTTTCCAAGGCTATTTTACATTAGAGACACAGTAATGATAGTTGTCCAAGGTCAAGTGCTATTGATATTGGTTTTAGCGTGTGTAAGAAAAGATCTGTATAAGATGGAACTTCTTAAAATTGCCAGATTATTTTTTTAAGGTCATGTGTCATTCATTGATCATTGCTTTTGAAATACAGGCAAAATAAAATAGTGTTTTTATAAAAATATGTGGTTCTTTAAAAAATGATATAGGACTTTTGGCAAATACGAAGATTTTCCAAGGACCCTTAAGGACTGAAATGAAAAATCAGGCCCCTTTAAGGTCAGTGAAAATCTTGCTTCATTCACACAACATATTTCTGCTAGTTAAAATTGTTACTTGGAATAAAATACAGTTGCTTGCATTTATACATCCAAGTCACAATATTTTGAGTTATTTATAAATAAAATCAATTGAAATATATTTTTAAAGACTACAATTTAGAGTGGAACAATTTTTAGTGCAGAAGACAGTTACCTTAATATTTTATTGTATAATTCAGAGATAAAAATGTGAAAGAAAAAATATATCACCTGATATATAACGAGTTGCCTTTTTTATAGGTCTAAGATTTTTTCTATTTCGAACGGTGGAAAATCCAGGTGCACTGAATCCTCTGTATCGCGGTAAAGTTGTAACATAGCACTGTTTCCTTAAAGGTGGGGGCTTTACTTGTAGTTCAGCCTCAATATCAATCGAAGTCACATGCTTTACTTCGGTTTTCAAATGAGATTCAGCATTTGATGCAGACAGCAACTCATTATCTGATCTACCTTGATTTTCTTCATGGAATTTTTTCTGTCGTTCAATAATTTGTTTCAAAGCTAGAAATCCATCTGTCAACATACATACATTTAAACCAAAACCCTGAGCTTAAAGTATTGATGCAAACATCAGAAATAACACAAAACGCAGAAAGAAAATTGTTAATTTATACAAAACACAGGTTTACTCCAGTAGAATGGTAGGGTCAAAAACCTTCATGCTTGGCAAATATTAAATTTAATTGAACTTATTCTTGCTTGAGAGATGTCTTATTATTCATATTTTGATTACATTGTCATATTAGTCATATACCTACAAGCTTGAAGCTAACCACTTAAAATGCAACACATAAAAGTATTTGATACATCACAATGCTTGAAAACAGAACACTCAAGCAAGTTGATTAAATTAATTAATAATTATATTAGATACAACTAATTCCTGACAAGGAGAAATCATAAAATAGCTTTTTATTAAAAACAGTACAAAATTGTATTCGTTCTGAAAGAAATAAGAGGCTTAAGGTTAGTTGGTTTTTTTTTTTGGAGCAAGGGTATTTTTTGCCAAGCTGTGCCAAACACAAGGTAGGTATGTTTACAAGGATTTTATGGTGCATGGTCCCAAAACCAACATGCACAGAAATTTTAGACACATAAAAGTTTTAATAAATATCATAACTATTAAAAATTGGTATTATTGTGAATCCATACTGCATTATATTTTTTTATATATATAAGTACGTATTTTACTTCTTGACATTTAACAAGCAAAATATTTCATCATGTGATACATACCAGATGTTTTCTTCTGTTTAAATTTCGGCAGCTTCTCACCACTAACTACAGGTGTCCACTGCATTCCATTAGAGATGTTTTCAACATGCGGTACATCCATAGGCGTTTGATGTATAGGAGGAATACTCTTCTTTTGATAACCACTTTTCTTAGAAACCTTCTCATCATCACAGACAGTTGCCCAATACATGTCATTGCAAACATTCTCCACATGTGGAGAGGAGCTGCCATTAGCTTCTCTATCACTATGATCGATACCTCTTAAGAATTCTTTTTCCCAGGAATTGAAAGAAATGTTTGATGGATCGTTATTTTCAATATTTTCATACCTTTAGCAGATGTAGGAAGAATAAAATAAAATTGTTAATGTACTGAAATAGCGATTAACACAATAAGCTACTTTTAATAAAAGTAAAACATCAGAATTGAACTCATTAGAAGCTACTTTTGCAATTATATATATTCTTTCTTCAATTCGTTTTAAAATTGTACTCTTATAGAAATTTTTTTATATAAAGATCAGTAAAATCATCTAACGATAAACTAAGTATAAATACATTCATATTAAACAATTTGTGACAAGCATATAATTCTTGTCCATTCAGTGCATGCTTTAAAGGCTAAACTAAAACGAATTTCTAATTAACATGGTCTGCTTAAAGCAGTGTTTTTTGCAGCTAAGTTTCTTCAGTAGAAATGTATTTATAAGTAGGAACTCATTAAAAAAATATTATCTTGCATATTTATTTTTGATCTTTTGAAATCTTTGAAAAAAGGAATTTTCAAATAAAAATTAACATGAAACACAACTTTCAGTAATAACATAATTTGCATTGTGTGTTAAGACTTAATTACCACAAAATAAAATTGCAAAGAAAATTCAGACTAAACTAATTCAAAATATGAATAATAAACAGTTATTACCGATTAATTCTAAGAGACAGTTCAGCATTAACATTCTGATAGGTATTTTCTAATGAGGATAAAGATCTTTCAGAAGACAATACTTTGTGCTGTACATCAAACAATGAATCGGAAGTCTCGCTTGATGATATCTTGGATAGGGCACTATCGTATACTGATTTGATCAAAGTTTCTCTGAGCTCAGTAGGCTTGCTGAGAGAAGCTTTGGAAGGTGTATGTTTTGGATGGTCAGGTAAAATAGGATTCACATCAAAACTTTTAGGAACTGAAAAGGAATAAAAGGATCAAGAACTAAGTATAATTGAAATATATACAATTTTAGGCAATGTAGATGGCTTGTTCCTTATTGTACATTCTTATACTCATTATTGCATGGGTAAATGAATCTAAAATCAGTTCTTAGTATAAGGATCATAATATAAGATTTTTTTTTTTTTTTTTTTAAATTTGTAAATATTTACTTGTTATCTTTTGTCTCTTGATACTATCTTTATCAGGAAGACGTAGCCTTTTAGGAATTGTTTCCTACAAAATAAACATATATTCAGACCAAAACTACTTTTTTTTTTACATTTGAAAAATAATTAAACTATATGGTAAAGGATTTAAACGAAGGTATGAGTGGTAACAAGCACTAACCTTATGAAAATGTGAGGACTTTTCTTTCTTGGCATTTTTAATGTCAGATGGTAATTTTTTCAAATGAACTGTGGCTGCAGATATTTCTCTGTCATATTTTATTGAACGTTTAGCATTGGATAGCTTTTTTTCAGCTAAATTTACCTAAATAAAGCCAAATTAGTCAAAAAACAAAATTAAACCAGTTAAAAATTTTCAACACAATAAAGCTTTTGGTGGACATGTAGAATCTGATACGTTAGTCGCCAAATCAAATTGCTGCTATATATCAAAATCCACACCGTGAACCTTTGCATACAGTACAATAGGAATAATTATTAAAAAATGAAAAAAGAAACCTTTTCTATACAATGTAATAAATTTTACTTATAAATCTTCTAATTTTTCTATGTGGTATTTACTCTGAACATGTCTGTTATTTTGCATTGTTTTATCAATTAGTTTTGGTTTCACTCCTTTTTTTAAAAATTGTCAAAAAAATGTAAAAAACTAAAAAAAAAATTATTAAAAAAAAAACGTCTTGATTTTGAACAATTTTGAATTTTGGACATCCGAATTTGGGATTTTCTACTGAATATGAATTGGAAAATAAGGAATTTTTTTTTGTAAACGTCAGTTCTTTTCTGGGATCCTGATAATTCACCAGATATTTTTCGATGAGCAAATAATCAAAGGTTTGTTTTCCTATCCATAAGTAAGATGGAATATCATTGTAGAATTCTTCTAGCAATTAGCATTATGTGGGCAACTTGATCGAGATTTTCCTGGTCAGAAACGAAGGTATGGAATTGCAAATGCATAATTTTTGTTGTAACCATGGTACCAGGAGGAATACTTCTGTATATAAGTCACAGCGTATAATGCACAAGGTTTCAATGTGTTTTAACCACTTTACCAGGAGGAATTTTTATAAATAAGACCCCTGCCAGCCATTGAGACACAATCACAGTTAGCTTCCATGCATATAAACCACTGTACCGGGAGGAATTTTTTTGTAGATAAGTCACAACGTATAATGCAAGGCCAATGCCTGCCAGTGAGACACAATCATCGTTGACTACACTTCATCATCCTCATTTTGGGTCCTCTGTGTTGTACATTTTGAGTATTTCCTAGACAAAGGTCATTTTAGAGTTTTTAATACAAAGTACTGAAATATATCTTTACAGTTTCTAAATGTATACTCGCATCAAACATTTCTTGGAAAAAAAAAAGAATTAATATGATTAGTTATACCATACAAATTCCAAAACCAGATGTCCGATATCCAAAATTTTCCAAAATCCGGACGTTTTTCTAATCAGCATTGTTTTCTCACTTTTTTACATCTTTCCGATAATTTTTAAAAATCAAGGAGTTAAACCTGGACTTAATTGATGAAACAACGCAAAATAACGGACATGTTTAGAGTAAATACCACTCAGAAAAATTAGAAAATTTGCAACTAAAATTTGTTCCATTGTATAAAAAGGTTCTCCTCCTTTTTTAAAAATTATTCCTATTTATATATCTGATATTTTACTATTGCAAACGCAAAATTTGAGAGGGGTAAACCCTATATATGCAAAATAAAAGTGCTACTTACGTAAAAGAATCAACGAACAAATACCAGAATCAATGTAAATCCAACGAACGAAGCAACCACACACAGCAGAATATTTTCTAAATAGGGTTGTCTTAAAACTGAAAAGTTACCACATTTGGCGATAAATCGCCATAAGTTGTAACATATCGGATACTACATACCACCCAAGCTTTTAATTCAGAAAATAATTCATGCATGCATAACAGAAAAATCATAAACAGTAAAACAAAATAATCAGTAGAAATGTTTGAAAAAGTGATAATGCTAAAAAATAGAATGTAAAATACCATTTACATCTTTTGAAGTATAAAATAATTCATTTTTTGTGATTATGAACTATAAAAGATAAACAAGTGAAAATTAAAAAGTTATTGGGATCACAAAGGGACAGGTTTCATTATGATAAAAACAAACAGAAAAGTGTTCATATTCAAAATTGAAGACATGACAAAATAATTATTTAAATGATATCAATGTAAGCAAATTGTACAAAATAGGGGGTTGCCATATTGAAAGCTGAAAGACAAGACAGGTTACAAAATTAGCACCACATCAAATGTCTCCTGTAATGCATCTTTATTAGGAATAAATTTTAAAATAAGAAATAAATGCAGATAAATTTAATTACCTCCTCTTTCAAGGCATCAATGGCTTTTTGTGCTTCGTCAAAACCTAAAATATAACAGATAAAGTAAAACTTCATTGCATCAACTATAAAAGTATAAGTCTAAATAAAATAGTTTCAACCAAAGTATTATTGAAGAACAGTTGGATACAATAGACAACCTTAAAATGCCCTTTTTGGTTAACGGGACAACAGTCATAATTATGCGCCAAATGTTAGTGTGAAATTTGATTCGAGATAAGAATGGCAACCTTATGAATATATATAGCTACATTTCTAACAGTTGTTTTAATTTAAAATGTTGCTGCTAAATTTAACTAGAGATCAGAATGACAACCCTAATAATATAAACAGCTCCATGAAAAAAATTAACATTTTATTAAAATCTTAATACGTCTACAGAAATTCACAAGTAACAAAATTGATTTTATCATAATTTCAGATGACACAGGAGGCATAAAACGGCTGATATACTTTAACATCCCCAAAAAACATTTGTGTCTTGTCGTCAATTAATTGATGCTACATGAATTCAATTAAGTAGAAATCTACGTGGTTGTGGGCAGTGCTCCACTGACAGTTATTATGCACAATTATGACTGGCACAATGCAACCAAAAAGTACCTACTAATTTTATACACTGATCCTCCATTAACTCACTTGCATATCTTGTGATATAATTTTTTAACTGAAAAATAACACGTCGTATGGGAAATTTTCAGTTGTGTAGTGTCCATGTGAGCCCTGCATTTTTTGTTCAAAATAATTTAACTGCAATTCATTGCCTGAATCTAGACAATTGATGTTAAAAGTTTATTTTTTAATCAAATTTCAGCAGACATCAACTTTGATTTCTACTATGCCCTTTCACCCTGAACCATGTAGTGGGTACTGATTGTCCCAGCATTTGACTTCTGCATCTGATTGGTTAGTAGTTGTCATGCTCAATAACCACCTTACACTGAACCTTTCTCTTCACCCCATATGCCACCCATAGATGCTAAATCAATTCAGTTTAGATGTGCAATTGTTCCAAGCGTATGATTTATCAAACTCTACTTTTAAGACAAGACTGTCTACTCTGACCACAAGATAAAATTCATGCTCACTTGTTAAATATTTAAACATAACATAATTTGACAAAATCTATGCTTATATGCTTGCTTTCACTGCTGAGTTGCAGACAATATTCTTTCATTTCTTGGGTACTATTTATTGAACATTTGTTAGTTTCGTGATTTTATCATTATTCGTTGTTATACTAAGTTTTTCGTGATATTTTTATGCCTGATGAAAAACTAAATTTTTTAAAGTCAATATCTTAAAAGAAAACTTGTTAAAACCAAGATCCATTTCGCAATCTTAAAAAGTTTTTCATAAAATTACATCAGGCCTCGAAATAGATTTTCTAATACAGGTGCACCTTGTGCACCTAAGTTTTTAAATTAGGTTCACAGGTTACATTTTAGATGCACATTTCAAAAAAACAAAACGTAATATAAGAGTATTAATGTAAAGTAAACTACTTTATTAGTTGGGCATGTTTAAATAGGTTAGTAGTAGATAGTAAATAAAAATATTTAGATATCTACATTCTCCTTTCACAGGCACACGGCTGTCACGACAGTCGCTTCAACAGAGCCACCTGGAAAGTGCACCTAACGTTAAAAACATAACGTAAAGTTAGGTGCACTGTGTGCACCTAGCGGGAAAAAATTAGGTGCACAATTTGATATGCATGTGCACAGTGCTCCTGGGTATTTCGAGCCCTGAATTACATAATAACATTTCTATCATCATGGTATGAGAGGTTCCTTCAACAGACAAGATGTACATCGTTGGGGGAAATAATACTACCTCCTTTTTCATATGCATCGATCATAGTAAAGCAAGTTTAATTTTGCTGCTAAATTATAAATGTCATGCTACCCTACAAGAAACCCCAAAAAGCAATTCTTATGTGTCAAATAAGTAATTTTAAAAATAGCTTATCACTGACAAAAGTACAAAACCACACATCCTAGTTATCTCCAGGTGGCATTCTTCTTTGCCTTTAGAAAATTTGTATGGAATAGAGCAATGGTCCAACTGGGTCACAAAAATAACCATGTAATAGTTTAGAGCTTTTAAGTCATGAATTCGCAACCAATTTCTTTTAAATATCCCACTTTCTCTTCACCTTTAAATATTTATTACACATGAGTAACTCTAGGATATATATGCAGCTTCTTAAGAACTTGTTTCATAAAACAGTTGGTCAAAAATACATGGCAGATTAAATAACTTATGTTGTTATTGCACACCAAGTAACTCATGTTTTTAAATTAAGTCTGAAAAATGCTTTGTTTACCCTCCTTGTGGTTGGTTTGACAGTGTATCTCGCCATTAAAAAATGATCAGATCATGCAATCATCAAACAATCAACAGTAGTTGATAAGATATCTCGTTAAGTATTAACTAACTTGGTTGGATTTCAATAAACGAGATATCTCGGTGAAACCATATGGAGGGTTATCAAGCTAGCTGTACTGATAGAATAAACCAACCAAACGAAAAGGCTTAAAAGAAAGCAATAACAGTACTTTTATTAGAATTTTATGACTGTGTTAGGCAAGACAGACTGGTAAAGCACCAGTTCTGCAATGTTAAGTAGATTAAAGTGCATATGCTAATAATGCATGTTTTATAGTATGACGAACAAATGTGTGGCTTGTCTTACAACTATATTTGGGGTAGAAATGCATGTGGGTATTCTTTGCAGAGTGAAAATCGTATGCCAAATCCAAGGCGTTGCCACATCAAAAGCTGATGACGAACAGAAGGCCAGTTACCAGAATTGGCACCTATTTCTATTTGTATACATCCCTCAACAATACATCTATACATGAATTGAATGCAACTAAAATTTATATATATTTACCTATCCATGGTACTCCCCGGCTGTGATACATATTAAATGTTAATATGCACAACACAAAATACGGAAAACGTTTTACTCAGCATTTTATTTTATTGCAGGACAAATTCAGTCAATCAAATCAATAGTATCAATTCAGTAAACATGATTTTTGACAGAAAACGGCCATAAAATCTCAAATTTCTCTTTCCAACTTTTCGTCATAGTAATGCAAACTCTGACAACAAAACGAGTAAGTTCTCAACTACATAACTTGGTGCACTGTTCTGTTTCCAAACTGTTCTTGTCACTAGCTCTTCGCATGTGTGAACTCCATGCATTTAAAAACTATTTGTGAGATTCGAGAACTTTTACAATGACTTGAATGTGATCGAACTGTTTGGGAACAAACGGAAAGTTCTTTTTCTCAGCTCGTTTGCATATACTTCAAGTATATTTGTGAATCTGTTTGAAATACGCTTCTTGCGTAACGTAGACAACGGAAAATGCAGCTTTGTTTTGAAATGTGCAGTTGCCAGATCTAATATGAAAATATACATTTAAAAGTAAGGTAGGTAGTTAATTGACGTCCTGTTGTAAAACAACACAGGGCTATTGACGACGTTCCGGGTTCCGGGTAGGTAGATAGGTATTTAATTAACAATCGTAATAGGCAGTAGATAGGTGTTTAATTCAAGCAACTGAAAACGCACTGAAGCTTAAAACT
Source organism: Metellina segmentata (assembly GCA_947359465.1). NCBI lineage: Eukaryota > Metazoa > Arthropoda > Arachnida > Araneae > Tetragnathidae > Metellina > Metellina segmentata. The sequence goes on along the minus strand of OX375875.1, from coordinate 84,290,275 downwards.
GAAAGAGCATAACTTTCAGGAATAGATCCTGATACTGGAATGCAGTCAGTCTGTTGCACAAAAAAAAGCAATTGCTGTGACTTTAGTTTCAGAGTGATGCAAAAAACCCGAGAATTTTGGAAGAGGGGAATAAACACGGGAATTTTGGGAAACATTGGGAGTAAATCAACCATTTTTTCACATTTTGTGGCTTCTTTTGGTTTGTTGCTAAGTAAAACTATAAAGAGAAAACCCCATATATATAAAACTACAACCTGGAAAAATTTTTCAATAAAATTTAAATTTTCTTTTTTGGTGGAAAATATCGGTTTATTTAAATTGTATAAACAACATCAGCATTTATATCCAAATCCAGATGAATTGATGTGATGGTTTTGTTCCGAGACCTAGCAGCAAAAAATAAGATGAATGTTTGCATCAAAAACAATACTTTTGTAAGATTCTGATAGTCCTGGATCCATACACATAGTTTCAACGTCCGTTATCACCTCTTGGGATCCCACAATAACTGAAGATTCATCGGCATCTGCCAAAGAATAAATAGGAAAAGACATTGTTTGGGGTTTTTTATAACGCATTTTTCTAAATGCTTTGCCATTTTAGTAGCATTTGGTACCAGATACTTCTTGTGGTAATACCTGCATTTAGCAGTCTTTTTATTGCCATGACCAAACTCTGATATGTAATGACTCCACACTGTTGAAGTTGGTCTTACCATTATCAGGTAAGGTTTACCATCATCAGGTTACCATTATCAGAACACTAAAATAAATTTTAAATGCTTGAGTTCCCAATTAAAAATTGTCAAAGGTACAAAACATAGCAGGTTAAAATTCACTAAGATGCTCTTAGCATTGATTGCATTATAAGTATTACTTATATAGATTGATCTGAACTCATCAAATTCAATGTTTCTAGTTCATGCATGAAACTGTTGAGTAAAAGAACCAAAATCAAAAATTAAAAACAAAAAGCTCAGAATTCCAATAAATATCAAATTAGATTTTTAAATTTCCAACTAAACTTATACATAGTAAAAACCTGATTTTATGTTGGGAAGATAGCTTTATTAATTGCTAATTGAAGTTTTAAAATTAATAAATAATCACATTCAAAGAGCTAGTCAAAGAAACTTATTAATTCACAGGGATATCAATTTGCATAAAACGATAACGATATAAATAGGAAACAGCCAATCCAGAGAATTATTCAAAGGTTCAGAATATATAGTCAGAACTACCCAGGTAGCACATATATGTCAGCCAATATCGAGAAAAAATATTGGCCAATATTGCCGTCGATATTGGCCAACGTAAAAATGTACCCCCCCCCTGGCGACGTCGCCCCAATATCGTTTTCCGACATTGGCCAACGTAAAAATGCCATCGCCCCAATGTCGTTTTTCGACATTGGTCAATATAGTTTACCGACATTGATAGATATTGTTTTCCGACATTGCTCAATATCGTTTTCCGACATTGGCCAACGTAAAAATGACCCCCCTCTGGCGACATCGCCCCAATGTCGTTTTACGACATTGATAGATATTGTTTTCTTGACATTCAATGTTTGTTTTTTATCATTGCTCAATATTAGCTTTTAAGATACTTTTCGATGTTTTTTTCAACATTATTCAATATCTGTTACATAATATTGGGATATTTTAATTAAATTTTCTTCTTATGGCATGTGATTGTTTATTTAGAGGGTACACAAGATTACAACCATCTTAAATTTTGTAAAATTTAAAAAATATTAATCATTAAAAAAATATTTATATAATACAATATTTTAGAACATTAAAGAGAACATATTCTTTTATATTGTTAAAAATATGTTTTTATTACAATTTGTGTAACTGTTGTATTGTATAGTACATAATAGAAAATTGTGGGCAACTTGGCTTTTTAAAACCTAAACAGGCATCCATTATCAAATCAGACATTCTAAAATCCATTTTCCCCTTTAAATTTACTCCTTGGTAGCTTGAAAAAAAATTGCAAACATAAAACACGTACAGGTACCATTTTTGTGATTTCAATTCAGAAAATAGTTTTAGAAAAATATTCCAGTCAGAAATGTTAGCTAAGCTGCTGATACCCAGGTGGCACAAGAATATCAGATGATATCGTAAAAAGATATTGTATAATATCTGCTCCGACAAAAAATGATATAATGACCCCCTCTTTTTATCGGATGATGTCGTTGCTCGACATAATTAAACACATTATGACATAATCCGATACAACTTTGATATCTTTTCTTTGCCGTAGCTCTATAGCAGTTTATATAGTGTTCCGACATTTTTATATCGGCTTTCATTATCAATCATTTCATTTCAATTGACACTTTGTCGACATTCTTGTATCTGTTTCCTGACATAGCTCAATTCAGGAAACAGATACAAGAGAGCATTTTGTCCTTTTACTATTTCATAGCAGCCCATCTTCTGGTTTTTGTTGAGTTTTTCAAGTTGAAATTAGCTATAAAATCATCAAATTGTTTCTACACAAATTGCATTTGGCATAAAATGTTACATTAAAACAGTTGTATAATTTTAGACAAGAAAAACCGAGTAAAAAGGCTATAAAAACCAGAAGATTGGCAGTCATGCTATTTACTTACAATCAAACAAAGAAAAACACTTAGGGCGAAGGGGTTAATATATAAAATTGGAAATGTTAATATAATGGCAATCATTAAAGACTAAAATAATTTTTATTTTCAAAGATTTATGAATGATTCGTTATTGTTGTTGCCTTCGTGTCTTTCATCACTGTCTTTCTTTTGTTCACTGGACTTCTGTCCTTGGCAACTACAAGGCCGGAAGTGATGGTGGACTACTTCCAATGGCGGGCACTAAGGACTTGTCCTTTGGCCACTACGAGGCCGGAAGCAGCTATATTATATATAGCAGCTAATATTTTAATTTATTTTATTAAGTGCATATTTTAAATTGTTGTTCCATTTCTTTTGTAGAAATCTAATTCTATTAAAACTCATTATTGCCAATTGTATAATCTATATCTCAAACCAGTAAAATAAATACAAACATCAAGCTGATGCCTGTATTACAATACAGCTTGATAAACAGTTGCATGGTATGTAATTCTAAGAACTGATTCAGATTTATATAATTTTGATTTCATCTCAAAATGGATTACTTCCCGAAACTTCTGCTAAAAATTCAATATTGTTAGAAATGTTAAATAAGGAAAAAAAAGGGGCACATTGCATATTGGCAGAAAAATGAACATTTCTTACAAATTTCATTTAAATAGAATTTTCCATAAGTTTTAAAAAAATTCACAAATCACAATTAAAATAATTTTTTTTATTGTAAGACAGATTAAACCCTGGGAACTGTCAAACATTCCAATCAGGTACACTCTTCGAAGTCACCCCTTTGACAAGTCAGATTATTCGATGGGTGAATTCTTCGGCCATCTCAAACTGCCGCACCAGCGAACGCTTTTCCAAACAACTCTGACAGATAAAGTCATGACAACAAGTCATGAATAAGAACACAAACAGCAACCTGTGACACAACAGAAGTAGACAATTAGAACAAGTGTTACCCGATTGCTAAGCAAAGATGAGTTACAGTTAGTAATTATTCTCAACACCCTCCCTTAATAACATTAACATACATTTTTGTCTTAGTTCAGTCTAGGTTTACGTTAAGATTTTGTAAACAAATCAGCAATTTGGTATTCAGTTGCAACATATACAATATAAATGTTTAATAATTTTACAATATCATGAGCATTCTTCAATTTAATATCGAAGTGTTTTAATCTGGCACAATTATTTTCATTTAATATGGCCTTAATGACTGACTGAAGCACAAAATTTTGTCGCATGCGTATCAATACAAAAAAAAGGCTCGTTTACAGAACAAAAATAGCTGTAGAAAAGAGAAGGTGCAGTTTTTCAGTGGTGGTTTATTTTAAAATAGTACTGATCCAATAAAATTATTTTTTTTCAGGTCATTTAACAAGAAATTAATAATTTTCAGTGAATTATCACAAATCAGTCAGTTCTCATCAGAATTAAAACTGGCTTTAAAAAAATATATATATCAGCTTACTGTAAAAACTCTTGTTTTCATAAATGTCTTAATGTAATAGAAATTACTAAAATAAAATAGCACTAGCAAAAAATAAGTTGTTAACTTTTGTTGTATTTTGTACTTAAAATACAATTATCTCAAAATCAGTTTTTTGCAATTTTGCCAAAGTTCAAAGTACTAAGGCTTTTTGATAAATGCACTTAGAGTTAAACTGTTTACATTTTTTAGGTCTTGAATAACTATTTGATAGACACAGAGAGAACTTTTTGTATGAATAGCTCAGAAAAATTTATAAAAATTAATAAACAAAAAATGTGACATTTTTATAGAAATTTAACACATAACGAGTAAAATATTTTTTTTTTATGAAAACTCATAAATAAATTTTTTTAAATCTCTCGCTAGGTCTTTTGCATATACTATAACAATATTGTAAAAATTTATTTCACCAAAAATATTGAAAAATGACAGATTGAATTGCAAATAAAAACAATTTTTTTTATTGATTATTGCTTTAAATATGTGCTTAATTAATCTTGTGTAGCACAAATACATCCTGCATAGCTTTAGCCAAAGCCAAAATTTCTTCCTCCAGGCAGCTTCTATTGGCTGCTCTTGAATTTGGCTCAGACAGTAATATAAATTATCACAGAATATAAAATATCTGGATGTGTTGTCATGGATAGGTACAATAATGCACCTACAAATTCCTCATTGGGTCCATGGAAAGTTTCATCTTGCACGAAACACAATGGTGTCGCTTTAGGCACTAGAGGAGTGTCGGCTGGTTTACACTGAGTCATTTTGAATTTATTTAAAATTTTCTCAACATAGGCCTTTTCCTCTAAGCAAAGTTGTTGCTGAGAAAACTTAATACATATGCCCAGAAAATCTTTCACAACTTAAGCCTGGACATTTCGAACTCATCACTTAGAAGTTGTATTACCACCATGACCACTGATTCATAGGAACCAGCAATCAGTAGGTCATCAACATACAGCACTACTAGGGGGCTCCGCCCCTGCTCGTCAACCCCTGTGTACCACTGTCACTGTTTCAGTTTTTAAAGACTTTTTAAAAATTTGCAAACACGACTATTGTTGTCGTTGTAGCCCATGGGTTGTACCCTAAATAAGATTTCATCGAGTTCACCATTCAAAACAGTCTTAACATCTAGTGCATAGATTCATTTCCCTATGGAGAACAATGACAAAAACCAGTCGTAGTGATGGCATACTGATGTTCTTTAAAAAGAAAGAAATAGCTAGTAAAATTATGTATAGTTTTGTTTTATCACTGAATATAAGTTGCAAATTTTTTGTAAAGTTATAAATCTTAAATGATAAAAAGTTAGGACAAAAAGTAGATATTTGGTACACTCAAATTTATGATTTATTAATTTTTAGAAGAAAAATTTGGTGTAAACTAATTTTTAGAAGAAAAATTTGGTGTAAACTAATTTTTTAGAATGAATAATATTCACAATACTTCACCTTTTGAAGTTAGTTTTTTTTTTAAATGAAATTAATCAAATCACACAAAACTTGAAAAGAACAAGCAGTTTTACCCATGGTCACAATTTTAAAGCTTCACATCTCAAATTTATTGATTGATTTTTTTTTTAATGTTAAAAACATTTGGTATAGTCTTTATATAAAACAAAAATCAGTTGAGTTTTTAAATGTTATGTTACGCTTGAACAATATATTTAAACCTACTTTGAAAATGTCCCACTAATATTAATAATTAATGCAAACAGAACTCTGCTGACATACTAATAACTTACTTTCCAAAACAAAATAATCTATAACAATAAAAGATGAAAATAGCATTGCACAAAATCGGATGTAACTTGGGAATTTGATACAGTAACCGATGAATATTTACACATTAAAAAATAGTATACTGACAATGTAACAAACTACAAACACGGGCTAAAACTTCATCAATGGAACAAGTGAATATGTTTAATTATTCGTATTTAAATATTATTAACATTGCAAAATAATGTACAGAAATATCCTTACCTCATAGGACTTGCACTTTTAGGGATGACTGCTCTTATTCACTGCAAGATTCGGCGAAAAATCGCCGCGGTCTCGGCGGCTGCATCTCACCCGTTACGTGACAAACAAATAATTAGAAAAACTTTTATGCAGAGTAACATGCGTGTTCGCTTGTCAATTTTTGATAATATGATGGCGGTCGGCAACCCAAACAACGAACACGTGACCAAGCATAGCTTCAGCTCAAAACTAAATATCGGCCAACATTAGATTAACATCGTTTTTTGGATATTGTTTTCACAATGTCGCCAAATATCGGTACAATATCGGGAAAAATTGCGTAATATTTAAATTATAAAAAATATGGGTAAGACAACATGGGGTCATTATTTACAGTATTACTACATGATTATAATGTTATTAAAAGCGTTATTTACAGTCTTCCTCGTTTTATAAAACTAAACGATATCTGCCAATATCGACAGATATCGTAATTCCGACATTCGACATTCACAGACATTCAAAACATTGGCCAATATTGGTAGAATGTTGGCCAATGTTGTTGTGCTACCTGGGTATGGGAAGGTATGATGCACACAAGGGTTCACTTAAAAAGTTTTTCTTATGGCTCATTGACAAAAAAGATTTAGCTCAAAAATATTGTCACCGCATGCGCCTATTAGTACTAGTAATATCCATAAAATCTCATTAATATTTCCCTTTCACTTTTTGTAAATTGCAAGATGGCAAAATTTAGACATAAATGATATTCTATTTCTTTGAGACGAAAATTTTCTAAAATTGAAATGGTCAATGCAAACAGATCTTAGAGCCCGCCAAAAGAGTACATGTTTGAAGTTGCTGTTATGAACTATCAAGGAGTTTCTAAAAAAATTATTGTTTTAAAATTTTCCAGACAAAGCACTAAAAATTTTCAAAATTCTTGGAAGTTTTTAAAATTTCCTTCCCAAAAAACCGGGTTTATTCCCGGGAACAAACCGGGTTTTTTTCTACCCTTTGCAACACTAGTTTCAGTTGATCAAGATGACGCATATAGTGAAGAGGATGTATTGGCTAAAAGTAAGAAGTCTCTAGGTAAACGGCGTAAAAAGAAAAGAAAATAACTAATTTTTCATGAGAAGAAAGAATTCTCTAAGCAGAGAAAAGTCAACTTCCAAAGATACTACTGTAGATACAGATGTTGAATTTGTTCAAGAAGTAATTAATATGTCTGATCCTATATATTCTTGATCTATGAAAATCTTTGAAAGATTCAAACTGACTAATAAATCAATCAATTTGAAGGGAAGATAAGAAAAGAGAAGAAGCTGATGATGCGTTGAAAGATGCAGAAAAGAAATAATATAAATCCTCTGGCATTTAGTAATGTAAGGTAATTTTATTTAACGTTCTCCTTGTGCAACACAATGGACTATTGACGACAGTCCGGTATCAACCACTAAGGGGAAAATGCGAGGACAAACTCCGAAAGTATGGACTGTCCTCCCGAAAAGTATGGTCTGTACTCCCAGTTAAAAGGGGAAGAAAATTAATTATATTAATATAATAAATATAGATTAAATATTAACAATTAATTATCTTAATATATATTACTTATTAATTGTTTATATTTCACTATTCATTAATTAACAATTGATTTTTTTTATGAGAATTTTTTTTATACATAATATTTACCAGATGGTAATGGTAATTTTAGTTAACCTCGTACAAGAGCAACACAACAGGCTATCGACGACGGTCCGGGATCAGTCCCCTAAAGATAGATCCAAGGACAATACCACGTAATTTTGCATCACTGTCAGATGACGAGGCGACACCTGAGCTGGCATCCCACTTTCCAAACTTCCACAACAACCCCCACTTGAGAACTTTCGGCCACAACAGATTTAAGGTGAACCAGCCACCTCTATACCATATGCTTACAAACATCCATGCCCAGACCCGGATTGGAACCAGGAACCTTCCGATCTATAGGCTAACACCTTAACCACTATACCGGTTGGTCGGCATTTACCAGATGACTAATCTGACCGTGGTTCAAAATTACGAGGTGTTGTCCTCGTATCTTTCCCTTAAGGGATCGATCCCGGACCGTCGTTAATAGCCCGTTGTGTTTCTCTAGTACGACGTTAATTACAAATTACCAATTATCAGATGACTGAATGGTGAATTTTAAAACTTACAATACATTTAAATTAGAGATTAAAACGTCGATTTTTTCGTAAACGTTTCGATTTTTTACTGAACTTCTTAGATTTAAACTTGATTTGCTTGAAGCACATCGATAAAAATTCTCACGATTCTGACTCTGCCGCCTATATAATTGGTAATTTTTAATTAACGTCGTACTAGAGCTTCACAAAGGGCTATTGACGACGGTCCGGGATCAATCCTAAGGGAAAGAACCGAGGACAACACCTCGTAATTTTGAACCACGGTCAGACGACGAGGCAACACCTGAGCTGACACCCCACTCTCCAAACTTCCACACCAACTCAACGTAAGGACTTTCGGCGACGATAGATTTAAGGTGCACCAGCCGCCTCTACACCATACGTTTACAAACATCCATGCCCGGACCCGGATTCGAACCAGGAAACTTCCGATCTAGAGGCTAACACCTTAACCACTATACCGGTTGGTCGGCCAGTGTTGGTAGAAACGTAACTAGAGATATCATTGTTTTAATGTCAACAAGAAGAAGAATACCTTATACTTTTCACAGTAACATTTCTACTGAATTTTTTAAGTAAAAAAGTCATCTCCCGAAAGTATTATTTAAATTCTAACATAATTGTCTTAGCTTTAAACTGCAATAATGCTTTAGCAGTGTTATTTTTAACACTCAAACAATTGCTAAAGCAAAAGTCCACAAGATGTGCTGTGGACTCCTTGCTAACCCTGCCCTCGTTGATCCGAACCAACTGTTTTTTAAAATTCAAAAAACAAAATACAGAAAATCAGCAGCAACATAATATATTTACATTATTGAAATAAAAAACATCATTGGTAAGAATGCACATACTTTTATATATTTAAATTATTTTTTTGTTGGTTCTTCAAAAAACACATTCTAAGTTAAACGTAAAAATCAAGTGAATAAAAATTTCACTTATACAAATACAAATACAAATACAAATATTGACGACCAGCTACAGGCTCGAGCCCAACAAGGCTGGTCCTTTGTTTATGAATTCCCCAATTCCCACTGACTATCCAATTGTATCTTAAATTCGTACACTCCCTTTGAATTAACTATATTTTCTGGCAACGCGTTCCAACTGTCTATTACCCTATTAAAGTAGTAGTTTTTCCTTAAATCCCGATTAAAATGTGTCTTATTCAATTTATACCCATGGCCCCTTGTTCTGTTATCCCTATTGAAATTTAAGCCCTCTGTGTCCCCTTGTTTTACAAACTTGAAAAGCTGAATCAAATCCCCCCTCCTTTTTCTTCTTTCCAGTGTATACATGTTTAGCTTACTTAAACGTTCATTATAGTCGAAATTTGCTAGCCCCTTTATTATTTTTGTAGCTCTGTGCTGAACCCTTTCAATTGATTCTATGTCCTTTCTCATATATGGAGCCCAGAATTGTACAGCATATTCTAGATGTGGTCTTACTAAACCCTTATATAACGGCAAGATTATATTCTTATCCCTTGAAGTTACAGTCTTTTTAATATACCCCAATAACCTATTAGCCTTTTTACCCGCAGCTGAACATTGGTGACCCATTTTAAAATCCATGTGAATTATCACCCCAAGATCCTTGACTGTTTCTCCCTCCTTTACCTTTACTCCCTGCAGACAGTACTCGGCTCCACTGTTCCTGTAACCCATATGCAGAACTTGACATTTCCCTACATTAAATGACATACCCCATTTTACAGCCCATTCGGATATCTTATCAAAATCCCCTTGTAAATTTTCTATCTGTAACTTGGTATCCACTGTCCCCCATATTTTTAAGTCATCTGCAAATATACTGATTCTATCCTTGATCCCCTGACTTATATCATCTATGAAAATTATAAATAAAATTGGTCCCAAAACTGATCCCTGAGGCACCCCACTTATAACTTCTGTCCACTGTGAATAATTTCCTTTTACCTGCACTCTCTGCTTTCTACCCAATAACCAATTCTTTATCCATATTAATGTTTTTCCCTGAATCCCCAGCCTTTCCAATCTAAACAGTAATGCCTCATGAGGTACTTTATCAAAAGCCTTTTGAAAATCTATGTACATGATATCCACACTGCTCTTATTATCCAGCTCCTCAGTAATTTTTTCGTAGAACTTCAAAAGGTTTGTAGAGCAGGATCTGCCCTTCCTAAACCCATACTGATTCTTTGATAACAGTCCCCCTTCCTCCAAGTATAACATTATATGCTTTTTTAACAAAGATTCAAATATTTCGCAAATTACTGATGTTAGACTTACTGGTCTATAGTTGCCCGGATCACTTTGTATTCCCTTTTTGAAAATTGGAGTTATGTTGGCCAACTTCCAATCCATTGGTACCCAACCCGTGCTATATGTTGAATTAAATATCGTGTGAATTACTTCCCCCAATTCTTCCGCGCATTCCACTAGTACTCTCGGATAAATATCGTCTGGCCCTGGTGCTTTAGATGGCTTAATTCTTTTCAACTGATGTAGTATTTCTTCCCTGTTAAATTTGAATTCTTTAATTATACCCCCTGCACAGGCTCCATCCTTGGGATCCTTTTTTAAATTATAGTTACCATTGAAAACCCCCAGAAAAAAGTAATTTAACACGTTTGCCATTCCTACCTCGTCTTGAATGAACTCACCTCCCTTCCCCTCCAACGGGCCGAGTGAAGTACTAAATTTATTTTTACCACTTGCATATGCAAAAAATTCTTTTGGGTTTATATTTATTTCCCTTGCTAGTTTTTCCTCCAAGGACACCTTTTGCTTCCGACTAATAGTTTTAAACTCCTTTCTGGCTTTCTGATTTGCCTCCTTGTCCCTGTCGATACCAGTGCTTTTATATACCTTGTATGTTCTTTGTTTTAATTTTAAAGCTTTGTGTGTTTCCCCTGAAAACCACATAGGGAGCAATTTTCTAGATTTTCCTTTTTTCCTGAAGGTTACATGTTTTTTTAACACCCTGTCTAACTTATTCTTGAATTCCTCCCATTGTTCAGAATGGTGCGGTGCTAATAATCACCCTTTGAATATTTCCTTTAACTCTTCCCTTATGCTATGAAAATTTACCTTTCTGAAATTTGGAATTATCCTACTATTGATTGTGTATGCTGACTGAAAATTTATACTTAATCTGATACTTCTATGATCACTTTCTCCCAGTGGCTCACCTATAACCAAATCCTGCACCCTATCCTCATCATTGCTGAAAATCAAATCCAATACTGCATTGTCCCTTGTATCTTCATACACCATCTGGTACAAAAAAACAATCCTGTATCACTTCCAAAAATTCTGCCCCTTTCCCATTTGTAGCTAGATTGTTTGTCCTGTCAATATTTGGATAGTTATAGTCCCCCATTAAAATTAATTATCCTTTTTGACATGCTTCGTTTATCAGATTGCACACGCCCTTTTCCTGCTCTTCACTACAAACAGGAGGTCTATATATATTACCCAGAATTAGTCCTAATAATACGCAGTGCAATTATTTATATTATGAGTGTATAAATAATTTTTATTTAATATAATCTAGTTTAAATAACCATAAGGCTGCTCCATAAGATAACCATATGAGCTCTGATTGCTCGTCATAAATTTTCGACGAACTGAATGGGGTGTTGAACCTGGTCTCACAGTAGCCAGCAATAACTATCAACGCACCAAACAGCTTTGGCAGTGCACGTGTTAAGATGCACATGCCGCTTCTACACCATAAGCTTACAAACATCCATGCACTGACCTGGATTCTAACCAGGAACCTTCCGATCTATAGGGTAAGACTTTCACCTTTAGACCAGAGGTTCTAAAACTTTTTCAGTCACGGAGCACCTTTGAAATTGGAAATTCAACTCGGAGTACTAAATTTTATCTCACAGCTATATACTGTATTTAGTAAATAGAACGACAGAATAGCATTGACGATACAAGGTAGTTTCGTCATTTAAGCTTACAGGACATTAGATTTCACCGTTTAATTTTATTTTCTGCACTAATTTACCATTGCAAACGGAAAACACAGACTTGGGAAGAAAAAAAGCATTTGAAAAGAAATTCGAGGCAAATATTGCAGAATCACAATTTGTTATTTTATTGATTCCAGTGATGCTATTCTCCACGAAAAATTAATTTAATATTTTAAATATTTCACTGCCACTTGTGGTAGTCTGTAATGGCTTGCAGAGAAGTAAATCCTCTTGAACAGAGTCCAAAATGGAAAGTTTTCAAATACGATAAGAATTGCCAAACCAGCAACATCGGTTTATTCATACATTTGAAGCGAAAATTTAGAGGATTTGATACGAGGAATTAAATTAGCTTTCACATTCTCTGATTCGTCGCGGGATTGTGTCATTTGACAAAGGAATTGTGTCGATCACTTTTGTAGCCTTTACGTCAAACATGCATTCGATAATGTCTTTTACACACGCTTGATCAGGTTTTCAGCAACAGTATGGGCTTTGCCAGCTTAAGTAATTTGGTAACTGACTAAGTAAGATGCCATCAGAGCCTTTTTGTTGACAATTTTTGAATGATACGATATACTTTCCTAATTTCAATATACTTCCTTCTGAAAAAATCAGTTGGTAAAGCTTTGCATTCAGGATGGACTCTCTCAAAATGACGACGCATTTTTGCTGGAAACATTGAACTGTTCGACAAAACTTTCCACAAATTACGCACCGAGGTTTATCATCGGTGGTCTCAGCGAACCCAATATCCAAATAAGAATCATGATACTTTCGTTTAAAAGTTTTTTCTAATTGTGGAACTATTATCCGGGGAAGTAGAGCTATGCAACTTGTTCGATAGTTCAAGAAGTTCTGTTGCATCTGCAGTCAATGATTCATCCAATAACCAGCTTGAACAGCAGCAGTAAGCCCTGTATCTTCTTCCGCACTTCACAATTAGAAAGTAATATAAACATTAGCTGTACATAAAAACAGCATAAATTCAGTAAAGGTTTAAATAAGATACTGCATCTAAAAAGATTCATTGAGTGGTTTTTTTTAAAAAGAAAATACTGTAAAGCTTTAAAAAATCCTATAATGCAAAATCTTATTTCGTGAATAGTAGAATTTTATTTTTAGGAATTTTTACTATAGGGATTCTAATTTTTCAAGATTTTAAAATATCGTAATGAGTTTAACCATTTTGATACAGGAACGTCAGAGTCAGCTGATTGTAGGACTAGGTGTACGAAAATGGACAGGGCATGTAATTTTCATATGCTTGAGAAGAAGCAAAACAACGAATTTTATGAACAAAAAGCAATTCTCAACATTTTTTTTGTTCATTTTACAAATTAAGGAATTTTGAATTATGTAATCGAAATTTCATCTATACAAACAAAAATTACTGTTTTCGGCAATAAAACTTGAAGTGGAAAATAATTTTTTACTTTTTAAACATTACTTAATTTAAAGATTTAATTTTTTTTTTCAGAATTATAAAAAATAAATAAAACTGAAGTGCAAATAAGTAATAAATTTTTTTTTATTTCTCCTACTTTCTCGATAATGGAATGTTTGCTTTAGTCTGCAGCCATGACTTTATACTTTTTTAATTTAATGCGGTTAATTTAAAAAAAAAATAAAAACTAAATATCGTAGATGTTGATGCTTCCACGTCTATTCCAATTGGCTTGGCAAAATGATGACATTTTTTGGACCCCGTCTCCAGCCAGCGATCCATTGAAAGAAAAAAATCCACGTTATTTCCCGTATAACTAATTTAGTATTTGAAGAAACCTGTACAAGACAGATATTTTGTCATGAAAACTAAAAATCTGAGAAGCTACAAAAAATTGATTTTTAAAAACAAAAATTACATGTAATGAACTTAATAATTTGTTGGTTCTCGACTAAATGTTGACTGAAATGCAATTGATTTGAGAAGTGAATAAACGACCTGTTTTATATGCAATAAAAAAAAATTTCGGATAATTCTGGAAAGGTGTCGAAGTGTCTGGTTCTGTGTTGTCTGGTGTTGCCTTTTGACGTAAATTTGTTTTGTGGAACTGGTGGACGAGAAACTGACACATTGAATGCCGAATACCCTTTTATATAGTCAATGTTTCATCACATCGGTGATAAATGATTTATACTCGATTTTTTTCTTACACACCGAGAGCGCAAAAGGTGAAAATATTCAAATATTTTTGTTCCATTTTTTCGTAAAAGATATTTTTAATTTTAAACTTTAAAATATGTAATAAAAATACTTTTGAATTTAAACATGCCCTACCTCTTTGCGGAGCACTGGGAATTGTTTTGAGGAGCACAGTTTCTTTTAATAAATATTTTTTTGATGGAATATTTGTATGTTCGCAAGAGATTTACACCGATTGGATTTCTTCGCAACTCGAATTTGGCCGCATTTGACAATGACGTGGCTAACACAGCGTTGTCCGTGTTGTTGGATTGCGAAGCATGCCAAATGGGAATTTCTAGCAATCACCAGCGAGCTATGGTCCCACCTGACCACACGAAAAGAACGTAGGCCGTGCGCCGAACACGGCGTTGCTCCGGTTAAAATGGTTAAATGTTGATTGAAAAGTGAATTCAAATAATCATTTTTCTTACATAGAAAAATGCAATAATTTAAGTCGTACAGAAAATACTTTTCAATTTTGTTTTAACTTTTTTATAGCTTCTACAATTTACTTCGTATGCAAATATATACATTTAATTCCTGAATAATATTATACAATATGCAAAAGAATAAAACAGAAGCAAAAAAAAAAAAAAATACGAAATTCCTATGGAAAAACGCAGAATTCTGAAAAACGAAAGGTATGCAAAGTGTCGAATTTCGACTTCCTGAGCTGAAATAAAGCAATTCGAAAAAGACAATAGAAAAATAATGATAAAGACGAGAATGATTGATGAAATTTAATAATGCCCAAATATGACCGCGACATTTCCCTGTGTTAAGTTTCCTGTAGAACGTGTTTGCTTGTCAATATTCATTTGATGCAAGAAAACAAACTAGATTTTAAAATTGGGGCTTCGAGGGTCACTTTCAGGACTACCTGTGTGCAAATTTTAATGGTCATAAGTGCTGCAGATATATCTGAAGACAGGAAAGTAAATAGCCTATGTTTTCCGCAGTGTTCTAAAGCAGTGGTCCCCAACTCCCGGTCCGTGGATCAAATGGTACCGGGCCGCCCAAGGAACATTAAATTATTTCCATTTTATTTACTGTAGTGTATTTCTCTCGGGTTTGTGCGGTTCTTATCTATGAAATGTCCACTCAAATTAGGAGGCGGTAAATCATAACTTGAAATTTGTTCTGTTACTAGAGCTTCAATTATGACTTATGAATTCTGTATGTCTCTATTTTCCAATTTTGATAAATGTGATAGCTGTTTTCAAGTTGGCAGACAAAGTAGCTGCATTTAAAGCCAAACTGAAGTTGTGGGGACGGCGCGTGAACAGAGGCATTTTGGACATGTTTCAGACATTAGCGGGGATTTTAGACGAGACAGCCTAAACATTCATTCTCCCAGTTGGTGCACGATCACCTGTCTTTGCTTTTAAAAGAGTTTGATCGCTACTTTCCATCCACAAAAGACCCACGAACTAGTAAGGAATGGATCCGCAACCCATTTGTCAACAAATCAGGCGAATCTAGCATGTCTGTACCAGAAGATCAAATGCTGGATATTGCAAATGAAGGCGGCCTTAAAACTACGTTCGAGACAATAACTCTGCCGGTTCTTCTGGATTAAAGTCATGGCGGAATACCCTGAGATTGCCACCACAGCACTTAAATCAATATTGCCATTTCCGACAACCTATCTGTGTGAAGCGGGGTTTTCTGCAGTGACAGCAACCAAAACAAAACAACGGAATAAACTGGACATAAGCAACACACTTCGGGTGTCATTGTTTCCTATTACCCCCTGATGAAACCGTCTCATTTCAATGAAACAAGCTCAGGGTTCTCATTGATTTAGCGTTCTAGTGAGTTAAAATGTTAAATCACTTTGTGGCCGGGGAAAATCACTGGGTTCTGTTTGGGTAAGAAAATGGAATGCTATTGAGACAAAATTTAGTGTAACAGCTTTAATGAGATCTAAGTTACACACAACACACTTAATTAAATTTAGTTAAGAGTTAGGGATACAGAAGACCATGCGTCCGCGCATGGGAAACTTGGCTCTCGACTGCCTATTTCATATTGCTAACCGTCAGAGGGAGACACTGTCATTAGCATAAACATGGGCGCTTCAGACTCCCCCTCTGGTCCCGACGACGTCCCGGTGAGGAGACCAGGATCGGAAAGTTCTGGAGTGGTTATGGTCAAGTTCAAATTCTTTTGGCTTTCCGTGGAAAGCGACCAGTCCGGGAAGCAGTTCCTGAAGGACTTGAAAGTTCTTTATCTGAGTTCGAGTTCCCAGGTACATTGGGTGGTCGACCTCTCTTACGAAGAGGGGCTACTGGAGTAGTATTAATGTCTCTGAAGGGTGTGAGAGCAGAGACATGGTAAGTCGCGAGTGGCTCACATGGTTTATCAATACTGGCATTGACATAAGAAGTGGGGAACTTCTGAGTGAGCAAGTCCGCAACCACGATGTTGGAAAGTTCAGATGAAGAACTTTGATCTTCTTTACAAACTTGGCGGAAAAGCATGTCGGGAACGACATTTGCATTTCCAGGGATGTACTGTACCTTCTTGACGGCGTTCGTCCTGTAAGGGAGCACTGATACAGGAAGATGGTCACGCGTTGTGATCCGTTGTTCCATTAAAGGTGTAGGCTCTCCCCCTGGTTGAAAACATGTTTCATATTGCTTCAGGAGATAATTTATTTGATGTTTTTGCACTACCGAGAGTCCTGTACCTTCATCCTTTCGAAGGGATGGATCGAATAAGAATATAGCATGCGTTGCCAGGAGTGACACATCCGTTGTTGGTGAAATAAAACTGTTTTTCTTTTGCGGGGTTTCAGAGAAAAACCATTCATTTTGTTGAAGATCCAGAACTACCCCTGCTGCTTGGAGGAAGTCCTCGACCAAAAGAGTTCGGTTTCCTTTGGCTTGTTTTAAGACAAGAAGTTCTGTTGGGATCACCTTACCATTGAGGCCAATGTCTACCACAGTACTGAGGACATTTGTTGTTTTCACGCAGCCATCAGCAAGCTTTAAATCTACCTTCCTGTCCTCAAAATGCAGACCAAACTCCTGGAGACGTTTGTACAACTTTTCTCCAGCCACGGAACAAGTCGCACCTGTGTCTGCACACACGGCAGCCTGTTGGTTGCAAATTGTGATCTGGATAAGGCTCAATGGGTGTCTCAATGTGGAACAACTGTAAAGTTCCAGATGATCAACATTTGGTGATTTCGAATAGTCATTCGGTACGGTTGGATTGCAAGTGCTGCATCTTGATTTAATAACTCCTAGGCAACCACATCCATAACATGCTATGGGAGGTCTGATTTCTTCGTTTTGAAGTTCAGAGGTTCTTTGGGGTCTGTCTTGACTAAAAGGATACTGTTTATTTCTGTTAGCACCTCTACCATCTTTAGTCTTGTCCCAATTTGGGCAGGTTCCTTTCATGTGTCCTTCTAATCCACATGAGAAACAAGTTACTTTAGCTTAGGACTTTCCGTTGTCCTGCTGTGTCCTTGGATATGTTCGTTTGTCCTGCTGCACTTCACGGTTGTTGCTGACCCCTCTCCAATCCCGACGCTGGGCCTTGCTATCCCCCTGCGCTGGAGGATTTGGAGTTCCATTCCACAGTTTATTTTGCGTCTTGGGAGCAAAATCCTTTCTGTTATTTGGTCGAACCGTTTCATAGTCGTCTAGCTTCTTCACTAGATCTTTTACTGTTTTTATCCGAGTCCACTCATCGATGAAATGTTCTCTAATCTCCTGAGGAACACGGCGTTTTATTTGATCTGCAATCATCAGATCAGAGAGTCCGTCGAAAGTGGTGATTTCAAGACCCGAAATCCAACCCTGAAAATAGTTCCTCGTTTCATATGCGAAATCTGCTCATGTGCTTTCTGGACTTTTTGCATGCCTCACGAATGATTGGCGAAACTTCTCTGGAGTTAACTTATAGCGCTTGAGTAGAAGCTGCTTAACTTGTTCATAATCTTGGGAAACTTCTTCCGCTTCCCTGGCAATAATTTGAGCAATATCGTATGGCAACAGTCCAATTAAATGTGCTGCCCAGAATTCTTTAGGGATTTCAGCTCTCCGGGCTTGCCTTTCGAAGATGACGAGGTACAAACTCACATCGTTTGTTGCAGGATCAAATCGTTGAATAAGAGTCTGCAAATCCAGTTTTGGTTTGGCTGAATGTGGAACTTCTTTCTGTTCTATGGAAGCTGACGTTCGAGCCGCTTCTTCCTTGAGTCTCAACTTCTGTAGCTCGAATTCGTAACCATCCTTCCTCTTTCGCTCTTCGAACTCTAAATCTTCCTTTCTTTCTTTCTCTTCCCTGATCTTTGCTTCCAGTTCCTGTCTCTCAGTGATAATACGCTGGAGTAAGTTCTTTACAAATTCTTCTTCGTAAGCCGGACTCGAAGTAATAATCGTTCTCAATTTGATAACTGTATCGCTATCATCAGAATGTTCCCCCATCTCTAATGCCAGACCGACCAGATCGCATTTTCTTGCTTTACCGAGGAATGACATTTTCCTTATAGTTCTGTTGTTCAGAGTCACTTTATATTTTGACCATTAAAAATAGTATAAATAAAATGCACTAATTTAAACGGAATATTGCATCATTAAACCCATATAATTTCAATTGAACATCTAAAATATGTGTAAAAGTTCTAAATTTGTATAATAAACACTTATTCAAAATCCTCAGAACAGTGACAATATTTCACTGAAATAACCTTTGGTAAGAAATATAAGGTTAACAATAACACTATTATTAATACGTTTGCAATATTTTGAAATTGACAAATATTTTATGCAAGAATGAGTAACAATGACAGTATATGTATACCAGTTTCCATATATAATCAAACTAAAATCCTAAATTTATATAATGCACATTTGTTAAAACAATAGGAATTCAATTGGTATTTTATACACAACCCCCAAAAACTTTCATGTAACCGAGCTCTGAAAAACCAATCACCCCAAATGTGTGAACAACAAAAACAAAAATCTCTCTTCCGCGAAGCAAATAACGTTCGTCAAGGAAAAACCCCCCTTCAAAATGCACAATTATAAACAGAGCACCCGAAAAACCATAAACACCTTCTCTTTCAATTACAAGGTCACAGGAGTGCAATTCGAACGAATGAGTAGTCCTTCTTACTTTACATGTACATTGTACCTGAGCATCTCCTTGATCACGTGATACTCAAAACTAGATACCACATAAAATTACAAATATGTACTTCATAATGCCATTATTTCTCGAATCATTCTTGAATTTAAAAATAACAGCTTTAATGAGATCTAAGTTACACACAACACACTTAATTAAATTTAGTTAAGAGTTAGGGATACAGAAGACCATGCGTCCGCGCATGGGAAACGGCTCTCGACTGCCTATTTCATATTGCTAACCGTCAGAGGGAGACACTGTCATTAGCATAAACATGGGCGCTACAACTTTATGTTTATTTTTTAGTGTAACTGTATTTTATTTTGAAGGCATGTTTGAATACAATTAAATTAAAATTATTAAATCAAAACAAATCTAAAATATAAACAATCAACGCCCCCCCCCCCAGCGGGCCGCGTTAAAATTATCAAACGATGATCCGGTCCGCGGCGATAAAAAGGTTGGAGAGCACTGTTCTAAAGTATGCGTACCAAGTTTGGTGTGCATTAGTCAAACGGTGTAGATTTGTATAGAGAATATACAGGGGTTGGACAAAAATATGAAAACACTTCGTGAAATGCATGCTTAAAAAGAAATGTTTATGCTAGTGAAATGTGTAGGTGGCGCTGGTGTTTCCGCCTACTGACGCCACCTATACAACATCATAAATACGCTGCGCAGGTCAGTCGTTAGTCGGGGCACTGTTCTCTGAAGTTGTAATTGCATCATGTCAGAGATAACAGACTTCGAACGTGGGCAAATTGTTGGAGCTCGTCTGGTGGGTGCTTCCGTAAGCAAGGTAACCGAAGTGTTTAGTGTTTCGAGAGGTACTGTATCTAAGATTTATTCCGCAGTCATAAAGCCTGGACTATGGAGCAATGGAAGACAGTAATTTGGTCGGATGAGTCTTGTTTCCTAATTCTGGACGAGTTTACGTCTGGCGAACGCCATCCCAAGCCTATAATACAGACTGCTTGTTGCCAAGAGTGAAACATGGCGGGGGTTCTGTGACGGTTTGGGTAGCCATATCGGGGTTTTCTGTGGGCCCCATGATTACTCTGCAAGGGCACGTGTGACGTGTGAACAAGTGTGGCAAGGATTATGTGAACATTTTGGCCGATCAAGTCCATCACATGGTACAAACTTCGTTCCCTAATGGTGATGGTGTCTTCCAAGACGACAAAGCCTTTGTTCACACAGCTCACAACGTTCAGTACTGGTTTCTGAGCACGAGGATGATTTGTCACATCTCCCCTTGTCACCACAGTCATCAGACCTCAATATTATTGAATCTTTGTGATCTACATTAGAGAGGAAAGTGCGTGATCGCTATCATCGTTATCTGAACTTGCCATCGTTTTTCAGGAAGAATGGTACAAGATTCCCTTGTCAAGCATAGAGAACTGCATTTATCCATTCCGAGAAGACTGCAAGCTGTTTTGAATGCCAACGGTTTTCCCACACCATATTAGGCAAGGTTACGTGTTTTATTTTAGGTGTATCTATATTTTTGTCCAATCCCTGTTATGTCTCGTTCCCCCTAGTGATGTTTCATTTGCAATGCTGTCGCTTTGTGCACCAAACAATACTTAGGTCCAAAAGACACGCTAAGGACGCCAATCGTGGAAGTGATTAGTTTAATTTACCATCAGTCCCCTAATTTAACCAATGGAATCATTTGAAACCATAAAATGTAGCAAAACACTATTTCAGCTACGCTTCGAGTTTAAAGAATCGGCGTTGACTAAGCAACTATTATGAGTCATTTCTGAAATCATTCTTTGGAAATTTTTTCGGCTTCGTTTTTGTTGTATTCATGTTTGTGAATTCGTCATGTGAAGTCATGTTCTGAATATATTTTTCAACTAGAATTTTACGTCATTAAAAATCCAGGCGAAAACTTAATTTCCCCCTCTTTAGATCGAAAAATTATCTTGTTTTTACTTGACCACATTTTACCAGAATTCTCTCCAAATGGTGGCGTCATCTAGTGATGGATTTGTCATTCTAAGGAAAAAACGGGAAGGAAATATTTCCACAAGGCTCTTACGACAGTGTGGATTTCCGAATACCCCAGAATTCTTTCTTTTGACATTGAGGTACGAAAAACATGTACAGAAAAAATATATGCAGGGGTTCAAATATCAATTGCATGCCCTGAATTATTAATTCCTTAATTACCATTTAACTCTCAATTTGGCCTCTAGATGGCACTATGACCATTTCAGGATGCCACGGCTATGGTAGTCTACATGAACTTTTCAAAACAAAATTTGAAATCTTATATTCTTGTTTGTACCTTCATTGCCAAACGTTTTGTTCTTCAAGCGGACGAAAAATGATTGCAAAATGAAAGAACATTGGTAAACAGAGAGATCAGAAAGCACATGCGTAGTTGCATTTTAATACATTTGGACAAGACAAGGGGGGAAAAAAAGACCAGAAGAGAATTTTTTGAAATGACACTCTAATATGGTGGGTGGACAGGATTTTTCTAAGAAGTAAAATATGAAAGGTTCTACTAGTATTATAGCAATCTGTTTCATAACTGGGGTGATCTTCGTATGCAACTCGATAATGTCGGTTCTTTTTTTATTTCAAAGTTTGATATCGTCAAAAGTGCGATCGATAAAACTTATTCAAAGCCGAATGTATTTGGTCCTTTTCCCGGTAGTTTGTCAAGGATTAAACCTCCCAGTTTCATTATTTAAATAATGTGCATCTTTTTGGAAACATCCAGCTGCAAACATTTTACTATGTGAATGTATGCATTTCTCAAGTGTGAACAGAAAAATCAATTCCAATATTAATTCAAACGGAACGTATCTCTACTGTTAAAAAAGTAAGTATTTGTTTCTGTGTTTTCTGCCCGCAAAGTCCTGACTTCTCTGACTTCCGCAAAATCTCTGGCACTTACAGTAATGGGATTTGGCACACAGGACGTCCGAATTTTTTGCAATTTTTGTGTCGCGACAAATTTTAAAATTCAATATAGAACATTTTTAAAAGAATTTCTAAGTTTTTTTCACCGTTCTTTCTTTTTTTGAAAATGAAGAAGCATCAAAATTTAGACTTTTCTCCCTCACGTCACTATCGACGTCAGCCTTTGGAACCATGCCAAGTTTTTTTCACTTTCCGTCTATGGGAGCGAACAGATTCGAATAACCTTCGTTTGATTCGAGATTCATTCATTTTGAATTTCCTGAGAAACGGATTCGAGTGAAACAAAAGAAATTATTAAAGTTATCACTGGCGTTCTTCAGTGCTTTTTTCTATCTATTATTATCGTTAAAGATAGAATAAAAATTTTAACGGATTTGAAATCTGTGAAAATTTTACACCAGATAGATACTTTATACGTTTGATTTTCTTATAATAAATAATTTATCAATTAAATATTTATATTTTTTGGTTTGCGAAGCAAACCAACACCACGGGCAATGTGTCCCCACGAAAAGAACTGCCACGGGCAACTCCCATTAGGTTTGTGAAGCAAACCACCACCACGAGCAACTCCGTTATATCCAATAGGCTACAAATTCGCAAACCAAATGGGAATCCGTGATGGCTATTAACCAATAGGCTACAAATTCTTGTTTGGTTTGCGAAGCAAAACAAATAACCCCATAAAAGAAACTAGCACGGGAAACAACGGGCTAGCCACGCAATTTGGTTTGTAGGGAGTACAACTCGCTTATAACGAGCCCTGTTTTAACGAGAATCCGGATATAACGAGGAAATTGAAAATACTTGGTTGGTACAATGTTAACCCTTCTTTGCATAATTTTTTCTTTATTGGTGAAATAAATCAAGGTGATATAATTCATGTTCAAAATTAAAGGAAAAATGGTTAAAAAATTCTTTATATATATTTATAGTATAAATTTAGCAAAAAACAATATGATGGTATCATGTGTTATTTTTTAAATTAAACGTAAACTTTTTCAGAAATTGCTCTAAAAATAACAGAAACACATGTAACAAACCTTTCTTCCACTCATTTTCACTTTTTTAGCGATAGAAACTCAAATATAATAAAATAAAATTAAAAACGAAATCATACGTTTATTGCAACTACAACAAACAGCGGAATGACAACTTCAAGCTCGTTTTACTGATAGTGACACTTGCTTATTTTTGACAGTTATGTTTTTTTTTATGCAATGGACATTAAAAAGGTATCCAGACACGATCAACTTTAAGTGAACTTGTTCTTTTATATGATTTTTGGGCATTCAATGTTATGATGGAAATTTCCACCATTATGCAAAGAAGGGTTAAGTCTATGAGAGCATAACTCGCTTTTAACAAGCAGCAATATTTTTGTGATTCATAAAATTTCTATTGACTTCCACTTCTCCAGCTCAGCTAATTCTTTCTTGGAACCAAATTCTACAAGTGTAATCCAGCCTATGGACCAAGGGGTCAACAGAAGTTTTAAATCTAACTTTCGTAAGTATTTGATTTTGATGCGTTTCGATAGAAGAGAAAAAATAGTAACAACCTCAAATACGTAAACGTACTCGAGGCGATACGTTTAATGAGCGATGCATGGGAAAACATTACATCAGCATGCATTACCAATTGCTTCCGTAAGGATGGATTGGACATTTCTTAAGAGGAGCAAATCACTAAGGAAGAAGTATACAACATGATAAATTTGGAAATTAGTAGAGAAGAATTTGAAAATTATGTATCTGTTGACGGGGGGGGGAAATGTTATCACTTCTGAGATACCTACTCCCGAGGATATTGTAGCTAAAATTCAAGCTAAAGCAGACGCAAAAAATAATGAAAACGACGAATGTGAAGAATTTTAATCTGAACCGCCCCCAACATACTCAATGGCTTTTGAGTGTGCAGAAAAACTTCTAACTTAACATGCGTCTTCTCCGATGAACAATAACACAAGAAACAGTTTAAAGAAAATGAACCAACTTCTTTTGTACTGTGTGTGAGTGTGGGTGTAGAAATGAAAAAAAAATAAAGTAAGTACGTATGTGTAATATAGTAATAGTATGTATGAATTTTTGTGATTTTTTCACGAACCCGTATTCTACGAGCACTTGGTTATAACGAGCAAATATCGCGGTCCTTTCGTACTTGTCATAAGCGAGTTCGACATCAATAGTCTCTACTATTATAAAAGGAAGTGTTTGTCTGTTTGTTTTCTGCACGCAAAGTCCTGACGAATCTATCGTATTTACTGTAATGGGATTTGGCACACAGTTAGTCCGATTTGTTTTGCAATTTTTGGGTTGCGGCGAATTTTAAAATTCAATCTAGAACATTTTAAAATGAATTTAATGAAATTTAATTATTATTGAGCTACATAGAAGATCATAGATTCTAAATTTATTCTTTTCGTTTCTGTTTTCATTCTGCGCAGAGGAATGATTTTCCAGCAGACGATAAAAAACAAACTTTTAACTGGAGTTATTTAGTTCTTTTTTCAATCTCCTAGACCGTTAAAGATTGCGTAAAAATTTCAACGGATTTGAAAACTGCGGAAAATTTCACATTTGATCGACATCTAAAAATATGATTCTCTTTAAATAAATAAAAATTTTAAATTCAATATATTTTATATTTTTGCAAGAGATTGTGGCGTCACATCAAACTTCGCGTTAAAAAATAAACCGATTAAATTTCCTGCCCTCCTAAAATTTCCACAAAAGAAAATACACAAACAAAAATTCGACTGGCATTGTTTAGTTTTTTTTTTTTTTGAAAAATTGGGAAAATTAAAGATAGATTAAACATTTCTACGGATTTGAAATCTGCGGAAAGTTTGACACCAGATAGATACCTTATACATTTTATTTTATTTTAATAAATAATTTTTTCGATTAAATATTTATATTTTCGCAAGAGATTGTGACGTCACGCCGAATTCCCATTTTGTCATTCATTCCAAAAGGTTATTCATTCCATGGGCATCTCCATGATGGCTGTTATCGAATTTGGCCGCATTTGACAATGACGAGGCCACTACAATGTTGCCCGCGGTATTGATTTACGAAGCAAACTCTAGTTCATAATATCATAATTTGGTTTGCGAAGCAAACCAACACCACGAGCAACGCCATGATGGCTGTTATCCAAAAAGTTACGAATATCCAAATGGGTATTCGTAGCAATCACAGGGGGTTAGCGAACAGTGGTTACACCTGACACCACGAAAAGAACTGTAACGTGCAACGCCGTGCTGGTCACGCAGTTGCTAGTGAAATATAAATTTAAAATTCGATCATTAAATGGGTCAATGGAGGCTTTTCAAGTGAACTTTATTTCAAAACTATTACGAAATTTGTATATTCTTTTTTGCGTTTTTTCAATCCCAAAACACTCAAAAAATATTGAATAAAAAAAATTCGCAAAAACCACTCAATACAGCGTTTTGAAAACAAGCTCAAAAACGCAAACAATGTAAGTTCATTTTTTACGAAATCTTTTGTTTGAAATTCACGATCGAGTTACCTTGATAAGCGTAACTCCCAACTTCGTCTTAGATGGACGTGGTTCTGCAGCCTATATAACAATAGTTCTGCAACTGCATGCATACCAGTTCTGGATGGCTGGTTTGTGCTCGAAATGTGTTTTTTGTGTGCTTTAGTTTTTGAAAACTAATTGATAGTTCAATTTCGAGTTTGAGAGTCTTGTTCTGTAAAGCTAAACGTAGTTGGGGGTAGTGTTATTGTGGAAGAACGTGCTTCTTGCACGTATTCCGGATTTTACGTCACTGTTCGAACAGAGTTTCAGCATTTCGCCTATAGAAATTCCAAAGAATAAATTCTGACTAAAATATACTGTAATCAATTGGTCAACTCCAATTAGATAAAATACCAAACGCCCAAGCGATGATAAAATACATTTTAAGGTTACCCCGAAACGTATCGTGCGCGAGTTCGTTTCTATTCCTTGAAAATCCCACCTATCTCCAAGTTACAGACTTAACGTATTTTATTTTTAGACATTTTATTCACTAAACTGTGAGAAAAATTAAATTGCTATGATGAAATATAACAAAACTATAAGAGAAAGAACTTTTAGATAAGCGATTTAGCATACAAAAATTTTCTTTACAATAAATCTTTTCACACTTCTGACAACTCTTATTTTCCAACAACAATCGCTACTGATGATCCACTTGTTAAAAGTACACATGATGTGTATCATTGCAGGACTGTTAACGAAAGAATGAAACATTTGTGAAAAATTCATCAGGCCGGTGCATACAGGGTGTTTCAGTGAACCGTTTCAGAACTTCTAAGAGGGGTAGGGTACATCCTGACAACTCGAAATCATATAGTAATGTGGGGTCGGAAATGCTTTCCTGAAGCGGTGTTGTACACAGAAGCACCGTAAAGAAAAGAGACCGTAAGTGAGAAATCGTTTTAATAATACATGAAAAGAAGAAAAGGTACATGGATTAAAGTAAGTGTTCGAAGTTTCTTCCACGGGCTACAATGCACGCCTCATATCTCTGACGCATGGACATCCGAACATTCTGGAATACTCCAGGCATATCTCGAATTTCTCCGGCAGCTACTGCAATTCTTGCAACCAGCTCCTCAACATTGTCAACAGGGGTGTCATAAACTAGCGATTTCAGATGACCCCAGAAATAAAAATCAAGACATGATAGGTCGGGTGACTGAGCAGGCCAACGCACGGGACCACCACGTCCGATCCACTGCTGACCAAATGTGACATCCAGGTAGTTACGAACATCTCCGCTATAATTGGCAGGGTCTCCATCGTGTTGGAACCACATCGTCTGTTGCGTCGATGTAGAAATCTGTTCATCTCTCAAAAGTTGTGGCAATACTTGCTGCAGAAAGAGCAAGTAGTTAGGTCCGGTTAGACGAGACGGTAACAGGTAAGGTCCGATGAGGTGATCTCCCATAATACCGGCCCATACATTGACCGAAAATCGAATCTGTGCTGCACGACGTCGTATTGCATGCGGGTTCTCGAACGCCCAGATATGGTCGTTATGCGTGTTGAAAATTCCTTCCCTTGTGAAGGATGCCTCATCGGAAAACAACACTTCAGCAGGAAAAAGGGGATTTGTAGCACATTTTCCAAGGTACCACTGTGCGAAAGCAATACGAGGTGCATAATCCTCCGGTTGCTGTGTCTGGACACGCTGCACGTGAAATGGATGCATGTCTTCGGAGAATCCTCCAGACGCTGCAATGGGAAACCCCGACTGCGTTTGCTACACTTCGTGTACTCGTTCTTGGATTCCCCTGTACATGCTGCAGCACATTCTGTTCGACGTCTGCAGTCCGTGCTGTTCTTACCCTGTCCCTGTCAGCTCTTTCTAATGAACCTGTCTCAGCTAACCTCTGGTGCAGTCTTGCAAAGAAATTATGACTGGGGATACGCCTCATCGGATATCGTTCCGCGTACAAACGCTGTGCGGCTGGCCCACTACAATTTGCAGCCCCGTACGCCAAATGCATATCGGCTAACTCTGCGATCGTGTAATCATCCATCCTACTAACTTGGCGTTCTTGTGCGAAATGAAGATTCCCTACAAAGAAAGCTCGGGATTTTCGCACAACGCCATCTACCGCGTCAGGAAAGCATTTCTGACTGCCCATTGGTATATGATTTTGGTTCGTCAGGATGTATCCTACCCCTCTTAGAAGTTCTGAAACGGTTCACTGAAACACCCTGTATAAATTACTTGTTCCATAACTAACTTTAATCCTACCACATTGAAATACGAAATGTTTTCATTTTAAGTAAGTCGGTAAAATGTATCCACGATTCATTAGGCTACAAGCCATACGTTTTTACCTTTTATGTAGATGACCCTGTTCACTTAACGTTAATTTATCGTAAAATAAAATCTAGAAACAATACAAAACTACGTATTAATTTTAGTTCCAAATGTACAGGACAAAATGAAGGAAATGTCACCAATTACAACAACCAATGTCAGTGTGTAGGGTCACGGTAGCCCAGTTGGTAGAGTCGCCGATTAGCAACTACGGAGTTGCGAATTCAAAACTCGATTCAACCAAAGATCGTTGTGAACGTGGGGGGTTGGTGGTTGTTGAATCTGCCGTGGCCTCAAATATTCTTACGTTGGAGTAGTGTGGAAGTTTTTAGAGGGATGCCAGCTCAGGTGTTGATCTCCTCATTTGACCTTGGTTCAAAGTGACGAAGTGTTGCCGTTACCATTCGGTAATGAACCCGGATCGTCGCCAGTAGACCGTTGTGTTGTTTCAGTGTGACGTTAATTCAACAACCTACCTACGTAACAGATAACTGTGAGAAGAGAACTTGATTACTTTGTTTCTTCTGTTTTTCAGAATGATAATGCAATTGAAGGAGGAAACATGGAAGAAAGAAGTGACTTTTAAGCTGTGTATTGCAATGATGGAGTGCATGAAAACATTTACTTCACATGTAACACTGGAAGATACTTCGAAAACCGACTGCAATGGTGTAGAACAAAATTGTACTTAAAATGATTAAATATTTCTTTGCAGGAAAACCACTTTTTAATAAATAGTTCTGAAATGCCGCCTCTAGACACTGGTGCTTGGAGTCATCACATCACCCAACAGCCCCCCTCCCCCCCTACAGATGATTAATAACCGAAGAAAATAAAGTTCCTAGCTCAAAATTGCCATTAGACGTAAAAGGCAGACGATATTTTCCATTCCATCTTTCATCAAAAGTTAAACGCTTTATTTTGTATTTTTGAAAATGGCATCACAGAACTTTCTAAAAGCTTCTTGAAAGCAATCCTAAAACATCAAACGATATTTATATTCCTATATGAGAGGCATTTTCTTCCAAGCAAATTTTGTGGCGGTAATTTTCTGCTTACAATACATGTTATTTTTATGCATTCTGAACGTGACATCAATTGGCTTGTTTTCGAATACGATTTTCAGCATTTCACCAATAAAAATTCCAAAGAATCAATTGATATGTGATTGGTTGACCCCAATTATTTTGAAAGTCAAAATGGTATAAACTATATTTTAAGATAATCCTGATTTGCATTGAGACAGCAGAAAATAAAGTTTACAAATCGTCTGGTTTCATTGTTTACATTGAAAATCCCTCTAATAACATTTATTTATTTAATTATGCCTTCCTTTCCACTTCTGTTATGCTTTGCCATGTCTCTCTATTCTATAATTGAAATTTCAAAATTTCCTTTCAAATTTTTGGTTAATTCTCCGCGACAATATCATTACAATTAATTTCAAAATTTGCTTACATAATTTGTTATGATTTACATTTTGCTTGTTTATTTGGGCATGTGTAAAATGCTCGTAGTGTTCTGTCCTTGTGCTCCTAGCTCCTAATAATATGCCAATGTACTTTAATTGATTATTTAACTGCTCTACTCATTGATATACAGTGGCTCTTAAAAGTGTTCGTACACTTTAAAAATTGTAGAAAGTCGTTGTAGCCTAGAATTGAATTCGAATATAAAGTTCAATTCTTTTTATATCTTCATATAATTCTGAATAAAACCTAACATTTAAATAAACAATATTGACTCATTTTCTTTCTATAAAAATGAAAATGCAAGAAGGCAGAGAAAGAAAACGTCACAATAGGTATCGTATACGAAACATATATTTTCAGATAAATTCATAAACAAAACTAATGTCTATCTCTCTCTTTTTTTTTAAATTTTTGCATTGTGGTGACATTTAAAAATCGTTTGGCTTTAATTTTTGCTTGCTTACATCGCAATATTCTATGTATTGTTTAAAAATGCCTTATAGTAAGGAAACAACAAGCAGCATTCGCAAATTGATTGTTTTTCATCATAGTAGTAGTAGTAAATCAATTCGGAATATCGCTAAACTAGTAAATTCATCCAATTCTACAGTGCAGTATGTGGTAAAACGTTTTACAGAAGAAAATCGGATCGAAAACAAGGTAAGAAAAGGTCGTCCGGCAGAATTAACTCAACATGATCAAAGA